>CM028131.1:66272500-66872500 GCA_016271365.2 Neoceratodus forsteri | reverse complement strand
CTGAGCTGCAAATCTGGTGACATCCAGCAGACCAGACCTGGGTTTGAATCCCACAGCTTCCACTTGCATACTGTGTGACCCTGAGCAAGTCACTTAACTTCCTTGTGCTCCCAGGTCACACCTGGAAACAAGCTCTGGCTTAGCGTGCCTTTCCTGGTTAAACAATTTTCCTTTCCTTCCCCTATAAAGAGGGGTGCAGAAACAGAGGGTTCTGTGCTCCAGTGATGTGGAATTGAGAGGAGCACATTGATTACAAAGAGGGGGTGCAGTAATAAAGAGTTCAGGACGACCAGCAGCACGGGTTTGTCACAGGCAGATCGTGCCAAAGAAACCTGGTAGAGTTCTACGACTGGGTGACACAGGAAGTGGACAAGGGCCATGCTGTGGACGTCCTGGACTTGGACTTCAGTAAGGCCTTTGATTCAGTGCCGCATGGGAGATTGGGGTGAGAAGCTGGAGTATGTGGGGGCAGGACCAAAAATGGTGATCTGGATTAGGAACTGGCTGAGGGGGAGATGGTAGGGGGGGGGACTCTCATCACTGAGAACGGTGACAAGTGGGGTACCACAGGGATCTGTGCTGTTACCAGTACTGTTCAGGATTTTCATTGCAGATATCTCGAATGGGATCCGGAGCAAAATAAGTCTGTTCGCAGATGGTACCAAGATGGGAGCTGTGGTAGATGACACGGGGGGGGGGAGTGGTTGCAGGAGGACCTGAATAAGTTGCAGGGGTGGGCAGATAAATGACAGCTGGGGTTCAATGCCAAGAAGTGCAAGGTTCTGCACTTCGGAGCCTGGAACTAGGGGAAGGATTATCACTTAAATGGGGTTCAGTTGGGTTGCTCCACAGAAGGGAAGAACCTAGGGGTGATCATAACAGGGAGCATGAATAACTCCATTCAATGCAGAAGGGCGGCAGCAAAAGTCAACAAAATGCTGGGGTGTATAGCTAGAGGGATCTCCTCCAGAAGTAGGGAGGTTATCCTGCCCCTGCATAGGTCGCTGGTCAGGCCCCAGCTAGAGTACTGTGTGCAGTACTGGCACCCATTCCTGAAGAAGGACATCAATTTGTTGGAGGGGGTACAGCGTAGAGCTACAAAGATGATCCAGGGATTGGCGGGCAGGCCGTACAAGGAAAGGTTGGGGGGAGTTGAATATGTACTGTCTGGAAGAGAGGAGGGACAAGGGAGATATGATTGAGATGTTTAAGTACCTGAAGGGAATAAGCAAGACTAATACAGAGAGGATTTTCCAGAGGAGAAAGGGGAGGGACACGAGATGACACCAACTGAGATTGGAGGGGGGTAGATTCAGGAGAGAGTTGAGGAGACATTTTTTCACAGAAAGAGTGGTACACAAGTGGAACTCCTTGCCAGGTGAGGTAGTGGCCTGCAGGACAGTAGACCGCTTCAAGAGGAGTTGGGATAAGGGTAAGGGTGAGGGGTAATAGGATGGGGGAGGAGGGGCAGCAGCATTACAAGGTGCTAGCTGCGCATTCAAGCAGACTCGATAGACCGCCAGGCCTGTTTTTGCTGGCATTTTCGTATGTTCTGTGCAACAGTGATGTGGAATTGGGAGAAGTGCACTGATTTATGAAAAGGGAGTGCAGTAACAGAGGGCTCTGTGTTCCAGTGACGTGCGGTTGTGGGGAGCACACTGATTATAAAGAGTGGGTGCAGTAGCAGAGGATTCTGTATTCCAACGATGTGGAATTGAGGGGAGTGCACCGATTATAAAGAGGGGGTGCAGTAACTGAGGGCTCTGCGTTTCAGTGATGTAGAATTATGGAGAGCTCACTGAATATAAGGAGGGGGTTCAGTAACTGAGGGTTCTGTGTTCTAGTGATGTGGAATTGAGGGGAGAGCGCACTGATTATAAAGGGGGGTGCAGTAACAGAGGGCTCTGTGCTCCAGTGATGTGCAGTTGTAGGGAGCGCACTGATTATATAGAGGGGGTGCATTAATAACCGAGGGCTCTGTGTTCCAGTGATGTGGAATTGTAGGGAGCGCACTGATTATAAAGAGGGGGTACAGTAACAGAGGACTCTGTGCTCCAGTGGTGTGGAACTGAGGGGAGTGCATTGATTATAAAAAGGGGTTGCAGTAACAGAGGGCTCTGTGCTCCTGTGCTGTATATTTGTGGGGAGCGCACTGATTATTTATTTAGCAGACTTTAGGATTACAATCTTTGAGTCAGGGACTCATTTACAAAGTATTCGCATCAGAAAAACAAACATAAACACTTAATACATATAGACATAGAATGGCAGCTAAAGGTTTCAGTTCTTTTAGTTATACAATATTGCAGAATCAAGATCAGCTATACATTGCATTGAATGTGTTACCAAGAGCTGTATTTTACAGTTTTCAAAAGAACAATAAGTTTGCTGATAGAGGGAGGGAGTAACAGGTTTGATATTTACAGCGAAGTAGAGAATTAGACAGATGCCTTGTGAGTGCAGCCAAAGGAGGCATTGTTAATATGTAATGTTTGGTAGCCCTATCGGTAGGAGCCCAGTGGTGGGGTGGTCCCGTAAGATGATTTAATAGATGACCCAGCACTAGCTGGTACATTGGCAGCACCATGAAGCGAGAATGTGCTCTTTGAGGGCTGACTTGAAAGGTCCTAATTTGGAGATGGAGGAGACGTCAAAGGGGAGTTCATTGTACCAGGCTAGGGCCCTGTGTGGGAATGATCTTTGGGCTAAGGAGGTTCTAACCCTCGGGATGGACCACACCTGTCGGTTGGCAGTCTGGTGTTCACGGTGTGGGAGGGATAGGAGGGCAGAAACCCCAAGGGTAAGCCCAGGTGTATTTCTTTGTGAGGAGGCATGTTTGATAAAAACCTTTTCATCCAGGGTAGAGATTTGTCAGGGCATATAGGGTACAGGTATGTGTGTGCCTTCTCTGCCCCAGATGAAGTCTGCATGCTTTGTTTATGGCAAGGTGGATTTTGTTAAGAGCTGTGTGGTCAGCAGCCGAGTAGATAGTGAGTCCATCGACTAAGTGAGAGGACTGAGGAGGTGACAGCCAGCAAGGGCTTCCGGTGAGGCAATCCTTGTGCATACAATAGGCCTATCTGGACATTTATATTGATGATAGAGTGTCAGCGTGTGAATGGAAGGAGGGCTGGAATCAAATTTAAGGCCCAAGTATTTATATGTATGGATCTGTTCTAGAGGAAGGAGAGTGTGGAAGAGGATTGCTAGCTGCGCATTCTTGGCCTTATTCTGTCGATGGGCAAAGAGCATAGTCTTTGTCTTTTTTACATTGACCACAAGTCTTTGGTCTATGAACCAGTTTTCAATCTGGTTAAATGCGTGTTGGAGGGAGGACTACAATGCTGTGAGATCTGGGTGTGATGCAAAAAGAACCGCGTCATCCGCATAGAGTAGTAGGTTGTCAGAGCAGGAATTGGGCAAGGTGTTTAGGTAGATGCTGAATAATAGAGGGCCGAGGATGGAGCCTGGGGAACCCCAGAGCAGACTGGCAGGGTGGTTGAGATGGTGTTGTTTATTTTGACACATTGTGATCTAGCTGTGATGTAACTGGTAAACCAGGAGACGGGTCCTTGGGACAGACCTTGTGATTATGAGTAAGGGGTGGGAGACTGTATCAAAGGCCTTTGACAGGTCGATGAAGACAGCTCCAGCTAGGCGTTTTCTATCCAGGGCAGAGTGAATAAAATTAGAGAACTCAATGAGAGACGTAGTTGTACTGTGCCCAGATCTGAAGCCATGCTGCTCCCTGCAAAGTAGGTTATGAGCAAGTAGGTACTCAGTGAGTTGGGTGGCTATAATTTTTTCGAGGGCTTTCTAGAGTGGTGGGAGAATGGATATGGGACGGTAGTTATTGGGGGAGGTGCTGTCCCCACTCTTCAGTATTGGGGTGACTATGGCAGTCTTCCAGGCTGCTGGGAACTGCCCCAGACTTAAGGAGTGGTTAATGAGGTCAGTCAGTGGGGAGAGGACTGTATCTAGTACTAGATGTAGGATTCTCATATCAAAAGAATCTTTGCAATAGCAAGAGCCACTGAGTGCTTTCATGAGAAAAGGCCTTGCCTCATTCGTAGAGATCACCCTGTGATGGAAGGGGAGATGCTGGGTGTTTGGGGGCGGGGTTGCAGGAGTAGGGTCGAAGAAGTTATTTGGGAGTACTGCACTAAGGTCAGAGAATGATGAGTTGAGGCAGTTGGTGATGGCCAGTGGGTCGGTGGTAGGGACATTGTTGACAGTTAGTGGGGGGCTGGGATTTGTCATTGAGTTCCTTGATATTGTCCCAGAACAACCGAGCATTCCCCCAGGAGGAGGAGGCAAGGGTCATTTTGTAGTAGCCCAATTTGGCCTGTTTAATGGCACAAGTGCATCTATTACGAGACGCTTTATAGGATTGTCTGCCCGCCTGAGTGCCGGATGCGACTGCTTTATGCCAGAGATCATCTCTGTACTTTAGCTGTTGGAGCAGTGCAGGCGTGACCCAGGGGGCATTACGTTTCTTGGATTGCCCTTTTGCTAGTGGGGCATAGATGCCACATGCTTTATTAAAAGAACAGGTGAAATAATCAAGGGCTTCATCTATAGTAGGGGCCCGGGAGATAGGGGACCAGTCCTATTGAGTTAAGTATTTTCTTAGTTTTGTGAGGCCTCCGGGTCGGAGATGATGCTGGGCAGTATAGTTTGGTTTTGGTTTCTGCTGAAGACACGACCAGGAAAAGAGGATGGGTGAGTGATCACTTAGGGAGTCTGGAAGGACCACCAGGTCAGAAATTCTGTGGGGATGGTTGGTGAGGAGAAGGTCAATCAGGGTGCTAGAGCCATTAGTGGGGTTCACCCTGGTAGGTTGGCTGATCAGCTGGGTCAGGTCCAGTGCAGCGAAGGAGTCCCTGGCGTGGGAAGCCGAACTGGCAAGCCAGTTCACATTAAAGTCTCCAGCTATGATGTGTTCTGTTTTGGGGGGGAAGCCGGAGATGTGGTTAGTAAGGGATTGTATAACAGGAGCTTGGTTTCTTGGGGGCACATATGTGACAGTAAGAATTACAGGGGCTCTGGAGGGATCTGGATTAAGTTTTAATGATAAGGCTTGGGCACCATGGTCTAGTGGAGGTATTGGAAGGGCTTGGCATATCATGGAGTCACGGATGTACACAGCACTCTCCCCCGTCACATTTGCCCATTCTGTCGGCTTTGTGAAGGGTGAAGCCAGGGAGGGCAACCAAAGAGTCAGCTGTTATTTTGGAGAGCCGGGTTTCTGTCAGTGCTAGCACATCTGGCTGATGTTGCAGTATACAGCAATGGAGACCTGCTGTCTTTTTGGTTAAGCTGCAAATGTTCATTGCAGCTATTCTAAGCCCATGGTGTGATAAGCTAGGGCTGGGCGATATGGGGCCCGGGTTAGGCTGAACATTTCCTGAAATTAGTAGGAGTATGGCAAAGACTCTGAGGAGAGCAAACAATCGTTGCCTTATTGTCAAGGATAGCTGCCTCCTAGTTATAGTGTGGGTAGTACAACGGATGGCCAGGGTGATAAGTGTTGGAAAAGATAGGAATGTGATCCGGAATGGAGGTGGATGGTGGCACATGACTGCAGGGAGATATGTGGGGGGGGATGCAAAAGAGGTAGTGGCAGTGTGGGTGGCAGTCGGTGGTGGTTTGTAGGGGTGGGAGGTGTGAGAAGAAGACCCTTGAGGGGAGGGCTTAGGAGTCTGAGAAGTAGGACAGTAAGAGTGATCAGTAGGAGTCTGGGTGATCCACGTGACAGTGGGTGCCCAGCAAGTAGCGATAAGGGGTCAGTGACCCAGTGTCAGTTAGTGATTACAAAGAGGGAGTGCAGTAACAGAGGGTTCTGTGTTCCAGTGATTTGGAATTGTGGGAACTCTGTGATTATAAAGAGGTGGTGCAGTAACAGAGGGTTCTGTGGTCCAGTGATTTGGAATTGTGGGAACTCTGTGATTATAAAGAGGTGGTGCAGTAACAGAGGGTTCTGTGGTCCAGTGATTTGGAATTGATGGAAGGGCACTGATTATAAAGAGGGGGTGCAGAAAAAGAGGGTTGTGTGCTCCAGTGATGTGGAGTTGTGGGGAGTGCACTGATTATACCTGCGCCTTTCCACTCCCTAATCTCGTGGTCTCACTCAGATCAAACACACTTCCCCGTCTCCAGCCTTCCCTGTGACCCACGCCCTCTTCCACTAGTATGGTCATGACCTCATTCCCTTCTAGGACCTTTAACTAAACCTGACCTCCAGGCCTCTACCCCTTTTTCTGCACTGTGCTCCCTTAACGAGGTTTTGTTTTTTTTCTTCTACTCACAGAATGTATTTTCACCTTCACTTAATTTGATATTGTACCAGGCATTGTTGAAATATTTATAGGAGTCATGCAATTTGTCTTTGTACTAATTGTATAGCATTTGTTGTATTTTCTGTCTATTCCTGTAACTTGATTGTATGTTGTTGTACAGACGTGGAACCTTTGTAAAAAAGCATTTGCTCAAAAGTGTTTTCTGAACTATTGAAATAAATAAATAAATAAAATAAAGAGTTGGTGCAGTAACAGAGGGCTCTGTGCTCCTGTGATATGGAATTGTGGGGAGCTCACTGATTATAAAGAGGGGGTACAGTAACAGGGCTCTGTGCTCCTGTGATGTAGCATTGCGAGGAGCTCACTGATTATAAAGAGAAAGTGGAGTAACAGAGGGCTGTGTTTTAATGACGTGGAAATGTGGGAGGCTCATAGATTATAAAAAGGGTCTGCAGTAACAGAAGGCTGCATGTTCCAGAGATAAGGAATTATGGGCAGTTTGACGATTATAAAGAGGGGTTGCAGTAACACTTGCCTCTTTGTTGCAGTGATGTGGAACTGAGGGTGGGGTCACGGACTATAAAGAGGGGGTGCAGTAACACAGCACTGTGTTTTCCAGTTCTGTGGAATTGTGGGGAAGTCACTGATTTTAAAGAGGAGGTGCAGAATCAGAGGGCTGTGTGTTCCAGTGATGTGGAATTGAGGGGTAGTCATTGAGGTCACGGATTATAAAGAGGGGGTGCAGTAACAGAGGACTCCATGTTCCAGTGCTGTGGAATTCAGTGGAGGTCACTGATTATAAAGAGAAGGTGCAGTAGCAGAGGTCTCTGTGTTCCAGTGATGTGGAATGGAGGGGAACTCAATGACGATAAAGAGGGGGTGTAATAAGAAAGGTATCTGTGTTCCAGTGATGTGGAATTTCAGGAGCTTACTGACTATTAATACATGGTGCAGTTCAGAAGGCTCTGTGTTCCAGTGATGAGGAATTGATGGGAGCTCATTTACTAAAAATGGGGGTGTAGTAACAGACTGCTCTCATGTTACAGGGATATGGGATTGAGGGGAACTTGCTGAGTAAAAAGAGGGGGCGCAATGACTGAGGACTCTGTTCATTAGTTAGAACTGACAGGATGTCTCTGATTATAAAGGGGTGTAGTAACAGAAGACTCCGTGTTCCAGTGATGTGAAATTGAGAGGAGGTCACTGATTGTAATGAGTGGGGGTGCAGTAACAGAGGTCTCTGCGTTCCAGTGATGTGGAATTGAGGGGAGGTCACTGACTATAAAGAAGGGGGTGCAGTAACAAAGGGCACTGTGTTCCAACGATGTAGTATAGATGGGAGGACACTGATTATAAAGAGGGGCGCTGTAACAGAGGTATGTGTGTTTCTGGGATGTTGAATGGAGGGGAGGTAATTGATTATAAAGAGGGGATGCAGTAACAGAGGGCTCTGTAATCTGGTGATGTAGAATAAAGGGTAAATCACTGATTATAAAGACGGGGTGCAGTAATAGAGTAATACATGTTCCAGTGATGTGGAATTAAGGGGATGTCGCGTAGTATCAAGAGGGGGTGCAGTAACAGAGAGATCTTAGAGGAGACATCTTTTATCAGGCCACACCTATGGAACAATACCCGCGTCAACTCTAGGACCACACAGAAACTTTGCAAGCCATTGGCTGTCCATGACGATGTTGTGCCAGTGTGTATATAAATGTGGGTGGTCCCTCCACTCCTTAGTTCTTCTACCGCCGTTGATTAGACTCGCCAGACCCGCCATCAGAAATGCCACTGCAAAAAGCTGTTTTCGTCATTTTGCATATCAAAAATTGTATTCAGTTTAATTGTGATTTTTGTCTGCCTGTATGCCACTGAAAGAACTGTCAGCACTTTTTTGATTTTGCGATTGCAAAGAACAAATCTACAAGGATGATGTGCACAAAGCGTGTGTGTGTGTGTGTGTGTGTGTGTGTGTGTGTGCTGCCTAGGTGTCCCTCACAACGTGAAAACCTGTGAGATGTGCTAAGGATTCAGAAGCTCCACTACCAGGTGACACAGAAAAGGGGCACTGGGAAAATTCCTCCTGGAAAAGACCTTAGTCACACTGGAACAACAGCTACAGAGCAAGTCTGCGTCACCCACCTCGTCAACCAAATCGTGGTCAGCGATGTCCTGGAGAAAACCACGTCGGGAAGCCACAAGCACTGGGACAAGAACCGGGCTTCCTCTGCAAGGTCTAGGTAGCTGCTGTGGACCGGAGGTACATCCCAGCTTACAGTACTGTCTGCCTTGGCAGTGGCACCCAGGCACCCATCGCCCCCCAGCTGTCAACCAGACACCAAGGCTGGAGCTTGGCATAGGTGCTACTGGGCCTATTACAGCCAGTACATTGCTGTCGTCGCTTGAGATCCACTCTCCACCGTCGACTATAGAGGTTACAACCACCTTCTCAAAGTCCCATCAATGCACAGACAGAGCTGTTATTATTTCTGATATCATACAGCGTCTCCTGCCAGGCCTACCTTTAATCTCAGTGGGCCCATCGAACAGGAACTACTAACACAACTACTCCATCGACGCCGCACTCTGATATAGTGTGAATGAACGTTTTCAGCCTCCGATGACATTGGCCGCACATTCCTCCATTCCCATTGATGAGAAATTTGATGACGAATTTGAGTATAACTCTGACCTCATAATGGAGGAGGAAGAGGAAGGGCAGGAAGACTATGCTGAGGACTCCACAGTCTCTTCCTGCAGTGAGCACGGTGTTCAGTACACCCAGGTCACCTCCAGAGGAGCTCTCCTGTTTTGCCATGATGCAGCAAATACCAGGCTGCCATGGTCTGCACCACTAAAAGGAACCTGCTGGAGTTTCTGGAAATGCCAGAATCTCCTTATTCTAGGATCGTGGATATGTTGTGCATCCACACTATTTGGCATGTCCTTCCCCTTTAACATCTTGTCAGAAGGTCTTCAAGCTGGCTCCTCCCACCCACCTACCCGGGTGGTATAATCCTCAACTCCGCCCCATGACGCCAGATCTTCCTTTCCGCTGGAAGATACAGCTTCCCTCCTTCTCGCTCCTGTGTGAAGTACACCCTGGCGCTCCAAAACTTGGTTTTACCAATTAAGATTCTCCGAATCTCTCCCAAAAAGTTTTGTTGTTGCAACCATGATGGAGGACAAATTCTACTTGAGGTTCGCTGGTATCCCTGTGGGCAGAAAATGCATCAGAGTGACCCGCAGGGCACCTGCATATACTGCCTGGGTCTCGATATTGATATTCAGGCCTGCGACTTATGTCATTCCTTTCATCCAAATGTTTTGGATGATTGCCTTGCTCATCTCCAGCTTGGACGTCTGGAAAAATGGCACCCATTGGTCAAATCGAAGGATGCCCACTGTGCAATCTCCGCAGCTGCAGGGTCCGTGGAACAGCTGGAACAGATGAAGGCCTTCGGAAAAGAGGCAGCTCATGCCGCTGAGCTCTCGTCTTCGCCCCCTCGGTTTTTGTTACAGTAAAACAGGGCTCCTCTTTCTTGGGTTACTTTAAAGAGCTAGTCCAATCCCTTCCCACTCGTGGGGAAGGCTCTGGCTCACACATCTCCAGATCCCATAAGAAGGAATCGAAGGAAGCAAGAGAAACGTCAACGTCTCTCTTGGGACAGAGGGAGATCTCGGTCCCAAGAGTCTCCTCTTTTGACTTCGGCTGAAGTTGTGACCTTGGCCGCTGACTTCATAGTGCCCCCATCAGGTCAGCTGGCCCAAACGCAGGATGACAGTCCAGTCAAGATCATCCTTGACCCCGTCGACCTGTCGTTGACCAAGGAGGCCGACAACTCCTTATTTAGGTCTCTGGTCCTTTCGGACCTCGCTGATGAGGTGGCCTAACCAGCTGGGAAACCCTGGGTGGTGGTCGTACCTGATCCGGAGGAGGCGGGGTTCTCCCCGCCTTCTCCCGAGAACCCCCGTCTGTCCCCCGATGGTCGACATCAGGTCTGGGACATCCTTGACCAAAAGGCTGAGGAAGTCGCCATTCGTCCTCCTCGGATGAGGGAAGGCTCCAACGCAAGTTGTGTCAGCGCTACGAGGACATGCTGTGGCAGCAGCTGGTCCTGGCTGGGCCGAAGGTGGTTCCCTTCCACCCCAGCCATCGCATTGCAGGCAGCCCATCTTTGGCGTTGAGGGATCAGGGTGTACCCTTACCTCGACGATTGGCTCATAGTGGGTCCCTCCAGACTGGAGGTGGAGAGGTCCAGGGATCTGGCCCTCGAGACTTGTCTCAAGCTTGGCCTCCTAATCAGCGAGGGAAAGTCGGAACTCGTGCCTGCGCAGGTAATCTGCTTCACTGGGGCAGAGCTCGACTCTTGCCGAGCCAGAGCCCAGCTCCTGGCGGACAGGGTGGAGGTTCTCTCCTCCTTTGCCCAATCATTTCTGGTTGGGTAATTGTGCCCTGCCCAGGACTTCCTGCGTCTTCTGGATTACATGGTGGCCTGCACCACCATGGTCTGTTGGGCCCGGTGGCGAATGCGCCCCGTTCAGTGGGGCTTGGCCACCCAGTGGTCCCAGCAACATGGTAATTTTGACCTGCTGGTCACAGTAACTCAGAGGCTTTGGGACGCTCTCCAATGGTGGACCATCCTGCAGCATCTGCAGGGAGGGATTCCGTTTGTCCGCCCCGAGCCCACGGTTGTCCTTACGACCGATACCTCTCTCACGGGCTAGGGTGTCCACATAAGGAACCACAGAGTCCACGGGCTCTGGAACCCCGAGGAGTTCCAATGCCACATCAATTTGATGGAGCTCTGAGCAGTACGGCTGGCGCTGACTGCATTAGCTCTGTTTCTGCGGGGTCAAGTGGTTCAAGTCCAGATGGACAACATCACAACCATGCACTATCTTAACAAACAGGGTAGTGCACACACTCCAGGCCCTTGTGAAGGGAAGCGCTCTGCCTCTGGACCCTCGTGAGCCAACTGGAGGCAGATCTCCTAGCCATCCATATGACAGAGCCTCGAACCAACTGGCAGATGCCCTCGACCACATAGGCGAGGTGTCCCACAAGTGGCCTCTTCACCCAGAGGTAGTCTGCAACCTGTTCTCCCTGTGGTTACCCCTATGGAGGACCTGTTCACCTCCAAGGAGAACACAAAGCTGAGGCTGTTTCATGCCCACTCCGCTCAGCAAAGCTTGCTGCAGGGGGATGACTTTTCAAGGCCATGGACCCCAAGCCTCTTCTATGCCTTCCCTCCATTTTCCTTGATCCACAAGGTGCTTCTCAAGGTAAGGAGGGACAAGGTGATCCTGGTAGCCCCAGATTGGCCATGCCATGTTCTGGTATCCAGATCTCCTCAACCTCAGCGACAGGCTCCCAAGGCGTCTTCCTGCACGCCCGGACCTGATATCAGTCAACCAGGGGAAGGTTTTCCATCTGGACCTTCAGTCCCTGCACTTGACACCCTGGTAGCTGAGCAGCTAGAGTTCCAGGCTTTGGGTGTTTCCAACAATGTCCTCAGCGTAGTTGAGGCATCTAGGAAGGAATTGACCAGGAGGTGTTATGCCTTCGAATGGAAAAGGTTTTCCATTTGGTGTCAGGTCAAGGGCCTAGACCCTAATTCCTGTCCTGTGGCCAGTATCCTTGACTACCTTTGGTCCCTCTCCAAAGGAGGTCTCCGGATGACTACCCTTAAGGTGCACCTGGCAGCCATCTCCACTTACCGGGCGTGGGCCAGTCAGTGGTCGGTGGCGCAGGAGACAGTGGTCTGGTGCTTTTTCAAGGGCCTCAATCACATATCCCCTCCAGCGTGTGAACCTCCACCTTCATGGGATCTACTGCTGGTATTGGCTAAACTCATGGACAAGCCATTTGAACCGATGCACAGGTGTGAGATGTCACATCTGTTGTGGAAGACAACCTTCCTGGTGGCTATCACGTCAGCCAGAAGGACTGGAGAGCTCCAGGTGCTCTCAGTGGAGTCTTCTTACCTGGCCTTCCACAGGGACAGGATTGTCCTGCACCCCAACTGGAAGTTCCTTCCAAAGGTGATGTCGGAGTTTCACCTTAACCAGGTGTTAACTCTGGCTGTGTTCTACCCGAACTACACCTCAGAGGCCGAGTACAGGCTCCATACTCTGGACCTGTGACGAGCACTCTCTTATTATAGGAAGCAGATGGCTGAAGTTTGGGGTGAGGTTCGCCAGCTGTTTGTCACCAACGCTGAAGCCGCACGTGGCAGACCTGCAAAAAAGTGGATGATTGGCGGATGGATTACATCTTGCATTGATCTCTGCTATAGGTTGGCGGGTAAGGAGCCTCCCGCTGGGCTACAGACTCTCTCCACCCACCATACAGCTGCGTCGGGTACTGCTTCTAGGGATGTCGGTATCCGTGATATCTGCAGGGCTGCTACCTGGAAGACAGCAAACACCTTCATTACCCATTACCACATCGACCTTGAGTAACGCCAGGATGCTGGTTTTGGAACCTCAGTTCTCCAGTCTCTATTCCCAAAGTAGGGGGTGTGTGCCTTGCCTCACTCCTCCCAGAGAACTGCTAGGAGTCAACAAAACAGTGTGATGACCAACATATCCATGATCCTTGAAAAACAGGTTTCTCACCTGTAACAGTAGTTCTAGGAGTGGTATATGTTGTTCATCCACATGGACCCATCCAACCTCCCTGGCTTTGATGCACAACCTTGCTTCCAGCTGGCAAGATCTGGTGACATGGGGCAGAGACGAGGATTATACCACCCAGGTCGGTGGGAGGAGCCAGCTTGAAGACCTTCCGGCAAGATCTTAAAGGGGAAGGGCATGCCAAATAGTGTGAATGAACAACATATACCACTCCTAGAACTACTGATACAGGTGAGTAACCTGTTTTTATTCCTTCCCTTTATACAGCATTGGATGATGCTACTGATGCAGCTTGATATAAGTTAAACTCTAGATCAGCTGTTCCCAGAAAGGCTGACAGAATGTACTCTGCCCCTTGTGGTAAACCTTTTTATGCTAATCAGCCTGAGACTGATTCAGTGGTGATCACGGCTGCCCATGATAGATCCAAGGCACCAAGACATCTGAGTTTCCTCCCTCCTGATACGGAATCCAGGAGGTTGGCAGTTCTAGGCAAGCATTCCTATGTCTCTGCTTCTCTGGGCCTACATATTTCCAGTTATCAGGCTCACATAGTAAAATACCAGAATACCTTATGGAGGAAGACTAAGGCTGCTGCACAGGCCTTGCCTGAGGCCACTGTCAAACAAGAGTTACTCAAAACTCTCGCTTCTGGTGCTGATGTGGGCAAACATTTGATCTGCATTGCATATGATGTTTCAGATGTTTCTGCCAGGGCTGTGGACTCTATCATCTGTCTCCACCGCTACTCCTGGCTTAGGGTAGTAGGCTTTATCACTAGTGTCCAGCAGACAGTTCATAATGCCCCATTCAGAAGACAAAAACTTTTCAGACATGATGTTGAAGAAGCTTTGCAAAATCTTTAATCATCTGGAAAGACTCTGAGCTTAGTAAAATCCCTGTGCCATACCCTAGGTAGCGGTATGGGCAGGGGTCATTTTCATCTATCTGCTGTCAGAGGCAGTCAGGCCTATCGACAGCAGGGTAGCTGCAGAGGGGTGGGGCTTTGCCGGTCCCCTCTTCACCCCAGGTGCCCATATAAAAGCACCTAAAGGTACTGCAGTTGGGGGGCTGTGCCCCCACTGGCTCAGCGTGACTTCTCATACACTCTCCTCAGCCATCATTACCTCCAGGGGTGGTTGTAGGGGGTCACCTCTGCCTTCACCTGCATCAGTGGAGGGAAATGACTACAGACGAATGGGTACTGGAGATCATAGAGAAGGGTCATGCTGTGGAGTTTCAGGACAACCCTCCAGACCATCCATCAGTTACCACAACATATCCACCAGGACACAGGTCGCTGTTGCAACAGGAAGTACAGACCCTGCTTCAAAAACTGGCCATAGAATCCATGCCTCCCAGACAGAGGCACAAAGGGTTTTATTCCAGATACTTCCTAGTCCCCAAGTGGACAGGAGATCTGCAGCCTGTTCTAGCTCTCAGGGACCTAAACTTCTCTATAGAATACAAGAAGTTCCTGATGGTCTCTTTACAGGTTATCCTTTCCCTGCTGTAAACGGGGGATTCAATGTGCTCCCTGGATATAAGGGAAGCCTATCTCTGTATCAAAATCAGGAAACCTCACAGGAAGTATCTGAGGTTCCTTTTCCAGAGGAGCATTACCAGTTCAGAGTGTTGTCTTTGGCTTGTCTTCTGCACTACAGGTCCTTACCAAGTGCTTGGCAGTAGTGGCAGCAGCCCTTCGCAGGGAAGGCCTGTATGTCTTTCCTTACCTGTATGACTGGCTATTAAAAGCCCACTCTAGGGACCAACTACTGCATACCTTGGCTTGAACCGGGCAGATGTTTGATGCTCTGGGGGAGATGGTCAGTCTAACAAAGTCTGTACTGTCACCCTCCAAATGCTGCAGTACATAGGGCAGTGTTGGGTACAGCCAAAAGCTCTGTGTTTCTGTCACTAGACGGAGCAGAACGACTGACTGCACAAGCAGAACTGGTACATGACAGACGTTATGTCTCAGCAAGGACATTTCTATACCTTCTGGGCCCTGTGGTGGCAGCCATTGTCAGAGTGCCACTGGCCAGGCTGCACATGTGGATCCCACAGTGGCCCTGAGACTCCAGTGGGACCAGTCAACAGACGATCTAGAACAAACAGTTCTAGTAACATCTCCCTTGAACAAAGTGCTGCTGTGGTGGATAGGATGCAGCAACCTACACAAAGGCGTCCCATTCTTGATTCCTGCCCCATCTCAGATCCTCACTGTGGATGTCTTGTGATCTGGGTGGGGAGCCCACCTGGGGCCTCTTCAGACACAAGACACACAGAACCAGGTGGCGCGCGCATTGCATATAAATGTCCTGGAAATGAGAGTGGTCCTAGAAAGGCTCCAAGCATTTCAGGCCAACTTGTCCCCAAATTCTCTGTTAACACAGACTGACAGCTTCAGTAGGATGCATTACTTCAACAACCAATGGGGACTCATTCCTACCTGCTGTGCAGGGAATCAATGAGAGTTTGGTATTGGGCTCTGGAACACAGACTAGAACTATCAGCAGTACATGTTCCAGGAGTCTACAGCGTCTTGGCAGACAAGCTAAGCAGGTCACAGTCTAGGGTGCACAAGTGTGATCTGCTGATGTGGGTGGTCAACGACCTGTTCGAAAGATGGGGTCATCTAGAGTTGGACCTTTTTGTATCCACACACAGTGCAAAACTGCAGCTTTTTTGCTCACTTGCTCCAGGTCCTGGAGTTGTCTAGCAAGACGTGTTGTCCCTCTCCTGAAAAGGGAGGTTTCTGTATGCCTTGCCCTCCTTGTCCGCTAATTCCGGTAGTACTTACTCATGGTGAAGCTGGAGGGGGCAACTCTTGTTTGTTTTTATTTTTATACTGAATAGCCTGTGACCAAAATGTCCATTTTCACTGGCGTCCAGTTACACAAAACATAAAATACTTAGAAAAATACATAATGTAAAGAACAACATATACACAAGTAAAACATTATTAAAAAATGATCAACTGAAACATTTACATTCAGAGTTAGAGAGTAAGTAATTATTTAGTGAGAATTTAAAAGAAGAAATATTTGGACAGCTTACAACAGAAATCGGTAGAGCATTGTAGAGTTTGGTTGCTATAAATGGTATAGAGTTTTGGGACATGGCAGTATGAAAGAATGGAACCTGAAAGGAAAATCTGCTTTGTGATCTAGCAGAAATAACATTAAACAATGTTGGAAAAATATTAACAGTAATATCTGGCAAGAGTCCCAAATGAATGTTATGTAAAAAAATTAATAACCTGAAAGTAGAAATATCAGAAAAAGATAAGCAACCAAGAGACCTATGAAGTTCACAATGATGAGTTTTTTTTCCTTAATCCAGTGACAAAACATATAGGGCAGGATTCAGAAAGAAGTTGCACCCAGTGCATGTCGGCTGCCCCGGCGCAGGGGAGATGCACTGAGTGCAAAATGGGCTGTTCACAGAGGAGGCACAGGGAGATGCCCCCAGCGCATCCCCTCCGTGAATAGCGCAGGTGCGCCCAGCCCAAGATGCCCCGGAGCATCCCAGACTGCTCTGGCACATCCCCCATGACAGGCTGTGAGCCCATTGGGGCAGGGCATCTCAGGATGCCCTGCACCCAAAAACGCGATTCACAGCCAGGGGCATGCAAGTGAGGCTGTTAGGCATGCATGGTGCAATGGGGCCATTAGCATGCCATTATAGCCCCATTTGCATAGCGCAGGCTGGGATGCCCCAGCAGAATGCGCTGAAATGTGTCCACCGCCCTCCCGCCCAACCCCAGCCCAAGCCATGCCGCTCCCGCAACATTGAAAGTAATGGATCCCCACCCCCAAGCCCCGTAGACAAAGCCAGCCTCGGCGGCATCAGCAGTATCAAATCCCCCGCCCCAAGCCCCTGCAATGTGCTCCTCCGGCGGCAGTAGTAGCAATGTTGACACCCCCAGACCCGTGCTGATGCCACTCATGGCGGCGAATGTAATGTTGGACCCTCCCAGCCCCAAGCCCTCGGTAATGCCTTCCCGCGGCAGTCTGCCGTGCAGTCAGCCCCCAAGCACCCCCAACTGCTGGACCCAAATCCACTGCATCTTCAGAAATAGTGCTGTATTCTGCTGGCCCATAAACAATACACCACAAACACTTGTCACACATTGTGACCGCTCCAGTGCTGTGGCGGAACAGCTCAGCCACCCGCATACCGCACGGCGCCCTCCGACTGAGCCGTCTGGGGTGACAGCTATCGTACAGGCTTCTGCGATGAGCTGTCATTCTCAGACAGCTCAGTTGGTGGGCGGCCGTAGCGGTACGCGGGAGGTGTGATCCAAGTTGATTTAGTGTTACCATTTTCAGAAATGTTTCCTTTTAAAGAAATCGACTTTAGCTGCAAGAGCAACTGATGCATTCCGTAGCTGTTTATAGTCTTATAAAAGCACCTGTGTTTTTTAGCTTCCTATATCTGGCCCAAATGTTATTTCTAGCTCTCATTAATTTAACTAATTCAGGTGTGACCCATTGTATACTTTTACCCCTAACTCTGGCTTTTTTAAAGAGCAGAAGATGCCATCAGAAGAACTTTAACAAAACATAATATTTAGACACAGTTTGGCTTGTATTTCACATTAGTTCTGTATTCCTCCTCCCCATTTTTTATTACTGGTGTAATCTGCATGAAAACGGGATCTTTATGTTCCCAAAGAGTTAATCTATTTATGTTGCTTTCTCTCTATACCTGAGGTCATAATGCATTGTTTGTAACATCACAGTTAATCCCATGGCAACAGATTGTGATACCACAACACAGGATTATGACTTGAAGTAGGGAGTAAACTGTAGAGAGTAATGAACTGTAAGGGAACTCTAAAGGATAAAGTTAATGTATTCATGCACATTTCCTCAGTAATAAATAATGGGGAGGAGAAATCTATAGAATATATATGGAATACAAGCTGAATTGTACCCAAATATCTTGTTTTTCAAAGTTTTCTTTGAGGCATCAGCAGCTCTTTAAAGGTAAAAGTTTATCACATACAGCAATAAAATACTTGCAAAAATTTTCTAAACTTCATCTATATCATTTATATTATCCAAAAAGGACCAGTCAATTAATTTGACCTCATCAGAGAATCTCTGCATATTTAAATCCTGAAGGTGACGACAGGTAATTACCTTGTGAGGTATTTTGCCAGACTTAGCTGGCCAACCACAAAAAATGGCACAGTGATCGCTCAGACAGTCTGGCAAAACTCCAGAAGAAACCACATGTCCAGGGTTATTACTAGTAATAACCCAGTCAAGGGTTGATTCGTAGCCCATTCTATAATTAGTGTGAATAGTTTCATCAATCGGTGCGACCCCAGACCAGAAATAACATTTCTGGTGTCCATTGCATGAACTGAGGACCAATTTAAATTATTTTTTTTTTTAACCAGAAGAGACACACTAAGCTGAAGCTTGTTTACAGGTGCGACCTGGGAGCACAAGGAAGTTAAGTGACTTGCTCAGGGTCACACAGTATGCAAGTGGGGGCTTCCACTACTATCAACTCCCTAGAGGGGGTAATGACAAATTATGAAAAAAATGAGTTTATGCCTAATTTAACATTACCTGGGGGAACATAAACATTAATAACAGTTAACATTTTATTACTGCTCAGAACTAAATTTATTGAAAGTGACTCATAATATGGACTCTCCAAATCACTCTGACATTCTGAGGTTAATCAATCAATCAAAGTCTTTATTTAATAAACGGACAACATAAAATAAACAACCTCTTACCCTTTCTGTCCTTCCTAACTATTGAGTAGCAATTTAAATGCATTTCATTGTTTGATATTTTGTCAAAAAGCCATGTTTCTATAAGTGCCAAAACATCAAACAAATTTTCCACTAGCCAGCATTCCAATTGGTCTTTCTTAGCTAAAAGGCTCTGAATATTTAGGTGGTCTATTCGAATCGAGGGTTGGATCCCTTTGGTGTCGCTCTTGAAATCAAAATTCCTAGAGACAGGACCAGGATTTAGATGTATTGAGCCTGACAGAAGCAAGAAAAGTAGCAAAATGTGTTTATGGCTGGCCCCATTAAAACTATTTTTCCTTGAAAGTAAAGACCTTTAGATTGTAATTATGGATAAAGTTCAGTTTCACAAACATATAGGAATTTTGTAAGTAGCATAACTTATCTACCATCCCTCTTTCATATTCATACACTACTCGAACATTCCTGCTAATTAATTTGACCGATTTAGGGAAGCTAACTAAACCTGAACAATGAGGACTGTTTAGGGTAGCAGCATACACATGACTAAAAACAAAGTGTTGATATGTACCAATTGTAGAATCACAAAAATATAAATCCGCCTGTTGTCCTATATTGGCTACCCAGTGAAGGGCGAAAAGCAGAATAAGTAGTAACATTTTATGAATTTATATGACTAAATTAAAATATTTTTCAATGCAGCCTCCCTGTAGCCTTCTGCTGTAGACTCCTGCTGGTGACTCCCGGCACTCCAGCGGGATCCACTCATGCAGAGAGCCGCTCCGCAGAGAGCCGCTTGAGCAGCTCCACTTTTAAATGCTCAGAGACCTGCCCCCAAATGTCACCTCCGACATCAACGGTCTTCAGCTCCTGCCACCAGCCGAGAGGGGGTTCAAGGGACAAACACAGAAATCTTCATCCCACTCTTAATACTCATTGCTTCCCTATGGCCTTGGCAGATATGGTATCCCCTGCTGGAACAGTTGGCAGTAGAATCCCTAGGACCTCTGCCCCGCTGCAAGGGTCTACTGTCACAGGAACAGGGCACCTTAGCCCTTGCTGTGCCACGGACTGATATATCCTATACTTTCTAATTTTCTCGGCAGCCTAAGTGTTAATCCATCTGAACCTGAAGTCTCAACATCTGCACGCATGGCTTCTGAAGACATAGCCATAGCTTGCTTTGGAGTGTCGCAGAAAGTGGTAGATATTCTGGTGGCTGCCGTCCACCGGACACCTATTCTGTGAAATGGAAGCGGTTTGCTTTGCGGGCCACTTCATATAACCTGGATCCATTTACCTGCCAGGTCAGTTAGGTTCTAGAATACTTGATATCCGTATCAGATTCAGGCCTGAAGTATTTCTCAATCAAAGTGCACTTGGGTGCTCTATCAGTCTTCGTATGCCTGTGGATGGCTGTATGGTTGCTCAACTGGAAGAAGCATGTACATTTTGGAGAGGCACTTTACATATAAAGACTCTCGTTCGAAATCCAGTCCTGGCTTGGGATCTGAATTTTGTTTTGGAAAAGCTGACTTTGGCTTGTTTTGAGGCAGCTGCAACTTATGCAAGTGTTATTTTTAGTTGCAGTCACTTCTGCTTGAAGGATTTCAGAGCTGTAGGCTGTAACGCATGAGACTCCTTATTTGATTTTCCACAAAGACAGGGTGTCTCTGCGTAGTAATCCTGACTTTCTACTGAAGGTCATGTCTGAGTTCACTTTAAATCAAACCATCCATCTACCAGTGTATTATCCAGAGCATGCCACTCCGTGGGAAGCATTGCTCCATACCTTAGATGTGCACAGACTAGTCGGGTACTATACACATTGTACAAAGGACTGCAGAAAGTCCTCACAGCTTTTTGTGTAATTCACCCCTGGGAAAGAAGGTACCCCAGTTTCTAACCAGTGCTTGTCCAAATGGCTAGCACACTGTGTTATGGTCAGTTACAGGAAGTACGGTAAGGAGCTTCCTTGTGTGGTTCGTGGTTATTCCACTAGAGGCATGGCCATGTCTGTAGCTTGTTTTTAGTATGTTTCCACTGCAGAAATTTGTGCAACTACCACATGGAGTATTGTTCACACCTTCAGTAAGCATTACAGTCTAGACGTTGTCTCTTATAGACTAGCTGGATTTAGTCTAGCTGTGCTACAAGGCCTATTGTTTTAAGCCTATAGGCTCCAGCCTCTCAGACTATTAGCTTTCAGTACTGGTTGGGACTCATTCCAAAGGTGTGGCCTGATGAGAGAGATATCCTCAAAGAAGATAGAACAGTTACGTAAGAACTTACCATAACAGTAGATCTTAGAGAGAATCTCTTATCAGGCCATGACATTCCACCTTCAGGGTTGCAACCAAAGATATATTTTTTGTCTTGCTGCTGCCAGTGCTGTGTTTGTCAGTGCTCTGTCTTGCCTGGTACGTGGGGTGCTGGGGTCTCTTCCTGGTTTCCCAGAGAGAGGTCCTCCCAGCATGATTTCTGGTGGGGAATTGAGGAGAGGAAGGGCCGACCACATTTATGTAGATGCTGGCGCATGACATCATCGTGGATGGCCTCTGGCTTGCAAAGTTTCTGTGCACTCCTAGCACTGACGTGGGTATTGTTCCAATGATGTGGCCTGATGAAAGAGATTCTCGTGAAGATTTACTGTTGCAGTAAGTTCTTATGTAACTGTTCTCTCTGTGTTCCAGTGATGCTGACTAGAGGGGAAATCACTGATTATAAAGAGAGGATGTAAAAACATAGGGCTCTGTGTTCCAGTGATGTGGAATTGAGGGGAGAGCACTGATTATAAAGATGGGGTGCAGACACATGGGGTTCTGTGTTTCAATGATGTGGAACTGAGGGAAGCGCATTGATTATAAAGAGGGGGTGTAGTAACAGAGGGCTCTGTGCTCCAGTGATGTGGAATTGAGGGGAGTATATTGATTATAAAGAGGGGGTCTAGTACCAGAGGGCTGTGTGTTCCATTAATGTGGAATTGAGGGGAGCTTCCTGATTATAAAGAAGGGGTGTAGTAAGAGAGGGCTCTGAGTTTCAGAGATGTGGCATTGTGGGGAGCTCACCAGTTATGAAGATGGTGTGCAGTAGCAGAGAGTTACATGTTCCAGTGCTGTGGAATTGTGGGGAGCTCACTGATTATAAAGAGGGGGTGCAATAACAGAGTGCTCTGTGTTCCAGTGATGTGGAATTGTGGGGAGTGCTCTGATTATAAAGAGGGGGTGCAGCAGCAGAGGGTGCTGTGTTCCTGTGATGTGGAATTGTGGGAGCTCAATGATTATAAAGAGGGGGTGCAGTAACAGGGGTATTTATGTCCCAATGATGTGGAATTGCGGGGAGCTCCCTAATTTTAAAGTGGGGGTGCTCCTGTCTTCTCTTTGTGTTCTTCAGCCGCTGGATTTTGTTGTGCTATTTACGTTTCTGCATCCCTGTGTTGTTTCTATATCTTGGTGTCAGAATACAGTGTGCTGGTTCTTAAACAGCAGGAATTATGTTCTTTATTTTATTAAAGTCATTCTGCTGTGAAAAACTGCAAGCAGGTTACATTTTTTTTATCATGTAAATGCATGCCATTAGCACTTGCTTTCATTTAAGAGTTGAAGATATGTTGCCAGTCACGGGTAATTATCTGAAAGAGAATTTACTTTCAGATAATTATGATGGAGGGTGACTATTTTATACTTCTGATTTTATCGTTTTTAAATGTTTTCGGAAGGGGTTTGTCAGTTTTTCTGGTGGGAGCTAAAAACCTCCATAGATCTAAACTTGGAAGTCAGTCCAGTTTTATCGAATGTCATAATGCTTCCCAGGTTTCGAAGTCAGTATTCTTGGTCACCAATTTTTGGAAGTTAGTCAAAAATATCATAAAAGTTTGTTTCTGTAAAATCAACAATTTTGACTTCCATTCCTGTAAAATTCTGTGCCACTTAATTTTCTTTTATTTCCTTTTTGAGTCAAATATTTATTTCCTCCCCGTTCATATTTAAAGTTTTAATTTTTCCCCCCGAAAGACACATATTTTCAAAATGGAGTTGAACTTGAACATTGACGAGCAGTATTCTTTGAATGAATGTTTAAATCGAGGTCCCCTCTGCTCATTTCTGGTCACCGTCCCAGTGGAAGTGAAAAGATCCCCAGCGTCATGGCCAACATTTCCCCTGTCTATAAAACAGAGTTATATAGCCCATGTCCCAGAACGCACCTAGAAACAACCTGTCATAGCTCAAGAAAAACTCTTTTGCGGTAGTGAGCAGGTGTGTACACCGAACAGAGTAATTTTCCTGAATACCCTGAATAATGGGCTAGTCTTAATTTTGAACTGAATAACTAGGCAGGAACACATGCCCAGGTGTGTGCTTATGCTGTATTGCAGCACATATGGACCCTTTTCTCCAATCACAAGCCAGGGTTACAATTTAAACAGGTTATTGTTCTGCAAACACACAACGGTCATGTTATTTTCAATAAAATGACTGCATAGAGAGCACAACAGCCATTGTCTTGTCAATGAAATGATAATAGTGGCATCACCACCCTACCTTATGTACCGATTGGTCGGCTCCGACAGCAGCAACTATAAACCAGTGCAGTGCAGGGAAGACGGGAAGGGAGAGGAGCTGAGTAGCAATGAACTTAAAAAAAAAAAAATTTGGGACAGGAAAACTGCCACTAGCTTTCTTTCAAATACGTTACACAAAATAATGATGTATGTGCTGGTTGACTCAGTATCCTCGAGGAATAATGTGATTGTTTCGTGAGGATAAAGTACTCAACATTCGGCCTCGGACTTAATTCACTCGACAACCACATTATTTCTTTATAAAGTGAGTCAGTTAACACATTATCACTTAAAGCAGAAAAAATCTGGTCACGCTGTTTTTTTTTTTTTTAGTAATAATGTATGGTTGGCAAAAACAATAATATAATCAGCTTTTCTTTTCATTGTGTTTTGCTCCTGAACTGATATTTAGGATTTTTACGTTTTTTAAAGTAACTGGTCTCTGGCCACGCCCACTTTTTAAACACTCTGGCGTTTTTCTGTGCTACTTACCTTCGGAAAGATGTACCAGCACCCTATCAGTACACTCACAGTATGAACGCAGTAAGTAAAGTCAGAAAGAAGCCTCGGGGGTACTGAGTTTTTTTTTAATTGCTAATGGGGGCTATCTTTAATAACTTGGGTCATTAATTAAACATTCAGTAACATTCAGCTTGCAGCTCGTGCAGAACACTGCGGCCCGGTTATTGACAGGTACTTCTCGTACCTGTCATATTTCTCTGGTTCTGCGTGATCTGCACTGGCTGCCAGTACAGTGGCAGATCATGTTTAGAGTTGGTCTTCTGAATTATAAAGCCCTACATGGACTGGGCCCGGACTACTTGAAAGAGCTTCTGGTACCTTACTGCCCTAATCGATCGCTCTGCTCGGCGGATGAGGGGTTGCTAGAGATTCCGAGGGTTTCTTTAAAATCTTCAGGGGCTCGGGCTTTTATGTACGCTGCCCCTACCCTCTGGAATTCTCTACTCCGTCCACTTCAGCAGTGTGCGTCCGTGGAGGAATTTAAAAAAGCCTTAAAGACCTATTTATGGCCTAAGATTTATTCTGATTGATGTGTTACTGTAATTTTATGAGCTCGGTAGCTTTAGTTTTTATCTTGTTCTTATGTGTAGCTATTGTAAGGTGCCTTGACTTTAAGAAAGGGCGGTATAAATAACATTTTATTATTATTATTATTAAAAAGCTGTTTTAACAACAACTGAGAGAGATAAAAATAAAGTATTGACGAAGCTAGTTGTGTCACAGATATATTAATCCTAAAAAACTATACCAAGAAATTTTTGTCGACTTAAATACAGCTGCTTTAAATAACGGGATGCCAGGCTGGTCCAGTGGTTCGGAGGGTTAAGGCACTTGCTGGGAGAGGGAGGACTGAGCATCCCATAAAAGATCTCCCGGGGCCGGGGGACCTGTGCCTGCCACTTGACTGCCACCTAGTGGAGGACTGATGGCAGCAACAGTGGGAGCAGTAGATTGGGTAGGGCATTGGCGGACACGGCACATACATAAATGCATCACTGCACACATAGCGTCTTTGGGGAAGTGAAACTCAGGATACTGTCTCAGCTCGCTCAACCCTCCCCGCAGGCACCAGGCGACACTATGGTGAAGGCGAGCCATGTAACTAGGCTCAGGAGGTGGTTAACCTGTAAGTCCTCAGGCTAGGTCGATGACAGGGCTGGGGACTTCAAGCTGCAAAATTATGAATGAAAAAAACAAAACAAAATAACCACACGCCCTGGGTGCACTGTGAGATTTAAGGCCATTATAAAGTGGGTATTATAATTTACTATAATTTTTATTTTAGAATTAATGAAACTGGCATTTATGTTTTTTCTAAATAAAAAATTCTTCTTCCTGAAAGAGTAGTCTCTGACTTTTTTATGGGAAGATGTGGTAGTCTGGCTTGAATATTTTTTTTTAGACCTGCAGAAAGATGGCAGTGCGGGTTAAATATAACCCCTCCCCCTTTGTACAGCTGTTTTTGGCCCCTGTAGAACTTTTTCACTGTAAAATCAAACATCTGTGCCTCTTACTTTGTGTCGATGTGCCATCCTTATGTCCTCCATTATTTTGCATTTGTTGGAAAATATTATGAAAATCACCCCACCCGAACCGCCTGCGGCGAACACACCTCCCTCTTCTCTGTGTACCTTTTAATGATTATTTTGCAAGCTGCTGACTCCTGCAAGTTTAACTTCTAGTCAGCGGCTTAGTGGGGTTCCAATGACATTCACGCAAAATTTGCTGTAAAAGTGCTCGCACACATGGCTTTAAAAACTTCCCTGAGCCACTAACTAAAAGTAAAACCGATATGATCAGCAATTCACAAAATGATCATGTTAAAAGGTACACAGGGAATGGGGGGGGGGGTTGGCAGCAGGGTGGTGTGCTGGGGGTGATAGCCAGTATACAAAAATGAGGTATTGTATCATTTATTAAACATAAATCCAGGCAAGAGGAGGGGATTAGATGGTAATGGTCCATTATTCCTAAAATTGTTGGTACACACATTCCCAGCCTCTCAGCTACAATATTTGTTCAATTTGTCCTTTACTGTAGGGCTCATACCAGTACCTTCGATTTGAAAAAGGTTTTGTTATACCATCTCATAACGTATATGATATATACAACATTGTTAGTTACAGGCCAGTTTCTTTTTAATTTCTGTTTTCTGCTCCTGACTGCCAACCTGCCCCCATCAGGACCATTGCCCCCCCGCCTCAGCCCCATCACCCAACATGTCTGGGACTTAACTGCACTGATTTCCTTCTACAGGATCTCTTCGGAGGCGCTCAGTTGTCTGTGTGGGGTCTTTGGAGGATCTGGCCATCCTCCAGCCATGGTTGGTGTGTTTTTTTTACTTCATGTTTTTCCACCCCATGGGGCCACACGTATGCAGTGACTCAATATGCATTCTGTTTCTCTGCACAGATGCCCCCTCCCCCCAGCGTCTGATTTCTGGGTCCCTTCCCCTGTGTGTGGTCTCATTGTGTTGCCACCCAGATCTCCCCAGGTGGCAGCCGACCAGTGAAACTTTCTGAGCATACTCCCCTAGAGAGAAGAGCTGTGCTGAGGACACTTGGATCTTCACTCCCTTGATTGGCCCCCAAATGACCAAAGCCAGGTCGGTGGCATAATGTTACTGGGCCAGCTTTTGATCACATTTGTGTGTCTACGTTACAAGAATGACTAGTCAACAGTTGACTAAGCAACAGGACACCGAGTGTGGTAAATGGAGTTCAATCCCGGGGGTGACCAGCAGGGTGCCACAGGGTTAATTTCTGGGGCTGGTCCTCTTGATTGTCTTCATTAGTGATATTGCAGAGGGGCTGGAGGGGAAGGTAAGCCTCTGCAGATGACATCAAGATGTGCAATAGGGTAGACACTCCAGACGGAGTGGAAAAAATGAGAAGAGACCTAGGCAAATTGGAGGAGTGGTCAAGAGTGTGGCCACCTAAATTTAATACAAAAAAGTGCAAAGTTATGCACTTAGGCCACATGAATCCTGGACAGGAATGCAAAAGGGGAGGAGATACTAACGAAAACAAAACTGGAAAGGGACCTGGGGTAAACATAATGGACGACCTGAAAGTGGCCATGCAATGTGAAAAGGCAGTGGGGAGGGCCGAAGGGATGCTGGGGTGCATGATGAGGGGCACCACCAGTAGAAAACAGGAGGTGGTGATGCCACTGCACAGACAATTGGTCAGGCCACACCTTGAATACTGTGTTCAGTTCTGGGGAACGCATCTCCGGAAAGACATTGACAGAATGGAGGCAGTCCAGAGAAGGGCAACAAAAATGGTGAAAGGAATGCACCGGAAAACATATGGGGAAAGACTGAAAGAGCTCAATATGTATACCCTGGAGGAAGTGGAGGGGGGTATGATAGAGATATTCAGGTACCTCACGGGAATCAACAAGGTTCAGGAGGGCAGCATCTTTCTAAAAAAGAGATGTGCAAGAACAAGGGGTCACAATATGAGGCTTGGTGGGGGAGACTCTGGTAATGTGAGGAAGTATTTTTTCACAGAAAGGGTGGTGGATGCATGGAACAGCCTCCCAGTGAAGGTCGTAGATGCTAAAATGTTTGATGAGCTCAAGAATGCACGGGATAGATGGAAGGTAATCCTAGTAGTAGGAAAGAGAGGCCAAGCTGCTGATCATTTAGGATCTGGAGTTTTAAGTAGGTAGGGAAAAGGGCAGACTAGGTGGGCCAGACAGTCCTTATCTGCCATCAAATTCTGTGTTTCTATGATCAGTGGATAAATCCGATCACTGAAGTAGGCCTTTTGTCAAACAGTATTCAGGAGAGGTTTCTCAGCCATTACAGCTCTATGGTACTGAATGCCGCCTCTGCAGAACTGGAGAAGGACCTCGGGTATTTGTGATTCTTTAAAGCTTCTGACCTTGTGGATCATAATTTCTCATGGTCTAAACTCGAACATCTTGGTGGTGATCCATTCCTAATAAATGGTCTCCAAAACCTCCTGTCGAATAGGAAACAAATGTTATTTATGTGTTTAAAATTTAGTGTCTGAGGGAGGGTGCCTGGTGGCACACCCTGCTATTGTGTCATTGACCTGAGTTTGGGAGTGGACTCGGGGGCTGGACAGTTGGGCCATGGAGTGGAGGCCGGGACACCCTACCACATGACGACTCTACCAGCCATGGAGGGTTGGTGCTGAATTCCAGCACTGTGGTGCCCCAACTGTATGTCTGTATCTGTGAGGTCATGTAAAGTAGGCGGGGAGAGAAGCACGGGGTAAAAGCCACAGTGTCATCAGGATGATATCTGGTGGAACTTTCGGGGCCCCACAACTGGGATTCCCACTGGCGTCAGTGGTGGGGCTGGTAGGTACAAGACTAGGAGCTTGTTTGTGGGAATACAGTCCCCCAGACCCAGAACTGGGTAGATGATACTGGAGGAGACAAGCTGTAAGAAAAGAATGAGCCAGTCCATTGACGCAGCGCAGGGCTGCCGCTTGTGGTGCAGGTTCAGAAATGAGCCTGGGATCCTGGGACTGGCGTGGGGGAGGAGGATCAAGCATCTCGGGGGGCATTCCTCTTTCTTCGGAGGAGAGAAGGTTGCAATGCTGCACTCTGTCACTGCTGCCTGTAGGAACACAGGCAGCAGTGCAGCAGACGGGGTGATGGGGGGAGACACTGCGGAGCAGCTGATTGGCATACACATGCACGGACTTATGCTGGGACAGCTATCCTGTACCTGACGTCCCCACTGGGAGGGGACCAGCAGCCAAGGCAACTTTGGAGTAAATCCCCTCCATGTGGCTCCATGACAGCCAGTATGGTCAGATGTCTGGTGCAACCCCCTGAGATGGTGTACCTACCCACCTTCCCTTGCAGTCACCCCACAATGGATTACCATAAACCAAAACAATCTACCAATACACATGCAATTAAAGGCTATAGCTAATAATATGCTCATGGACAGTGTTAAAAAGGTTAACCAATAATTTCTTTACAAAAGGGGATAGGAGCAGGGTAGGGAACGGGGGCTGAAGGAAAACACTCTACGCAAATGATTAGATAAACCAGCAGAGTAATGACTATAGCGGCAGAAATGGCGGAAACCATTAGTATTAACGAAGGTGCCCACCCCCACCAGCACACACAGAATAGTACCATCCCACACTCGCTGGTACCAGATTCCCCCCATTCAGTCCAACTGGGAGCTCCAACTATGAGTTCTGGGTACCCAGGTAGTGACACAGTGCGGGCCCGATGCGGTGAAGCTGGTTAGCCGACGTTGGTGCAGTTTAACAACAAATCAACTTCAAACCCATTTGGATTGAGACAACAGCTCGTTGGTGAAACTTGGCAACATTTGGCCTTGTCGGCCAAAACACAGTAACTTGATGGCAGCTATGTACGATTTCCCCAGGTACAGGACAAGCCCTGGTTTTTACTCCCAGTTCTGGAGAACAGTCTGTGGGCTTGGCTGGCTGAAGATTTTCAGATGGTGGCTCTGGGGTGGTTTAAACTGGTAGAAGCTTTTGACTGTCTGGAATGAAAAGCAGGTTCTTGTAGCCTGGATACCTCTCAGCTTCTCTTGCAGCTTTAACTGCCTGGATACCTCTCAGCTTTTCTTGCAGCTTAAACAGCCTGGATACCTCTCAGCTTCTCTTGCAGCTTTAACTGCCTGGATACCTCACAGCTTCTCTTGCAACTTGTCACCTTCTCTTCTGCGGCATCTTAGGTGGTGGACAGACCAGTACTGGGGACCAGGGCCACATGCCTCACCCCACATGTCCAGGCATCCAGCCCTCAGGGGGAGATGATGGGTATGCCTGGCTGTGACACTACCTGGCCGATTCCACAGACCGTCCCCTGCTAGCAGTGACTCTTCTCCCGGAGCTCAGGAAACGCAGAGTCTTTTCTTCCTCTCCTGGCTAGCAGATGTGACTACCTACTGGAACAGGTCTGGATTCCCTCCCAGGGTTGGGAGTGGCAATCAGTCTCTCAGGTATTTTCAAACAGCAGGTTTAAACCACAAAACTTTCTCACTTCAAACTGGCTTTCCAGATTGTAGAATTCTTGAGACAAATCTCCCAGGAATCGGCTGTGGAAGCCTTAGGCCAACTTCCAAACTTTTTCTCCAGACACAGTCTAGCCCTCCTCACTCATGGAGCGCTTCAGATGGACTGAGTTGGAATCTTCCCCCACAGTCTAATAAGAAATTGGAAGCATCTGATTGGTTGACACAGCTGTCCATCTTTAAAATTAATATGTATTAAGTCCACTTGATGCCTGATTGGATGCTGCTGAAGGTGCGAAAACCATTGTCCTTTCCCCCTTCCCAGGAGCCATTGCTAAGTCTTCCAGGGCTCCTAGAACTCCTATTGGCTCTTTCTGGGGTCAGAGGTGGCAAATATGGCTGCTGCAAAACAGTTTGTAAAGAGTCCCAAATTTCACTTCACTTAGCAGGGAGACAGAATTATTTTAAGAAATAAATGCCCCAGTGTCCATTAGCTGCCCCTCTGCCCTATTGTCCAGTGGCAGAGTGGACACAAACAGAGACCCTCTGCCTGTCGCAAGCACTGTAACGCTCTTCCCCCAGGCAGCAGGCAGGGCTGTAAATGTTCTTGGTAGCCATGCTGCTTCTTAAAGGGACAGCGCTCTGTAGCGCTTTTGCATAGTTTTTATTTTACTCTTCTACTGTGCTCCTCTGGACCCCAGTATTGCTGCTGCTAGGGCCCCTGGGGCTGGACCACACTAGGAGGACTGCCAAGAACCATCAGAGCGGCTTTTACACATTGATTACTTCAGTGCTAACAGAACAGCCAAGCAGACCGCTGCAGCTCGCACGTTCGAGAAGGCGCCAGCTCGAACGTGCACAGACTGAGCTGCGCTGTGCTCGCAGAGCTGTACCACTGAGCTGGCGGTTCTACTTTAACACATTTCGCTCCTCTGCCCCTCCCACCAGGATTACTAACACTGGGGGCCAGCAGGAGCATAAAGGGACCCAGGAAGGATCGGCAATGACGGTACCAGGTGGCTGGGGGTTGGATGGGGCAAAGTAAGGTAAGTCCCACCCATGGGAGTACACTAAAAGTAACTAAAAACCTATTTCAGAAATGTATTTGGTTTCACTTAGCCATTTTATAACTACAGTAATGCACTCCAGGACGTGTGTCATGGGGATAACATCACTTCTCGGGTGTTGGATGCTCTTGGCTTGCACCTTTGTGCCCAGCCAACTGAGGTGTGATGTTATGCCAGCACAATACATGCCCTGGAGTGCATTATTGCTTAACAGAATGCCTCGGGAAGCAGTATAACCTAGTGGTTAAAGCACAGAGGTCTGTACCTGCAGGCCCAGTACAACTGAATTTAAACAACCAATAAACTCTAGTGCAGTCGGGTTTAAATCCCACAACTATCACTTGTATGCTGTGCGACCCTGACCAGGTCACAAAACCTCCCTATGCACATAATGGCATTAGTTAAGGACTACAGACCAGTGCTAATAGTGTAGTATGGTATGCTACTCTATGTGCGCTAGTTAAGGTTTGCTGGTATGGTTGAAATGGTTCTTCTTTTAATTTGTTTAAGTTGGGGACTCTGCTCCCAGTACCCTCTTTTTTTTTAATTTTAAACGGGTATAGGGCAGCGCCCCCCAACTCAAACTAGTTAAAAAAGGTAAATATATTACCTTAATCTGGCACTAACTGTAACTAGTGCAAATAGCATAAGGTACCACAGTGCTACAATATTAATGTTGCTAGGCATTCTTCTGCCATTGTCTTTTTAATTGACGTGTGAACTCAGTTTTGCTGAGTAAAATATTTGGAGCACAGGTAGAAGGTGCTCTGTGTAGGACAGCACCCTGCCTGGCAGCTGACATATCTAGCTTTGTGTTGCTCCTCTCATTACATCATCAGTATTGTGAACTTGACTGACTGTGACATCACAGCTGCTCAGGAAGAGTCACTCAGTAGCTGCCAGGTCAGTCACCTGTGATGTCACAGCCAGTGAGGTCACAGTGCTGATGATGTAGTAGGAGGAACAGAACTAGATATGTCAGCTGCCTGGCAGAGTGGTGTCCCTCACATCCAGCATGATACTAGTACGTAGAGAACTTTCTAATGAGCAGAGGTGCACAAGCTAAGTATCGACGCATATGCTGATATTTACATGTAGCCTTAATATCTACAGTTTTAAAACAGTGCCCATAGCTTTTACTACAAGAAGCGGATAGGACTCTCTATGTTGACGTATTCGCATTGCATAATGTCAGCACCATTTTGTGAGCCGAGTAGCGGCTCGGCTCATCGAAGCATTTGGTTACCTTTAGGTTCGTATGTAAATGAGCACAATAAAGATAATAACTAAAATGGCTTAACTCATCATGCTTTAGTCTGTGTTTATTGGGGCTTTTTGTTATATGATGACAACGTGAAATATATGATTTACTCGTCCTTTAAAACTTTTAACATTTTCCGGTCTGCTATTTTTGGTTCGACTAGCTCTTTAAACTGCTGCCTGCACCTCCGTCATTTCCTCACTTAAACCAGCAGTAATCATTAGTCATCATGTCATGTGTTCTGCCAGTAATGTATTTCTGGCAAAAACATCCCTCTACAAATTGTACATTTCATTTTCTTGGATTCTGGAACCGAGATGAGTAATTTTGAAGTTTTTGGAAGGTATTGCTACCTTGCAATATCTGTTGTGAAACTTGGTGTGGTGCAGTACTGTTTGCCATTAGAAATGTGTACTACCATTGCCATAATACAAACCTGGCATTAACAGTGAAGTGGTACCCTTAACGGAAGAGATTTCTAAATATTGCGAGTGAATGCCATCTTTAATGACTTGTCATTAATTACAAAAATAATCAAAGCTGTTTTTTGACATCTCTGAGGAAATTAAAAAGAAACTGATTATGAAGCTAAGGATATCAGACATACATTTTTTCAAAAAACAAAAAAAGGTTTTGATAGCAAATACTGCTGTTTTTAGCCCTCCTGTGCATGATTACTGACGGCGAACAACTACCTGCGAATTATAAAGTGCTTTGGGCAACAGCATGTCTAAGTGCCATGGAATAAATTCAAATTCCTTGCCTTAACCTTGGGTTGATAGCAGCTTCCAGACAGCTGTCAGTGAGGCACGGTCTAGTATCTGATGGCAGGGGAGGTGTAATTAAGACACGCTGCTGGCGTTCATGTGTCGAGAGTGGGGGTGATGGTGTGTATTACGGCTATTGAACCTTGCCCTGGGTGAATTGTTGGCCTGGTCCACACATTGTGTGTTACAATGCCTGTCAGTAATGAACTACACTGCCTACTGTGTAGCCCAATTAATGGGCCTTTTCATCTCGTGCCAAGCTTTCAAAGGAGCTGGCTCACTTAGCAGGGCTGCAAGTCTCACATCGCCGGCAAACACCTTTATTATTTGATGATTCTGTTTGCTGAGCTGTGATTTAGTTTGGACCTATTAGCACTACAGCTTATTTATCTTGTGGTTTGCTCAGTCACAGTGAGGCCCTGAATGCAAGCTAGAGCTGCCGTTTACTAAAGAGGAGGCTAGCAGAGCATGCAAACAGACGCTGACACGAGCAAAAGGGGTTGCCACCCAGTGAGCGGGAGTTCAAACTGGGGACGACTTGCTCCACTGGCAGTATCAATGCTGTGGTTTGGCAGGTTAGCAATGCTAGCTGTTCAAATCCACGGACTGCCAGGATGCAGAACAGGTGGGAAGAAAGCAATACGTGAGCGCTGAACAAACTTAAGTAGCTGTCGTTGTGAGGGAGATCTGTTTTTTTTATCTAATGTGAGGAAAGGCAAGAGAACTGATTTATTGAGAAATTCTCCCTCTGGGGATCACATGTTTAGGCGTATCACTTGGTATGTAAGAGGGTCCTAGGGAGAACAGAGAGCGGGCAATACCCACTGCATAAACTCGGCTGTAGTGTTTTATTTTTATTTTATTTATTTAAGTCTCAAAATTAAAATACCTTTGAGTCAGAGACTCATTTACAAAGGCTCCATGTCAGAGGGTGCTTATACCGAAAATACAGTACACAAAGGTTTCAGGCATGGAATATAAAATGGAAGCAACGGTATACATAATACAAAGTGAATATAATAGCAGTAAAATGCAGACTTTGGCAAGAACCACAGCAACACACTAATTGCTACAGAAGGAGGAAGTTTGAGGAAAACACATTGAATGGCAGAAGGATATTGTGAAAGGATTCTGAAAAGGACTTTGTTAAATACAGAGGATTAAGGAACAGAGATGGACAAAATGCAGGATATAGGAAGGGAAGTACTAGAATAGTCAGTGCACAAGGTAGAGTAGGGGAAGTATTTGGCTAAGCAGAGACCGTCTGAGTTGAGTGAGTCACCAGTAACAAATAGAGGGGAGAAATGGGGGGTTGGGGGTGGAGACTGGGCACCCGCCCAGACTAGAAACTGTCACAGCTGTTGGTATCATGTAGGTGCTGACGGAGTTTGGATTTAAAAGGACCTAGCTTGGGTTCTGCCAGGACATCAGAAGGGAGGATATTTAGCCAAACTGGTGCTCTATACCTGATTATACACTGTGGTAAATCCAAAGTCCCAAATCCTGCATCCTGATTGGTTGGCTGGCACAATTACCACCGTGATAAATCCTCCAGTGTCCCCACTGGAAGAAGTGCCAGCCAACCTTATACCGTGCTAATCCGGTCACTTTCACTTCAAACCAAACTGCTGCGATTTGTCCCGTCGACGGTTCGCTAAAAACAGCGCGGTAAATTGTTTACAAAATTGCCTCCTTTCGAAGTGTAGGCACCTCAGTCAGTAAGAACATAGTTAAAAAATGTTAAACAAACAACATTTACCATTGTATAATAAAAATGTATCCCTCCAGGGTGTGGGTACACTGGAGGATTTAACACGACTGGTGTGATTCGGTCACTCGGCTGCCTCGTGACCGAATCACACCAGCCGTGGTAAATCCTCCATGTACCCACACCCTGGAGGGATAAATTGCTTAAATGCCCGCTGCCCTTGGGTAGTCCTACAGAAAGGGACTTGGTATGAGGCTTTGGTGGAACTCCTCATACCACGGGGTAATGGTCCAAGTAAGGCGTTTCTGTGCTGAGGGAGGAGTAAGAACAAGGCATATCTTTTTAGTCAGTTTGCAGAATTGGTAGGTAAGCCTGCCTTTGAAGTTTAGCCAGCTAGTTTGGTCATAGAGGTCACAGGTGTGGGTGAGCCTGGTAGCACCTGTGACCAGACGGCAGGCTTTGTTTAGGGCAGCCTTAATACTGTTAAGTATAGTGTCAGTTACAGAACCGTAGGTAACAGTCCCATAATCAGTTATGGAAAGGACTGAGCTTGTTACTGCAAGATGAAGGGCATCAGTGGTCATACAGTTCCTGGGCCTGTAGAGTAGCCCAGTTCTTGTGTTCACAGCCTTGCGGACTAGATTAACATGTTCATGATAGGATAGAGAGCACTCGAGGGTTATCCTGAGATATTTGAAGCTGGTAACTTGCTCCAGCGGTAGGTGGTGGCTGTTGAGGATGCTCAGGCATGCCCCCTTATGTTTGTTTCAGGGAGTGGCGAATAACATCACCTTAGTTTTTTTTGTAATTAATTACGAATTTGTGGAGTGCAAATCAGGACTCTTGTTTCGGTGAAGTTCTTTTGAAGGGTGTTCTCCATGGTGAGGGGGTTCGGGTGACTGGAAAAAGATGACAGCATCATCTACATGCAGGAGCAGATTGCTGGAGCAGGCTTGTGGAAGGGTGTTATGGAACAGGCTGAAGAGAAGGGGACCGAGAATAGAACCTTGGGGGACACCAGACCGAACGGGTAGGCTGGAGGAAAGAATGTTGAGGATTTTGACACGCTGCATTCTCCCACTTAGGTAATTGGTGAACCAGGAGGTGGCCTCCTGAGAGAGAATGGTATCAGGAAGGGCAGCTACTAGGAAGGTGTGATTAACCATGTCACAAGCTTTCATAAGGTCCATGTAAATAGATCCTACAATGTGACCACAGTCGAGAGCTTTATGGATAAAATCGGTAAATTCAAAAAGGGCTGAGGTGGTGCTGTGCCCCTTCCTGAAGCCATGTTGCTGGTGGCATTGCAGATTGTACCTGCCGAGGTATTCAGTCAGTTGATCAGATACAATCCTTTCCAAGGCTTTAGACAGAGGGGGAAGGATGGCTATTGGGCGGTAGTTGCTGTTGGATGCCCTATCACCACTTTCATGGACTGGAGTCACTACCGCAGCTTTCCACTGTTGGGGGGGAATAGTAGTTTAGTGAGCAGGGGAATATGACAGCGTCAAGTGCAAGGTGTTATAGCTTGAGGTCCAGAGTATCACTAGTGAATCTGGATTTCCCAAGAACTCGCTGGATGTACTTTTTGGCTTCAGGCAGGAAGACAATCCAGAAATGGAAAGGGGGAGTAGAAGCGGGACCAAGATTCAAATGTAAGCCAGACAAATTAGGAGGATTAGAGAAGAAGTCAGGGGAGAGGACACCGCTAAGGTCTGTAAAGGCTGTGTTAAAGGTGTAAGCTATGAGCTAGAGCTCTTGGGTTATGACACCATTAGTATTTGACGGGGGGGGGGGGGGTAGTGTTGGATTTACCAGTGAGATCTTATAAGTTATCCCAGAATTTCCTCACATTCCTCCAGGTGGAGGAAAGGCCATCTTTGAAGTGGGCCACTTTAGCAAGGCAAGTCTCACTGGTGCAGGCATTCCTGGCAATCTTGTACCTCTGCCAGTGGCCTGCGCTTTTTGCCAGAGGTGGGCATGTGTGGCCATAAGTTTAAGGAGCGTGGAGGTGATCCAGGGGTTACTGGAGCCTTTGATTACACGTTTTCTAAAAGGTGTGAAGATATCACTGGCCATATTAAAAGTGGAGATGAAATACAATACACCAAGGCATGGTCAGTGCTGTCGACCAAGGTGAGGGTGAACCAATGACACTGTAGGAGGTAGTCCTCGAACAGCTTTAGCTGTCCTCTTTTACGGGTATGACTATACAATGGTTTCACAGGGAGTTTGGGGGAGCTGTTTGACCGGAGAGTGGTCACTGAGTAAGTCAGGTAGGACTTCAGTGTTTGAGATTCTCTCCGGGTAGTTAGTAAATTTAAGGTCCAACAGGGTACTATTGCCGGTCCTGTAGTTGACCCGTGTGGGAGAGGTCACAAACTGAGATAGGTCTAAGGCAGTGGCACCATCCCTGAATGGGCTGGCTTCAGGCTCCAACCAATTAATGTTAAAATCACCCAGTAAGACTACCTCGGAGTGATTGGGCAAGTTGGAGACAAATTCCAGGACAGAACTGAAGCCATTTTTGATATCTCGAGGGGGGATATAAACAGATAGTACTGTAAGTGATTTACCCTTCTTGCCTATCGTAATTTTGACTGCCGGTGCCTGAGCACTATTCCTGGAGGAGAGTTTTGGAAGAACCTGCCCCTGTATTGAGTCAGTTAGATATATGGCACCCCCCCCCCCTTTCCCAAGTCTGTCTTCCCTGAAGAGCGTGTACCCATTTAGGACGACAGCAGAGTCTGGCATTTTAGGATACAATCAGGTTTCTACCACAGCAAGGACGTTCGGTCTGTCTTGCACAACCCAGAACTGGAGGAGGTCAATTTTAGGCAGTAGGCTGCAGATGTTAACAGAGGCAAAATTGAGACCATTCGAAGTGTTGACGGCGGGAGGGGGTTGTGACCCAGGCCCTGGGTTCGAGTGCACATTACCAGACAGCAGTATTAGGAGAAGGCATTGATGAGTTATAATGAATCTTAGCAGCTTGAGATTGGGTCCAGTTCCTCTAATGGATGTCCTATTCTTAGAAATTGGTAATGGGAGGGATGGGGGGTGAGGCCAGAAGTAGTGTGGGGAGCTTAATTAGGGGAACAGAGCATATTAGGCCCAGTGAGATTAGAGAGCGTGTATGGTACTGTAGTTACAGTACCAATGCCCTGCCAGGCTGGAGCTATGTGCGGTAGGATAGGGGTTGGTATGAATTTTGCGATCACGGGAGTAGCAGGGTAGGCAAACATTAAGATAGTAAGGGGCAAGATAAGGTGTGTGAGGTGCCCCATGATAGTAGGAGCTTAATGTTAGGGCAGATAGGGTAGCAGTGGACTGGATTGTGAGATAAAAGAGCGTATGGGTTAGGAAGCTATTGGTGCCCTAATAGAAAGTTTCAGCAGGGGGGCTGAGAATGTGCTAATAGATAGAAACAGTTTCAGCAGAGGGGCTGAAAATAATCGATAGGCAAAAGGGGGAACAAAAAGGGAAGATATTGTGATGTCAACTGTTTTATAACAAACAAATGGAAAATCAGACACAAAAAAAAAGCTCTGAACGAATAATAAGCACAGAACAAGTCTTTCTGGGGCTAGCACTGATAGCAGGGAGCAGTGAAATCTCACAGAGAGCAGGGAGCAATGAAAGCTCACGGAGAGCAGGGAGCAGTGAAAGCTCATGGAGAAAAAAGGCACCAAGATTTAAAAATCCTGGTCCCAGTATTTTCTGGACACGCCGTGAACAAACCCGTACCTTCTGGGGAGTGCAGGAATGATGGGCTACTCGGCAGGCAGATGGTGCTCTGTGGGACCCGCCAGGGTGTGAGTTTCAGGGAGGCTGGAGCCTGGTGAGGGTCTGGTGAGAGCCTACGGGGACACAAAAGGAGACAGGAATTTAAGCACAAAGTACACAAAGCTAGGCTGTGCAAGATGAATCTGGGAGGGAATTACAGATGGGGCATGGGCTGGATGGGAATATCAGTGAAGAGAAAGACGGGAGGGTTAAAGAATTTAAAAGCAAACAGAGTCAAAATAATGTAAATGCAGACAGAGTCGGAGTAAAAGACTGGGGAGGGTATAAAGAATTTAAAAATAAATAGATTCAGCAGAAGTTATAAACTGGAATTAAATGTAGCATAAAGCTACTTTAAATGCAGTCTAAGGAATTACCATACAAATAGATTCAGCAGTTGTTGTAAAGCAGGATTAAATGTGGTCTAAAACTGAATTAAAAGCAGTCCTTAAAACAGGTTTAAAAGTGCAGACGTTTGACTGTTAAGTCCCTCAGTGTTTGACTGTTTAACTGTGTACCAGGTCTCCTCTGATGTTGGTCCACAAGCCTCGTCTTATGGGCTCAGAAAAGGTGGAGAGGGCTGGGTCAGTACCTCCTGTGGAGATCTGGTACCAAAAATGTTATATTCAAGATTACGTGGTGCTTCCACCCAGGAAAATATTGTGGGCTAGGTTTTTCAGCTAGCACTACACAGAACCGTAGACTGTGACAACAGAAAAAGAACAAAGGTCTAGCTAGTTTGCCCAGAGTTCCCCATCTGTCCTGGGACCTATTTCTATACAGGGTTGTACCCTTCCCAGTCCACCCCCCCCTGCTTTCCTCCCTGCTGCTACTCAGCTGATCAACCACCGGACCCTTCACTCTGTCCCAAACCATTTACATCTTGGTGACCATCCCCTGTGGGAATCAGTAACAACACACTTGATCTTCACTGATGCAACCTTCCAACCTCTCACCTAAGGCAATCAACAATTCACTGGGAATAAACAGCTGGCAAATTACCAATAATACGCTTACACTAGGAAACATTGTTTAACCAGGAGTAGCACACTAAGCCAAAGCTTGTTTCCAGATGTGACCTGGGAGCACAAGGAAGTTAAGTGACTTGCTCAGGATGAGACAGTATATACCTAGGCAGCTGTGGGATTCGAACCCAGGTCTCCAGATCTGCAGCTCAGAGCCCTGACCCACTGCACTATACTGCCTCCCTGAAGAACACATGCAAGTAGTCAGGAAATTCAACCTATGAATAGGAGGTTTTATTGGGAGCAGGAACAAGGCTCTAGAGAAGGGAAGGGGAAAGGGTTAAGCACACATGCCGATTAAGTGTGGCACTAGTTGTCTATGTGACTCTGCCTTCTCCCAATGCAGCGTTCGATCTAACTGTATTGTTGGTCCACTACCCCAGTACACACTGGTACCAGTACTCCCCACGGGTACTAGTAGTTCTCGGTACCAGTAGTACTCCCTCTGCCTCCTGGTGACTTATTTATTTATTTGAAATTGGTAACCCGGAAAGGCACACTGAGCTAAAACTCATTTCCAGGTGCAGCCCGGAGGAGGGGAACCATGGAAGAACATACTCTTTCAATCGTACCCTCTCCCACTCCCCTCCACCCTCCTGTACATGCTACCCACCTCTCTAGTCCCCACTCCTGGTACTGTCCTCCTTCCCCTTCCCGTTTCCCCTCTCCCCATTTTCCTTGCCATCTCCCTGCACTCAAGCCTGAAATGTATCTTTGTTGACTGCTGAGTTCCGCCGCACTGTACTGCTATGACATTTACTTCCTACGCTCCCTTGTACACAACTTCTGTATTTTTGTACGTACTCAAACTGTGTATTATATCCTTTATTGTATTGCTGTACTGTAACCAGCCTGAACATTGTTGTTGTAGTTTGCCTCCCTTACTCCCCCTGCCCTGGGTCACACCTAGAAACGAGCCTTGGCTCAGTGTGCCTCTCCCAATTGCCAACTTTAAATAAACAAGCATTTGTCAATGCCGAATGTTGGCGTGCTGGCATTGGCTTTGGTAGTGCAGTACGGAAACACATTTTTGGCAGGATGTGAAAAATGACAGCTGCACTGTTCATAAGAAGGTGTAAAAAAATGGCAGTGGTGAAAATGTGGCATGTAAGTATTGCAAATTTGCGAAGTTACAAGGGTGCGTGGGAAATGTGCAACGCTCTCTTGTAACACAGTCGTTTTATGGAGTTTCGGCACCAGATTTTCAACATAGGCATTTTAGCACGTCTGCTCATGTACAGTGTCACTGTCATTTCCTCAAACTGTCCGAAAAAGTGATTTCGCACAGTGACTGCGCTATTCTGCGCCGGACATGCGAAAACAAATTTTGGGCAGGATATGTAAAATGACAGTTGTGCTGTTCATCAAGAGGTGCGGAAAAATGCCAATGGTGAAAATTCAGAGTGAAATTATTACAAATGCACAATATTACGAGCGTGCGTGCGAACTGCGCAACGCGCGCTCGGAACACAGTCACTTTATAGAGTATTGTCACCAAATTTTCAACATAGGCATTTTAGGACCTCTGCTCATGAACAGTGTCACTGTTTTTTTCGTAATCTGCCCCGAACACTGATTTCCCACAGCCACCGCGGTATTGTGTGCTGGAAGTGCAGAAACACGTTTCGGCCAGGATGTGAAAAATGACAGCTGTACTGTTCACAAGAAGATGTAGAAAAATGACAATGTTGAAAATCTGGCATGAAAATATTGGTCAGAGTGAATTGCTGTCGCGTAGCAGCTCATACGGTACTGGTAAAACACTATTTTTTGATTTCCTACCAAATTTGCAACATAGGCTTTTTGAGAGCCCACCTCATGAACACTGCCACTGTCCTTGCATTAATCGTCCCGAAAGGTGATTCCGCGCAGTGACTGTGAAATCACCTTTCAGGACCGATTAACGCCATAACTTGACAGAATTCATGTGGAGTGGTCCCAAAACCCCATGTTGAAAATTTGGTGCAAAAATCAAAAATGCCCGAATATGCATCAAAGTTGAAAAACCCTATTGATTCCATTATACAGCTTACCGGCATTTCCTCAGTTCGCGTCGGCTTTGAAGAGTGAGAGACGTGTTCCCGGTCCACCAAGATCGTCGCGACCGACTCCAGAAGTAAGTATGGGTGGGGGTGGGGAGGCAGGGTGCACAGTGGGTGGGTGGAGTGCGGTGGTAGGTAGGGAGACTACTAGGACCGCTGGTTTACAGGTAATAAAAACATCATCGTGGACGGTTCTTTTTACAGGTGGATTCTTTTTGGGGTACAGTAGTCAATGGGGATTGGGCACCTCTGTCGGCACAGAAGAGGGGGGGACATCATGCCAAAGGACATTAAAGCGGGAAAGGGGGGGACGGATGCCGATGGGGATTGGGAACCCCCGTCGGCAAACCGAGGGGGACACATTCTGCCGACAGGGAGTGGGCTCCCCCATCAGCACATACTTTGAGGGGCAGGGTAAGCTGACCGGGGGACTGGGCACCCCCAAAGTCGGCAGTTTAGCGGCCACTGTGCCACTATGTTACTAGCTGGCGAGCACGTAGGAAGGGTCTGCTGCTTGTGACGAGCTTTGCTCGGATTGCAGCGGACCTTTCCTTAGATGTGCTCACCACATTAGTGTGCATGGTGTGGCACCGGCATGCAGGCTGATTGGGGAATGAGGGCTGCACCTACTGGTGCGTGCCCTGCATTCGCCCAACAGCGACCGCACCTCCGAATCTGCACTACTGCAAGATTTTGGCTGCGTAAGCATGCCAACATAATAAATAACCAAATAAATAATAGCAAAACATTTGATCAACATTAAAAAAAAGTACGCATTTACAATAAATACAAAATGTTGTATGTTCAGAGAATCAAGTGTATTCCAGCTCGATAAGAACACCCAGCAAGTGCATATACAGAAGGGGCAGTAATACTTGATGCACAAGAACAGTACTGGTAACAGGTGAGTGACCTGAGAGGCGAGTTATCGCACGACCTTTTAATGGAGTGCAGTGGCGTGGAAGTTAAACCAAGGCAGGTGCGAGGACCCAGCTGGCTGCTTACCAGGATGGTCAAGGCTCAGCCACGGAACTATCAGGAGGAAGGGTAACAGGAACATGTGGTGAGAGATTGAAGTTTCGACTGGTGCCTGAGGGAGCCAGTGGATGGGGAGAGGCAGAGGAGGGAGGAGAAGAGTTGGTTCCAGACTGAGGGAAGTCAATAGGAGAAAGAAGATTGTCCAGCACAGGAGTGGGGGTGAGGAATGGCAAAAGTGCGATGGTCCCTGGAACAGAGGGAACAGGAAGCAGGGGAGAGTTAGGAGAGGATAGAGGAGAGGTAAGAGGGAAGGGAACCAAACCTGAAAGTCACTGGGTAACCAGCTGCTGAATGAGTGTAGGCCTAGTGATTATGATGCATGTGTTGAACAGTTGACGCGCTTAACAAATAATTAGTAATCCAAGTCAGAAACATGGAAACACAGACAACGATGACAGAAAAAGACCAAAGGTCCATCCAGTCTGCCCAGAATTCCCAGTCTGCCATGGGACCTGTCGTTGATACAGGATTTTATATCCCTCCCCGGTCCACCCACTCACCCCTGATCCCCTCTCTACATGCTACTGACATAGGCAACCACCAAAGCATTCACTGTCCCAGCCATACTTGAAACCATTTACTGTCTTGGTGCCAACCACTTCCGCTGGCAGACTGTTCCATCGCTTCACCACCCTTTGCATAAAATAAAACTTCTGCACGTCCCTCTTAAACCTTCATGTCTCCAGTTTCCTCTCAGCACCTGGTAGGGAACTGTCCACAATCACCTCTGAACTACAGGACAACCTCCAAAGTCTTGAAACCTGGTTCACCAAGAATAAACTATTACTTAACTACAAAAAATGCATATTATTTACGGTGTCTCAAAACAGAAAAAAGCATGGTCCCCTACTACTGCACATCCACAAAGGTGATCTGTAGGAGCAAGTCTGTAGATTTAAATGTCTGGGAGCCCACGTAGATGACACACTCTCCATCTCTACACATATTGATCAGGTCATCAAAGCAGCCAACACCAAGCTGGGGGTTCTATACCAGCACAGACATTCTATGTCCCCAGAAGCTCTGAAACTGGTCACATGCTGCTTGGTGTTATCAACCATTGACTACGGGCTGGTGATCTATGGTGCTGGCTCAGATACTACTCTTAAATAGTTAAAAACCCTTCTTAACAAGGCCTGTCAACTGGCCCTCGGGGCTGACTTTCAGACTCCTCCCCTCCATCTCCGATACAAATATCAGGCTTGTCTGCTGGGGAAAAAAATCCATGTTAGGCCTTAATGCCTGAGTCCACCTCAAGTTTATTTAAACCCAGTCAACCTACCATGAACACCAGAAGTGCAGCTGGGGGGGGGGGGTTCTGGTGCCTCTTACCTAACGCACCATAACTGCACAAAGATCCCTATCATCTGTAGCCCAAGGAGGCTCAACGACCTTCCTACTGACCTGATTGGATGTAACAAGATTAACTGGGCTCCACTCCCATCTTGCTGCAGAGAAAGTACGCGACTGTATATCATAAAGCGGTCATACCCTAGCTCAACCCGTGACAGTTTCCCTCCTGGTTAACCCTGGATCTAGCCCCCTACTGACACACCACACCCCTCCTCACTCCCCCGCCCTCCCATCCCTCTCCTGACAAAGCCCCCTGGCTGCTCCTATGTTCTACATTCTAATCGTCTTAGCCTGGGATGTGTCTCTGACCCCAAGATCTTAAAAAGCATCGAAGCCACACTAATTAGTGTTGTCGAAATCATTTTGCGCTTTCTTGAACTGTAATTGTAATTTGTAACCAATTGTGAATGTAATGTAAACTGTAACACTTGATGTGTTGTCCTTTCACTGTTTACTTGTGACCATTTTTTACTGTTCTGTACTTTGTGTTTTGTACTGGTCTGTTTTGTAATTGACTTGGAACCTTTGTAAACGAGCCTATGGCTCAAAGGTATTTGATCCAAATCTGAAATAAATAAATGACCCTGGGCTCTTGACTCAGTTTTCCTGCTAACTAGTTCCCTGTAGTTCGCCTTGTTTGTTCCCTTCAGGAACTTGAAGGTCCCTATCAAACTGTAATCCCAGTGTCCGAGTACCTGAAAATAGGCACAACTGTGTCTAGAGTACTCATCTGGTCAATAAAAGCTAATAATAATAACTGACAATAGTAGCCCCAAATCTTTGTTGCAGAACTTTTAGGCACTGTTTTACCAGGAAAGACATACTGAGCTGGTGGCAGCTCATTTCCAGATACCTCCTGTGTGGAGGGGAAAGGGCAGTACAAGTTCGAACAGGAAGGTGCATTATGAAATAGATACAAAAATATGCTGTAACCTGATTGGCTGAGAGGTACTTTTAGCCAGGCCGTTATCCCAGCACAGTAGCCCGGCTGAAAGTACTTCCATCCAAACAGACTTAGCACTCACTCTCAAGAGTCCTCCGCCTCCATCCGGGTAAGAAATACCCACAGCAGAGATGTGTAATGTGGCATAGTTTCACAGGCCCAGTTGCTGACTGTCGTGCTCTCCTGCTGCTACAGCCACCACCTACTGTTTCTAGCTCTGATCATCATCTCTACGGGCACCACCTGCCACAGGTGTCAATACCTGTCGACGAAATCGAGACAACTGTCTGCTCAGTAACATGTGTCTGCAGTGTTAAAATGTCACAAATTTGGAATTTCAACCTAAATCACGTGTGCCACATAACACATCCCCAAAACAACTCGATGTGGACATGACAGTGCCAAAACAGACCATTTCCTACACTACCAAATAGCATGCGTTCCAACTTCCTGTCCAGTCCCATTCTGCCAGCCTGTCTACGATTGTACCATCCAGCCTCCGCTCCTCACACTCGTTCCCTGAAGCCAGTACCACTCTGCAGTACTGGCACCACCATCAGGCCAGACACCAATACTGCAGCAGCTATTAGGACTACTTTTTTGTTTTTACAATTTTATTTTATTTTTTTAATACAAAATGAAATTCCAAAAAGCAACTTATTAAGTAATGTCCCAATGGATCCATTTCATAATTGCAATAAGGCACTCCAAGGGGTGCATTGCAGTGTGATTACAGCCCTTCTGGGGTGGGAGAAGCACTCGGCTTCACCTCGTGCTTCAGCCCCCCTGAGACTGGCCGTTATCCCACTACAGTGCACCACCTGTCATGTCTTATGCTTAACTAAAATATATAACGAGTGACGGTTGCTATGCAAACAGGCAATGTGAAATACAGAATAAATGTAGTTGCCTTGACTAATGGAACAGATTCACAGTCTCACATTCCTAAACATCATGTTGTTTAAACTAAAATGTGATATACATTCTGGCCACTTAGTTTCTCTTTTAAAGGCCACTGCTCCACGGTTTAATGCTGAGTTGTGTTTGGCAGACGGGAAGGTGACTGCAATGTTGATTTGCTGTCAGTAGCTCTGAGAATGCAGCGCTCTCCACTACTTGCTTGAGTTTCACTTTCTGCCCTTGCTAGAAATTTAGCATTTAAATGAGAGACAGAGTAGTTAGATAAACATAATGACAGAATAGGTAGGGTTTTTTCTGTGAGACAGACACAAAGAGACAGTTTTATTTGTTTTATTGTTTTTAGCTCAGTGCTGTCTACTGTCTGCACGCCTTACGTATTTTCGACACACTGCAGTGTCACTACACTATATTGCAGTAACTTTTTGGGCTCGATACAAAAATTCACTTACAGTATCTGTTTTGATCCAGCCAAACACTACCTCATTATCCCATTATTGCCGCTGTAATATGGAAATACTGCCATTTTTGCTGGGAGTTAGCCTCTGGTGGTGGACCAAGGATCGACAGGCATCTAGCATGGCGAAGTGGCATGGCAGTTTCCATCTCAGTAGCTTGCGCTGGTGGGAAACCACACGTTCTTTGCTGGCTGTCTTTGCTGTTGCTGGTAAACGGTAGCTAAATACATCCACCACTTTGTTGTGAGTGGGGGTGCGGTGGCAGTGTGGTCTGTTCACGGTGTACTATCTAAATTTTTTTTTTGTTTGTTTTTTTTTTTTACAATTTTTGGCCAAGAAAGACACAGTAAGCCGAGGTTTGTTTCCAGGTGTGTCCTGTGAGTACAGGGAAGTTAGGCTGCCAACAGAATTAGAACGCACAGTAATTCTGGACTGATGTATCACTTTGCGGCAAAGTAAGGGTTAACTGACTTGCTCACGGTCACGCAGTATGCAAGTGATGGCTGTGGGATTCAGACCCAGGTCTCCAGGTTTGCAGTTCAGTGCTCTTAACCACTACGCTATACTACCCCCTGGTGAATTTTAAAATGGGCACTAAAATCAATTGCACTTCATTGACTTTTACTTCTAGCCAGGCCGTTATCCCAATTACACTTCATTGGCTAAAACCATTTGGCTGACCGTGCCTTAATACAACACAATGCATGGTTATCCTGGTATTTTGCCATGTCGCATCTCAGTACGCCACAGTGCAATGTTGGCAAATATCTGGACGCCATTTTTTTTTTTACCATGTAACTGTTTACTCTGTTGGACTGGCTGCCAGCTTTTAGTTACTTTACACACATACCACTGTTAGCAGTTGTGATCACCTCTTTCCCCTGTCCTCAAAGTCCATCCTCCATTGTGTAGGCAAACACAATTTCTGTTTTCTTATTTACATAGAAACTTAGATTTTTTTCAGCAGAAAAGGGCCTTTAGGCCCAATTAAGTCTTCCCCTTGTCTCTGACTTTCCTGTCACCACTGACCCTAGTTGGTCATTGGTGTCACTCTCTGTAGTTCATTCAGTTAAACATATTCCATGTTATTTCTGTCCTTTTATTCATTTATCCCCAAAATGCCACCTTTTCTGACTGCCTTGCTTGCCGTTGTTTACCAGCTCTGTGATCATGCTGCGCAAAAGTTGACCATTGCGTGGTATGCGCGATAGCACAATTCATGTAATAACATGTACGGCTATCGCGCTAATGGTCAGCTTTTGTACGATTACCACTGTACTGTAGCAGCTGAAGAAAACTGCTGCTATCTGCTGTATTGAGGACAAGAAAAAAAAAATGAGGAAAAAAAACCCCACAAATTGCAAACTGGACTGAAATTCAGTTTTTTCAATATAAAATGACAAATACTGTACAGTCCTCTAAGAACTGGATTAGGCAGATTTGGGACGATTTATAAACAGAGTGCTAGTAACTACTGAGCTGCAAATGCATTTGAAAATGCATTGCATGAACAATGGATGGGGAACTGCAAGGAGTTTACAGTGACTGAAAGTGCATTGCATGTCGATTGCTTGTTAGTTGAAACCGAGTTTGTATTTTAAGCATTTAGAATTGCCACTGCATTGTCGGCACAAAAAAATAACGAAAGAGCAGTGAGCTGGAGGAACAGCTTACTGTGACTTGGACTGTACCTGCACATCTCGGGTCTTTCCACCTCACAGGAAGTTCCTACGTTTTGCCTTCCAGGGTGAGCATTATCAATTCAAGGTGCCGCCCTTTGGCTCGTCCTCTGCACCGCGATTCTTTACCAAGTACTTGGCAGCAGCCGCAGGAGCTCTCAGAAGGGAGGGCCTGTATGTTTTCCCTTATCTGGACAATTGGCACCTAAAGGCCCCGTTCAGGGAACAGCTTTTACTGACTCTAGAGCGGACTCTCCGGCTCTTCCCCCCCCCCCAGGCATCAAGGTCAGTCTGTCCAAGTCGGTTCTGGTACCGTCCCAAAGGCTGCAATATATAGGGGGAGTCCTGGACTCGGCACAAGGGAAGGCCTTCCTTCCTCAAAACAGGGCAGAGTGTCTTATAGCCCAGGCTCAGGAAGTGGCTCAAAGCTGCTTTATTCCTGCCAGTGTGTACCTCAGATTACTGGCCTGATAGCGGCTGCTGTAACCACTGTTCCACTGGCATGACTTAATATGCGCACTCTCCATTTGACCCTCCGGGTACAGTAGGACCAGCGCATGGACAAGTTAGATCGCCAATCCTGCTCTCTTCTCCAGTCTGCAAGGTACTGCAGTGGTGGATGGACCCCTTGAACCTGCTTCATCAGGGCGTCCCATTCCAGATCTCCTCCCCGCAACATATCCTAACCACAGATGCCTCAGACCTGGGCTGGGGCACACACCTGGGTCTCTTCCAGAACCAGGGCTCTTGGTCCCAGATGGAAACCTCCCCATATATCAATGCCCTGGAGATGGCAGCAGTGCTCTACGCCATGCAGGCTTTTCAGGACCACCTTGCTGTAGGTCATCTGCTGGTGCAGTCAGACAATTTAAGTGTGGTTTACTACATAAGCCAATGGGGGTGGGGGGGACTCATTCGGACCCCCTATGCAGGGAGGCCATGAGAGTGTGATACTGGGCACTAGATCACAGTCTGACACTCTCTATAGTCCATGCGCCAGGCATATTAAACACTCTGGTGGACAGTCTCAGCAGGACTCAGTCCAGCTTGCATGAATGGGAGCTTCTCTCATCCATCGCAGAAGACTTGTTCGACAGATGGGGTCATCCAGAGTTGGACCTTTTTTTTGTATCCCCACTCAAGGCAAAACTGTCCAATTTCTGCTCACTAGTGTGACAAGGTTGAATAAGACCCCATCCCATTTGTTATGTAGAAAGAGTTAAATGCAAGGCTCTGTTTTATCCACTTCCGTTCTCTCTCTCTCTTGTCTGTGCAGTCAAATTTTCTTGTGAAACCTAGGAACTGGCCACTCCGGCAGTCACGCTATTCCCTCCCTCCTGCTATCTCTCTGCCTTCACTTGCTGTTTCTATCTTTTCTTCTTCCTTGCATATCTGAAGTTATAAAATATGTGTGCATCTTTATGTGAAAGTGGGATCCCTTGGTTTGAAAATGTATATAGTTATAATGTTGAAATGATTGCAAAAAGCTATTTGGAGCTCAAAGGATTAACCTGAGAGGCTGGATAGCAAACTCTTTGCAGAGTTGTAAACAGGAGGTCAGTTCTGGGACACCATGTACTGTTTTGTTGCACGTGTAAGGAAGGAAACTGACAAGAACATTTTCTGAAAAACAAGATGTCTTTTTAACGAGTTCCCAGGCAAAGACTTATAAAAAGATCAACAGTACTTCTGCTAGAGAGGCAGAGCAAGACTGAAACTTGAAATTAGAGCTATCCTCAGACGACGGACTTTGTTTTATGTATTTGTACTGCCTTTGTAAATAGTTGTACTGAAAAATTGTATTTTTTATTTTACTGTTATTGGAAAAAAATAAAATGCTACTTGCAAATTTTATACCTGCTCCTGGTCTTCCTATGCTTCCTGACCTGTGCTTCGATGACAGCTAGATCCAGGGCCTGGGGTTTTCTGGCGCGACGCATTGTCCCTCTCTTGGAGTGGGAGGTTTCTTTATGTATTCTCTCCATTTCCTCTGATTTAGATATGGCTTCCTCTGCTACAGACCTCCAGTCCCTCTCCCTCTATGCAGGAACCTGTTGACCCAGGATCAGGGGACCCTTGTCCATCCTAACCTCATGTCCCTCCATCTGTATGCTTGGCTCCTGAGGACCTAGACATCGCCATGTTCGGGGTCTCAAACAGGGTGGCGGACATCTTTGTGGCCACCTGGAAGCCTTCCACTCAAGCCACATATGCCATGAAGTAGAAGAGGTTTGCCATCTGGGTTGCCAGACATTGTTTGGATCCTTTCATCTGCCAGGTGAGCCACATACTGTACTTCCTGGTCTCTCTGTCTGACTCATGCCTCCAGTACTCCTCCCTCAAGGTCCACCTTTTGGCCATCTCTGTGTTTCACGAGCCCGTGGGTGGCCACACGATTGCTCAGCTGGATGTCTCCCGTACCTTTCTCAGGGACATCCTGCATCTGAAACCCCCAATCTGTTCTCTGGTCCCGGCTTGGGACTTGAATTCTATTTTGGAGAAGTTGACCCTGGCTCCTTTTGAGCCAATCGCAACCCGTGACCTGCGTTTTCTCTCTTGGAAAGCGTTATTTTTAGTTGCCATTACTTCTGCTTGAAGAATTTCAGAGCTTCAGGCCCCCTGATGTGAGGAGCCTTATTTGTTTGTTCACAAAGGCATGGCGTCTTTGTGCACGAATCCTAAGTTTCTCCCTAAGGTGGTCTCAGAGTTTACACCCGGTCCATCCACCTGCCAGTTTATTTTCTTGAGCATGTCAATCTAGGGGAAGCACTGCTCCATGCGTTAGATGTGCGCAGAACTTTGAAATATTGCTTGCTTTGGACCAAGGAAAGTTGAAAGTCAGAGCAGTTGTTTTTTTTTTCCCAGGTAGACAGGGCGCTTCAGTTTCTAAGCAGTGTTTATCCAAATGGTTGGCTAATTGCATTGTGTTTTGTTACACCAAGTACGACAAAGAATTGCCTGGTGCTGTCAAAGCTCATTCCACCAAAGGCATGGCTACCTCGGTGGCTTGTTTCTGAGGGGTCTCAGCCGCTGACATCTACGCGGCTGCCACTTGGAGTACTGTCCATACTTTCACCAAGCACTAGAGTCTGGACATTGCTTCAAGAGCCGTGCAGGTTTTGGCAGGGCTGTGCTGGAAGGGCTCCTGTCCTAAGTTTATGGAGAGCCCTCCTTCCAGACTGTCTGTTTACACCTGTAACTGCTTGAGGCTCATTCCTACAGTGTGATCCGATGACTGAGATATACCCGATAAAGATAGAACAGTTATGTAAGAACTTACCGTAACAGTAGGTCTTCGAGGGGCTCTCAGTCATCAGGTCTGCTTTCCCTCCCACCATCCCCCTTTTCTGGGGCTGTAGGAACTGGCTATCTGGTGTATCCAGTCTTTCTTATTGGCCTGGGCACCCCTCTCTCTCTCTCGCCTCGGTCCTCCATGGCTAGAGGTATGCTTCCTTGTCTCCAGGGGAAAGAACTGAGGAGGGAACAGGGCCACTCACGCCTTTATAGGGTTGGTGACTTCGATGGCAAGGGCGGTCCCAGTTGTACTGCTGAAAATCTTCTGTGTGAATTCCCCTTCACCAATGGTGAGGTTCCTACAGTGTGACCTGATGAATCACTGATGGTGAAGTTTCTACGGCGTGACCTGATGACTGAGATCCTCTTAAAGATCTACTGTTACAGTAAGTTCTTAAGTAAATATTCTTTTCCTCAGATCCCTTTGCATTCTCCTTTCCTACTGTCAGCTCTTACCCTCAAACTCCTCTGCAATGTCGCATATGAAGACATTGAAGAGGACCTGTCCCAGCACCAAACCTTGTGGCACCCCACTAGTCACTCTCCTATTGCCTGAGTGGCTACTGTTTGCCTCCTATCCCTTAACAAGTTTGATACCCAGCTTGTCACTTTCTCCCCCACCTCCAGACTGTTTACTTTCGTAACTAGCCTCCTGTGTGGCACAGTGTCGAAAGCCTTGCTGAAGTCCAGATAGGCCATGTCCACTGCTTTCCTTTGAACCACTTCCCTGGTAACCCAGTCAAAGAAATCTATGAGATTAGTTTGACATGACCTTCCCCCTGTGAAACTATGCTGCTAGTGGTCCTGCAGCCCTTTTGCCTCCAGCTCCACGAACCTCTCCTTCAGTAGTGTCTCCATTAACCTTCCCACCACTGATGTGAGACTGACTGGCTTGTAGTTGCTAGCATCCTTCCAACTGCAGCTTTTATACAGAGGGACCACATCAGCCCTCCTCCAGTCCCCTGGAACTTCCCTTATCTCAACTGAGGTGTTACAAAGTGCTGCCAGAAGGACGGCCAGCACCATGCTCAGTTCCTTTAGGAGCCTTGGATGAATCTCATCAAGCCCCATCGTCTTACTCCCCTTTAAGGCTTCCAATCCTTTCTGAACCCTCTCCTCCAAGAATGGACACCCCCCCCCGTTGCTTACTACAGCATGCTGTTCCATTCTCCCCCCACCCTCTACTGTGAAGACCGAACAGAAGCATTTGCTTAGTAGAACTTCTTTGGGGATATCTCTGTCATTAGGTCACACCTATGGAACTTAGCTGTCAGGCACTAGGATCACACGGAAGCTTTTCCGCACAGTCTAGCGAGGTCCGCTCTTGCTGATGTCAGGCTCTGATGTCACAGCCCTATATAAACGTGGGTGGCCCCACTCCCCCCCCCCCGCAGCTCTTTTCTGATGATGACCATTTACACACGGACTCCACAGAACCTTTGTCACAGTTGACCGCCAACATTTTACTTACCTTTTCTTTTGTTTCTACTTTCAAATCACTTGACTTTAAAGTGATTCCTTTTTATTTTTGTATGTTGAGAACTACTCCTTCATGGCACTTTTCTGTTACATAGAAACATAGACTTTGATGGCAGATAAGGACCGCTTGGCCCACCTAATCTGCCCATTTCTCTACCTACAGGAGAAGCTGCAGATCCTAGTTAATCAACAGCCTACTTCTTCCTACCCCCCACCAGAATTGTCTCATGTCTGTACCATGCATTCTTGAATTCCCCCACTGTTTTTGACCCTACGACCTCCTCAGGAAGGCTGTTCCATGAATCCACCACTATTTCTGTGCAAAAATAGTTCCTCACAATGCCTGGGAGCCGTCCCCCTCTATCTTCAAATTGTGTCCCCTTGTTCTTGTACATCTCTTTTTCTGAAAGATGCTATCCTCTTGGACTTTGTTGATTCCCTTGAGGTACTTGAAAGTTTCTATCATGTCCCCCCTTTCCTCAAGAGTATACATATACGCTCCTTTAGTCTCTCTTTGTATGGCTTCTGTTTGCAGACCCTGCACCATTTTAGTTGCCCTTCTCTGGCGTGTGCCATCCTGTCTATGTCTTTGCAGAGATGGGTTCTCCAAAACTGCACGCAGTACCCCAGATGTGTCTCACCAACTGTCTGTACAAAGGGATAATAACTTCCTGTTTTATACTGGTGATGCCTCTCCTATACATCCCAGTATCCCCCCAGCCCTCCTTACTGCCTTCTCTCATTGCTTGCTTATCTTTAGGTCATCTGATATGACTACCCCCAGGTCCCTTTCCATTTTTGTTGTTGTTAATACCCCCCGACTGTGTACTCTTCCCCTGGGTTTTTGTTTCCCAGGTGCATTACTTTGCACTTCTTTGCATTGAATCTAAGCTGCCATACTTTTGACCATTCCTCCAACCTTGCCAAGTCCCTTCTCATCTTTTCCACCCTTCCTTGTGTATCAACCCTGTTGCAGATCTTTGTGTCATCTGCAAAGAGGCATACTTTTCCTTCCAGTCCCTCCACAATGTCACTTAAAAAGACATTAAAAAGGACCGAACCCTGTACTGAACCCTGCGGTACCCCACTAGTAACTCCGCTTTCTTTGGAGTGGACTCTGTTTACTACTACCCTCTGTGTCCTGTTGTCCAGCCAGTTTTTTTACCAGGCTGTCATCTTGGGACCCACTCCCAGGCTGGCTAATTTGTTTATTAATCTTTTGTGTGGGACTGTGTCAAATGCCTTGCTAAAGTCTAGGTAGGTCATGTCCACAGCCCCTCCCTGGTCTACGACTTTGGTCACCCAGTCAAAGAAATCTGTTAGATTTGTCTGACATGACCTTACCGCTGTGAATCCATGCTGCCTTGGGTCCTGTGCCCCGCTGGCCTCTAGGTACTCAACAGTTCTTTCAGAAATGATTCCATCATTTTCCCTACCACTGAGGTCAAGGTAACAGGTCTGTAGTTTTGTGCCTCTGCTTTGATCCCACTTTTTGTGAAGGGGAATCACCTCTGCCCCCCTCCAGTCCTTAGATATCACACCATCCTCCCACAATTTGTTAAAAAGGGTAGTTAGTGATGTCACTAGTTCTCCCCTTAGTTCTTTTAGAATTCTGGGGTGAATCCCGTCAGGTCCCATTGCTTTGTCCATTTGCAGCTTTAGGAGTTCTGTCAGAAACCTTTCTTCTGTGAAAGGACTGGTATCGACCCCCCTATCCAGAGTGCTTCTGTTGATTTGATTAGGCACCTCCACCTGCATTTCTTTTGTGAATACTGAGCAGAAGTATTCATTCAGTATCCCTGCTTTTTCACTGTCACTCTTCCCACCACCCTCCCCTTTATTAAGCCTCACTATTCCTCCCTTGGTCTTTCTTCGCTCCCTAATGTACCTATAAAATATTTTATCCCCCCTTCTTAACTGAGTTGGCTATCTTTTCCTCGGTTTGGGCCTTTGCAATTTTGACTGCCTTCCCTACTTCCTTCTGCTTTAACTGATACAGTTCTCTATCCTGCTTCTTCTGTGTTTCCTTTTACTTCCTGAATGCTATCTTTTTCTCCCTATCCTTCCCCGCCACCTCTTTTGAGAACCATAGTGTATTTTCCTTTTGTTTTGATTTGTTTATTTGCTTCACACAAAGGCTTGTTGCCTCTGTGTTGGCAGTTTTGATGTTTCCCCATTGTTCCTGCACCCCTCCTTCTTGCCCGCTTGCTAGTGCTTTTCTGAGGCACTCTCCCATTTTGACAAAGTCAGCCCTCCTGAAGTCCAGTACCCTCACTTTGTATGGCTTGACTCTGCGGTTGTGTTTATCGTGAGCCACACTGTCTGGTGGTCACTTGTTCCTAGATGGCTACCCACTTCTAGATAAGAGATCCTCTCTCTGTCCCCATTTGAGAGTACCAGGTCCAAGATTGCTCCCTCCCGAGTGGGTTCCAACACTAGCTGTCTGAGGCATGTTCCCTGTAGGGCATAGAGAATGACCCTGCTCTTGGATGTGGTTGCAGCAAAGGTGCTCCAGTTAACATATGGCATATTCAGGTCCTCCATCAACAATATCTCCCCTTTTTCTGCCATCCTAAGGATGCCTTCTATCATTTCCTTGTCCATTTCCTCCCCCTGAGATGAGGGGTCTGTATGCAACCCCCTTGTGGATTGTGGTGCCATTTCTGGTCTCCAGGGTGGCCCACAGTGCCTCCTCTTCTCCCAGTTTACCCTTTAGTTCCATTGCTTTGATCCCTTCCCTTATGTAGAGAGCTACTCCTCCTCCTCTTCTACTCTCCCTGTCCCTCCTGTAGATTGTATACCCTGGTATGTTGACCTCCCAGTCATGGTTCTCTGTGTACCATGTTTCTGTGACTGCCATGATATCCAGGCATCCCTCTTCCATCAAGGCCACCAGTTCAGGGAGCTTGTTAGCCAGACTATGGGCATTAGTACTTCTTGCCCTCCATTTTATGATGGCCTTACCCCTTTTAGTCCCATCCCGTCCTTACTGCCTTTGCCTTTTTCTGCATTTACTCCTGCCCTTCTCCCTGTCGACGTCTCTATCTTGGTGTTGCTGCAGAAAGAAGATTTCTTCAGCCAATGACCACGAACTTTGTGTCTGCTGTCTCGGTTCTGGTCACAACGCTCTTGCCTGCGAGCTTTGCCTGAAGTTCACTCTCACCACCCGACAGCACCACAAGAAAGCCCTGCAGACATTTCTCATGGAGCAACAGGCAGCTAGCAGAGAGCAGGGGGTCTTCTGGGGCTCCCCCCTCCCAGTCACCAGCATCCTCTTCATGCTCTAAGGCCACCAAAGCCCAGGACAAGTCCTCAGAGAAACAGTCTCATCGTAATAAGGACTGGCCTAAGGAGCATTCCTCCCAACAGTGATCCTGGTCCCCACTGGATTCTTCCTCCTCTTCTCCTGGGATCGTCGCACCATCAATGCTTTGGCTTCAACGCTTCTCTCCATGCAGGCCTTTGCTCCTATCAGCTTCCCCCCATGGTGGAGAGTTCTCCCAGCTTTTTTAAGGCTGTGGAGGGGCTATTAACCTCTGGGTCATTGGCCCCAGTTTCGCTGTTATGACTTCTCGAACCACAAGGTCCACAGGTGCTGGGTCCCACTGCCTCTACTGTGGCTGGTAATGGTTTGTTAGAGCTGGGTTTCTTGCCCTCTCCATTGATACCTGTATCAATGGGGCTTCCTTACCATGCCGTAAACTCAATGCAGTTCTCACTTCTATAACCTTGGCTCTCATCCAACAGTTCTGCAGCGTGGGTCTTCGTCACCCTTGCCATCAGGCGCTGCTTCAGTGTCAAAGCCAGTTCGACCTATCCACCCTGCACCCTCTAGAGAGCAACGGGTACTCTGGCCATCGGTCCCTGCTGCAGAACAGGCCGACGAAGAGGAGGGATATCACCCTGAACTCATGATCGCTTGATGAAAAGGATGAAGAGAAAGATGTTATGGATGACTCCTCTGACTGGTCTGTTGTCTCCTTTAGGAGTGAGGACTCAGTTAAACACACCCCAAGGACCTCCCCTCCCGAAGAACCCCCTCCTTCTTTAACATTATGAAACAGCTCTCCTCCACTCACAAGGAGAAATCTGGTGGATTTCTTGGAGATCCCAGAATCTCCACCCAAAGTTATTCCTCCTCTGCTTCCAGCACTACAGGGTGCTGCCAGTGCTGCCTGGCATAATCCCAGCTTGGTACCTGCCATGCCCAGAAAGGCTGATAAGCTTTACTAGGTGTATTTGGGGCTGTCTTTCTATGCTGCCCAGCCTGAAACCGACTCTGTGGTAGTCAAAGCAGCTCATGACTGGTCTAAGGCATTCAAGCATCTTAGCTCCCTCCCCCCGACCAGGAATCCTGGATGATTGACCTCAGAGGTAAGAGGACTTTTGCCTCAGCTACTTAGGGCCTTAGAATTGCCAGTTACTTGTCTCATGTGATCAAGTACCAGAATGTCCTCAGGAGGAATGGCAAGACTGCTGCTCAGGCCCTTTCTGAGGGTTCCCAGAAACAGGAGCTTCTCAAAATTCTCCAGGCCTTGGAAGATGTTAGTAAGCATCTCCTCAGAGCCACCTACGATATAGCTTTATATAGTAAATGCCAGGGCAGCTGCCACTGGCATTTACCTTAGTAGGCACTCCTGGCTTAGAGTCTGACACTTTGCTGCTGATGTCCAGTGAAAGGCATTGAACAGCCCTTTTATGGGTCACAAACATTTTGGTCCAGATGTGCGGGATACTATTAATGACCTGCGGCCTCTGGCAGAGCTATTAGGTCTGTTCATTTCCTTTATCATACACAGCCTAGGAGCAAACCAAGGCCCTCCTTTTGTAAGGTCTCTCACAAGTCTTGCTCTGGAACCAAGCTCCAGGGCAAGCCCAGGGCCATCTCGGTCTTTCCTGCCCCCTCGTCCACCACTGGTCCCTCTGCTAAGCACTCCGGTGGAGGAGAAGTGGCACCGGTCGCTGGTTCCACCTCAACCTGACTCCTTGCTAGATCCCCTCCTCTTATTCCAAGCCAGGAGGTGGTGGTCAGAGGTCAGTTCTCCCTCCATCTGTCCCAGTGGAGAACCAGTACCACAGATGCTTGGATCCTGCAGATAATCAAACAGGGCCATGGTACAGAACTTCTAGAGCAGCCTCCAGATGTTCCGCTGGTTCCTACCTCTAATCCTCCAGACCACACAGCAGTGTTCTGGGAGAAGGTGTTCACCTTGCTTCACAAAAGGGCTGCAGATCCAGTGCCCAGACAGCAAACAAACAAAGGGTTCCACTCCTGGGTTCTTTCTGGTTCCCAAAAGAACTCTGGACTTGAGATCCATTCTAGATCTTAAGGAGCTGAATCTTTACATCCAATACAGAAAGTTCCAGATGGTCACTTTACATGGCCTTCCTCCTCTGCTCAAGCAGGGCAACTAGCTATGCTCCCTGGACATGCAGGATGCCTATCTGCATATCATGGTTTGCCCTCCCCCACAGGCAGTATCTACAGTTCCTCTTCCAGGGGGAGCATTACCAGTTCAGGGTGCTGCCCTTTGGCTTACCCTCTGCATGGAACGGCCTTCCGGAGGAGGTTGTGGAGTCAAAAACGGTGGTGGAATTCAAGCATGCATGGGACAGTCATAAGGCAATTCTAGGGGGTCACGGTAGGAAGAAGTAGGCTGTTGGTTACTAGGATCTGCCGCTTATCCATTAGGTAGGGAAATGGGCAGACTGGGTGGGCCAAGCAGTCCTTATCTGCCGTAAAATTCTGTTTCTATGTTTCTCTGTGCCACTGGTATTTACCAAGTGCATAGCAGCTGTAGCAGCACCCCTCTGGCATGAAAGCCTGTACATGTATCCATATTTGGGAATTTGACTTCTCTGGTCACATGGATGCTAGTCACAAGAAACTGCTCCCCAGATTAGGCACATTATTCCAGATTCATGATCGCATCCCCTTGCCAGCCCGCAGAGACATTCTATTGAGAATGATCCTTCCGACATTTGATTACAGAGATGTAGTCTATAGTGCCGCCACCAAAACCACCCTTGCCAGATTGGACACCCTCTTCCACAAATTCTGTCACTTTGCTCTGAACCCCCCCCCCCGCACTTACCACTGCTCCTTATATCAATCCCTGACACTTCCCTCTCTCACTGATCTTTGCCTGGCTGATCGTGCCAATTTTCTTGGTAAGTTCTGGTTTGGAGCACTCCCTTCTTACCTTGCGTCATCCCTCTCCCCCGCCATTCCTTCTCTCACACACTCAGGAGTAGCACTGCTCACACCCTTGCCGTCCCCCTCAGCTCCTCATCAGCTGGCCAGGCATCATTCTCCCACCCACTCCCCCAAACTGTGGAACTCGCTCCCGGCTGCCATTCAAAATGCACCATCACTTCGCACCCTATCCTCACTCTTACGTTGTTTCACCTTCCCCACCTGCAACTGTACCTAATCACCTGGCCCCTCCCCTACTATCCCTACCACTCTGTAATTCCTACTTAACTCTGCTTCCGATTCCCCTGTTAGCCTTACTGTTATACCCCTCTCCTTCCTTGCCCTGGGTGCCTTGTCTTGCTTCAAGCACTTATCCTGTTCAGTCTGCTGTTGACAATGTATGCCTTAACCTGCAAGCCTTATTATGACTTGCCCAAGCACTTATCCTTACAATCTGCTGCAGACAAAGTATGTACAGTATTTCTGTAGCCACTGCAGTCACTATATCTCGTACTGTTAATTGCATCTCATGCTTAGGTATTTTTCCCTGTGAATTCCATTAGTGATATTGTATGTATTCTGTGCCTTTACATTCAGTTTATCTCTGCTTAAATAGCTGCATTGTAACTTTCACTGCATTCTACGCTAGGTATCCTATTACCTTGTTACCCTGTATCCTATGCTATTGTATTTTTGCCTGTTGTTCCCTGAATTCTCTTCTGCACCAAACCCTTTTCCTTCCCCCAGGATGCATCTGGAAATGGGCGGCTTGTTCAGTATGTCTTCTTGGCAAAACTTTTAAATGAATAAATATTTGTACAACTTGTTACTGAAAGCCCAGTCCAGGGAACTCCTGCTGCTGACTCTAGAAAGTACCCTGCAGTTGTTCAGTCCTTGGGCATCACTGTCAGTTTGCCCAAGTTTGTGCTGACCCCATCTCAGCGGTTGCAGTATATAGGGGTGCTTTTGAACTCTACTTGCGGCAAGGCCTTTCTACTACATTATGGAGGATGGCCTCATCGCTCCAGCCCAGGCTGTGGCTCAGTGCCAGTATGTCCCAGCCAGGGAGTTCTTGAGGCTGCTGGGATTACTGGCCGTGGCCATTGTTACGGTCCCTTTGGCCAAGCTGCATATGAGGATACTGCATTGAATCCTCTGGGTCCAGTGGGATCACACTCCAATGATCTGGATCAGCTGGTCCTTATCTCCTCCCCAGTATGCAAAGTGCTTCAGTGGTGGATGGACCCAGACAATCTCCTAAAAGGGATCCCCTTTCTAATCCCCAACCCTCACCAAATCCTCACCATGGATGCCTCAAGTCTGGGTTGGGGAGCGCACCTGGGCCCTTATTAGACCCAGGGTATCTGGTCCCAGTGGGAGACTCACCTCCACATAAACATTCTAGAGATGTGGGCAGTTCTGTATGCCTTCCAGAACCATGTCTGTCCAGGCCCACTGATCATGCAGTCGGACAACCTCAGCATGGTCTATTACATCAAGAAGCGGGTGGGGACCCATTCCTGTCCCTTGTGCTGGGAGGTGATGAGGGTCTGGTACTGGGTACAAGATCACAGTCTAGAACTGTCAACTGTCCGTGTGCCATGTGTCCAAAATGCCTTGGCGGACAGCATCAGCTGGTCATAGTCCAGAATGCATGAATGAGAACTGCAGACCTTGGTCATAGAAGACCTGTTCGACAGGTGGGGTCATCCAAAGTTAGACCTTTTTGCGTCCCCACTCAACACAAAACTGCTGCATTTCTGCTTGCTAGATCCAGGGACTGGAGTTTTCTGGTGAGACGCATTGTCCCTCTCCTGGAGAGGGAGGTTTCTATATGCCTTCTCACCCTTTCCTCTGATTCAGATGCTCATCAGGCTACAGATGGAGGGTGCCACCCTAATTTTGGTGGCTCCATTCTGGCCTTGTCAGATATGGTTGCAGTTTCTAAACAGTGACTGTCTAAATGGTTGGCCAACTGTATTATTTTTTGTTCTAGGAAGTATGGTAAAGAACTTCCTGGTGTGGTTCATGGCCATTCAACCAGAGGCATGGACACTTCTGTTGCCTGTTTCAGGAACCTGTCAGTTGTGGAGGTTTGTGCTGCTGCCACTTGGAGTACTGTCCACACATTCACCAAGCACAACAGCCTGGACATTCTTTATGTATTTATTTGTTGCTTGAAATGTTTCACCAGGAAGGCATGCTGAGCAACAAGTTACTCATCTCCTGGTGCGACCTGGGGGTAGGGAACAATGGGATAGAATACAGAGTACTGTTACAATGTTGGAATAGAATTTGCTTACTTGCATACAATGAGAGCAGGAGGGGTTACAAGTGGATCACATTGGCTAACAATGCAACAGTTAACTATAGTAGATATGAAGACACGTATAGCAATTTGGCAACAGTTGGTAACCATTGGTATCACTGGAACACACATAATACCTTGGCAACACTATGTAGCACTAGATGGTAAGGTGACACAATTGTAATTGGTAGCCATTAGTGTAACATAGATATTCAAGATTTACAGTGATTGGAGTAAAGAGAGGAAGAATGGAAGGAGGGAATGAAAAATTGCGAAGGGCCGAATGACAGAAGGGAAAGGACGTTTACGGCGAGACACAGGCAGAACACGATTTTCGAGGCAAACCGAGATGACTGGGTGAAATAAAGTGCATATAAGAGGGGTATATGGGTAGGTTATAAGTGCTTAATTAAGTGTAGGGGTAGGCCAGTGTTAGGCTGTGTTAACCAGAAGGGAGGTAGGAGGACAGGAGAGGTAGAGTGTGGCAGGGTGATGAGCGAGAGGTATTGTAGGTGGGGGTATCCAAAGGGGGAGCTGAAATTCAGCAGTGTCCTGTTATCCTATCTGGGCAGGGCAGTGAATAGCCCTACTGGTAGGACACCAGTTATAGGCGATAAGAGTTATTTATATATAAGTGATGTGAGAGAGGGGGGGTGTTGGGGGAGGGATGTTGTGGGAGGGGTAGCAAAGGTGAACTGTAGTGGGGGAAGGTAATACCCTACCAGTGTGCTGGATGACCCTGCCTGCACAAGGCAGTGATCTAGCAGTGACTGAGGGGATGCAGTAAAAGGAGAAATAAAGGAAAGTGGGTAAAGTTGTTGCCCACCACGTGCTATGGATCCTGCCTGCAGAAGGCAGTGATCGAGCTTACAGGAGGGAGCTAGATTAAGGGTAGAGAAAGAAGGGGAGGAACACTTTAGGAGGAGGGAGAGTAGGGGACTAGGACATTGTCTCCAAAAGAAGGGCAGGATTTGGCCTAGCTGTCATCCAGGGTCTTCATTCTTAGGCCTCTAGCCTCCTGTCACCCAGACTGTCTTCCACTTAGCAACTGCTTGGGAGTCGTTCCATAGGTGTGACCTGATGGCAGAGATATCCCGGAAGAAGATAAAACAGTTATGTAAGAACTTACCATAACAGTAGCTCTTCGAGGGAATTTATTTTTATTTAAAATTTTGGTAACCAGGATAGGTACACTAGGTGCACTGAGTTGAGGCTCGTTTCCAGGTGCGACCTGGGGTGGGGTTACAATTCATCAAGGAACAGGTAAGTTGACATGAAGGTGAATTCAAAACCAAAGCATCGAATAGGAAGAGCATGACAAAAACTCAGTGTTTGATTACACAGGGGGTGTTACAATAGAACAAATACAATTAATATGCCAATAGGCAAGTTTAATGCAGGAATCTCTGTCATCAGGTCATGGCATCCCTCTCTCCATCCCCCTTTCTTTCTCTCCAGCTCAGCTGTCCTGTTACTCCAGCCTTTTTGCCAGCTGGGCACCTTCTCGGTCTTCTTGGTTCCCTGGTGGGATTGCCGTCTCCTATGGCCTCCTGCTAGGAAAAAACTGAAGAGGAAGCGGGGCCGCCCATGCTTATATAAGGCTGTGACATCGGAGTAGGCGACCCCTGCTAGGCTGCTACAGAAAAGCTTCTGTGTGATCCTAGTGCCAGACGGCTATGTTCGATAAGTGCGACCTGATGACAGACTCCCTCGAAGATCTGCTGTTACAGTAAGTTCTTAATGTAATCGTTCTGTCCACTTTCTCTTCCTCTGCACAGTCCTCCCGCTTCCCTCCTGAGTCTCACTATCCTTACCCTTGTCTTCCTCTTTTCCCCTGCATACCTAAGGAAGGTCTCATCCCCCTTTTTTTGACTTCCTTGGCTATCCTCTCCTCTCTAAGTGCTTTAGCTGCTTTTAGTACCTTTACTGTAGATGTCTCCCTCATTTAGCCTCACTTTTCCCTCCATCCGCAGCTGTTAACCAGTGTTTAGTAAATGGAGACGATCGTAGTGGTGGGTGGAGCAGACTTGAAAACCTCATGTCCAGCTCATCAACAGTCCTTTCTCTGTTTTATGGATTTGAAAAAATAAAAAAAAAACCTCCTGATTCAGTCCCAGTCCCACTGATACCCGTCACAGCAGTCCGCTCCAAGAACATAACAGTAGAACACTGATTATGTCTCCTGGGATCTGCAGCTACTTCTTGCTATCGCTCTGTGTTTCTCTCTTTCTCTTTCTGTCTCCAACAGTCAGCTGGATGATTGCGCACGACAGTCAGCTTCCAGATGAATACTCGCAGACCTCACTCTTCGTGTTCCTCACAAAACTAAACACACAACACAATTATCTTTAATAGCCTAAATACATAGAAGAAATAATATCTTATGTTTGCAGGGGGTCAGCAGCCACACGATATACAAAAACTACAGGGACTACAACTATGGTAGACTCATGAAGTCATATAGTAAAAGCAAAGCAAAAAATACAAGCACGATCCAGCAGGCAAAAATTTTAAGAAATGCAGAAACATGGAGTTTGCCAGCAAATAAGGACCGCTTTGCCCACCCAGTCTACCTATTTTTCCTTGTGTACAGTATCACTGCAGACCCCTAATTGTTATCTGGCTCTTTCTCCCCCGAGCCTTTCCACTAAGATTCCCTTATGCTTATCCCATGAATTCTTGATCCCCTACTACTGTTTTTGGCCCCTCCACCTTCGCTGCTTGAATGCTGTTCCAGGAATCCACCACTCTTTCTGTGAAGAAGTACTTCCTCACATCTCTCCTGAATCTGCTGCCCTCCAGCTTCGCAGTATGTCCCCTTGTTCTTGAGCTCCTTTTGTTCTGATAAATACATCCCTTCTGTACCTTATTAACCCCAGTGAGGTATTTAAAGGTCTCTGTCATATCCCTCCTCTCCTCTCCTTCCTTTCTTCCAACGTGTACATATATATATATATTTTTTTTTTAACCTTGGTATTTATGCTCCTAACTACCTCGTCCCTCCCTCTCTCAAACATCCTCTTCACTGCAATCCCGGTGCCGCCACGTCTGCCCTAGAGTACCTTATGGTTCTACTAGCCAAGGTATCGGACAACCCAGTCGGTGAGGAAGCGGAACTCCCGCTGCTTACCTCCCCAAAGCCAACATACTGAAATCTAGATCATGTACAGCGGTCTGCCATTGCGCCCGAGAGCGGCAGGGGAGGTGTCATCGCCAGGACAGACTGAGGGTTTTTTCCCTTGTTCTCCCTAGACATCGGTGTGCAATGGGACCAGTGAGCTAAGGCTCCACCCCTGCTGACATCTGCCCAATGCCCTTGCTGCTGCTCCAGCTACACACCTACCAACCGGAGGGCTCCCCAGACGGCGGTTTTGCAGGGAGCATGCAGAGAACCCCGGAGAGGAGGCGGCCGTTGGGCACTCATCCTTCTCCTCCCCAGTAGTCCGGGCTCGTTCCGGACCTGGAGTCGTGGCATGGTGCGAGGTGTGGCGTCCAGCGCCTCAACCCTCAGCGCCACCGGGCCAGCGTTCAATGTGTACATATTGATGTCCTTTAGTCTAGTCTCCCATCATAAGGCTCTTGGTGCAGACCCTGCATCATTTTAGTTGCCTTCCTCTGGACCACCTCCACTCTGGCTATGTCCTTCCAAAGATGTGATCTCCAGAACTGGACACAGTACTCAAGGTGGGTCTTACCAGCGATCTAGATGGGCAGCACCAACACCCTCTTTCAGCTAGTGATACCCCTGCCTATACACCCAATCATCCCCCTAGCCCTCCCAACTGCCTTGTTGCACTGCCTGGTCACCTTTAGGTCATGCAATATTACCCCCATGGCTCTTTCCATCTTGGTGGCTGTCAGTACCACTCAACCCATTTTGTACTCTCCCTCAGGTTTCTGTGCCCTAAGTGCATTACTTTTGTATTGAAACCCAACTGCCAGACCTCTGACCGTTCCTCCAGTTTTCTTGGGTCTCTGTCCATCCTTTCAAGCCTCCCCCCACAGGTGTGTCCATGCTATCGTACATTTTGGTGTCATCTGACCTTCCCTCCAGCTCCTCTGCAGTGTCATTTATAAAGACATTAAGGAGGATTGGTCCCAGCACTGATCCATGAGGAACCCACTTATCACCCTTCCTTCTTGGACATGGACTTGGTTTATCACCGCACTCTGTCACCTATCCCCTAAACAATCTTTTACCCAGTTTACCACCTTTGGACCCACTCCTAAGCTACCCAGCTTGCTCACTAGTCTCCTATGTGGAATGTTGTTGAATGCCTTACTGAAATCTAAGTAGGCCACGTCCACTGCTCCACCCTAATCTAATTCCTCGGTCACCCAGTCAAAGAAATCTTGTCAGATTCGTTTGACGTGACTTTCCCCCATGAATCCATGCTGCCTTGGATCACGTAACCCACTGGGTACAAGATATTCCACAAACCTTTCCTTCAGCAATGATTCCATTAACCTTTCCCACTATTGACGTCAAACTGACTGACCTGTAATTGCCAGCCTCCTCCCTGCTGCCACTTTTGTGAAGTGAGGCTACATCTGCCCTCCTCCAGTCCTCCGGATCCACTCCCGTTTCCAGTGAGCTGTTAAACAGAACTGTTAAGAGGTGCAGCTGGTACCTCCCTGAACTCCCTCATTACCCTAGGAAGCACCCCATCTGGCCCCATTGCTTTGTCCCCTTTCAGATTAGTGATTGCCTTCAGGACTGTCTCCTCTGAAAAAGGACTACCATCCACCTCCCCCATCCAAAGCTCCTGTTACTTTTTTTGTGGCCCCTCACCTTTTTCCTCTTTGAACACAGAGCAGGAATGGACCAACAAAGTCGATATCGTCGGTCTCGATCGAGGAGTAAGTCCTCTTCGGTCGGTCGACCAGAAAGGACACAAACACTCTCGGAAGAGGTGCGCCATGGATTTCCTCATCCTCCTCGGACCGAGAGAGGAAACTGACGGAAGATCCGTCGGCGCTGGCCGGATCTTATGTGGCAGCAACTCCTGATAGCAGCCCAGAAGCGGCTACCCCAGCAGTTCTGGCTATCACTTGGCCCCAACCTGCTCAACACCGATTCCTGGGAAGCAGGTCCCTCCTGGAGCTCCCGTGCGCCTTCGGCGGCATGCAGGCTCCCCACAATATTGGTGGAACCTCACAAGTGCCCCTTGGGAGGTCCCCTCAGGGAGGACCGACAGTCTCAGGTCTTCCTCACGGACTGTCGATTACGATTCACCCGATAAGCCCTAGAGCATACTGGGGAGATTGGGTGGGCAGCCTTTGTATCTGGACTCCTCCAATTCAGATAATATGGGCCTTCATTCTCATGATGAGCTATCAGTGTCAGGCTTGGAAGAAGGGCCTTTCTCCTTCCAGGGCATCCTTCGGCTCATTTCTGAGTCCACTGGGATGCCTCTGCAGCCTATTCAGAAGAAGGCAGAATATCCCCTCACGGATATTCTTAAGAGGGGGGATACCCCTACGGAGGCCTTTCCAGTGGCTGAAGCCATAGTTGGCCCGGCCCTGGAACTCTGGCAGCGTCCGGCCTCCTGCCCGGCCCCATCTGCCCGCAAGTACGCAGTGCCCACAGGGTCCTTGGTGGGGTTTACTGGGCACCCCTTGGTGGAAAGCCTTGTAACTGCCTCAGTATTCAGGTGAACGGGCAGCTCGGCGGATACTGACCACCCTCTGGACAAGGAGTCCAAACTTATGGACCACTCGGCCCGGAAGGTCTACGCGGCATCATCCTTGGGCCTTCGTCAGGCAAACTCAGCAGTGATCATGGCACACTTCTCTCATGCCCTTTTGGGGTCACTGGATGAAGTGCTTCCTCACTTCCCAGCAGACATGCAGACCACGGTCAAGCAGGTCAGGGACCAGGGCAGGGTGGTTGCTAAACAACAGCTTCAGACAGCTCTGGACATTGGTGATTCCTGTGCCTGTTCACTAGCTGCAGCAGAATCCACTCACTGCAGAGCTTGGCTGAGGTTATCCTCCTTCCCCGTGGATACTCAGCACAAGCTAGCTGACGTGCCCTTCCTTGACACCGACCTCTTTGGTCCTGGAGTGGCAGGTCATCTGCAGCGCATTGAGCAGTCTAATGCCACCTTAGATGTCACCTCTGCTAAAGGTTCTCCAGGAAAGAACCAGCAGAAGTGCAAGAAGAAGCCCTTTCGGCATTCTTCCCCTGCAGTTAGACAGCCCTCCTTCCAGGGAGGTCAGCAACAGCAGCAGGCTCAGGCTTGGCGCCCTAGGCCCAAGCAAGGTCCCCAGCAGCCCCAAAAAGGAGGCCGAGGCGCTGGTCCAGGTGCCTCCTCCTCCTCTAAGCCTGCTCAGTGATAGGCCAAGGGTGGCCTCTCCGGCACCCGTCATGCCAGCTCTGGGTCCTCCCATGGGGGGCCAGCTCCGCCACTTCCTTTCCGCCTGGTCCGGTATCACTTCAGACAGGTGGGTTCTAGAAGTGGTCGGGCAGGGTCTGCCCCTAGAATTCGAGCAGTACCCTCCCAGCCAAGCCCGTGCCCCACAGGAGGAAAGGATCTCAGTCGCCCAGTCTGCCCTTCGGGACGACATTGAGCTACGCCTCCTCAAAGGCGTGGCCCAGTGCCGGATCCTCCTTCAGCCCAGGCTTCGTCTCCAGGTATTTCCTGGTGCCCAAGCGGACGGGGGGTTGGCGCCCCATTCTAGATCTGCACGACCTGAATTGGTATCTCAGGTCTCGCACCTTTCGGATGGTAACTCTGAGCCAGATCAGACCATCCCTGGAGCAAAACATGTGGTTCTGGACACTGGATCTTCAGGATGCTTTTTTTCACGTCCCAATCCGTCTGTCCCACCAGCGGTTTCTCCGCTTCAGGGTCGAAGGGACCCTGTCCGAGTTCAGAGCCATGCCGTTCGGCCTGTCATCAGCCCCAAAAGTCTTCACCAAATGCATTGCAGTGGTGGCAGCCCATCTATGGCGTCAGGGGGTTCGTATTTAACCCTATCTAGACGACTGGCTCCTGATGGGTTCCTTCCTTCAGGAGGTGGTGAGGTCCAGGGACCTGACCCTCTGAACCTGCTGTCACTTGGGCCTTCTTATCAATGAGGCCAAATCGGAACTCGTACCTTCTCAGGTGATGGGCTTCATTGGGGCAGAGCTCAACTCTTGTCAAGCCAGTGCTCGGCTCCTAGCGGACAAGGTGGAGGTTCTCTCCTCCTCCTTTGCCCAATCATTTCTGGTTGGGCACTTGCGCCCTGCCTGGGACTTCCTGCACCTCTTGGGTTACATGGTGGCGTGCACCTCAGTGGTCCGATGGGCCAGACTGCACATGCGCCCCCTTCAATGGGAGCTGGCTGCCCAGTGGTCTCAGCGTCAGGGTCTCTTCGACCAGCTGATCACAATCACCCAGAGGATGTAGGACGCTCTCCAATAGTGGACCATCCCGAGTCATTTGCAGGAAGGAATCTCGTTTGTCCGCCCCGAGCCGACGGTCGTCCTTATGACCGACGCCTTTCTCTCATGCTCTGGGGAGCCCACATGGGGGACAACAGGGCCCACGGCCTCTGGACCCCAGAGGAGTCCCGATGCCACATCAACCTGCTGGAGCTCAGAGCAGTCAGACTGGCACTGTCAGCTTTCACTTCGTCAAGTGGTTCAAGTCCAGACGGACAATACCATGACCATGTACTACCTCAACAAACAGGGCGGCATGCACTCTCATCTGCTATGCAAGGAGGCGCTCCGGATCTGGACCTTCATCAGCCGGCTGGAGGCGGATCTCCTAGCCATCCATGTGGCAGGAGTCGCGAACCAACTGGCGGATGCTCTCAGCTGCATAGGCCAGACATCCCACGAGTGGTCTCTCCATCCAGAGGTAGCTTAAGACCTGTTCTCCTGTTGGGGCAAACCGCTGGTGGACCTGTTTGCCTCCAGGGAGAACACCAAGCTGAGGCTGTACCATGCCCGCCTCCCTCAGCAGAGTTCGCTGCAGGGGGATGCCTTCTCGAGGCCGTGGACCCCAGGCCTCTTTTACACCTTTCCTCCATTTCCCTTGATCCATAAGGTGCTACTCAAGATGAGGAGGGACAAGGTGAAGGTGATCCTGGTAGCCCCAGATTGGCCGCCAGTTCTGGTATCAGATCTCCTCAGCCTCAGCTGCAGGGCCCAGGCGGCTGTGACACCGAACCTGATATCACTGAACCAGGAAGGTCTTTCATCTGGACCTTCAATCCCTGCACCTCACAGCCTGGTTCCTGGGCGGCTAGAGTTCCAGGTTTTGGGTCTTTCTGAGGATGTCTGCACCGTGATGGAGGCATCTCGAAAAGAATCGACCAGGAAATGTTATGCCTTCAAATGGAAGAGATTTTCCATTTGGTGTCAGGGAAAAAGCCTGGACCCCTTGTCCTGCTTAGTGGCTAACATTCTAGACTACATTTGGTCCCTCTCCAAAGGGGGTCTTCGGTCATCGACCCTTAGGGTGCCCCTAGCAGCCATATCGGCTTACCGGGCCCGGGCCGGTCAGCCAACGTAGGCTCAGGAAAAGGTGATTGGGCGCTTTTTCAAAGGCCTGGATCACATATCCCCTCCGGTGCGTGAACCTCCACCTCCATGGGGTCTTTTGCTGGTTTTGGCAAAGCTCATGGGCACGCCATTCGAACCCATGCACAAGTCTGTCTGCACTTGTCATGGAAGACGGCCTTCTTGGTGGCTATCACATCAGCCAGAAGACGGAGGCTCCAGGTGCTTCGGTGGACTCCCCTATCTGGTCTTTCACAGGGACAAAGTTGTCCTCGCCTCCACCGAAATTCCTTCGAAGGTGGTGTCAGAGTTTCACCTCAACCAGGTGTTGACTCTGCCAGTATACTACCTAACTACACTTGGATGCTGAGTACAGGCTCCATACTGTGGACCTCAGGCGCTCTCTCCTACTATAAGGAGAGGACGGCGGAAGTTCGAGGAGAGGTTCGCCAGCTGTTTGTCACCTACGCTGAAGCCACTTCTGGCAGACCTGCAGCTAAATGGACTATTGCAAGATGGATTACATCATGCATAAGTTTGTGTTACGAATTGGTGGGCAAGGAGCCTCCCAAGGGGATAAGAGCTCATTCTACCCGCCAAACTGCTGCTCCGGTGGCTGCTTCCAGGGACATCCCTATCCAGGAAATCTGTCGGGCTGCTACCTGGAAGTCAGCAAACACCTTTATTACCCATTACCACAGCGACCTTGAGTCACGCCGGGATGCAGATTTTGGGGCCTCTGTTCTCCAATCTCTGTTTCCTAAGTAGGGGGTGTGCGCCTTGCCTCCCTCCTCCCGGAGAACTGCTTGGAGTCTGCCTGACAGTGTGGATGAACAACATATCCACACTCCTAGAAGAACAGGTTACTCACCTGTAACAGTAGTTCTAGGAGTGGTATGTGTTGTCATCCTGCCCCTCCTCACCGGCTTTAGGCGCACAACCTGGCTTCCAGCAGGCTAGATCTGGCGTCATGGGGCGGAGCCGAGGTATTTACCACCTGGGTGGGTGGGAGGAGCCAGCTTGAAGACTTCCGGCAAGATTTAAAGGGGAAAGGAACAATGCCAGACAGTGTGGATGAACAACATATACCACTCCTAGAACTACTGTTACAGGTGAGTAACCTGTTCTTGCTATCTATGGTACAAGAAACAGGGGAATACCTGCTTATACAGCTGACTACACTAGACAGTTCTGTCTCAAATGGCTGATGCTGCCAATGCTTAAAGTGGAAAATATCTAACCCATTACATTTTCTAAACTATAAAAAAATTTGGCTGCTTAGCCTTTATAGTAAATACACTAAGCTTATACTCCAGTAATCCTCTGAGTACACTCCAGCAACCTCCAAACTCTATAAAATTTAACAAACCCCAGTATAAACTAGCTCTGTTTACCCATCATAAAACCAGCATCGCTTCTAATGCCTTATAATTAAATGTTCTTAAGCTATATATCAATCGTCCTGTGGAGGGATTGTGGGATAACAGATGGACCAGACACCGAACTTCAGGTTCAACACACAATCTCTGTGTGATGTTTATTTAAAATACAAGAAATAACCTTCTGCAATGGAATATTTCTTCTTCAGTTTCCAGCAACAGACTATGAATGTCCATTTTCTGCACTTAGCCAGCACCTACTGACACTGATCTCTGATCCAATTCACTAGTTGAGATGTAGCGACCATCCCTGTGCAGGCCCCATTTGCTTGGGTAGTGGGGCCAAAAAAAAAAAAAAAAAAAAAACGAAAACAAGCTATAGACAAAGAATCTCAATGCAGAATCACTGAAAGAAGGGTCACCCCAAAGGGCATTGGCAAAAAATCAAGTTTCAAAGAAATACAACATCATACATACTTATATAATGCAATGCATCGAGGTATATATGCAAGTCATCATGACATTTCTTACTTGTTAAATTTACAACAATTTACATGCATTTTAAATAGCACAACTAGCTTAATTTCTATAATAGTCACCTAGTACTTTTTACCATTATCAAAACACCACGTGCCATGGTATTTTAAACATTTACAGGTTTCATAAACATAAGGTACATTCATTAAGGTATTTTATAACATAGTACTATTACATACTAAATCCAACAACAATAAACATAATCTGTTTTACATATACTCTGAAGTCACCACAATAAACTCCCTGTACGAGGACCTGAGAGGGGAAAAGGAAAATCAAAGAGGACACTGTAGCATAGTCAAGAGATGGAGAAGGGGTGCCCACAGGTGGTCAACCTTATGGACTAGAAATAGTGAAGGATAGATTAGGCTTAGAAATTGAAGAATTGTTGCAACAGATTTAAGAAAAGGTCGTTCCTCAAGAGTGGCAGGAGCTTCCGGTCGCATATCCCCCACCTTAAGAGGGAAGCAGTTATTGCAGACTGCTTACCACCTTCCTATCCCAGGAAGGGATGGAGCTTCTACCCATCCATCTTCAGAAGCTGCATCTCAGGGTCCCTATTAATGATTAATATTTCATCATAAACATAGTGGATATCATCATTCTTTACCCTGAGGCATTAACACATTTCTCAGCAGAGACTAACGGTACCTTCCCATCTCCTTTTAGGGAAAGTCTGTCATATTTCTGAACCAAAAATCTGGATGGCTGCAAAGTCCAGTACCACAGAGAAACTTTCTCTGGAGTGAGTAATTACCTGCTTCAACCCCACCAGACATTTCAGTTTTAAGCAGGGGTCCAGTCATAGGTTCAACCCCTCTGCATAAACCCAATATGACTCTTGATTCATTTCACTTTTTACATAGACACCTGAGGGTGTACACTCAAGATGTTACCCCAACACAGGTTCCAATCCTTTTTCCACCCAGTTCTCCTTTGTAGGTTTTCACTCAGAAAAGAATAAAACACATATACCACCTCAGACTCTTTGTCTGCCCTTGGGTACCTCTTTCTTTGACATCAGACCCGCCCCTGATCAAATATGCTACACTTATGCCTATAGAAAGGGACCACTACAGAGCCACATCTGGCCTTGCCTGCAACTAACTTGACCCCTCTGTCTTACACAAAGTGCCGTGGGAATATGGAAGGAGAAATAGTAGTTTCTACTCTCCTGTTTCAACCTTTTATAAACTGTGACTCCAAATCCTTGGTCATCTTAACCCCAGGTAGGTCTCTACAGAAACCTACAGGACCCCAAGGAACCTCTCATGCTGAATACCCTGCAATGTTAAACAGCAGGTTCCTAAACCTATTAACTCTGGGGTGTCTTAGTAAACATCCTTTTAATCATTATGCTATTTTCAGCCATCTGTTACCATCTAATACCTTGTAACCTATGTGAGAGTTTCCTTTTTCCCAAGGGTGACATTTTATTTAAATGACCTCTACCCTCCTTAACTTTAACATACAGTTTGGCAACATTAACATCTTTAGCCTGCAGTATACCCCAGTCAATACTGTTAATAGCTTTAGCTGCATCAATACAAGACAAGTCCCTTCAGCCTCATAGGCTTCTTCTTGCTTGCTTGGAGTCTTCAACCCCAGCACAATATCACTAGGCACAGTCTTATGTTAAAGTTCCGTACTTGCATCTCCGACCTCCAACAGGTAACATCCTGGAAACACAGGAAATGAAGACATATTCTGCTCAGTCAGGGGGTCCTCCTCAAACTGAGCCCACGAAAAATCCTCCTCCAATTCTCTGTCCTAGCTCTCTAGCAGGAACCTCTTGAGCACCTTGCACCAGTGTTCCGCCTCTCTGCGTAGTTGGTCTGCCTCCAGCCATTGCTCACTCATCCAGTGGATCATCCTCATCAGGGTCTCCACCTCCTGGATGTTGTCTCCTGCACCTCCAGTCTGCCTCTACCTGCATCTCTTCGTCGTCTTCAGGCTTGGCTTTCCTCCAAGCTCCCAGGTCCAGTCCAGGAAGCAGCCTTTCTCTGTCTGTCAGCCATGGTTCTGGTCAGAACTCCATGGACTTTCTTCTCCAGGTTCTCCTCTGGTAACTTCTGGTGCATCGGTCCACCTGGGATACCTGGGCAATATCCACCAGAAAACATCCCTGTTCAGCCAGTCCAGACGCTTCCAGCAAGTTATCCCATGGCTGACACCAAGTCTGTGGAGGGATTGTGGGATAACAGATGGACCAGACACCGAACTTCAGGTTCAACACACAATCTCTGTGCGTTGTTTATTCAAAATACAAGAAATAACCTTCTGCAATGTCATATTTCTTCTTCATCAGTTTGCAGCAATAGACTATGAATGTCCTTTCTCTGCACTTAGCCAGCACCTACTGATGCTGATCTCTGATCCAATTCACTAGTTGAGATGTAGCGACCACCCCTACGCAACTTCCATTTGCTTGTGATGAAGTAGGGAATAAAAACAAGCTATAGACAAAGAATCTCAATGCAGAATCACTGAAAGAAGGGTTACCCCAAAGGGCATTGGCAACAAATCAAGTTTTAAAGAAATACATCATCATACATACTTCTATAATGCAGTGCATCATGGGATATATACAAATAATCATGGCATTTCTTACTTAAGTTTACAACAATTTACATGCATTTTAAATAGCACAACTAGACAACTAGCTTAATTTCTATAATAGTCACCTAGTACTTTTTACCATTATCAAAACACCAAGTGCCATGGCATTTTAAACATTTACAGGTTTCATAAACATAAGGTATATACATTAAGGTATTTTATAACGGAGTGCTATTACTTACTAAATCCAACAACAATAAACATAACCTTTTTTACATATACTCTGAAGTCACCACAATAACCTCCCTGTATGAGGACCTGAGAGGGAAAAGGAAAATCAAAGAGGACACTATAGCATAGTCAAGAGAGGGAGAAGAGGGTGCCCACAGGTGGCCAACCTTATGGACTAGAAATAGTAAAGGATAGATTAGGCTTAGAAATTGAAGAACTGTTGCAACAGATTTAAGAAAAGGTCGGTCCTCAAGAGTGGCAGGAGCTACCGATCACACCTCCGAGAGGAAATGTTCCAGCTGTGCAGTGTAGGGTAGTAGTCCCATAATGTCCCACTGTATAAACAAAAAGAAACAAGGAACAGTTTCAACCTCTGTATATCTGCAGCCTATATTACAGTCCAATAGAAAGTCCCAACGAGAAAAACGGTGTACCGCTGCTGTAAGTTCATCCAAGGCCATGACTACTTATAAAGTCCCTCTTTCATAAAATAAGATAGGATCAGTGAGTTAGTAATAGCTTACAGCTGATATTCATTATCCCCCAGCTCAGACTCCGAAAATGAATCTCCCTCTCTTGCAGCTGTCTCTGTTTCCAGCTTGTCCATGAGTTTTGCTGCCTCCTTAAGATCTGTGTAAATGTATGCCCTCTGACCCACTGTAACATGCAGACTGACTGGCGTGAGGACGTTATTTGGAATGTCCATTGCTCTCAGATGGCGTTGAATAACATTGAAATGTTTTCTTTTATGCCGTGTGGAGTAGGACAGATCAGGGAAGAGCAGAACCCTGGACCCATCCACCTCCAGGTTTCGTTTATTATAGGCTGCTTGTAATATTGTGTCCCTGACGGCCACGGAAGTAGTGGGCAACATGATTGTCCTGGCACCTTCGGTAGGGCCACCAGCTCTCCGAAGATTTATTTTATAAGCCCGGACTACCTTTCTTTGTAAGTCCAGATCCAAAGTCTCCATTAGTCATTTAGCTAGGAACATGAACAAGCATTCTCCCTCCACTCCCTCCGGCATTCCGAGCACAAGAACATTAGCTGCCCTCTTTAGATTTTCCGAGTGTTCCAGATGTGCTCGTAACAGGGCTTGTTCTTTTACACAAGTCAACGCCGCGGCCTGAGCCCGCTCGGAGGACCGCTCTGCCGCCTGCACTGTATCCACCACACCATCCAGTTTTTTCTCTACATTCACCATACGGTCATGGTAGGAGTCCATTTTCTTATCAATTTGTTTGACCATTTTAGTTAGGCTTAGAACCACTGCTTGGAGAGATTACAGCGTCACTGGCCAAGCTCCTCTGTACTCTGCTTCGTGGATGAGGAAGCTGCAGGAGCAGACAGCAGTTTAGAGGCCCTGTCATGTGGAGCAAAGAAGTTTGCTTTCTGTTCTGTGTTCTTTCTGCCCATATTGAAACTTCGATCCTCCAAATTGGGCACGACACTACAGGGAAAAAGTATCAAAAGATTTAGGGCAAGTTTAAATGGATAAATCAGCAAAAGTAGCTCAAATTTGATCCAGCCCTGTGGCGCTGATGGTTGAGGCACTTGATGTCACACCTCACACTATGCAGGCGACCCGGGTTTGGGAACAGACTCGGGTCACTGGGGGTCGACTAGGGGAGGTAAGATTGAGTGTCCCAACGGATGCTCTCCTCCTTAATGGGGGGGCCGGTTACAGGGTAGTGATGCCCACAAGCATTGCTGCCTGTGGAAGCATGGGCAATAAGGCACAATGGCTTATTAACGGAGAGTCGTGGGTGGGGAGGGCACTGTGGACGCTTGACGGTGGCATGTGCAAGCACTCCATCCATGTGGACGCAAGTCCTTCGCGTTGGTGCCCTCGGGTTAGGGACAAACCGGGGAGAAAAACCAAAGGCAAAAAATCTCCCGGTATCATACAGAATCATGCTGTGTCCATGGTACGTTGGGGCCAGGCTGAAAAGACTGGAGGAAAAAGGATTCTTCTGGGCCGAGACCAGGAAGTGAAAAAAAAAAAAAAAAAAAAATAGCACAGATTCGGACGTTGGAACGGGAGCTCCCTGAAAGTACATCCATTCTGTTAGGCAGCTAGCCACACCCCCTTCCCCTTCCCTTTTTAACCTTACAGTTCATCCCCTGGTCTTTCTCTCTTCATTTACATACTTAAAAAAATGCCCCCTTTTGTTACCACCTGGGCTATTCTTTCTTCAGTTTGCATCTTTGTGTTCTTTACTGCTTTCCTCTGTTTCCCCAAAACACCTCCCTATCCTCTTCACTCTGCGTCTCCTTATACTTTAAGGCTTTACCTTTTCAGCCTCATCTGTCAAGAACCACAGCAATCTCTTATTCCTTTTGCTTTTGTCCACTTGCTTGATGCAGAGGTTTGTTGCCTTTTACTATGCCCCTTTTAGTTTCACCCACTGCTCCTCCACCCCACGCAGGTCATCCCTCCCAGCCAGGTCATCCCTGAGGCATTCACTCCTCTTTTGCACTTTGGGACATCACTGCAAAAAGGGTCGTAACCTTTAAGTGACCCTTGTTGAGGAGTCAATCATGAGAGACTGTATAATAGAGCCTCTTGTAAAGTTTATATTTTGGAGTGACTAGGGTTGAGTGAATAGTGAGTTGTTATTGTATAGAGTGTTTATAGAATGTGTGCAACTATGATTGGTCATTAGTTGGGTATTGTGAATAGGAGAACGTATTGGTATTGTTGGTAGGTAGTAGGGGTGTGTGAATACCTTATCCTGAATATTCAGCTGAATATTTTGTTCAGTCCCCCCAAATATTCTGGTATTCATATTCCCCCCACCAGCAACACCAAATGGGAGAATGCATGGCCCCAGTTTCACCTGAAACTTGCTAAAGCATCTGAGATACTGCCTCTCCTGCTCAGGATTGACCCGGATTCCTCTCCAGGACATGACCTGCTCGAACCAAGGCTGCTGAGGGCCTCTGCTCCTGCTATTGTCCTCCCTGTCACTTGGCTCATCAGTAGGTCCCTCCTTGAGGGAACCATCCCAAGCAAATGGAAAGTAGAAACCACAGTCCCTGTTCATAAAAAAGGGCCCAGGGACAAAGTGGGGAACTATAGGCCTATTTCCATTCTCTGCCCCCTCGGGAAGGTACAGGAGAGATTGGTCCACAACCAGCTGCATGACTATCTGGAGCTTCACTTTCTCCTAGTCGACATACAGCACGGCTTCAGGAAAGGCCATGGCACAGACACGGCCCTCATCCGGCTCACATTCGATGTCCTCGATGCCATGGACCAAGGCTTCCTGACCGACGCACTATTTGTCGACCTATCCAAGGCTTTTGACTTAGTCAACCATAGTCGTCGTCTCACCAAACTCTGCCTCCTCAGATTGGATGGGCTCTCCCACTCCCGGTTCGAGAGCTATCTACTGAACCGAAGCCAAAAAGTCCTCTGGAGAGGAACACAGTCCTGCGCCCGGCTGGTTGTCTTCACTCTCTTTGTTAACGACATAGAGAGGGCTTGTGGGCCGAGTAAACTCATCCTCTATGCAGATGATACTGTTGTCTATTGCAGTGACCCGCTACCCTGCGTCATCACTGCTAAAATGCAACTTAGTCTCACAGCGCTTGAAGCCTGGCTCTCTGCCAGCTCACTAGTATCGAATGAGGAGAAAATGAAGGCTGCCCTCTTTGGAACTAGGCACCCCGATTTGGATAGGTGTGACCTTCTCCAGCTCAAATTGGACCAGGGGAAGCGGGTCGAGGTCCTAGATAGGATCAGATACCTCCAGATACTCCTTGACCAGGAACTGTCCTACAAACCCCACATTGACTCCTTAACCAAGTCCATCCACCAGAGACTTGGACTCCTCTATCATCTGGGCAACTCCCTTACTGACGAGGCCCGGCGTGCAATCTCTAACTGCCCCCTTCTCCCCAACCTCCTCTGTGGGGCCCCCCTGCCACAGTCCCTACGATAAGGGGAACTAAGAAAACTCACGGTGCTCTACCATAGAGTGGCATGCTTTGCCACTAACTCCCCCCAGGAGACACCACTGCGAGGTCCTCGCAGACCTTCACTGGCCCACTATATGCCATAAGCTGGCCTACCCCACCACCTGCCTGACTTATAAATTCACTACTGCTAGCCCTCCTCCTCATCTGTGTGGACTACTCAATTCCAGAGTCCAATGCTGAGATACGAGGTCCTCGGCCGGCCGACCCCTCGTCATCCCCCGTGTATGCACCAACCCGGGTAAGCGCTCCTTCTCATATGCTGCCCCACACCTGTAGAATGCACTCCCATCTACCCTGGTCGATAGGCCTTCCCTCCAAGGTTTCAAGGCTGGTCTCAAAATATACCTTCTGGAACTTAGCCTGTGTGGCTGTACTCGCTAGCCCCCTTTCTCCCTACCATTCAATCTGTGACCTCTGTATCTCATGCCCTACTGATGTAAGTGTCAAACTGTTGACCCCTATTAACTCTTGCAATGTTGTAATTGTATATTCTGGATTCTTAACCTGTAATTACTGTCTCTCCAGTTGATACTGTCTCACTTCAAACCTCTGTACTATTATCCACTGTATGTAATTAATTGCTGTATGTATCTAACCCCGAGTCGCCCCTGAAAAAGGGACCTTTGGTCTCAGTGGGTTTACCTGGTTACCAAAATTTTAAATAAAAAATTAAAAAAAATTATTTAGTTTTTTTAAAACCAAATGTAGAGAAACAGTCCCCCTCCTCCCAACCCAGATCCTTTCAAATATACAAGCTGACATCCCTCCACCCTCAGTCTGAACCCAAATCACACCATCCTCCTCCCCCTGCACCCACAATGTGTTAATCTAGGTGTGTAACTAATAACAACAAAAAAAAAAACCTCCAGTAAGTTGCGACTGGCACAACTTGCCCACCTCTACAGCCAGCCGCCATCTTTCAGTCCTTATTGCGCTAAAATAAATATGTCCTCCCACCCTTCTCATCTGGGCAGCAGAACCCTTCTCCCACACTCCTCTACCTCAGTACCTATTTCACAAACACAACTTGAGAAAGAAGATAGAAGGCAACTGACACATTATGCCCTCCTCCACGGCCGGCTACCCTCTAGTGAATGAAAGCTTTTCCGTGCTTGCTGGCATAGCAAAACAGCTGATCACATGGGTCAGTACTGACGTAAAGGACAGGAGATTCCTGTCAAAATGGTCATTGTGAGAGTACCTCTTTCCTGCACTGCTCTGCACGAAACATCAGATTGGTAAGCGTCTCATGACTACCCATGAAGACAGAAGTGCAGCAGTTTCCACCCGACACCTGATAGAAGGACGCCAGGGGACACAGAAATGAGCAGTACAGTTTGAACAACATGGTGTATCCACTGTGTTCAGTGCACTTCACAACACCCTGTTTTCAAACTGAGCTTCACAGCACATGCCCAAAGTCACCACCAATATTGCTGACTGCAGAGACCATGATACTAAACAAATGTTAACTATCATCAGGAACTGGGGGGAGAGAAGAAAGCCTTAAGGAAAGCCCCGATGCATTGGGTAATCTCAGTACAGTCACCAAATGCCAAGAAACAAACTCAATTGTATGGACCTTGATGTTGAATACTGTTCCGTACTCATGACAAACAAACTTACAAACATATGAAACTGCCAGCAGAAGAAGGCCTTACGGTCTATCGAGTCTGCTCAATGGCGGTGCCCGATTCAGAGATTACAGTGAGCCCTTCTCCCAGTCCTGACCTTCCCCTTCACCCTATCTCACCCTCTCTTGAACCTCCCCACTGTCTTTTGAGTAACCACCTGAGATGGGAGTTCATTCCATCCCAACACTACTCTCTGTAAATAAGTGTCTCCTGAACTCCTTCTTGAAACTTCCTCCCCGCCAGTTTAAGACAGTGCCCCCTTGTGGTCTGTTATCAGTAAGACGGAAGAGTTCCCCGATATCCACCTCGTTTATGCCTTCAGGTACTTGAAGGTTTCAATCATGTCCCTTCTCTCCCTCCTTTCCTCCAGAGAGTGCATGTTGGCACTCTCGGCCTGCTGCGCCTGAACCATCTTTGTAGCTCTCCTCCACACTACCTCGAGCTGGTTGATATATGTTTTCAGGAAGGGGCTGTAGTACTGCATGCCATACTCCAGGTCCGGTTGCATTAAGGATCTGTACAGCTGCATTATAACCTCATCTCTTCTGCTTGTGAACCGTCTAGCAATGCAGCCTAGCAGTCTCCTCATTTTCAGTGACCTCTCCCCCCGACTGTACTCTGCCCTCAGATTCTTCCTTGTACCTGAGAGTTCCCCTACCCCATCACTATTTGTAGGTCCCACCACTAGGCCAAGTTTCTACCCACCTGGTTAATTTGCTCCCTGCCCTAGGTTCTCCAACTTCCTGATCAGACTGTTGTGTAGCACTGAGACGAAGGCCTTGTTGAAATCCAAATAAGAATGTCAACCTCCTGACCCTTATCCACTGCTTCCATTACCCAGCCGAAGAAGTTAATTAGGTTGGTTTCACAGAACCTCCCTGAAATGAACCCATGTTGTGTCTCATCCTGTAGCCCATTGTGGGGCTCAGACTGACTGGCCTGCAGTTCGCTGGATCATCCCTGGGCCCACTCTAGTGTGCATGCCATCCAGGACCATGGACTTGTTTGCCTTAAAGGACATGAGTCCTTTCATAACCCTGTCCTCCATTAATTATCCTGTCCTCAGCCATGGTCCCCCCTCCTCCCACATGGCACTGGTCAGTTCTTTTCTTTAGTAAAGACAGAGCAGAAGTATTTGTTCAACACCTATGTGTTCTCTTCACTGCTTCTCACTCCTCTCCTTTTGTAGCTTGACTATACCTGACTTTGTGTCCCTGTTATCACTGATACACCAAAAGAAGGCTTTCTTTCTCCACTTAATCCCTTCTACAGTTTATAGCCTTGGCCTGCCTATCTCACTGACCTCTCTAGTTTTCTTCGGGTAGTCCCCCTCATCCCCATCCTTCTGGGACTTCTTCCTATAGTATATGTGACCCTCTTATCCCTGACCACCTGATTCACCTCCCTACTGAACCAACTAGGTTTCCTGGCCTTGGAATTCTTTCCCTTCTGCTTTAGGCATGTGTTAGTGGCTTCCCTGATTCTAGGGACATGGATATGTTGTTCATCCACACTGTCTGGCAGGTATCCTTGCTGCTTTAAATCTTGCCGGAAGGTCTTCACGCTGGCTCCTCCCACCCACCCGGGTGGTAAAACTCTCGGCTCCGCCCCATGACGCTAGATCTTCCTTACCGCTTGGAAGCTCAGGTTCCCTCCTTAACGCTCTGCGTATAAGACTGGTTCCTAATTCTTCAGTTTTTGCGAATTAAAAGTTTGCACTAAAATAATCTTAGGTCTTCTATCCCTCGCGGCTGCGATGGACACATCGACTCCCGGTTTCCGGAGATGCCCTTGCGGGCAGAAGATGTCTCGGACGGATCCGCACTCCACGTGCGTCTACTGCTTAGGCCTTGAGCACGACCTGCAGGCTTGTGACCTGTGCGCTTCCTTTTTGTCCTACGTCCTCGAAGACCGTGCTGCCGGTTTACAACTGGGGCGTCCCGAGAGGCAATTTCCTCCGGTGAAGTCAAAAGAGGCCCGGTTGGTGGTGTCCGTGGCGGCGGGCTCGGCGGATCAGCTTGAGCAGATGATCGCCCTCGAAGAGGAGGCAGTGCGGGCCACTTCTACCTCGCTGCGGCATTTGTCCCGCTCTCTCTCGGTGCCTCTTATTCAGCTTCTTTTAAGGAGCTTTGTCTGACTATCTCGACTAAAGGTGAGGGACCAACTTCTTCTGGACCGTTTTCTCAGTCCAAAAAGAGAGACAAGGGTAAGTCTCACCATCGACACTTTGGGAGCGGGAAAGATCCCTCTCCCCGAGTGGTCGGCTGTCGACTTCGGTCGATCGACTTAAACCGACCACTGGTCTCCGGTGTCCCGTCAGGCCAGTTGACGAGACACCCGTCGGCCTTGATGAGATTTTTCTCAACCTGTTGGATGGGTTGTCGGCTGGAGAGCCAGTATCCTCTCCCTGGTTCCCCGGTGGGGTTGAAGACCCGTTGGCTCGTCTGTGCCTCCGGTTCCAGACCTTCGGTTGAATCTTCCGAACGAAGTGCGGTTCCCCGCGACACCTCCCGCACCAATCTCGGCAAAGCGAGGTTCTCGATCTCGGACTTCTTGGTAGTCTAGCCGTTCCCGCCATCGCAGGCGGTCTCGGTCTCGGCACCGCGGCAAGCGGCGCCGCCGCTCGTCCTCTTCCTCCTCCTCGGACGAGGGGAGGCTTCGGCGCAAGTTGCGTCGAAGATATGAGGAACTCATGTGGCAACAGCTCCTTCTGTCGGGAATAAGCCGATGCCGTCGTCTTCCCTGGCCATTAAGTGGCTGTCACCGGAGCGGCAGAAACAACCCCTCGTTTTATCCGAGGAGCCTGTTCCCAGGCCAGTTGTTCGGCCAAAACCAGCTGCCCCACCGATTCCGGTTGAACCTCCGCCTCCACAGCCGTTAGTTGGGGCTCCGACCAAAAATTCTCGGTCGGTTCAGGGACTGCCTCATAGGCTGTCTGTCACCCTCACTCCCGATCGACCTCGGCAGGTGGAGGGTGGCTCAGGCCCGAGGCAGCTCTTTGAGGACTCTTCCGAGTCCGAACGATTCCTCCCTTTTCTCCAAGCGAATGGACTTGGAGTCCTCAGGAGGACAGTCGGTGGGCGATAGCCCTCTGTCCTTCCTGGGATTGCTTGGCTCATCTCGAGTCCACGGGATGAAGCCGAACCGTTCTAAGCGGGCCAGGTATCCCCTCACGGAGATTCTGGACCGAGGGGATTCCCCTACGGAGGCCTTTCCGGTGGCCGAGGCCATAGTGGGCCCGGCCTTGGAACTTTGGCAGCGTCCTGCTTCCTGCCCTGCGCCTTCGGCCAGGATGGCCAGGAAGTATGCGGTCCCTACCGGTTCCCTGTCTGGTTTTTCGGAACACCCCTCGGCCGAGGGGTTAGTTACCGACAGCGTTTTCCGGCATGCCGGGAATGCTAGGGATGTGGACAAACCTCCCGACAAGGAGTCCAAGAAATTGGACAATGCCGGGCGAAAAGTCTATGCTGTGTCCTCCCTCAGCTTTCACCAGGCCAGTTCGGCCGTCCTCATGGCACATTTCTCTCATGCCCTGTTGGGCTCCCTGGATGAGGTCGTCTCTTATCTTCCCGCGGATCTGCAGACCACGGTCAGGCAGGTGCGGGACCAGGGCAGGGCAGTGGCCAAACAGCAGCTCCAGACTGCTTTAGACATTGGGGACTCATGTGCCAGGTCTGTGGTGGCCGCAGTGGCTATGCATCGTCGGGCTTGGCTGAGGATATCCACCTTTACTCCGGATACCCAGCACAAGTTGGTGGATGTTCCCTTTTTGGGGACAGACCTCTTCGGCCCTGGGGTGGAAGGTCACCTGCAGAGGATCGAGGAGTCAATGCTACCTTGGACTCAGTCTCTTCCGCTCAGAAGGACAAGGCCATAAACCACAGCCTAAGCCCTTTCGTCCTTCTGCGCCCATGCGCACGTCCAGCCAAGCAACATCAGGGCCAGCAGGCTCGGGCTTGGCATCCCAAACCAAACCTGGGGCTTCCTCCAACAGGAAGCAGGGAGGTAAAGGCCAGGAGGTCCCTCAGCGAGTCCCTCCTCAAGCCTGCCCAGTGGCGGGCTGAAGGGTGTCGCCCCAACCCCGTCACCTCACCCCAGGTTCCCCGTGGGGGGGCAGCTCCGGCACTTCCTTTCCGCCTGGTCCGTTATTACCATGGACAGGTGGGTGCTGGAGGTGGTGGGAAAAGGCCTGCCTCTAGAATTCGAGCAGGCCCCGCCCTTCAGAGCCGTCGCTCCTCGGGGGGCCTCGGAGTCCGCCGCCTCACTGTCGGCTCATCGGGCCGACATTGCTCTCCTCCTCCAAAAGGAGGTGATCAGGAAGGTGGCAGACCCTCCCTCAGACCCGGGGTTTGTGTCCAGGTATTTCCTGGTTCCGAAATGGATGGGCGGCTGGCGCCCCATTCTCGACCTACACGACTTGAACAAGTTCCTAAGGTCTCGAACCTTCAGGATGGTCACTCTGGCTCAGATAATACCATCCCTGGAACACGGCGTGTGGTTCTGCTCTCTGGACCTGCAGGACGTGTTCTTTCATGGCCCTATCCATCCGTCACATCGGAGATTCCTTTGCTTTTGAGCGGAGGGATCCCTTTTCGAGTTCCAAGCCATGTCCTTCGGGCCTGTCTCCAGCTCCCAGGGTCTTCACCAAATGCATAGCAGTGGTGACAGCCTTCCTGCGGCACTGAGGGGTCCGGGTGTACCCTTACCTGGACGATTGGCTGATAGCAGCCCCCTCCAGACAGGAGGTGGAGTGGTCCAGAGATCTGGCCCTCCAGGTTTGCTCTCAAATCGGCCTTCTCATCAACGAGGCCAAGTCGGAACTCGAGCTGAAGCAGGTGATTCTGTTTATCGGGGCAGAGCTCGACTCTCTTCGAGCCAGAGCACGGCTCCCGGCGGACAGGGCCGAGGTTCTTTCCTCCTTTGCCCAGTCATTTCTGGTTGGGCAATCGCACCTGCCGGACTTCCCTCGCCTCCTGGGTCTCATGGCGGCCTGTACCAGCGTGGTCCGTTGGGCCGCTGGCACATGTGCCCCTTCAGTGGGGACTGGCCAGCCAGTGGTCCACGCTGCAATCCATTGGACCAGCTAGTGATGGTGACCCAGGAGATGTGGAAGCAGCTCTCCGGTGGTGGACGTTCCATCTCATCTGCAGGAGGGCATCCCGTTTGTCCGCCCTGAGCCGATGGTCTCTCTATCGACCGATGCCTCTCTGATGGGTTGGGTGCCCATCTGGGGAACACCGGTGCAGGTCTCTGGTCCCATGGGAAGTCCCAATGCCACATCAACCTGCTGGAGCTCCGGCGGTCTGCCTAGCTCTCACCGCCTTTGCTCCGTTTCTCCGGGGTCAAGTGGTCCGAGTCAGGCGGACAATACCCGACCATGTACTACCTAAACCGCCAGGGCAGGGGCACTTCCATGCTTCTATGCAAGGCTCTCCGCATTTGGTCACTCGTGCGCAGCTTGGAGGCGGATCTCCTGGCCATTCATGTGGCAGGAGCCTCCAACACTCTGGCCGATGCCCTGAGCCGGATAGGGGCTGCATCTCATGAGTGGTCTCTCCTGCCAGAGGTAGTACAAGATCTGTTCTCCCATTGGGGCACACCTCAGGTGGACCTGTTTGCCTCCAGGGAGAACGCGAAGCTGAAGCTGTTCCATGCCCGCCCCCCTCAGCAGGGCTCGGTGCAGGGGGATGCATTCTCGAGGCCGTGGACCCCGGGCCTCTTCTGTGCCTTCCCCCCATTTCCGTTGATTCACAAGGTGCTTCTCAAAGCAAGGAGGGACAAGGCGCAGGTGATTCTGATAGCCCCAGACTGGCCCTGCCAGTTCTGGTACCCAGATCTCCTCAGCCTCAGCTCCAGGCTCCCGAGGCAGCTTCCAGCTTGCGGACCTGCTCTCAGTCAATCAGAGGAAGGTGTTCCATCCGGACCTTCAATCCCTGCACCTGGCGCCTGGTTCCTGAGCAGCTAGAGTTCCAGGCCTTGGGTCTTTCCAGCGAGGTCCTCAATGTTGTTGGGCGTCCCGTAAGTCGACCAGGAAATGCTATGCCTTCAAATGGAAGAGATTTTCCATTTGGTGTCAGAACAAGGGCTTGGACCCTTCCTCCTGTCCTTTGGCAAGCATCTTGGACTATTTATGGTCCCTTTCTGCGTCAAGGGCTTAGGTCGGCGACCTAAAGGTGCACCTGGCAGCCATCTCTGCTTACGAGCGCGGGCGGGAGAGCAGTCGATGGCTGCAGGAGAAGGTGGTCTGGCGCTTTTTCAAAGGCCTTGATCACATTTCCCCTCAGTCGAGAACCTCCACCTCCAGTGGGATTTACTGCTGGTACTGGCAAAGCTCATGGGCAAGCCATTCGAACCAATGCACAGGTGTGAACTCTCTCACCTGTCGTGGAAACCGCCTTCTTGGTGGCTATCACATCAGCCAGAAGGATGGGAGAACTCCAGGTGCTTTGCATTGAGTCTCCTTACCTGGTCTTCCACAGGGACAAGGTTGTCCTCACTTCCCCACCGAAATTCCTTCGAAGGTGGTGTGGAGTTTCACCTTAACCAGGTGTTGACTCTGCGGTGTTCTACCCCAATCACACCTCGGAGGCCGAATACAGGCTCCATACTTTGGACCCTAGAAGGGCGCTCGCTTATTATAAGGAGCGCATGGCTGAAATTCGGGGAGAGGTTCGCCAGCTGTTTGTCACCTACGCTGAAGCCGACCTGGCCGACCTGCAGCCAAGCGGACAATAAGCAGGTGGGTCACCTCCTGCATAGATCTGTGCTATAAGTTGGTGGGCATGGAGCCTCCCAGAGGATAAGAGCTCATTCTACCCGCCATACTGCTGCATCAGTAGCTGCTTCAGGGGCGTCCCTATCCAGAAATCTGCAGGGCTGCTACCTGGAAGTCAGCGCACCTTCATCACCCATTACCACATCGACCTTGAGTCACGCCGGGATGCTGGTTTTGGGGCCTCGGTTCTCCAGTCTTTATTCCCTAAGTAGGGGTGTGCGCCTTGCCTCCCTCCTCGCGGAGAACTGCTAGGAGTCTGCCAGACAGTGTGGATGAACAACATATCCATGTCCCTAGAAATACAGGTTACTCACCTGTAACAGGAGTTCTAGAATGGTATATAGTTGTTCATCCATATTCTCAAACCTCCCCAGCTTCGACAAGACAACCTGAGCTTCCAGCGGGCCAGATCTGGCGTCATGGGGCGGAGCCGAGAGTTTTACCACCCGGGTGGGTGGGAGGAGCCAGCTTGAAGACCTTCTGGCAAGATTTAAAGCATCAAGGATTCCTGCCAGACAGTGTGGATGAACAACATATACCATTCCTAGAACTCCTGTTACAGGTGAGTAACCTGTATTTACTGTCCACCTTTGTTCCACACACATATCTTACTCAAGGCTAGCTAGGTGACCCTTTAAAATCTCTCCCATCCTACCATTGCTGGGCTTTCTGAAATTTAGTACTTCTGTCTTCATGGTTGGTGTTTCTTTCCCCATGTCAATGAGGAACCAAACCATCTGGTGGTCACTATTCCCCAAGTGCTGTTCCACCGTGATGTTCCAGATGTGATTTCAGTTTGTAAGTATCAGCTCCAGGATAGCTTCCTCCAGATTCGGTTTGGTCATCCCCTGTACCAGAAACCCATCCCGGTCTGTGTCCTTTAATGAATGGTTCCTGGCACAGGTGATGGATGGGACACTCCAATCCATCTTTGACAAATTCAAATCCCCCATCACCACCACGTCACCACTTTTAGCTGCCTTCCTGATCATGGTAACCAACTCCCTGTCCCTTTCTTCCTCCTGATTAGGTGGCCTATAAATTACATTATAGCCTTAATTTTGATCCTGCTGCCATTTGGATTTGTACCCACAGCGCCTTTATTTTCCCAGCCCAATTTCCTTCCTATTGGCAATAACGCCCTCCCTGATGTATAGTGCCACCCCTCTCCACTTCCCTTTCTCTCTGTCCATTCTAAAGTGAGCATATCCAGGAATTGAGAGATCCCAGTCAGGATATGAGATAGCCCATGTCTGGGTGACTGCTGCCAGATGCACATTTCCCTCTGTCATCATGACCTGCATGTTAAGTTAATCTGCTGACCCTGCCCCTCCCCAAAACCTCCCATCCTTTCCATGTGGCCCTCCCTTGACCGTTATTTTCCCCTTGACTCTGTACCAGCTTCTGTTGAAGCTGCTCACTGTCTTCAACGAGACCACCTCTTCTGATGGTGCATTCCAACAGGCCACCACCCTCTCCATGAAGAAATGCTTCCGAGCCTCCCTCCTAAACTTACCCCCTCCAGCTTAAGACTGTGTCTCTTCATGTTATTGTTGCCACTCAGCTTAAAGAGACCCTCCTTATCCACCCTGTTTATCCCTCTCAAGTACTTGAAGGTCTCAATCAAGCGAAGGAGAAAGCCAGTGTGGTTCTCAAAAGAGGCGGCTGTAAATGTCAGGGCAAAAAGAATAAGGTTCAGGAAATATAAGGAGACCCAAATTAAGGAGGACAGGGAGGAGTACCTAGATTGTCTAAGAGAAGCAGGAAAGGCATTAAGAAGAGCAAAGGCACAGCCTGAGGAAGGTTTAGCACAGTCAGTTAAGAAAGGGGACAAGGCATTCTTCAGGTACATGAGCAAATGGAGGAAACACGGAGGTTGCAAGGCTCAAGGGAGAGGGAGGGGAATGCAAGGAGGGTGACGTGGAAAAGGGCCGAATAAATATTTCTGTTCAGTATTCACAGAAGAGGGGGAGGGGCAGGGGCCACAGCAGTACAGCAGTTGCCAAGGGGGTGAAGAGGTAGACAATAGTCAATTCACAGGGGAAAGAGTCTTGCAGGAGCTCACTAAATTAGATACATACATAGATACATAGATACATAGACAGTGTTAGCAGATAAGGGCCTATGGCCCAACCAGTCTGCCCATTTGAGCTTGTAAGTTCAGTTTGTTTTCCTAGAAGTCTGTTTCCCCTTACCCCTGACCTCTAGAATTCCTTTATGTCTATCCCATGCATTCTTAAATCCCGTGATTGTTTCAGCCCCCACCACTTCCTCTGGCAGGGTGTTCCACTTGTCCACCACCCGTTCTGTGAAGAAATTCTTTCTCACGTTTCCTCTGAATCGTCCTCTCTCAACTTCATCCCATGCCCTCTAGTCCTGGAACATCTTTTTCGTAAAAATAGTGTTTTCCTGCACCCTGTTCCTCTCTGTAAGATACTTGTATGTCTCTATCATATCCCCTCTCTCCCTCCCCTCCTCCAGGGAGTACATGTTCAGTTCCTTCAACCTGTCTTCATAGGACTTGTGATGCAATCCATGCACCATCTTTGTTGCCCTCCTCTGAACCTTCTCTACCCTGTCTATGTCCTTACGTAGGTATGGTCTCCAGAACTGTACACTGTACTCCAGGTAAATTGAAGGTGGACAAAGCGATGGCATACATCTAAGGATATTAAGAGAATTGCGAAGGGAGATAGCAGAACCTCTGGCAGCCATGTTCACCAAGTCATTCAACATAGGGGTGGTACCAGAGGATTGGAGGAGGGCATATGTGGTGCCTCTACACAAATCCAGCAGCAGGGAGAAGACTTGGAACTATAGGCCAGTCAGCCTCACCCCAGTAGTGGGGAAGATCATGGAGACACTGCTTAAAGAAAGGATAGTGGGGCATATAGAAGCCATCAGAGCCCAGAATCATAGGCAACACTGATTCACAGCGGGGAGGCCATGTCAGACAAATCTGGTTGATTTCTTTGACTGGGTGACAAAGGAAGTAAATCAGGGTGGGGCAGTGGACATCACTTACCTTGATTTCAGCAAAGCTTTTGACACCGTCCCACACAGGAAGCTGATAAAAAAGCTGGGTAGGCAGGGCATGGGGGACAGGGTGGTAAACTAGGTTAGAAACTGGCTAACAGACAGAAGGCAGAGAGGTGGTAAATGGGGTGCAGTCTGGGGAGAGGGGGTGACCAGTGGGATGCCTCAGGGATCGGTCTTGGGGCCAGTCCAGTTCAGTGTCTTCATTAGCAACATTGCAGAAGAACTGGAGGGAAAAGTCTGCCTGTTTCTTATGACACCAAGATCTGTAACAGAGTGGATACCCCAGAGGGGGGTGGACAAAATGAGGAAGGGACCTAGGGAAGCTTGAAAAATGGTCTGAGGACTGGCAACTGAAGTTTAATTCACAAAAGTGCAAAATTATGCACCTGGGACACAGAAACCCTGGGGAAAGCCACAGGATTGGGGGGAGGTTGCTGACAGTCTCAAAGGAGGAAAGGGACCTGGGGTTATTATTTCAGACAGCCTGAAAATGTAAAAGCAGAGTGAGTGCTAAGGCAGCTGGGAGGGCCAGTGGCATGCTGGGGTGCATAGGCAGGGGTATCACCAACAGAAGGAGGGAGGGAGTGATACCATTATATAGAACCATGGTCAGGCCTCACATGGAGTACTGTGTGCAGTTCTGGAGGCCGCACCTTTGTAAGGACATTAACAGGCTGGAGATGGTCCAGAGAAGGGCGACTAAAATGGCACAGGGATTGCAACACAAGATTTATGAGGAGAGATTAAGGGACCTCAATATGTACTCGTGGCAAGAGAGGAGGGAAAGAGGGGACATGATAGAAACATTCAAGTACCTCAAGGGTATAAACAAGGCGTGGCGGGGGGGGGACATTTTCCAATACAGGAGGAGCACAAGAACGAGGGGGCATGACATGAAATTGGAAGGTGGGAGGTTAAGAGGGAATGTGAGGAAGTTCTTCACAGAGAGGGTTGAGGATGCATGGAGTGGTCTGCCTCATGAGGTGGTGGAAGCGAGCACTGTGGTTGGATTCAAGCATGCTTGGGACAGGCATAGGGAACCATAGAGGTACAGCAGTGGGTGGGTCGGAAGCAGTAATCCAGTACAAGGGATTATGGGCAGATTAGATGGGCCAGGAGGTCCTTATCTGCTGACAATTTCTATGTTTCTATGTCCCCTCTCTCTCTCCTCTCCTTCAGAGAGTACATGTTTAGGGCCCACTACCTCTCCTTGCATGTTTTACACTGCTGGTCCATGATCATCTTTTTTGCCCTCCTTTGGACTATCTCCAGCAGCTTAATGTCCTTCTTAAGGTATGGGCAGCTGTACTGTACACCATTCTCCAGATGTGGGGTCTCATTATTGACCTGTACAAGGGCAGTATAACCTCTTCTCACCTGCTGCTGATTCCCTTAAGCATGCAGCCTAACATTTTATTTGCCCTTACTGCTGCTTTCCTGCACTGCATGGAGTGCTTCAGGCCACTAGTGATCATCACTATCAGATCCTTCTTCTCCTCCTCCTTTGATGCATATACCTGCCCCCTCCCAGGTTTTACTCAGCCCTGGGGTTCTTGGCTCCAGTGTGCATAACTTTGCATTTCTCTGTGTTGAAGCCAAGCTGCCAAATCCTGGACTACCTTCTTTAGTTTTTCAGATCCTTCTCTAGGTCTTGTATCCCTTCTGTTGTGTCCACCTTAAAACAGATCTTGGTGTTGTCCATGAATAGGCACATTTTGCTCTTAATGCCATCCCCAATGTCATTGATGCAGACATTGAACAACACTGGCCCTAGCACTGAGCCCTGTGATACTCCACTGGTAACCTCCCTGGTGCTAGATAACTAACCACCCACCACCACACTCTGTATCCTGCTTCTTAGTCAGTTTTCACCCATCTAGTCAACTTCTCCCTAACCATGAGATCCAGCACTTTCCTGACTAACCTCTTGTGGGGTACAAAGTCAAAGGCCTTGCTGAAGTCCAGGTAAAGGATGTCCACCGCCTGGCCTGTGCCTAATGTTTTAGTGACTCAATCAAAGAAGTTAATCAGATTATTTTGACATGACCCCCCCCCCCCCAATAAACCCATGCTACCTCACATCCTGGAGACCATGCTCTAGATACTCTACCAACCTTTCTTTAAGTATGGTCTCCATGAGCTTGCACATGACTGAGATCAGACTGACCGGTCTGTAATTTCCTAGGTCATCCTTGGGATCGCTGTCATGGAGGGGCACTACCTGTGTCCTCCAGCCCTCTGTGGTACCACTCCTGACTCCAGTGACCTATTGAACAGGCCAGCCAGCGGCTCTGCAAGCTCCTTTGCCAGTTCCCTCAGCACCCTTGGGTGTATGCCATCAGGGCCTGTTAATTTGTCCAATTTCAGTGTTAGCAGTCCTGCCCTTTCGCCATCCACCTCTATCACTACATCCTTGCTTCCCGGCCCCCTGCTCCTCTTCTCCCCACTATTTGCACTGTCCATCTTTCTCCTAGATGAAGATGGAATAGAAATACTCCTACAGTACACAGTGACAAAATCAGGCACTGACCACTGCTTTGTAAATAACAGCCACTCCGGCTACATGAGTCTAGAAATGCAAAGCATTATCTTTAAGGTGCTATTCAGATGTAAACAAAAAAACCAAAAACAAGATGCCTGACACATTTTGGATTAATGAATCCTTTTTCAAAGCCTTTGAAAAAGGATTCATTAATCTGAAACACGTCAGGCATCTTATTGTTCTTTTTTCCTCCAAATAGCACCTTAAAGTTAATAAATGCTTTGCATTTCTTGACTCATGTAGCCAGAATGGCTGTTATTTATAAAGCAGTGGTGAGTGCCAGATTTTTTGTGATTGTGGAGCGATTGTTTATCATGTGAGCCACCATCCCTGTGTGGACTTTTGTTGGACTTTCTTACTTGTACAGTACTTCCACTTCCCCCATTCTCCTCCACCCACCCATCCCCTTTCCTGAATCTAACAGTCACACCCTTCTTGTCCCTTTTCTCACTTATATAGTGAAAAAAAGGCTTTACCTCCTTTTTTAATTCCATCAGTTATATGCAGTTGCTTCTGAGCCTTACCCTGTCGGACTACCTTACCTTCTTCACTAACCATCCTCAGATAACCCTCCTTATCCTCTTCTTTTTTTGGTCCTCCTGAATTTCCTATAGGCTAACCTCTTGTCCTTTACTACCTGGGCAACCTCAGTACTAAGCCAGCTGGGTGCTTTGCCCCTTGAGTTCTACCCCTTGAACCTAACACATTCCTCTGTGGTGCACATTGTTCCCTTCTTAATGATGGACAACCTTTGGTTCACCCCCGAAGTACACCCTTCTAAAATCCAGGATTTTAGTCTTAATGGGGACCTTTTCCCTGCCTGTATCCAGCTGGAACCACACTGTGCAATGGCCACTGCTACCCAGGGGCTTCTTGACCATTATGTCCTGTACATGCTCCCCATTCGTTAGCACCAGATCAAGGATTGCCCCCTCGGTGAGTTCTGAGTATGTGTTTCTATGCCTGAGTATTATTCCAAACTCTGTACACTAGCCCATTACATTTTTTAAAACATTGGTTCACACTGTTTTTGTTTCACACCCAGCTGATTAATGTAACCTTGGAGAGAAATATTGTTAGTTTGCTCAGAAACAAAATCATAGTCGGTTATAAGTTTAGTTTCATATATCAACCCCTCATGTCCAATAGTCGTTTGTTGCCACTGTTTTTTTTTTCAGGCATCTTCTTTCTTTCCTGGACTTCTGGATCTTGGAGCTGGGCTCAAACAGGTCCGAATCAAAGTCACCAAAAAAGGAAGAAGTACCCAACATCTGAGATTTTCTTTGCCTGTGTTCTTTGTTTTCATAGCTGCTGAAACAGCAGCGTTTAGCCAATTACTCCCTCTGCGACTAACTTAGCAAATCGTGGAAAGTAGTTTCTAGTAATCACAGGCACAGGTAACTTTGGTACTAGTACTACCTGTGCTTTCATTCATGCGACATCCCATTAATGCTCAGAGTCACTTGGGTAGTGGGATAGTATCGAGTGTCCCCGCAGATGCAGATGACCCCAGTACCTGATCCTTTTGCACAGTCTTTTCTCAAAACTTCAACATGCACCAGGGTCTGTCTGCTTCCCAAATCAATAAGTGCCCTCACAGTCTAATCTCCCAACTTGACATCTGTTAAATACATGCCCCAATTTGTTAAGGCCAGATTTGCTCCAGTGTTAACCTCCTTGTTTTATGGCAGTTTCTTGCAATATGGCCAGGCTTGTGACCGTTATAGAAGTAAAGTCTTTGGATGCAGATTTGTTATCCCTATCAGAGCTCTTATCTGACCTGGAGTTAAATCGGGGGGAAAAGTGGATATTACCAGTCCTTGGCTGCTACTTTGCTGTTGAAGTGACTGGCCCATCCAATAGTCTTCAGCCAAAGAAACTGCCTTTTCCCCAGTTTCTGGTCATTGTTTGTTTATCCATAGCATGCATGTCTGTAAGAAGGATGTTGATGAATTGCTCCATTGCAGGTGTGTTGATCTGTGGGACTGTTTTGCCATCTGGTTGGAGCCATTTTATGAGGAGTTTTCTGAGTCAGGTGAAGGCATCTCAAGGATTGCCAACTGAGTGGTACTTCAGGGACCAGAATCTCTGCCAGTAGGTCTCTCCTGAAATGTCACATCTTTTGAGAATTTTTCTTTTCACAGGGTCATAGTTTTCTGACTGAGCAGTCTCCATATTACTGTAGACAAGTTGGGCATTACATGTCCAATAAAATGCCAGTCTGACTGTCCATTACTGTTTTGGCCATTGGCAAGCTCCTGTGACCCTTTCAAAAATAGTCAGGTATGCTTCAGTATCATTCGACGGACACAGCTTTGTAAGTTTAATGTCTTTTAAGTTGTTTGTGTTTTGTTGAGCTGCTGGACCTGTACCAGATCCCCCAACTTTGATAACTTACAAGGCATCAAGCCATCGCTGCTCCAGTTGCTGCTTCGCTTCTCTTCTCTTCTCTTCTTCTCTTCTCTTCTCTTCTCTTCTCTTCTTTCTCTTCTCCTCTTCCCTTCTCTTCCCTTCTCTTCTCTTCCCTTCCCTTCCCTTCCCTTTCCTTCCCTTCCCTTCTCTCTTTCTTATTCTCTGTTGTATAACCCAACATCTAAAGAAGGCAGACATGCTTTCAAGTTCTGTTCTGGCCTGTTGTTTTTCTTCCATCACTGGTACTGGCTGTAAGTCTCATTTTGGACTTTTGTTTCTGCTTCTGGTTTGGCTGCCAATTTTGTGGTAATCACTCCTGGGCTTACTGTTGTAGTATCCATACCTTTTTTTTCTGTGCTCCCCCGGTACTAGGTCTAGTACCCATGCACAAAACTCCTGACGTTGAGTACAGTATGCAAGGCATAAATACCACTTTGTCTGACACAAACATTCATAGGGGCATAGGTCAGGAAGTATAGCTAGACCAGGAGAAGTTATACAATTCACAAGTAGCATTTTATTATTATCAACAATGATAAAATTAAAAAATAAATAACATTGTACAGGATAGCTCTTTATACAGGCAGTACAAAAGAAGCCCTACATCTGAGAGTCTTTCTAGAAAAACATTGCTCTGATTATGTGAGATGCTTTTGCCTGGCAGTTTACATTCGGCATCCTGTTCTTGTAAGTTTCATTTCCTTTCACGAAATGTCCCAAACTTTGTCAATTTCCTTCCTTAGGTCAGCCTGACAAGCACATCCGGTCCCAACAGATGCAACAAAATAACACATTTTGTCTTGGAGCTGGTTGCCTGTTGAGCATTATGTAAACAAACTTGAGGAGGTCAAAATGTATCTCAAGGTCAACCCCCTGTATTACAGATTATTATTTTTTTTAAGAAACTCAAATAGCTTTTTGCAGTCATTTCAACAATATAAGTAAACCAATCCTTGCAAACCAATGATCCTACTTTCATATAAAGATTCACATATTTTTTTAACCACAGAGAAGCAAGAGGAGAAAGAAAGAATAGAAACAGCAGAGGAAGGAAGGAAGATAACGGGGAAATTGTGGAACCATCAGAGTGGCCAGTTCCTAGGTGCCACAAGAAAATAAAATTGAGCAATCAGACAGGCAAGAGATAGAATAGGAGAGGACAAACTAGATCCTTACTTTAACTCTCTCTGCATAACAAATGAGACAGGGTCTTACCCAACCCTGTCACACAACCGGGTGGCTCAGTTCCAGCTTGCAAACAGTGTAGAGGGGGTCAAGAAGGCAGGATCAAGAACTCTTCCAGCCCGTCCCCCCTACTGATCACCTCTTCACCAGCAGGATCAGAACTTGGGAAGCTGTGCCTCCTATTGCCTCTCCAGCCAGTCAGAGGGCAGGAGTCATGTACCCTGAAGCCCAGGAAATTCATCTTGTTAGAGCCTTGAAAAACCGAGTCAGCTACCAGGCAGCTCAGTTCCACCTTGCTAATGCCATAGAGAAGCTTGTGAGGGCAGGATTAAGAGCCCTTTCAGCCCATTCCCCCCTGCCAGTCACTTCTTCAACAGTGGGACCAGAACTTGGGAAATCACCCTTCCTGCTGCCTCTTCAGCCAATCAAAGGGTGATATTTACCTGATAGGGGAAATCAGCTCAAGTGGCCCTATGCATTAGGGTCTGAGCACGAATGACATAGTTGAGAGTCTGCCAAGGAGTTAGCCAGCATCAAGGAAATCTGCCCGTCTCGTCCCTGGTAAAACCGTACTTGAACAGTGAACTGCATTGTTTGTGGAGGTATTATTTGGGAGCATTCTGCTGCTGTGTCTGAGCTGTAATCTGTCTGCGTCAGCTACAGTAAATTACTCATTACCTATGTAAAGTTTAATTTTACACCTGCATTCTGTATTATAGCTTGGGTAGCTTTAATTGCAGTTTTTTTTGTGCTATAGTTAAATTTTTCAGCTCCACCCTATCTGGGTGAGAACTATGAGGTAGACTGTGCTACAGCCAAGACTACAGCTACACCTTATCTGGGTGAACACTACATGGTAGTTTTCCATTTGCAGAGCTACAGCTGAGCCTTCAGTTTCACTCTATCTGGGTGAGCACCACAAGTTAGATTAATCGCCATTTAGTACAGGTCTTTAAGGGGATGGGCTTTAGGGGGAGGCAGTCGGTTGTGGTGACTGTGGGGCGCCCTTCTCTAGGGATGTGCTCTGGAGGAGAGGGCATTGCCCCATCTGCAGGACCCTTGCAGAGCTCCAAGGTCAGCTGGTAGCAGCAAAGGTAGAAATATCTCGGCTGCATCATCAACTCAGCTGGACCCCAGCCCCTCCTCAAGAGACCCACTGGTCTAGGGGGATGGTAAGTGGTTGAAGACAGGAAGGGATGGCAGGGTTAGCCATAAGGTGGTTGTTCAGTCCCTCATCATCCAGATGGCGAATCGCTTAGCACCCCTTGTGGAGGTTCCGGGCACCTGATTCTGCTAGGGAGATTCAGAGTCATTCAAGGGCAAAGGGCAGGACAGTGTGATGACACCCAAGGGGAGCAAGTCTTCCAGGAGAGTCTTAGTGGTTGGGGACTCAATGATTAGGGGGTAAAAAGGGTGGACGGAGGGGGATTTTCCAGCACCTTCCTCTGGCATCCGCCATCCAGGATTTAAACAGGATAAGGGGATTGTGGAGAGGGAGCTGGGGTGCTGGTACACCTGGATACCAATGACCTGGTGAACCAGTCTGTGGAGATGGTGAAGTGGAACTTCTGTAGACTGGGGGACAGGTTGGCGGCACACTCAGCTTCACTGGCCTTTTCTGAAGTCCTCCCTGAGTAGGGGACAGAGAGAGGAGGTGGGATAGAATAAGGGGTGATGCAATAAAGGAGTTTAACAGATATCATAAGGGAGTGTGTCAAGAAAAGGGGTACCACTTTATGGGGGATTGGGGGGACTTCTGTGACAGGAGTCTCTTCAAGAGTGATGGACTTCACTTAACAAGAGAGGGGGGACGGCACACTGGGGCAGAAGTTTGACATCTATATCAGACTTTTAAACTGACTGCAGGAGAGAATGGGTCTAGAGGAACCACAGTGGCAGGTGAGGGGAAGGGGACCCTAGCAAGTTCTCCCCCACATCTAGGGGCCTGTAGCACCACAGCAGGTACAAAGACAGCTGTGGTCCTCACTGGACTAGGTGAAGGGGCATTTGAGAAAGGGAACACTAAGAGTGCAGGCATCAAGAAAAACAAGGGGACAAGAGGACAAGGAAAGCACAAGGGTAGTACCAAAGTAAGATCATGGGTCAGATGGAATGGGGTATGCCTTAATGCCAGGAGCCTATGTAACAAAATCGTGAGTTTCAGCCACTGATGGCAGACACTGAGATGAACCTTGTGGCCCTCATGGAAATATGGACTTCGGAAAATAACAACTGGGAATGAACAGTCCCTTGGTACTCACTGTTTAGGAAGGACAGAGGAACAGATAGAGGGGGAGGAGTTGCCTTTTTTGTCAAGGAGGGTGTCGAGATGGCAGAAGATGGGGCATCGGGGGTAGTATTGGGGGGATAGTCGCTGTGGGTGCAGCTCATGGTAGCGACAGGCAAGAAACTGCACTTCAGGGGGGATCTATAGACTCCGTGGCAAGAGGAAGAGAGGAACAGGGAGCTCAGGGAAGAACTTGAAAGAGGGGTTGCCAAGGGATAAGTAGTGGTGGTGGGTGATCAAAAGCTACCGGACATTGATTGGGATGTTCCAGTGGCCAGGAGTACCAGAAGTCAGGCCTTGATGGATACATTCCAAGACTGTCTTCTGGTACAGCTAGTTAAGGAACCCACCAGGCAATCTACAATTTTCAATGTGGTTCTCACCAACTTGGATGTGGTAGGAGCTGTGAGAGTAGGGAAGCCACCGCGGTACGGCAGCCATTACTCCATTTGGTTCAAACTGGCCCTCAGGTCCAGTAAACGGCAATAAATAGCTGAAGTCCTTGATTTTAGAAGGGTGGACTTCAATAGGCTATGGAAGCTGGTTAGGGATAAGTTAGAAGTGGACAACATAGGTGGGGTGGAGGAGAGATAGAGGGCAATTAAAGGGGCCATTCTTGAGGCATCTGAGGTATGCAAGAGAATGGTAACCAAAAAGAACAGGTTCGAGGAACACTGTGGTTCTTGGCAAGGGTCAGGAAGGCAGTGAGGGCCAAGAAAAAAGCCTTCTACAAATAAAACGCTGGGAGAGGAAGAAATGGGGGGAATATTTACTGAAAACTAGGGAGCAAAACAGGGCAGTTAGGGTGGCAAAAGCAGACACAGAGCTGCATATTGTGGATGGGGTCAGGAACAGAGAAAAACAGATCTAAAGTCATATTAGGGGACATAAGGATAAAGGAAGAGGTCTCATAAAGCTAGCTGAGGGAGGTAGGGTAATAGAGCAAGACAGGGCAATGGGCCATCATCCTCAGTGAGTATTGTTGTTTGTTTTCACTAGGGAAGATGGTGGGCTCATGCCAGAGAGTGGCATCAAAGCAGCCACTAAGGGGGTCCTGGAGATGAGGCAGCCAATATTTACTAGCGAAAAGGTCCTGAAAGATAGATGAGACCTCGGAACAAGGCAGGTTGCATGTGAGAATACTCAGGAAACTGGAAGTGGAACTGGCTGAACCCCTGGTAGGTTTATTCAGCATCTCACTAAGGATGAGGATAGTTCAAAAGGACTGAAGGGTGGGGGGAAATGTTTCTGCTTCATGGGGGGGGGCAGGGAACAAGCAGGGAACTACAGATCTGTCATTCTTACCTTTATTGTAGGGAAGCTGATGCAGTCATGGTCAAAGAGTACCTCATGGACTACTTCGAGAGCAGCGGTCTCCAGGATAGTAAACAGCATGGATTCGTGGCAGGGAGGTCTTGCCAGACTTAGCTGATAAGTTTTTTTTTGACTGTGTGATGAGGGAACTAGATAGGGGCCACACAGAGGATTTGCGCTACTTTGGCTTCAGCAAGGCTTTCAACTCGGTGCCTCACAGACACTTGCTGAGGAATATGGAGGATCTGGGAGCAGCTGAGGCCATAGTAAACTGGGTAGGTAACTGGCTTAATAGGAGGCAGCAGAGGGTAGTAGTCAACAGGGTTAAATCAGAAGAGAGGGAGGTAATGAGTGGAGTACCACAGAGATCATTCCTGGGTCCCATTCTCTTCATCATGTTCATCAGTGACACTGGTGAGGGAATACAGGACAAGTTGTGTCTCCTTGCAGAGGACACTGTGCTCTGTGGGAGGGTGGACAGTGACGAGGAATAGAGGAAATGTAGAGGAAACTTACAAAGGCTAGAGGTGTGGTCTAAGGTTTGCCGGTTGAAATTCATTGTCAAAAAGGGTGAGATAATGCACCTAGGGAACAGGAAACCCAAGACGGACTACTGGAGCACTGGATGCGAGGGGTGAGACTTAATATTATGGCTGAGAAATGAGACCTTGGAGTTGTCATCTGTGACTCCCTAAAGCAATAGAATCAGTGCAACAAGGCTTATAGTAAGGCAAGTAGGATGTTGGGATGTATCGGAAGGGGTATTGATAGCAGGAGAGGAGAGGCATGCTTTCCCTATATTTATTTATTTGAAAAGGTTTCACCCGGAAAGATAACATGAGCTGTAAACGGCTCATTTCCAGAAGCGTCCTGGGGGGAAGAGGGTTACAAAAATGGTGGAAACAAGCAAAAGCATAACAAAATCAGATACGTACAGTGCAATTCAATTCGAATACATAAAGTGTAGTACTAGTACAATACAGTTTAGTCCACAACAGGCAGTATCATATAACAGAAAGTGGAACATGACAAAGTGAAAGTCAGAGATTATTTGATGAGACGTACAGGGGTAACAGAACAATAGGCAGATATGACACATATAGTAGAATAAAGGGACTAGTAAACCGTCAGGTAAGGGCTTGATGAAGAACAAGAAGTAGCAGGCACAGGGCTACAAGGGCTAATTCAGATCTAAAGATTTAGAGCTGAAAAAAGTTACTAAGTGCTAAAATGTAATTAGAAGTAAAGGAATTATATCACAACTGGTGGAGTTGGGACCAGGGGGGAGGAGGGGTGTGGGGAGCCAAGAACTATTTCCCTTCAGAATGCTGTAAATCCTGCAAGGGGGCAGGACCTGGTGAGGAGGAGAGGGGGAGGAGGTAGGCATCAGGCGGGAGAGAGAGGAAGAGGGCAAGCCAGAACTTTCCCCTTCAGGATGCTGAGAACCTCAAGGGAGACAGAACTCTGTAGAAAAGGAAAAAGGAGGAGAAGGGGTAGTGGGGAAGAGAAAGGGGGTGTATTGGGAAGGAGTAGTGGGATGGTGTAGTGGGGCAGGAGGTAGGGAGATGGGGTGCAAGAGGCTCAGTCAGAAGAAACTCGAGAGGCATGAGGGAGGAAAGAGCAGATCCCCTTCAGAATGCTGAGAACCCTGCAAGGGGACAGGACTGAGTAGAAAAGGAAGAGTGAAGGGGAGGAGAGTATAGGGGATGGGAGAAGTGTGGGGTGTAGTGGGGGCTGGAGGGAGATGGGGTGCAGAAAGCTACAGCTAGAGGAAGCTCAAGAGGAATGGGGGGAAGGAGCAGGTGGCGAGGGGGTGAAGAGTGGAAGGGGAGGCAGAGAGAAATGTTTGGGAGGGATAGGTATTAGGTTTAGTTACAGCAATGAGCAGTGTGCTTACGGAGGAGAAATGAGAGTGAGCGTCAGGATTATGCAGAGCAAATATTTAATGGTATGGAGTTCCTGACATAGGGGACTTTTAGTGAGAAGGCTGCGAGGCCAGATGAAGTGCGACGTGGAGGAAGGGCGAGAGTTCTGTTGGTGTGGGTGTGGAGGGTATAGCAGAATGGGGGGGGGGGGTTGATAAGAGGGAGGACAAATAGGGTGGCAGAGAACCAAACCAGAACTTCCCAACTAATTTTGTGATGTGTGTCAGGTGCCTGGCATGGAGAGAGGTAAAGGACAGTGAGGAATAGAGGTCACAGTGATGAGTGAGAGGGGGGGGACATCCAAGAAATGTAGTGGCAGAAGGAGTTGAAGAGAGTGTCCAGTCTGGATAGGGTGGTTTTGAGGGGCGGAGCTGTGGACTGCATCCCCGAAATCAAAGACAGGGAAAATCATCTTTTGGACAGTTTCTCTCCTGGCTTGCTGAGGGAGGAAGCTGCAGTGTCTGTAAAGTGCACCAAGTCTAGGGAGTCATTTTTTGTGAATGTCATCAGTGTGTACCCTGAAGTCAAGATTCTTGTCCAGCCATAGTCCAAGATGCTTAAATGTGGCTACATCATCCAGTGTTGAGCCAGAGAGGGTGTGGAAGAGGGAGTGGAATCGAGCCTGGCCAGGTTTTGTTTGGAGCCGAAGGTCATAGATACAGTTTTTTTTTGACATTCATGGAAAGTTGGTTTGCATTAAGTCAGCGCTGGACATTGTAAATTCCCACTGAAGGCTGGTGGCCACCTTGGACGGGGAGGTCCTGGAGGAGAATAACACAGTGTTGTCTGTGTACATGTGTATACCTGTAGATGTGCAGGCGTTAGGAAGATTGTTTAGGAATGTAGAGAATAATATAGGACCACATACTGAGCCTTGGGGAACACCGGTGTTGATTGGGAGAGAAGGGGAGAGGGAGTTGCCTACTCTGACAGACTGGAAACGGCCTATGAGGTAGGACCAGAACCAGTTGGTGGCAGAATCAGAGAGGCTGGCCGCAGTAAGCTTGCTGAGAAGGGAGTGGTAGACGGTGTTGAAGGCTTTGGCCAGGTTGACAAAGATGGCCGAAGTGATACATCCCTGATCCATGCCTGAGAGAATGGAATCAGAGAGCCAAAAGGGGAAGGTGGTGGTGGAGTGGTCTTTGCGAAATCCAGACGGGAAAGGGGTGAAAAGGGATGATGAGTCGGGGAAGGAGGAGAGTTACTCCAGGGCTAGAAGCTCCTGAAGTTTAGCCAAGGAGGGCAGTAGGGAGATGGGGTAGAAGTTGAAAGGGTTGGAGTTGTTCCCACCTTTGGGGACTGGAATCATGGTAGCAGACTTTCAGGCATCAGGAACTGTAGCATGAAGAAAGGAGAGCTTTAGGAGATTTGTCAAAGGAGAAGCAACAGAGTAAGCAGAAAGGTGGAGTAACTTGGGGTCAAGGGTGTCAGGGCTTTTTCCTTAAGAGGATTCAGTGCAAGTAGTGCATAGGGTGTCTTCCGGGTGGATGGGCTTAAAAGAGAAGGGTGGTGTAGAGGGGGTTTTAGAAGGGGATGTGGGGGAGCATAGGGAAACTGTAAAGCTCCCAGAAGCGATGCAGGGAAGAGATGCAAGAAGGGAGGAGGCACAAGTACTGCAGTAGATGTTGAATTCAGCGGCCATTGAAGGAGGGTCTTCAATAGTGTAGGTACCAATTTTAAGGACAGGGGACGAGGAGTGGGTGGGTGGAGAAAACAGGGCATGGATAACCTTCCAGAGTTTGGATATCTATATAGATCCTTGGTGAGGCTACACCTGGGGTACTGCACCAGGTTCTGGAATCAACCCCTCAAGAAGGATGGGAGTTGGCCGGCCCGGTGGCGCTGAGGGTTGAGGCGCTGGACGCCACACCTTGTGCCACGCCGGCGACCCAGCCAAAGAGCCGGGGGGGGGAGAGATTGAGCGTCCGGAGGACTGCTCTCTTCCCGGGGGTTGGAGTGGGGAATGCTCCCTCACGGAGCGACTTCTGGCAGTGGCTAGGGGTTTGCCGACTGAGCAACACGGCGTATGCCAGCGGGGAGGGCGGAGCTACGATGCTATGTTGCCGTGGTAAGCTGAGCTCCGCGGGGGTGGGGAAAAGGCAAGAAAAAGCCTCCTACTCGCTGGTGAGATGACGGTGGCCCCCTGTGGACCCTCCCACATCCCAAATACCGGCCCAGGCACACCCAAGAACCCCTCCAGAGGACCCGATGAACTCACGGGTAAGACCCTTCACACTTAGGAGTAGCCGCCAAGGGGAGGGCGGAATCAGCCCCAGAGATGGTACCGGGGGTCGGGTCTGCTGGTGGTCGCTCGGGGGAGGGAGTTAGGGAGCTGCGAGGGGTTCAGGTTGAGAGTAGGGTGGAGACCCGTGTGGGCACTCCTGAAGGATGCCTGGGGTGTAGGTTGAATAAAATAAAAAAATAAAAAAAGGATAGGGGTAGGCTGGAGACAGTGCAGTACGGGGTAACAAAATGATTCAGGGCCAATAGGGCACGTCCTATGTGGAGCACCTCAAGGCTCTGAACGTGTACTCACTGTAAACCAGGAGGGAGTGGGGAGATATGACAGAGATCATAAAATTCTTAAAAGAAATTAACAAGGTGAACTATGGGGAACTTTGTAGCTCGAATGCTAGCTTACTGTCACACAGACATGAGTGGAGACTAACAGGGAGGTTCAGTGTCAAGTCGAGGTGGTGGGTGGAAAAACCTGTTAGTGGTTTCTAGCATAGCTGGGACGGATAGGGGAGTATGGTGGTTGCTCGAGGCAACAGTATCAGGGTGGAGAAGAAGGGTAGAGGATGGGGAGGAACAGGACCCTGGAGAGACAGTACGTCCCAGGGATAAATAGGTAACTTGGGCACCCTGGATGGACCATTGGTCTTCTTCTGTTGTTATTGTCTGTATTTCTGTGTTATATGTTTTTATTCCCTGGCAACAACCCAGCCCAGTTGTCCTCAACTGCTGCCCTGTTTCCAACCCCTCCCGCTCGGCTTGCCACCTATGGCAGGGATAAAGAACTTAATGGGACCTAATGGGTAGAGAGAGGGACAGTAGACTTTGGAGGGCAAATGTATTTGATTTCATGCTGCTGGCCAAGGCTTTGTCCCCTGGTTTCTCTACCTCCCGAGAATGTCTCCATCAGTGGATGTGCATACATGTGACTTGGATGATGCTGTGTGGAGCCAGTGCGCAGTAAGCCAAACTTCCTAGCTGCTCTCAATTCTGTTTCTGCTACTTCACCTCTGAGAACTCTCTCGTATCGCCTGCCACCGGTCTCTACTTCCCATCTGAGACACTTCTCCCTATCTCCTTCACCTCGCCCAACACATCCCCCGGATCTGAGCCCCCTCCGGGGAGGGGCTGCCCTATCCTCTCAGGGCACTCTATCTACAGTATAGAGTGCTGGGCTAAGTGAGAGGGGCCAGGAGAGAGGAGTGCACCCGGCATTGGGAGGGTGGCCCGTGGCAGAGATACCTTCGCCTATCCCCAAGGGAGGGGATTTTTCACTTAAGTACCCTCCCCCCGAGCGTGGGACGTGCAGTGCTGTCCAGCCTGCTACGTGAGCGTTCCTGCTCACGTCCGGAAGATGGCCGTGCAACGTTCCCCTTCCCAACATGGTCTCTGCGGCTGCAGTGCACCCGGTCTCCACTGGGTACCACTGTCTGCATGAGACAGTCCCCCCTCCGTCCCTCCCAGGAGAGGACAGCAGTCCTACGGATGTTCCATCCTCTTATCCTCGGCTGACCTCTGGCATCCCGAGCTCGTTCCCGAACTCAGGTCGCTAGCGTGGCGCAAGGTGTGGCATCCAGTTCCTCAACCCTCAGCGCCACCAGGTCTGCCCCCAGCTGCTCTTACCTGCACTTCCTCTGTGGCCACCTAGGTGGCAGTGCTCGAGCGGGAGCTGATATCCATCCTCCCCTGAGAAGAGTAGCGTCCTGTGGAAGCTTGTTCATTCCCTCCCCCCACCTGGTTAACCCTCCAGTGACCCAGATTCATTCTCGAGTCTGGGTCGGCAGCTTGCACATGTTAGTCCTGTCACTGTGTATGAAGTCGGGAAACTGATTCTCAAAATACTTTGAGAAGTTGCCCAACATCATTGAGTGCGAATTGCCTACTTCACTGAGGGAATAACACTTTGCTCGTGAATTACTACACAAAGTGACTAAGTAAAATGTAGGATTTATTTTATTTTTTTTTGTGTGTGTGTGTTATTTGTTTGTCTCCCCCATGCCTCATCCTGCCACTCCTTCGGGCCATTGCCAAGGATGACTCCTCAGTGGCTCCATCGCCCATCCCGACCTCAAATCGCAGCCACCTCAGGGTAACCCAACATATCTCTTTCGTTGGGTGGGTCCTCCCCTTCCAAGGAGAAAGGGCCAGGCACCCAAAGGCATTGGCCCTTGGTGCTGCTGAGGTCGGGTTGGCATCTCGGAGTACCGCGGAGGCACTGGTCCGGGCCGCAGTCATCTGGCAGTTTTGAGGCGCCATTTTCTTGTGTTTTTCCTCCAATTCCCCAATTGCGTCGCATCTGTAGTGCTCCTGGTCTCCACCAGGGGCAGCTACAGAGCGAGGCATCTCCCTAGCCCATCCCAGGAGAGGAGAGCAGTCCTCCGGATGCTCAATTCTCTCCTCCCCTGCCGACCCCCTCGGCACCGGAGTCCATTTCCGAACCCGGGTTGCCAGTGTGGTTCGAGGTAAAGCGCCAGTGCCTCAACCCTCTGCGCCACTGAGCCGGCTTGTAGGATTTTTAAAATAAAAACAAAACAAACAAAAAAAAACTGTCAAGGCACAGGTCAGGAAGCATAGGCAAACCAGGAGAAATCATAAAATTCACAAGTAGCATTTTATTATTATCAGTAACAATAAAAATAATCAAAAAAATTGTGCAGGATAGCTCTTATAGAGGCAGTTCTAACAAAACAAAGGTCTTCCTCTGGGGTATCTCTAAGTCTCAGCGCCCTAAAAAAAAATTGCTTTTTGTAAGATGCTTTCCCTGGCAATTAAATTATGCATCTTGAGCTCGTTCAGATAGCTCTCCTGTTTTCACATGATGTCCCAAACTTTGTAAATTTCTTTCTTATGACCAATACGTCCAGTCTTCTTAACAGGTGCAATTATATATATTTGCAAACCAAGGCATCTCAGTTTCACATGAATGTTCACATTTTTTTAACCACACAGAAGCAAAGGAAGGAAGAAAGAAAGAAAAGAAACAACAAATGAATGCAGGGAGAAAATTGTGGGACCATCAGAGCGGCCAGTTCTAAGGTACCACAAGGAAAATTTGATTGTGCCATCAGACAAGCAAGAGACAGACAAATTAGCAGAGGACAGAACAGATCCTTGCTTTTAACTCTCTGCAAAACAAATGGGACAGGGTCTTATCCAACCCTATCACATAAACCCTCTGGATTAGTAACACCTACCCCTCTCCCGCCACACCATACACTTTGTTAGTATATCTCTCCCCCAACCCCCTGCTGTGCCCCCTCTTCTTTCCCCCCTGTACAATGCAAAATTTCAAAATAAAATGCTGGTCTTGCCCGCAAAACCAAGATCCTCCCTTCTCCATCCCAGAAGATTCTTCACAGAAAAAACGTTCTGTTCCCCACCACCTTGCAATGAAATACCCCATCTCACCCAAATCTCAGTTTCAGGTGTATCTCTATACCTGTAAAGAAGAAAACCATTCCACGGCACAGCAAGCATCTTTGCGCTTCACACTTTGCTACCTGAATCAAAATGAATGGTGAGTGACATCTGTCCTAGTAGTAATACATGACTGGCTGATGACCAGTATCACTGGTTTTGGCTAGCATTGCCAGCCGTGGACATTTTACTAGGGCTTACATTTACAATGCCCTCAGCTGGTATCACTGAGTCTGGCTAACACTGTTAGTGGTGGACATTATAGTAGGGGTTACATTTACAACACCCCCTGTTAGTATCACTGGATCTTGATGAAACTATCAGTGTTGGATATTTTAGTAGGGGTTACAGTCACAGCACTCCCTGCTGGTATCACTGGGTCTGGCTAGAAGTGGCAGTGAAGATATTGTAGGAGTTACAGTTACTGTTGCCCCCTGCTGGTATCACTGGGTCTGGCTAAATGTGCCAGTGGTGGATATTATAGTAGGAGTTACAGTTACAGCGCTCCCTGACTGTATCACTGTGTTTAGCTAGAACTACTAGAAATGGGCATTTCACTAGGACTTACAGTTTCAGAGCCCCCTACAAGTATCACTGCGTCTGGCTAGAACTACCAGCAGTGGGCATTTTACTAGGGCTTACAGTTACTGTGCCCCTGTCGGTATCACTGGGGCTGGCTAGAACTGCGAGTGGGGGACATTTTACTAAGGCTTATAGTTATGGTACTCCCTAATGGTATGACTAGGTCTGGCTAGAACTGCTTGTGGAGGGCAAAATACATCTCAAGGTTGAGGTTAAGGAACTGCCAGTGGTGGACATCTTAGAGTTTACAGTTACAGCACGAGTCCAGCTAGAACGGCCAGTGGTGGATATTATAGAAGGGTTTAAAGTTATAGCGTCCTCTGATGGTATTACTATATCTTGTTAGACCTACCAGTGATAGGCATTTTAATAGGGCTAAAAGTTACAGCGCCACCTAGTGGTATCACTGGATCTTTTGGTTATTTTAGTAGGGCTTAAAGTTACAGTGCCACCTGGTGGTATCGCTGGGTCTGGCTAGAACTACCAGTGAGGGACATTTTATTTACTAGACTTACAGTTACAGTGTCCCCTGCTGGTGTCACTGGTTCTGACTAGAACTACCACTGGTGGACATTTTAGTAGGGGTTACAGTGGTAGCAGCCCCTGTTGGTATCAGTTGGTAAGTCTACAGTTGCCAGTGGTGGACATTTTAATAGGGGTTACAGTTATAGTGCCCCTAGCTGGTATCACTGTGTCTGGCTAGAACTGCCAGCACTGAACATTTTAATAGGGTTTACATTTAAAGCACCCTGTACTGGTATCACTGGGTCTGGTTAGAACTACCAGACACAGTATTATAGAAGGGATTACATTTACAGTGCCCCATGCTGGTATCACTGGGTCTGGCTAGAACTGCCAGTGGTGGGCAGTATGGTAGAGCTTATGGTAACACCACCCCCTATGGATATCACTGTGTCTGGCTAGAACTACCAGAGATGGGCATGTGAGCAGGATTTTCAAAGCCCCAGTTGTAGTCACTGAGCCTGAATAGATCAGGGCCTTCGCTTCCCTGACCTGAGCCTGCTAAGGTCAGTCATCATTACTTCTGTATGGCTTTGTGTTTACAGTGCCCCCTGCTGGCAAATACCTGGAGCTAGGACCTGAGTGCCTTGCTCTAACCAGTAAGATGGAGTGTCACTTTTGAAAATAGCAGGTTAGCACTGCAGTGTGGATTTCAAACAGGAGAAACTGGGTCCTCAGTTGCATTGGTCACCAACAGGTCTCTGAATGCATGGGTGAGGATAACAGGATTCTTGTGTCTTTGCTTCTTTCCTAGGTGAACGGTGTGAATGTGGTGAAGGTGGGTCACAAGCAGGTGGTGAACCTGATCCGTCAGGGAGGAAATCACCTGCTGATGAAGGTGGTCTCTGTCAGCCGAAAGCCTGAAACGGAGGATGTAGTCCGCAAGAAAGGTAAGCCTGCAAAATCACCTCTTTAATTGAAAACCATTTTGTTTAGCTTTGATATGGCATGGCAGATGTCAGGTATACATAAATTGCATTGCCTAGGAGGGGCCACAGGGGAGAAGGTTGACACATGGGGGAAGGGGGCCACAGGAGAGAAGAGGGGCCACAGTTATTCAGAAGAAACATTTTACTGACCAATACATCCAGTGGGAAGCCACTCTTCTATAAAGGCGGTTAGAATAGTCATGCCTCTTGATGACTCGGTGGAAGCGCAGTGCATGTCTGTGCTGGTGACCTGAGTGCAGGAGCAGACTCAGGGAGCCAAGATCAGCGATGCCAGGGCTGGGGAGTGCTGTGGAGCACTGCACGAGCTAGCCCATGCAGGGAGACGACCCTGTTCCAGGATGCCAGCAGCCCCTCGTTGTGAGCCGGGAAGCCAGCTCCCTCACGAAGGGTGGTGTCAGCCACGTTTGAGACTATCAGGAGCACTATCCAATGTCAGGGGAGGTGGGAAAACAACCAAAAAGAAAATGTGCCTGAAACCTTCTGGGTACGAAGGTTCGTACTAAGGTTTAGGGAGCAGACAGAGGCTTATGTGCCCATGAGAACTGCTCCCCCACTATCGAGGTAGTAATATGCTAGGTATCCTGTCTCTGTTGTATTAATGACAGCTGCTGGCTGTCTCAGGCCACACTCCATGTAGATCCCCAACAGCTTGCTGGTGAGGGCAGGGAGTCATGGGGCTGGCAGGGGCCTGTATGTAATAGGAGCACCTGGTGGATTGAAGGCCAAAAAAAGTAGCCTCCAGGTGACTTTTGAGGTGTACAGCCACCTCAGAGATGGACCCCATGCTTTCACAGCTATTGAAGGCTGGTAGTAGTAGCTAACTCAGATTGCTGAGATCATCTGAACCTCCTTATAGGACATCTAAAGCCCACAAAATGTTGGTGTGCCTTTTTTTGAAAATACATCTCATTACATGATACATGAAAGTGAGCCCATTAAGACAGTGCCAGGTTTTACCTTAAAATATGAGGCTTAAAGTCAGCCCAATGGTGCTGAGGGTTGAGGCACTGGATGCCACACCTTGAGCCACGCCGGCGACCCGTGTTCAGGAGTGAGTGCGGGTTGCCGGGGTTCGACAGGGGAGGAGAAGGACTGAGCATTCCAGGGTCGGCTCTCCTTCTCTGGGGAGGGGGGGAGACCAGCTGTCGGTGCATGCCTGGCCCCTAGCAGCAGCTGGGGGCTGGCACACCAATGCTGTAAGACGGTGGGTCAGACGCGGGCAGACGCCTGACTGGGTGCATGCACGGGAGCATGTGCGATGCTGTTGCTGGTGTCCTTGCACGCTCCACCCCTGAAGGGGAGAAAAAACGGAAAAATTGATCCTAGGTCATGCGGCATGAGTGGCTGCCCCTCGCAGGCCCTGACACCGAGGAGGCACTTCCCCGGAATCTGGATCCTGCATTAGTGAGTTGAGTTGGGGGCTCCTCGCCACCCTGCCATGGAGGGGAAGCCGTGGGGAAAGAAGAAGAATCCGGCCTCATGTCTGGGTACGGGGCTGTGGGGACAACTGGGATGTAAAAAAAAAAAGCTGACTGGGACCCGGGGAGAAAAAGGAAAAACAAAAAAAAAAAAAAATGGGAGGCGAAAGGGCCAGCCAGCTGTTGCAGCTGCTTGCGACTGTGGTGACCTGGGTTTTGCTGGGAGAAGGCAGGAAAAGCGTGCCGTGTACAGCTTCCTCTCGAGGAAGGGGGCATTGCATCTACCACTGTTCACAGAATCCAGGTGATAGCACAGTGTAGACACCCTTGGGGAGGAGGGGCCGCAGGTGGATGCTGATAGCATACCCGTACGCCAGTGCGTATGCGTCACTGCACACTGGCAACCCTTAGTGAGGATAAAATGGGGTAAATCTCACTCGGCAGTATGACAGCCAGCTCCGTGTATGCTCACCTCACTGACTAGGCACTCTCCTCCTCCTTACTGGATCCTGACCCTGCTGGGGAGGGAGCACTCCCTTGGGCACCCACCCGGGGGGAGGACATGTTATGGAGGAGCAGGGGTTGGGGTAAGTACCTGGAGAAGGCAGATGACAAGGCTGAGCAGCTAGCCAGATGGGGTTAGGTTGGCAGTGAAGTGGATAAACACAGTTGGTATAAAAAAAGAAATTCGGGTTCAGTGTCTTTATATAGCGTCTATAAAATGGCAAGGATAAATCAAAAGACCTGATTGAAGGACAGCCATGGAATGACCGTGCATTAAAATACTAATGATGTGCAATCGGGAACTGGATCTCATTACGAAAGCTTGAAATCCTCATAACCTACAACAAACCATTTTATAAGTGCAATAAGCCACCCTAGGGTATGCACTAAAGGGTTAACAATGCACTTACCATGGGTATAAGAAAACTGGCCCTGTGACCTTGTGCCTTGCTACACCCCTGGGATGTGCATTGTTAACCCTATAACGCACGCCCTATCATGGCTTTATTGTCTACTTGAGTAAAGTAAACAAAGCATCATGTTTCAAATATTGCGCTGCAAACAGATCCTAAAATGTCACCGGATGTGCAGCGCGATGACGTCAGTGAGGCGAAAGCATTCATAAGAATGGTTTAAACTCATACACCATGCATTTTATTGTCTTAATTTTGCACTAGTGTTACGCTACTATTCCATATTTTTTTATTTATCTTATTATTTAAGTCTTTGGTAACTGGGTAGGTGCACTGATCCAGGGGACCGTTTTCAGGCACAAACTGGGCCGCAGCATGCGGCATAAAGTAAAAATATACAGAGGAAATAACAATAAAAAAATACATTTAGCATCTTACAATCATTGACACATTGAAGCACAGAAACATAGAAACACAGAAAAATAGAAGTTGATGGCAGATAAGGACCGCAAGGCCCATCCAGTCTGCCCATTTCTTTTTCTACCTTATAAATTTGCCATCGGCCTTTGCTCTGTCAATGGCCTATCTATTCATACTCATCTGTATTGCTCCCTTATGTCTATCCCATGCCTGTTTGAAGCCCTGCACTGTATTCATATCCACGACTTCCTGAGGTAGGCCGTTCCCTGCATTCACCACCCTTTCTGTGAAAAAGAACTTCCTCACATTACCCCTTAAACGGCCTCCCTCTAATCTCATGCTGTGTCCTCTTGTCCTGCTATTTTTCTTATACTGAAACATGTTAGACTCTTTCACCTTGTTAATGCCCTTAAGGTGTTTGAATGTTTCCATCACATCACCTCTCTCCCTCCTTTGCTCTAGGGTATACATATTGAGCTCTGTTTATCTGCCCTCATATGTTTTCTGATGCAGTCCCTGCACCATTTTGGTTGCCCTTCTCTGGACTGCCTCAGTTTGGTTAATGTCCTTGTGAAGGTGTGGCCTTCAGTACTGCACGCAGTACTCCAGATGGGGCCTAACCAGTGTATTGTAAAGAGGGATTATTACCTCCCTCTTCCAACTTGTGATACCCCTACTAATACACCCTAACATCCCCCTAGCCTTACCTACTGCTTTAGTGGTCTGCTTGGATGATTTCAGGTCATCGGTGATGATGATGCCCAAGTCTCTCTCTTCCCTTGTGACTGCTAGCAACTCCCCTCCCAGCATATAGGTGGCTTCAGAGTTTCTCTTCGCTATGTGCATGATCTTCCACTTCTTTGCCTTAAACCCCAGTTGCCACTCTTCCAACCATTTTGCTAGTTTATCTAGATCTCTTCTCATTCTGCCCATCCCATCTGGATCATCTACTCTGTTGTAGATCTTGGTGTCATCTGCAAACAGACAAACCTTACCCTCCAGTCCATCTGCAATGTCACTAATGAAGATATTGAAGAGGACTGGCCCTAGGACTGATCCCTGAGGTACCCCACTTGTGACTTGCATCTCTTCTGACTGTATACTGTTTACCACCACTCTCTGTTTTCTGCCCATCAACCAGTTTGCCACCCAGTTGACCAACTTCTGACCCACCCCGAGCCTACCCAGCTTATTAATCAATCTTCTATATGGAACAGTATCGAAAGCTTTGCTGAAGTCAAGGTAGGCGACATCAACTGCTCCCCCTTGGTCCACCACTCGGGTTACCCAGTCAAAGAAATCTATGAGATTAGTTTGACAGGATCTTCCTTTTGTAAACCCATGCTGTCTTGGATCCTGTGCTCCTATGGATTCCAGGTGTTGCACTATCCTTTCCTTAAGGAGTGCCTCCATAATCTTGCCCACTACTAAGGTAAGACTGACTGGTCTGTAGTTCCCTGCCTCCTTCCTGCTACCACTCATGTGGAGCGGGATCACATGAGCCCTTCTCCAGTTTTCTGGGACCTCTCCAGTGCTCAGAGACTCACTAAACAGTTCTGATAATGGCTCTGCTAGTTCCACCCTTAGCTCCTTTAGTACCCTGGGATGTATGCCATCAGGTCCCATTGCCTTGTCCACCCTGAGCTTATCGAGCTCTTGTAGGACCCTTTCTTTTGTGAAGGGACTAGTGCTCACCTCCCTCCCTCCCTCTGTGTCCATGGTGCTGAGCTGTGGGCCCTGCCCTATCTTCTCTTCAGTAAATACTGAACAGAAGTATCTATTTAGGATAGATGCTTTTACGTGGTCCTCCTCCTCACACACACCCTTATTTCCTTTGATCTTAGCAATACCCCCTCTGGACTTTCTCCTTTCACTAATGTATCTATAGAAAGCCTTGTCACCTTCTTTTACTGTCTGTGCTTGTGTTTTCTTGGTTTGGGCCTTTGCCTGCCTTACTGCCTTCCCTGCTTCCCTTAGGGCAGTTTGGCATGTCTCCCTATCTTCATCGCGCTGCGTTCCCTTATATTTCCTGAAGGCCAGCCTTTTGGCTCTGACCTTTTCTGCTACTGTTTTTGAGAACCAAAGTGCAGTGCATTTCACTTGTGTGCCATTCGGTTGTGTGCACATTCTGTTTGTGTGCATAAATTTCCAAGGTCCTGATTCATTTCCTATGTAACACCATGTTAAAACTACCTGATGTATGCACACCTGTTTTCGCTTGTGTGCACACATTTTTTCTGATTTACTAGCTGTAATTTAGCACAAGTTGTTAGTGTTAATCACTCGCTAATTGCCTCCCGCGGTTGCACAAAGTTTTGCCCTAACAAAGTGATCACTTAACCAGTTAACAACTCTTAATTATTACCCAACTGCCCGTTTTATAAGCCACTGAAAAGGAGAATGATCTACTGACTATCCCCATGGTTACCCCACCTGAAGGAATGCTGGCGGCACAGTTCTACGCATTTGTGGCCATAGATAGAGATGAACCAGCCAGCAGGGAGTTAACAGATGTGGACATTTGTGCCACAGCTTTGGATGCAGTGGAAACACCGGACGAAGAGGATGCGGACGAACCAGAGGTGAACGTTCCATCAACTGCGGAGGTATGGAATATGATGCACAAAATACGCCACTATGTAGAGCGCAGGGAGCAGAGAGACTTCACTTGGTTTTATAACTTGGAAAAAAGTTGAACTTTTAAGCACTCGTACTTCCAAACAGATCGCGATAACGGACTTTTACAATAATGACATGCCAGTTTTGTAAACGTTTTTTAATCTTCTTGTTATTGCATTAAATGCTCATTAAAGTAATTTCATTACTGAAATAGCAATTCCCTGTCTCCTGTCTTCATTTTCCCGTATATTCGTTTATGTGCAATTTCGGTTGTGTGCACACTTTCTGGCAGTCCTGGCTATGTGCACACAAGTGGAATGCACTGTAGTTTCCTTCTTCTTTTGCACTTTCTTTTCTCTCTAGTCTAACACAATGGGATGTTGCTTCAAGTATTGCATCCTTAATGCTTGCCCACTTTGCCTGTACCCCCTCACCTTGACACAATGGACAAAGGTACAATTCAATTGTAGCTTTGCTCAGATAGTGCCGCCATGGATCCACTAGTGATCCGGCGGATGGCGGGACTATTTGAGTTGGATCCATCCCGGGATCCATCCAAATATGAAGGTCGGATCCTGGATCGGATCCCACGTTATCTGGCACTGGATCCCTGGATCTGGCGTCTGATAACACGGGATCCGACCAGGGATCCAAAGGCAGGATCCACAGGCAGATAGTGGAAGTATCTGGCAGATCCTCTTTCCTGCCGCAAAAGGGCAGATATCTGTGGATCCGGATTTGTCCGGATCCATCTGAGTAACACTATTCAATTTACATCAAAAATCACATAGTAGACAGCAGCAGCCTATTAAATAATTACCCATTGTCAGTTCAAAACAGAGGATAGTAGTAACCTATGCATGTAGTAACTTCAGCGTCAGGAGCAAGTGGCAGATTTCAAGTGATAATCCAGCATTTATGTATGCAGTAGGGGTCCAATTTTCAAAGGGTCGAGAATGACCCAGGGACTAAGTCCTTGTGAGCAACTCACTAGCATATGGAAAAAGCCCAGACTGTCAAAAATCGTATTTTCAACAATTTGCTGCACGGGCAGAAAAATTCCCCTATTTGCATATATGCTACACTAGGCCATACCCAGTATAGTGTCTGTGCAAAAGAACTATCTGCAAGGTGCTGTAATTCGTGACAAACATTGTAAAACTGGAACCTTTAAGGAAATGGTGCACAAGCATCAGGAACGGATGTTGCACAGTGGGACCCCCAGTGGAACTTTTCCTATCACATATGCATGATTTCTGATGCTTTGAAAGTTGGTCCCAGGTACATTGCAACATCTTTCTCTGTATGTGTCTTTTTTTCTGTTTCACTGCTATTTAAAACCAGCAATGAAGCACCCCCCCACCCCCACACACACAATTATTGGTGCTTCAACCAGTGACATCATCACTTGAAATCTGTCACTTGTTCCTGACGCTGATATTACTGCATGCATAGGTTGCTACTTCTGTGAAAATTGTGCACTTTGAGGAGCTGCTCCGTTTTCTTCAGTGTACATTATAAAATGGATTGGGAAGATCCTGTGCTGTCATTAGTGAGGCTAATCACATGACTGTGCATTATTCCAGCACAACAGCACAGGTCAGAAATGCTTATCTTGCATGATGCTTAACATTCTAAACCTCATTTCACAGGTCAGAAATGCTCATCTGTTTCAGGACAGGAAGGTAGAGGTACAGCTGCTCTTAAAACCACAAGTTAGACGTTTTTGGAACTGCATTCTTGCATTAAGGCAGAGTAAAAAGGGGAGAGAGAAAAAAAAGTCAACAATAGTCATGTTGGAAGTGGTGCAAATGCAGTGGCTGTGGGACGGCAGTCTTCACGGAGACATTCTGGAGCCTGCAGTGCTGCCCCATCTGCAGGCACCTCTCTTGGTTAAGGGAGAAGGTTGGTTGTCTCTGGGCCAAGTTGGCTAGAGTTCGGGAGGCCTCCTCCCCCGCCCAGGGACCACCAAATCCACACTCGCTGCCTCAAAGGATGCCAGGAATGAGGGGTGGTTGGACAAAGGTAGGCTCAGGGAGGGTGAGAGAGGTGGGGCAGAGGTGCATCTAACCTGAGGTTCCAATCCACAACTCCTACGCTGTTCTGGCAGGGCATGACTGTCCCAATGAGACACCCGCATTTGTTGACAAGGTGAATGTGGGGATTCTCCACAGTGGAGACCCCCAGGGAGATGGCACGAGACCTCAGAGGAGAAGGAATCAGCTTCTAGTGGGGGACTTTATTATTAGGGGGTAGTCCTGGTGGTGGGAAACAGGGAGGTCAGATGCCTACCAGGTGCCACGGCTTGGAAGGATCGGAAACAAATCCAAAGGATTGCTGGGGCAGCAAGATGGGAGGGTGAGCTATATGTCATTGTCCACCTGGGGACAAATGACCTGGCTGGGGACGAGGTGAGGGCAGTGCAGAGGGAGTTCACAGAGTTGGGGGAGGGGTCTAAGACAGGTGGCACGCACAGTAACTTTCTTGGAAGTGCTACCTGTCTGTGGCATGGGGGAGGCCAGGGTACTCTGCACCAGGGGATTTAACAAGTGGCTGCAGAGCTGAGGGATTTGGCTTCACTGGGGACTGGGGGACCACCTGGAGAGATGCGGGCTTGTATGGGAGGGACGGCCTGCATCCATCTGGGGAGGAACTGACATCCTTAGTGAGAGGTTTAAATGTTTCATTGGCAAACATTTAAACTAGCCAAGGGGGTTGCGGAATTAAGCAAGGAAATAGCAACTGTCCCGCCCCCCCAACAGTTTAAGGTAGACAAAGTGACAGATACTAGAGCAGAGAAAAGAACATTTAAACAAGCCAAGGGGGATGGTGGAATTAAGCAGAGAAAAAAACACCTGTCCCCCACCTCCCACACAGGGTGAGGTAGACAGACAGGCTGATACCAGGGCCATGGGAGCAACAAAAGGAAATGCAAAGGAAGGAAATACATAGATACATAGACAGTGTCGGCAGATAAGGGCCTATGGCCCACCCAGTCTGCCCATTTGAGCTTGTAAGTTCAGTTTGTTTTCCTAGAAGTCTGTTGCCCCTTACCCCTGACCTCCAGAATTCCTTTATGTCTATCCCATGCATTCTTAAATCCCGTGATTGTTTCAGCCCCCACCACTTCCTCTGGCAGGGTGTTCCACTTGTCCACCACCCGTTCTGTGAAGAAATTCTTTCTCTTGTTTCCTCTGAATCGTCCTCCCTCCAACTTCATCCCATGCCCTCTAGTCCTGGAACATCTTTTTCGCTTAAAAATAGTATTTTCCTGCACCCTGTTCCTCCTGTAAGATACTTGTATGTCTCTATCATATCCCCTCTCCTCCTCTCCTCCAGGAGTACATGTTCAGTTCCTTCAACCTGTCTTCCATAGGACTTGTGATGCAATCCATGCACCATCTTTGTTGCCCTCCTCTGAACCTTCTCTACCCTGTCAATGTCCTTACATAGGTATGGTCTCAGAACTGTACACTGTACTCCAGGTGGGGCCTCACTAGTGTCTTGTATAAGCGGAATTATGACCTCCTTTTCCTGCTGGTGATGCCCCTGCCTATACATCCCAGCATCCTATTTGCTTTACCTGCTGCCTTGTCACACTGTTTCCCTACCTTGAGGTCATCAGAGATGAAACCCAAGATCCCTTTCCTGCCTGGTGCATGCTATCCTCACCCCAACTGATATATTGTGCCAGGTTTTCGTGTGTCTCCATATGCATTATCTTGCACTTCCTTGCATTGAATTTCAACTGCCAAAACCCCTGACCATTCTTCAAGTTTCTGCAGGTCGCTTCTCATTCTGTCTACACCCTCTGGTGTGTCTACTCTGTTACAGAGCTTTGTGTCATCAGCCGAACAGTGAAATTCTGCCTTCTAGGTCCTGCTAATGTCACTGATGAAGATGTTGAATAGGACTGGTCCCAGCACTGATCCCTGTGGTACCCACTGGTCACTCTTCCCTCTGTGGAGTGACAGCCATTTACCACCACCCTCTGTGTCCTGCCACCCAGCCAGTTACCTACCACCACACTACTATCCTGCCCACACCCATATTCCCCAGTTTGTGTAATAGTCTTCTATGTGACACAGTGTCAAAGGCCTTGCTGAAGTCCAGATAGGCCATGTCCACTGCCCTCCCCTGATCCACCTCCCTAGTCACCCAGTCAAAAAATTCAATGAGGTTGGTCTGACATGACCTCCCCCCGGTGAAACCTTGCTACCTTGAGTCCTGTAGTCCATTGACAACCAGATGTTCCACCAATCTCTCCTTCAGTAGTGCTTCCATGATCTTCCCCACTACCGAGGTGAGGCTGACTGGTCTGTAGTTCCCTGCTTCCTCTTTGTTCCCACTTTTGTATAAGGGGACTACATCTGCTGTCCTGCAGTCTTTGGGTACCTCCCCTGTTTCCAGTGATCAGCTAAACAGGATAGCCAGAGGTTCAGCCACCACCTCTCTTAGTTCTTTAAGGACCCTGGGGTGCACCCCATCTGGCCCCATTGCTTTATCAACTCTTATTACTTCCAGTTCCTTCAGGACCTTTCTCATGTAAAGGGACTTGTGTCCATTTCTGCACATTCTCACCCTTGTACTCCCTTCAGACCCATTACCACCTCTTCCTCAGTAAAGACTGAGCAGAAATACCTGTTCAATATGTCAGCTTTACTGTTGTCATCCTCCACGCGGCCCTCATCCTCCCCCTTCAGTCTCACTATCCCTCCCTTTGTCTTTCTTTTTTCCCTTATGTACCTGTAAAAGGTTTTGTCCCTTCTACCCAATGATTTTGCAATGTGCTCTTCTGTCTGAGCTTTGGCTTCCCTTACTGACCTCCCTTTGCTTCTCCTGGTACTTCTCCCTATCCCCTTCTGCCTGTGTCTTTTTGTATTGCCTGAATGCAATCTTTTTGGCTTTCACTTTCTTTGCTACCTCTTTGGAAAACCATAGTGGTCTCTCTTCCTTTTCCTCTTGCTAACCTGCTTAATGCATAATTCTGTTGGTCTTGTAATCCCCCGTTTTAAATACTGCCCACTGTTCCTCAACCCTGATTCATGTCCCATTCCCTTAATGCCTCTTTCAGGTATCTCCCCATTTTCCCAAAGTCTGCCCCCAAAATCCAGGATACGTGTTTTGTGTGGTTTGGTTCTGTTCTTTCTGTGATTTCAAACCACAATGACTGGTGGTCACTGTTTCCCAGGTGCTCCCCACTGTTACCCCATCACACTGTCTCTGTTTGTGAGCACAAGGTCCAGTATTGCCTTCTGCCGAGTTGGTTCCATGACCAGTTGTTGGAAGGGCACCTGAAGGAGTCCAGGATAAATCTGCTCTAGTTGATGCTGCTGCTGGGATGCTCCAGTCCACGTCTGGAATATTGAAGTCTCAACCAGTACTACCTCATCCTTGTCTGCCATCCTTTGGATGGCTAGCATCAGCTCTATCTATTTCTTCCTCCTGGGCTGGTGGTCTATAGACCATACCTGTGCGGATGGCTGTCCCATTTTCCTTTCCAGCTAACCCACAGTATCTCTCCCATTTTGTTCCTCCTGGATCTCTGTGGCCCTTATGTCATTTTTCACGTACAGTGCCACTCCTCCTCCTTCCTGCCTGCTCTGTCTCTTCTGAATATGTTGTAGCCAGGTGTGGCCATCTCCCAGTTGTGGTTATCATTACACCAGGTTTCAGTGATGGCCACAATGTCCAGTCCGACTGCACCATGACAGCCTCAGATCTTCCATCTTGTTGCTAAGGCTCCTGGCATTTGCACATGGCTTTCCATGATTTGACCTCCCTAGACTGTTTCACTGTTCTACTGCAGCCTTCCTTGGTTGTCATTTATCCCTGGTTCTCCTTGCTGTCTGCCCTTCTCTGAATTTTGCCCTTTTCACTTATCCACCTCTTGGGCACTAATCTCCATCTTTTGCACACTGCTTTGCAGAGATAGCCACTCCCTCTGTTCACTGGTTCCACTGCTAGCTGTGTGGGCAAGTAGGCAACTCCTTGCTGGCCTGCCACTCTTTGCTAGTTTAAATGCTTGTCAATGTAGCATTTAAACTTATCATTGAGTGCTTGAATTCCTCCAGGATGGATGCAGGCCGTCAGGCTTGAACAAACCTCCATCCCTCCAGGTGGGTCCCAGTCACCAATGAATCAACCCTTCCTCACAGCACCATTTCTTCAGCCATGAGTTAAAGTTCCTGGTGCATGCACTCCTGTCTCTCCTTGCCTCTCACAGGTAGTACTTCTGAGAAAGTGACAGAAGTAGCTACCTTGAGACCCCTCCCAGTTTCCTAAACTCTTCCTGAACTTCCTTTGGCTCCCCATTTGCCAGGTCATTAGTACCTAGATGGATAATGACATCCAGCTCACCCTCCCGTCTTGCCTTCCCAGTGATCCCCAGGATCTTCCTTCCATCCCTCCATGCCGTGGCACCTGGTAGGCACCTCACCTCCCTGTCCTCCCCCTCCTGTGTTCCTAGCTGGATCCCTCTTATGATGGAGTCCCCCACCAGGATTCGCTTCCTCCTCCTCTGGGGTCCACTGCTTTCCCCGCTGAGGTCACCTCCTTGGCTAACCTCCACATCCTTTCCTTCCACTTCTCTGGGTACCTCTATTTGGTTGTCCTCATTTGCCAGTGTGGCATATGAGTTCTTAAATGGAATAGGATCTGGGATGTGCCTCTGCCTGACCGCTCTAACCCTCCCTGAGCCCACTGTCATCCAAGTGCTCCTCGTTCTTGGCATCCTTTGAGGCAGTTGCATTGAACTGGGTGGTCCCTGGATAGGGGTGATGGTACTCCTGACCCAGTTTACTTCCGCTCTGAGTCTGGCTACCTCATCCCGCAGTCCAGAGAGATGCATGCAGATAGGGCAGCACCTCAGTGTCCAGAAGGTCTGCCTGAATATGGCTACCCACAGCCACTGCATTGCACCACTCGCCACATTATACTGCAGTTCCACTACTTGTCTGCTACTGAAGCTCTCCTAGTTCCCTTTTATTAATTTACTGTCCTAAAATCCTGCCACTGATCCTCAGATAATTTTTTTTTTTTAAAGAAAAGAAACCAATAAATAAATAAATGAATCAAAACACTTCCCGTTATGAGGGTGGGCTTCTTCCCCATGCCCCTCCTACTTCACACCCTTACTATACCCTGTGTTTTAAGCCTGTCAATCAGATTTAACAGGGCATATAATTAAGAGTTGGGGAAGGGAGGAGAGGGGAATACAGCAATTAAAGAGAGCACAGAATTACACCACCACTATGTTTTAAATTTTCAACAGCCCAAAACAATTATAAGTAAAGACAACAAAGAAAGTATAGTGTCACTAAAAGCCCACAATCTAAGTTTAAAAGAAAAATAGCAATTACCAGTTACTCTAAAGCACTGAATTGAATATGTTTCCTTCCTTCCCCTTCTGGCTTCTTCTCTAGCAGGGGAAGCATAGAGGGAGGACATAGAGATTGGATAGGGGGCAGCTGGTACAGGCGGAGGGGGGGACCAAAACATGGAAAGCCATGTGTACAAACGCCCGAAGCCTGGCAAACAAGATCCCAGACCTAGTGGCCTTGATGGTGGAGGAGACCTAGACATTGTCATGGTCACTGAAACATGGTACACAGGAAACCATGACGGAAATGTTACCATACCAGGGTACACAGTCTTCAGGAGAGACAGGGAGGGCAAAAAGAGGGATGGGGTGGCTGTGTACATTAGAGAGGGGATCAAGGCAACGGAGATGGGGAAAGACAGGAAGGGGAAGAGGCTCTGTGGGTCACATTAGAGACGGGAAATGGCACCACCATCCACACTGGAGTTGTCTACAGACCTCCAGCACATGGGGAAGAAATAGGGTATTACTGGAAACCATACACAGAAAGGCAGAGAAAGAGGAGGGGTTGCTGGTGGGGGACCTAAACATGCCAGATGTTAACTGGAAAAAGTATGCAGCAGACACTACCAGGAGCAGAGACATCTTGGATGCCCTGGAAGGGGTGTGTGTCAGACAGGTGGTGAAGGAGTCAACATGAAAGGGAGCAATACTAGACCTAAATTCTCACAAATGGTGACAGAATAATGTCACGAGGTCATAATGTCGTAGAGTTAAAAGCGCGGCACACAATGCCACAGGCAAAACGTCATGCGCTGAAATAAGGTCAGGAAAAATGTGACCGCAACAGAAACAGCGCACAGCATTGAAATGAATGGCTTTGCCCCCCCACATCCCCTGGACTAACTATAACTAACTCCGAGGAGGTGTGGACTTCGGGGATGGGGCGGAATTCTGCAGGGGTTAAAATTAGTTTTTTAAATAAAAATAAAGCTGCAACACCATGAGACCCGGGGTGAACTGAACCACGGCTCCAGGTCTCCAGTGCCACCTGGTACTGGTGCCTTAGTCATTCCACCACAGAAGGCTCAACCAGGCACCACACCGACAGCCATATAGTCACTCCCCCATCTGAGCGTACAGCGACAGGGCTAGCAGTTATTCCCGAACACTGTCACTGTACAAGGTTTAGCGCTATCTGCAACGCAGTTATTGCCGCGCTGTTCAGGTAGCACTGTATTGACCCAGTACCCAGAATAACAGATCTATTAGTGGGCAGCCATTTAGAGAACAGCGATCACCATACAGCGTGATTTAAGGTTAAGACAGTAGTAGAGTCGCGCCACTCAAAAGTAAAGATCCTGCACCTCAAGAGAACAGACTTTACAAAAATTGGGGAACACCTCTGGAAAATCCTGGCAAGGAGGGAGGGGAAGGAGTGGAGGAACACTTGCAGAAACTTGAAGGAGCCATAGCAGAGACAACAGGCCCCTGTGTAAAGCTAATAAACAAAGCAAAAAAGAAGAAAAAAAAAACACCATTGTTTTCAAAAGAGGTAGCAGGGAAGGTTAGGGAAAAAAGCAGGTGTTCAGAAAGCACAAGGAAACACGGAGGGAGACAGGGAAGTGTAGCAGGCCAAACAGAAGGAGGTGGGGAAAGCAGTCAGGTGCATAAAGGCGCAAACTGAAGAAAAGATAGCAAAATCAGTAAAAGAAGGTGACAAAAGCTTCTTCAGGTATATCAGGGAAAGGTAGAAGACCAATGGATGGATTGTGAGGTTGAATTTTGGGGGGGGGGGTGCAGAGGGGGACCTAGAAAAAGCAGAAATTCTAAATGAATACTTCTGCTCAGTATTTACAAAGGAAGAGGAAGGGACAAAATTAGGGGGGTAGAAACACACACGGGGAAGCGGACACCAGTCCATTCAGGGAGGAGAGAGTCCTAAGGGAACACTCAAAACTAAAAGTGGACTAGGCAGTGGAACCAGATGGGATGCATCCCTGAATACTGAAAGAACTCAGGGAGGTACTAGGGGCACCACTGACAGCTCTATTTAACAGATCACTGGAGGAGGGAGTGCCAGAGGAAGGCGAATGTGGTACCACTATACAAAAGTGGGAGGAAGGTGGAGGCTGGAAATGATAGGCTGGTCAGTTTGACCTCAGTGGCGGGGAAAATCATGGAATCCATGTTAAAGGATTGTGGCATATCTGGAGGCTTGTGGGGCACAATTTTTTATTTATTTAAAAGTTGGTAACCGGGAGAGGTACACTGAGCCGAGGCTCATTTCCAGGTGCGACCCGGGGGAGGGGGTGTAGGAGGTACATTACATCAAATACATAGTGTCAAATCTGGTTACAGTAGAACAGCACAAGTACATTAATACAAAACATAGACCAGTAACAGAATTGCCAGGGGCAAGGGTAAAGACAAAGTGACAGAAATGTTATACAGTGAAAAAGCAGTGAAACAGGTAACATACAAAATGTCTGGGTAATAGGCAAGTACAAGGTACAGGTTATATATCTAGTGTGAAAAGAATAAACATTTTACATACAGTGAGACAAAAATGCAAATGAACAGGGTATGCACAAAAAGTAGGTGACTTGGGCAACAGTGCGGAGCAAACGATCAAATGTGCTATGAGCTATTAGTGGCTCAGGTGGACCTACTGGAAACAAGGGGGTAGTTGTTAGGGACTTTGGTGGCAGAAGACTCCGGATGAGGGTTAGACGGATAGGAGGCTTGAGCAGGGTGAATGCAGCGAATAGAGAGGGGCCGTTTAAATAGGTTTAGTGATGGAAGCATACAGAGTGAGAAGGGGAGGGAGTTCCATAAATTCAGGAAGTGGAATTAGAAGGAAGCCTTTCTAGAGTTAGAGTGGGGTAGAGGAAGGCGAAGGCGGGGGTCACGATGTGGTGGTGTAAGTGTGGAGAGGATTAGGAGGTAGGGGTGAGGGAGCCAAACCAGTTCTTGGCTGAGATGACTGAGGCATGTTGGTTATGGTGGGAGACTAGGAAGGGGACCGATAAGGATGCGTAGAGGGTGCAGTGATGAGTTCTGGGAGGGGCATTTAAGGTGAAACGGCAAAAGGTGTTGAAGAGGACGTCTAATCTGGAGAGAGTGGATGAAGAGGCAGACCTATAAACCACGTCTGCATAATCAAACAGGGCAAGGATCGTCCTGGAGAGGAGGATCTGGTGAACAGGGACAAGACCTGAGGCAACATGGATTCACAGCAGGGAGATCTTGTCAAACAAATGTGATAGATTTCTTTGACTGGGTAACCAAGGTGGTGGATCAGGGAAGGATGGTGGACATGGCCTACCTAGATTTTAGCAAGACATTTGACACCGTTCCACACAGGAGGCTAGTAAACAAGTTGCATAGTCTGGGAGTAGGTCCCATGGTGCTACAATGGGTCAGAAATTGGCTGAGCCAACAGGACACAGAGGGTGATGGTGAACGGAGTTCAATCCCAGGAGAGGGAGGTGACCAGCGAGGTGCCACAGGGTTCAGTTCTGGGGCTGGTCCTCTTCAGTGTCTTCATTAGTGACATTGCGGAGGGGCTGGAAGGGAAGGTGTGCCTCTTTGCAGATGACACAAAGATCTGCAACAGGGTGGACACTCCAGATGGGGTGGGAAAATTGAAAAGAGACCTAGGCAAATTGGAGGAGTGGTAAAGAGAGTGGCAGCTTAAATTCAGTACAAAAAAGTGCAAAGCATGTACTTGGGCCACAGGAATCCTCAAGAGGAATACAAAATGGGGGGGGGGGGGATGCTAACAAGAACACGACTAGAAAGGGACCTGGGGTAAACATAACAGATGACCTGAAGGTGGCCAAGCAATGTGAAAAGGCAGTGGGGAGGGCTGGAGGGATGCTGAGGTGCATAGGGAGGGGCATCACCAGTAGAAAACAGGAGGTGGTGATGCTACTGTACAGACAGTCGGTTAGGCCACATCTGGAATACTGTGTTCAGTTCTGGAGACTGCATCTCCGCAAGGACATTGACAGAATAGAGGCAGTCCAGAGAAGGGCAACAAAAATGGTGAAAGGATTGCACCAGAAAACATATGAGGAAAGACTTAAAGACCTCAGTATGTATACCGTGGAGGAAAGGAGGGAGAGGGGGAATATATGGAGACATTCACATACCTCAGGGAAATCAGCAAGGTCCGGGAGGGCAGCATCTTTCAAAAAAAGAGATGTGCAAGAACAAAAGGTCACGCTATGAGGCCGGGGTGGGGGGGGGGACTCGGGGAAATGTGAGGAAGTAGTTTTTCACAGAAAGGGTGGTCGTTGCATGGAACAGCCTCCCAGTGGAGGTCATACAGGCTAAAACAATTGGAGAGTTCAAGAATGCATGGGATAGACAGAAGGCAACCCTAGTGGTAGAAAAGAGAAGGTAAGCTGCTGATCATTTCGGATTGGGAGTTAAGTAGGTACGGAAATGGGCTGACAAGGTGGGTCAGGTGGTTCTTATCTGCTGTCAAAATCTCTGTTTCTAGCGATAACATTCTAAACCTCATTTCAAAGTTCTAACATTAAAAATCAGGGACGCCGTTTTATAATCACATTAAGGCACTCCATGGGGTGTGTTACTGTGGGATAACAGCACTTCTCAGATGTGCAAGGCACTTGGCTTCACCTCATGTCTCACTTTCCCAAGGCGTCCCGTTATCCTACAGAAACACACACTTTCATGCCTTAGTGGTTGAGTAGCAGCCCACACAGGTAGCGATATCAGTGCCCAGACTTGCTACATACAGAGCTGGTTTGAAAGAACAAGAAGAAAGAGACAAAGTAGCGAGACCTTCACTGAATGAGGACGGTGGTCAGCAAGTATTAACTAGGGTTGCTTGGAATTTGATTACAGGAATCAGACTCCGATCCATTTTTAGGATTTTTGGAATAGAAAACCCCAAATCCTAAATCCACAAAAATGGCCAACTCGGAATCAGATTCCAAAATACGATTCTGGAATCCAAAATAAGATTTTGATTGCATGCAAGAAGTGCTTCTTGACTGACTCTGAATCAGATCTTCTGAAATCTTCAAAAAAATCCTATCATAACGGACTTCAGCAAATCCGAGCACTCCGCTGTATGAACTGGGGATTCTGAAGGTCTTTCCTTCCAGTTTGAAATGAGATTGAATAAACCGGTGTGGTTCATTTAAATGGCCGTGCATGACATGTAAACTGGTTTAAAAATGTATGTTTGTATGTACAGCCACTGGGTCTCATATGGTGCAGTGCGAGTGCATTCTTGAGTTCTTTGGGTAAGAAAACGGAGACGCGAAGCTGTGCAGCTCTGGCACTCAACGGAAATGAGAAGGCACTTTTATAACCATGAGAGATACATAAACCATACATATAAACATATTATCAATCATGATAAAGATTCTTTTTTTAATTGGAACTTATTTAATGCCAGATGTTTCACTCTGCAGAAAAATCTGAGAATCCTCTTATGTAACAACTGGACTACGGCAACTGACTTCAACACTTCAGAATTTTAGAACGATTCGCATGAGACACACTCTTGCAGTTATAAGAGCAGCTGGAATACTTAGAATTATTGGCCGAGAATGATGCCATAATTTGTAAGAGCGAACATACATACAATAAAGAACAGAATGAATGAAAAAAGAATAACAGTGAGAAGAAGAGAGACCCTTCCCACCATCTACGATTGCCCACTCAGGCCTCCAGCTGTCAAGCTGGTGATTGTGAGAGACAGTATGGCAGCCATGGGAAGCAAAGTTGTCTGCCTCGGTGTCCAAGCTGAGTGGAAAGAAGAGAGAATGGGGATGAGAGTTTCAAGAAGGGCTGGGTGTTGAACCATGCACAGGCCTGCCACTGTTTGTTGGAATTGAACCCAGAGGGAAAGAAAGAGAGCGAGTTGGGGGCCCTATATAGTTAGGACGGCTTGGGACGTGAACCTGGTCTAGTGGGGGTCAGTCATCATTTAACTGCTCTGTTTGGCCAGAGTATTAGTGTGGAGCCATCTGGTCACCAATCTGGGTGGATTGCAGTTCCACTGGGACTTCTGGACAGAGAGAGAGAGAGGATTGGGAGAATGAAGCTGCAGAGAGAATGTGTGCCCAGGAAAGAGGGGCTGCTGTGCATGGGACTCTGTGTTTGCTGCCTGAAGGTCTGTGACCATAGCTGTTCCCCCACTGACTGAATTGTGCTCCCTGGAGGAATGAATGTTCTTGTTTAATACATTTTGGGATCCCAACGGTTAAATAAAGTGGTGTGGATATCTGTTTTGTTCATTGGAACTGTGTTGAAAGGTAGCCGCTGTTGTATTTACCAGCACCTGAACAGTTTGGGGCACCCCTTGAGACATCAGGTCCTGGGTAAATGTGGCCATTCTGGAAGTGTTTCTGCTGCTGTGTGTGCCCTCTCCCCTAGACATCTTCATACTTCTAGACACGGGGAGGGGGCTACGATGTAGGGGCTTATCTGGAATTTGAAGGTTTTGGGGTGTCCCTGGTTTTGCTTGGACTGTTGATGCCTCCATTTACCTTTACTGCATCAGGACTTTGTATGGAATTGCGAAATCATCATGGCGCTTGGGACTGGCTAGTTTGCACCCTTCAGGAGCATCTACTACGTATGAGCACCAGTGTCTGGGACATGTGAGGGAGATTCAAATGGGCCCATGTAAAAGTTTTGGATTGGGCTGTTTGGTTCTAAAGAGAAAGAGTTGGGCTTTCTGTGCAGTGGTTGCTGCCTTGAACTGTGGGAACAGGCAGACTAGCCCTGAGACGGTTGACTGTGTTGGAGATTGGGGCAAGGAGAGAGAATCTGAACTGTGACAACTTCGAGAGCACCCACACTGTCTGGAGTAACTGTCCCACATGAGATGTTCTTGTGGATGTGGGCATAGGTTGGCCGAGCTACAGCAACAATAGAGTGTGCCCTTTGTCACTCCGAGGGCCCTGAAGTACAGCTGATGCCTGAATGTGCTGTTTGCAGTGGACTCAGCATGGGTGTCACAGGAAAAAGCCTCTCTAGTACCTCCATGACCTCCAGTGACATCAGCCTGGGAGGTTGAGAGAGTGTGTCCGCTGTTTTGAGCAAGTTGCCTGGAGGTTGCCCCCCACCAAAGGAGAGCCCGGGGTTGGGGATTGGGACATGGACTGGTGTTCTCCTATGCTGACATCTGCTGATTTTCATCCAGTTGGACCCCATGAAGAGACCCCTGGTTTGGTGCCAGAATGTAAGTGTTCACCCCTGCATACTGCTGAGAAGAGACCCAGCTGGCCCACCGGTGCAGCAGTTGGATTTCCGCTTGTGACACCAATGACCTGGGGTTCGGGAACAGACCCGGCTGTCGGAGGGCTGGCCGGGGAGAGATGGAGCAAGCGTCCCATGACTGCTCACCATCTCCCAGGAGGGAGGGGTCCACGACCCAGTTTTGGCTGACCTCTGGCAGAGGCTGGGGGTAGGGCAGCACGTTGGGACACTGCTGAGGAAGTGTGATGGACATCAGCCCACGTGTAGACGTCCTGGTACGTCACACTCCTGAGGAGACAATCAGGAAACAATGGATCCTTGGCCAACCAGATGATGGTCACCAGTGTCCCGCTGGCACGAATCCCCAGGACAGCCCAGACCGACCCCAGCAGCACCCGGGCCAAGTTAGTTGCACTGGCCTTCCCTACCAGTGCCTTCTCCCCCCAAAGGGGGGGGTCCCATCCGACGAAGGGATACGTTGTGTTACTGGGGGGGGCTGCAATGTGGGGCTGGTGGCAGGGAGAGCTGACGGGTGCCCTAGGGGACCCGAAGGAGTAGCTGGTTAGGGGGCATAGGGAGCAAAAAAAAAGAAAGAAGAGACCTGGGAGTTGCCCATTCAAAAAGTGTCCCGCCCCCAAAATCTCTGCCTAGCCCACCAGTGGAGCAAGCAGACCCTAGCCGACAGACAAAGCCATCCAGTGGAAGTCCAGTGTCTATGGAAATTGAAGAGGAGGAGGAGGAAGGGGATTGGAATGTGAATAGGGAGGGTGCCCCTCTGTACTCGGCCAAGCTGTATCGGCCAGCCAAGGAGCCCAAGGGAGAGGATGTGTCTTCAGCCTTGTCTGCTGCTGAAAAGGGACAGGCTAAAGAGAAGCAGTGACAGAAGCAGGAATACAAAACCAGAGTGTGGATCCCATAAGGACAGGCACCAAGGACCACCCTGAGAAGCCTCACTGAATGGTCCCAAGCGCAGTGGATCATCCACAAGTGTGTCAAGCAGGGATTTCCCCAGTATGATTACCCATACATGCTGGAAAAGGGACCTTGTGGAAAGTAAGTGGTCCAACTGGGTTTACCAAGGACTTTTGGACAAAGTGTACCACCGACACAATCACAGTGCACAGAGTGAGACTTGCAGTACCAGCTGCAACAGGCACAGAGGATTGCGAAGGGAATTCATGCCTAAAGCGGGTTTGAAGGCCTGACTCTGTGTAAGAACTACACCATAATACAGGACATTATGGGCAGTAGCAAAAAGGTCAGTGTGCCAGCTATGGACTCCTTTGGTCAGCCCTGTACAAAACCGGACCTGTGGTATTACTTCAGCTGCTTTGAAGGACGCCCATGGCAGAGCCCTCAAGGGTCCTGGGGTTAGTCATATCAGATGACTTTAAGGTAGGTAGACAGTGTGAGAGGGCAGTAAGAAGGGCGGGGCAGATATTAGGATATATAGGGAGAGGCATCACCAGTAGAAAACAAGAAGTTGTTATCCCTCTCTCCAGACAGTTGGTGAGACGTCATCTGGAGTACTGCGTGCAGTTCTGAAGACCCCATCTCAGCAAGGACAGAGACAGGATGGAGGCAGTCCAGAGGAGGGTAACTAAAATGGTTCAGGGTCTGCAACTGAAGCCATACGAAGAGAGACTAAAAGTGCTTAATAAAAAAATGTACAATTCAGTGTGGGAAAGTGCAAGGTTCTGCACCTGGGAGTCAGAAATCCAGGCCTGGGGTATACCCTGGGAGGAGACATGATTCAAGTCATGGAGGGTGAGAGGGACCTGGGGGTAGTGGTAGATGTCAAAGTTAACAACTCAGAGACTTGTAGGAAGGCAGCGGCAAGGGCAAATTGATGCTGGGATGCATCACCAGGGGGATTACCTCCAGAAAGGCGGAAGAGATCCTTCCACTGTACAACTGCTTGGTTAGGCGACACCTTGAGTATCGTGTACAGTTTTGGAGACCACATTTAAAGAGGGACATTACACTCCTAGAGAGGATCCAAAGGAGGGCAACCAAAATGATCTGCGGCCTGGGGTAGGGGACCTATGAGGAGAGGCTCAAGAAGCTCAACATGTACACCCTGGAGGAGAGGAGGGACAGGGGGAGACATGATAGAGATCTCTAAGTACATGAAAGAGATCAATAAAGGAGGCCCAGTCAGGGTGCTCCAAAGGAAGGAGGGTGGGGCAACAAGAGGTCACAGGTGTAAGCTGGAAGGGGGCAGGCTCAGAGGGGAGAGGAGGGATGTTATTTCACTGAAAGGGTGGTGGAGCCATGGAATGCCCTGCCCAGGGAGCTGGTAGAGGCAGAGACTGTGGACGGGTTTAAGAGGGGATAGGACAGGTACAAGGGAGGGTAGATCTGACCAGGGCCAATACAGGTGGAACATCTGGGACTGGGGACAGTATAACCCAAGGGAGGGGGGGGACACCAAAATCAGCTCTCAGTGCGGGTGCTGAAAATCGAGCAGACTCGAGAGACCATTAGGCCTATTCTGCTGGCATTTTAGTATGTTAGTATGTATATCCTTGAGAAAAGAAGTGAGAGGGGGGACATGATAGAAACTTTCAAGTACCTCAAGGGAATCAGCAAAGTCCAAGATGGGTGCATCTTTCAGAAAAAGAGATGTACAAGAACAAGTGGGCACAATTTGAAGATAGAAGGGGGACGGCTCAGGGGCAGTGTGAGGAAGTATTTTTTCACGGAGAGGGTGGTGGACGCATGGAACCACCTTCCTGAGGAAGTTATGGAGTCAAAAACAGTGGGGGAATTCAAGAATGCATGGGACAGACATAAGGCAATTATCGTGAGGGGTAGGAGTAAGTAGGCTGTTGGGTAATTAGAATCTGCTGCTTATCCAATAGGTAGGAAAATGGGCAGACTAGGTGGGCCAAGTGATCCTTATCTGCCATCAAATTCTATGTTTCTATGTTTCTAATGCCACATCAACTGTATCCCCCCGTTGGACTGTTTCCTCCTCGGAGGTGAAATGCAATAACGTCAGGGACTGACCAACTACCTCAGCAATGGGTGAGATCAATCCTTCTCTTTTCCTTTGTTGGAGCGGTGTATAGTGACTTTAACCTTTTCTTCTGGACATTGATTTTTCGCATCTTATGAACTGCACCACAGTGCATCTGGGAGGTTAGTTGTAATTATAGTAATTTTTGCACTACTGCATTACAGTAATTCATTAAGTATTGACCACTACTGTTAGAGTGTAGCTGTATCCTTCTGCCTATGCCACCACAACAAGCACTTTGGCCTAAATGCTGCCACCCTAACCTAGCACTTTAACTGTCTGTCCTTGACAAGGCCCATTGGCTGCCTGTCCTCTACCTCCTGCCTCCCTCCTAACTACTCCTACCTGCTTTTCTCCACCCCTTCATCTCAAACTCTCTGCACTCACTCCCCCCTACACCTTCTTACCTGTGTTCCTTTGAGCAATGAATGTTCCTGTTTAATAAATTTTGGGATCCCAATGGCTAAAGAATGTTGTGTGGACATTTGTTTTGTTCATTGGAACTGTGTTAAAAGCAAACCGTTGTTGTATTTAACAGCACCTGAACAATCTGGGGCAGCCCTCGAGCCATCAGGGCCTTGGTAAACGTGGTCATTCTGGAACTTTTTTTTTTATTTTATTTTTGAGGGATGCCGACAGGGAGCCCCAGTTCCTCCCTTGGAGGGACTCGTTCTCCGACCCGGTAGTCCGGTCATTATGGACCCTGTCGGCTCCCGATATTGTGCTGCTTTTTTTCCCCATGGGCCCATGACCATGCAATGGGCAGACCGGCTGTCTCCACCTCTACGGAGGCAGCCTAATGCCCTGGACGGGGCCTGCTCCTCATTCTGAAGACCTGTGCTGACAGCCAGCCACTGTTGGGTACCAGTCTACAGCACGCCGCGTAATCCCCCCCTCCCCAAGGAAGGAGAGCTGTCATGAGGCGCTCAATCCGCCCTCACCCTGCGTTCTCAAACTTGGGTCGCCAGTGTGGTGCAAGGTGTGGCGTCCAGTGCCTCAACCCTCAGCGCCACTAGGACGGCTTCTAGAAGTGTTTCTGCTGCTGTGTGCACCCCCTTCCCACTGACATTTCCATCCTCATACCTCTAGACATGGGGGTGGGGGGGGGCTACATGTACATAAATGTAGAACGTCTACGCTGCTTTCATAAGATGTGGTGTTCTCTTCCCCCTTCTAGTTGCTCTGCTCCCTCCTTTTCTGCTCTTAAAGTTCTCCTCCAAGATTTATTTACCCACTCCTGCAGTTTCTGATTTTGTTTTGAAACCTTTTTAACACTTATTCTGAAGCATTATTGTCTCGATATAATGTAGTTATATCCATTTTATGTATTTTAGTCTCGATTTCACGTCTGTTCTCTCCTCCTCTCTTACCCAGGACGCATCTGGAAATGAGTTGTTACCAGCTGAGTTTGTCTATCCTGGTAAAACCTTTACATAGATAGGTAGGTAGACAGACAGACAGAGCAAATAAACACAGATGTATCCAATACAGCATTTCCTGGCAGTAACCTAGGTGACAACAGGCCGACTGAACAAAAACTAATAGAGCATTTGGTCCCAACTTAATTCCTGTGTCAAGTAATGCATTCCAGTAACATTGTTAAACAGTTATTGTTGGATCACAGATAGACCACAAATGGTTAAATGGAAGGGAGCCTTGTTGGATAAACACCCTGTCCTGGATGGTGTCCCACGAGGATCAGTCCTAGTTCCCCTTCTCTTCTCCCCCTGTGTAAATTATATGCTGTTAAACTGTGGTGGAGCAAACTTGCTGCTGTAAGCAGATGATACAGTACTGAATCGTTGCTCTAAAGACACTTTCCAAATGAACAGCTTGCTCTCAAATGACCTGCAGATATTAGAGAAATGGTTCTTAACAAATACATTGGTCTGCAATGTTAATAAGTCCAGGGCCATCCTCGTTGGCCCAAGGAGCATAGGCCCTGTAAGGTGGAATACTCTGACCCCATCCTTTTCTAACGGGTCTATAATTGAGGTAGTTGATTCCATCAAGTACCTCAGGGTATACATGGACCAAGAAATCACATTTAAGGTACATGTGGAGCACCTACTCAAATCTTTGCACCAAAAAATGTGACTCCTTTTTCACTTAAGCCCCTTCTTCACAAAGGAGTCACACCTGCTTATTGTAAATGGCACCCTACTCCTTGTTCTACTCTATGGGTCTCTGGTTCTTCAGTCAGTCATGTGCTCTGAAATGCAGAAGCTCAAAACACTGTACCGCAGCATAAGTCATTTCGCCATAGGGGCTTCCTCTAGGGAACACTATTGTAAAGTGCTGCAAATGCTAAACTGGCCCTCAGTTGAAGGCAGGCTGGATTACTCCTGTCTGTGCCTTGCTTTTACATTTAGGAACAGTAATGCTTCTCCTAGCCTGCAAGACTTACTGACAACAAAATCCCAGAGGCGGTCCCTTAGGTCCTCAAGCCATTCACTCCTCCAGGTCCCCAAAGTCACGACCACCTCAGGTAAAAGGTCATGTGCTACCTCAATCCCGCTCATATGGAATGACCTCCCTAGTAATCCACAAGAATGCTCCTCCTTCTGTGGTTTTAAGAAAGGCCTGAAGGTCCCTCCTCCCTCTGTGGTTTTAAGAAAGGCCTGAAGGCCCCTCCTCCCTCTGTGGTTTTAAGAACGGGCTGAAGGCCCCTCCTTCCTCTGGTTTTAAGAAAGGCCTGAAGGCCCTCCCACTGGAGAGTAACTCATGCAACTGCCATCGCTGATGGACCTTTCCACCTTATGCTTGTTTGCCCCTCTGGCCCTGACACCCGCTGTTTTTTCTTTTGATGAGGATTTGCTGTTTTAACCTAGCCATCTTGTCTGACTACAATTCTGCCTTGCTATGTTTCATGCTTTTACCTTTCTTCAGTGTGTGAAGCTAATATACAGTAATTAGATATATTTACCTTCACTGTGTGCCCCGATTCATATATGTCGCTGTGCCTTCTGTAATTTACCAGTTGATAATGTATGTGCTTTGTCTTGCTGTTTTTCTCTGTAATTAATTCAGGGCTGCCCCTTAAAAATGGACTCCTGTGAATCCAGTGGGCCTATCCAGTCAACAAAATTAAATAAATAAAAATTGTTGGATATTACTCAGATATAAATTCATAATTCATCAAGGTAATTCTTAGAGTCCAGTGCTGCTGGCATGGTCTGCTTAAGAGTCCGAATCTGAGTCCATTCCCAGTCTTGATAGATCCCGTCACGTCTGGTGACTTTTATAAGCTTCCAACCTATGTTGAATTGCAAACGTAATCTTTTTCTATTGCTTGTATTTTGTTTATAATCTCAGACCACTCTGGCTGTGTGGGCGGGTCCACCTGGAGCCATCGTTTTGGTATGGTTTTAGCTGCCGCTGCAGTGAGTATTTCCTATAGGTAGATACCGTCGCATCCCCTCAGTGATCTAGGCCCAATAACAGGTTTTCACAGATTGGGGTGTCCTGGATCTTTAAAATATGTGAAATTCTATCTCTCACCACAGCCCAAAAAGCCCTGTAAGCGAGGACAGAGTCAGAAAACAGGAACCTGTGCAGCCCTCTCCTCCATACAGTGTCTTCTGCAGTCTACTGGCATGATAGTATCCCATTTTGCTTTCAGTAGATCTTTTTAATTTAGTGCACATTAGCGAAACTACGACCTCACCAATTTACAATCAGAGAGCTGTAAATCAGCCAGATTCATCTGTTTGGCAACATTCCCAGATTAATAAATTCAGCGGCATACCATGATCGCAGGGAAGAACTCCTGAGTAGCTGGCGAAACTGTCAGCTCTGCTATCTGTGGATTATTATTAATCTTAACATCATTAGTAGCCTATCAGGGTTATTTATTTCTGAACATTTGGTGTCTCAAGCTATTAGTTCCAAAATTTTGAAGTCCTTCTAAGTTCCAGTTGGCCTTGTCCATTGCCAACAACATGGCTTTCTCTGATTTTCTGCAATGTAAAACAGTTTAATTTAAAATGTGAGCTGCATTTTTTGGGGTAACGGAAACTTTCAACATGATTTATGTGTGCGGTTCCTGTGTCTCTAATGTTGCAGGAGGTTTTTTGCTCACTCCTTTGTGTGTCAGAATGTCTCCACTTTGTATCGTAGTTCCCTCACCCGAAGAACTCGATAGTGCTTTCTTATATAAGTTTGTAGAGGCACTAGGAGGGCCTCTTGTGGATATAAGAGTGTCGCCTCACACATTTTTAGAGCAGTGGAACTGTGAACATAATGTAAGCAGTTCTGGTGCCCCAAGGATGCAAGAGGCAACACTCATATCCATAAGAGGCCCTCCTAGCACCCCTATAGACTTACTGTAGATTGTGGCATCATGTATAACAAAAATAAAAATAAAAATGTTGAGCTCCGTTTCACTGGCACGAGTGGCGGTTATTGGGAAGTCTGTTGTGAGTGCATGAAGTACTCTTACAGCAATAAGGGTACCTCACACACAACTGAAGGAAGCACTGTGATTGGTCGGGGGGCATCACATGACACTGCCACGATCTATAATAATCATAAGAGACGCAGTAACTGTACATATAAAAATGCAGTATAACAAAGTGCGCAGGGAACACTGCATGCAACACGAGAACACTACATTCAAATGAATGCAAAAGGATTTGGGAATGCGGAATGCACTGCATGAATCCAGTCTCCATCTAAGCGTGGGAACTGACTGGAATAATAGGGATATGCAATGGCTCGACTCAAACTATGCATTTTATCTTTCAGTGTGAGGGGGCAAGATCAAAACTCAGGCGCGGCGGAGGTATGAGCCAGTTATGAACGTTCTGCTCCCTCACAAGTGAAGATAAACTGGGTATATTGAGTCAGACCATTGCACATTCGGGTTTAAATCAGCTGTTTGTGTGCAGATTTACGGCTTCGTTTATTAGAATTGCTGGCTTCAGTGATGCTTAGTGCTATGGTGATGTCATCAGCATTATGAAAGCTGCTGTCTGGTTCAGTAGTCCATTGTGATAGCCCCACCCTTCAGCACAGGCATTGTGGTATACCCAGCTTTCAACATAGCATGATATCTTGTCAGTTAGATGCCAGGATGCCAGGTCTGTCATGCACAGTTTATTGTCACGCCTATTGTACAAATATTCACACACACAGTTACAACAGCTCTTCTGGTTATACAAGTGCCTTCTCAAGGTCTTTAGATGAGTGAACTGTGAAACAAAGATGCACAGTTGTGAAACATATTGGACTTGAGAACCTCTTAGAACTTGAAAGGGGAGGAGTCAGCAGTAAGAACTCCATACCCAAGTGTGGGGCTGGTCCCAATTTGCACTTTTGTGCGCAAATTTTTTTTAACCTACTGTTTACTGCAGTATAGTAGATTGTATCAAACAAATTTTGCTTACTTTCAGACTGACATTTTCTGTAACTACAGATTTCATAATCCTTTGCAGCTGTCATCAGAGCAGGGCTGTGCAGTGGGACATCTGATAGCCGGCAGTGCATGTAAGAGTTTATATAAGCTCTAATTTTTTTTTTGCAGGTCCCACTGTCCTGGGACAACGTACAGTCACAGAGGACTGTACTTAGCCCTGGAAGAACAATGGGACCGGCAAACATCTGATCAGAGCTTATAAAAGCACGAAGATGCACTGCATGCCATTGAATCTCCCATTGCAGCCCTGCTCTGAGATCAGCTGCAGGGAATTCTGAAAATGTCAGCCTGGAAGTAAGCAGAATTAGTCTGATACAATCTACTGTACTATAGTAAACAGTAAGTTAAAAAAAAAAGAAAAAAATGTTTTTGCACACAAAGTGCAAATCAGAACCAGCAACCACTCTTGCTTGTGAGGCTTTTGGTGCTGACTGTTCCCCTTCAAGAACTACCTAACTGTGCATGAAATAGAGTAAAAATCAAACAAATGACTTCCGTTTAAAGAAACAAAATTTGTGTACGAGGGATAGCTTCATACGGAGCAGTCTTGGGCTATGCCACTCCATGTGTACTGCCTCCCTATGCACCTGGACCTGGAGGGGGGTGGGGCACCCGGACTGTACTGGCTAATTGTACCAGTGCACTGTATGTTCTTGTCTTCTCTATGTCTGTATTTATCACCCTCTGTGTGTGTGATGTGGCGTGACATGCAGTGAAGCACCACATGCTGGGGGGGTGGTGGATTTAACCAACTGTTACCATAGGAGTGCCGTATCGCTATTATAAAAACTGAGTTCTCAGAAAAGAAAAAACACATATGATTTTTTGTTTAGGTTCTGCTTGTAAAATTCTGGCAGTATAGCCTAGAGATTAGAGTAAGGAGCTGTGAATGAGCTTCGTACATCCTGCAGACCTGGGTTTGATTCCCACAACCTCCACTTGCATACTGTGTGACTCTGAGTAAGACACTCCCCAGTGCTCCCGGATCGCTCCTGAAAACAGGTACTTAAGCCTAGTGGGCCATACCTGGTTACCAAAAGAACAGAAAAAAAATTCAGCGTACTTTGATAGAAATGACCTCTCCACATTTGTCTCTAGGCTGTAACGGCCCTGTGTGCTTCATCTAGTGCAGCTCCAGCTTGTGTTTTGTGTAAGCACATTCCTGGTGACGTTTCCATGGATATAGTGACAAGCATGTTAGCCAACTTTAGAAAACTGGCTTCACAACCCTTCAGAATCCTATAAAACGGGCTTCATAACAACCCTTCAGAATCCTAGCAACTTCGCTGGTCTAAACACATCACCTGACAATTCATTAATCTCTGGTATATGAGCAGTTCATAACTAACCTGCCTTAATCTACCTAGCAACAACCTAACTAAATGAAAATAAAATCTTTTTACATTAAAATAATGTTTTTTCACACTTTTTAAACACAAAAACCCACAACAGGGCATAGGTTTCTTCAAAATAAATGTAGTTCCCGGGTTCATTGAAAGGTACTCGGCCTTTGTTACCAAACTCACTGAGTTTACTCGGCAACACCCTAACTAAAGAAATAAACATCATTTTCAATTAACAAAAAAAAAACAAACAAACAAAAAAAACGTTTTCTGTTTTATAAGCACAATAACCCACTCCAGGGCATGTTTTTTTTTTTATTTACTGCGCTTTTCCCCCTTCAGCCCGACTCACTTCCCCCAGCCCCGTCATCCAGCCCCGGAATTACCTCCCTGATGTTCCACCCTGGCTTACCCTCCCCCAGGTGGGGCCTTCGGTGGAGGTCCCCCATCAAATCTTGAGGTCAGTGTCCAGAGAGCCCCACAGAGCGATGGTGTGGGACCTACGGAGCAAGGCAGATGGCATACTGCACAGGCCATTTTGTCCCCGGAGGTGTGGCATACAGTGATGCTCACGCCAGCGTCTGCCACACTCCTAGTCTAGGAAATGCTAGCTGTCGGAGCCCCGGCTTCCACCAGAGGTCTGTCGAGTGCCAGCAGCTGCCCCCGGAAGAGGACAGCAGTCCTTAGGGACACTCAATCCCCCGGCTGGCCATCTGACCCCCAGGCTTATTCCTGAACCCGGGTTGTCAGCATTGCAAGCAGTAGCTCTACCACTGTGTCAGCAGGCGGGCGGGCATGGGTTTCTTAAAAATGAATGCACTTCTCAAGTACGTAGAAAGTCACTCAGTCATTGGCCTCGTGCCTTCCACTTCACCCAGGACACGCGAATTCTCTCGAAACACGTGCTCTGTTGTGGGGTTGTTGTTTACACAAGCCGCTATAGTCATTACTGCCAGATGCAATGTTTTGGTAACAGAACTAGCCTTGGGTTACCATGACAATGACACTGAATTAACATCTTATTGAATAAGTATGCTTGTGGTAGAGGACGTGATTTTAGGTTGTGGGAGCAAGCGCATTAGGATGATAGATGAGTGCATGAGAGGTCTGTAAGATTTAAGATCTGCAGAAAGTAAAAAAAATAAGTAGTTTTTGAGAGCATCAAAGACATCCAGCTTAAAGAACAGTCCTCTATCCAGTAAGCGACTCTGACCAAAGCAGCATGTTGTCGGTGTTTTTTTGATTTTTTGAATGAACTCCACTCCAGTGTCAAAGGCACTTGCTGTAGCGATGATAAAACCAGTGGCGGCTCACAAGTCAGTAGAAAGGATGTATTTGGGAAGCTAGCACTCATTTTATGAATGTCTGTGCTGGTATATCATATGAAGAACCTGTACATGCATGCTTTTCTAACATTAACATGACCATCTGGGAATGTTCTCACCCAATAAAAAATGCTCTGTTTGGCCTGCAATTTTTATAGTCAGAATTAACATGTGCTGTATCACTGCTGTGGAAATGAGGCAGGCATGGCCCAGGGAAACTCCTATTTCTAGGGTATCTTTTGCTAACCAGGAGCTCCCTTACACGTAGCCCACTTACACTTGCTTTTACAGATTTGTCGACTGGCTAGGATCTGGAGTACCTTGATCTCTGCTTGGTGGTAACAAATCAAAATCAGAAGGAGGCAGTATACCGCAGGGGTTTAAGGCTCTGAGCTGCAAAACTGGAGACCTGGGTTTGAATCCCATAGCCTACTGTGTGATCCTGAGCACATCACTTAACTTCCTTGTGCCCCAAGGTCGCACCCGTAAACGAGCCAGCTTAGTGTGTCTCTCCTGTAAAAAAAAAATGACCTAAGCTTCAAGTACATGACTCCTGCTGTGGGATTATCCAGGGAGTCCTGTGGTGGTTAAGTGACTTGCATTGAGTCACATGGTATGCAAGTGGAGGTTGTGGGAATCAAACCCAGGTCTGCTGGATGTACCAGGCTCATTCACAGCTCGATACTTTAACCTGTAGGCTGTACTGCCAACCCAACTTCAGTTAGGTGGGCAGACTGGACTGGCCAAGACCTTTTTTCTACCCTCAGTGTCTATGTATCCGAAGCTTATATTTTTAGTTACAGGTACATTATAGATAGTTTTGGGGTACTGCTGTTGTTTGTAGGAAAATATATCATAAATGTATGCCCCATGGCTCTCGTGTTTCAGTGAAAATCAGAATGAGCTGTCTTCATGTCGTAATATGCTGTCTGCTGATGGCAGACTCTGATGTACAGTTTCAGCTTAACTCTGCTAATAATTACAAATGTTTTCAGGAAATGTGGGTTGCAGGATGCAAATTGCTGTGGGGGCGGCATCACTGATTTGCATATTGCTTCCCACGATCCTCTGCATTTGGGACTTCCTGCCAGAAAATTAACTGCTTCCTGTAGGCTGATTTGCAAAGGTTCTCAGTATAAATGTTCAATTAAATTTGGTATAACGTTCTAGTTCTGCTGTCCTCCTTGCTCTGTACCACCTAGGGGTTTGCAAAAAACATTTTTCAAATACGATAGTTGATCTTTACTTGGCACCCTAGACACTCGGTATCCTTTACTCATTAGTCATATTTGGGGCCAAATTGACCAATAAGTTTTCCCAGCCAAATCTGTGATGTAGCCCTTCCCCCCGGCCACACTCCTGCTTGTGAATCCACTGGAATGACTATATAAGTGAATGGGGTTGACGTGCTGCAGGTTGGGAGAGGGCATTTGTAAAATCAATTCAGAGTGATAGGAATTTCTTTCAGATTTCCAGACCTGGAGGTGAGCAACCATCTCCTTGTTATGTAGGAAAGATCTCTTACACAGCTGGTTTGATGGGGAGTTAAGAGGAAATAAAACAGAATCCTGGGAAACAGAACACCTACAAACACCCATCTCCAAACAGAATCCTGGAAAACAAAACACCTACAAACACAGATCTCAAAACAGAATCCTGGGAAACAAAACACCTACAAACACCTATATCAAAAACAGAATCCTGGAAAATGAAACGCCTACTAATAGCCATTTCAAAACAGAATCCTGGAAACCAGAACACCTACAAACACCAATCTCAAAACAGAATCCCAGAAAGCAACACACCTACAAACACCCATATCAAAACAGAATCCTGGAAAACAAAACACTTACAAACACCCATCTCAAAACAGAATTCAAGTAAACAAAATTGGGCTGGCAATATAGCCTAGAGGTTAGAGTAACAAGCTGTGAATGAGCTTGGTACATTAAGCAGACATGGGTTTGATTCCCATAACCTCCACCTGCATACTATGTGACTCAGAGCAAGTCTCTTAACTGCCCCAGTGCTCCCAGGTCGCCCCTGAAAACAGGCACTTGTGCCTAGTGGACCTTACCTGGTTACCAAAAGAATAACAAACAAAAAAGAAAAACACCTACAAACACGCATCTCAAAACAGAATACTGCAAAACAAAACACCTACAAACACCCATCTCAACTTGTTTAGCTGAAAATAAGTGAAGAAATAATTTGTGTAATGAAAACTGGGTGTATGTGTGATGGGATGGAAAACTGGGATGCATGTTTTTTGAATATTTGGCCAGTATTTGTGTTCAGCAAGCACAACGAGATACTGAGATCCTCTTTATTTGGTATGGAGGTATTTTGTGAAATAAAATTATAAAAGAAAGTTCTAGCCCTCTCCAGGCCACCAGTGCTTGGCTCTTGGTTATCCTTTCCCACTTCAGACATTTCCCACCCTCCACCACCATTCCTAATCCTCAAAGAGTCTCTAGTTCACCACTTTTCCACTTAGACACTTCCCACCCTTTACCACCGTTTCCAGTCCTCACAGAGTCTCTGGGTCTCCCTTTCCCACTTTAGACATTTCCCATGCTACACCAAGTAAAATTACATATTTTCACAGAGGCTGTAGGTCACCCCTTTCCCACCTTGGACATTTACCACCCTCCAGCACCATTCCCAATCCTTACCCTCCAGCACCATTCCCAATCCTCACACCTATAAGAGATCCAACAGGGCAGAAGACAGAGAAGAATATGTGAAGAAATCCAGAGAAGTGAGCAGAGTGGTAAGGGCAGCAAAGGCGGCTAGGGAACGGAGGTTAGCGCGTGGGATCAAAGGAGGAGAAAAGGATTTCTTCAGATCTATCAGAGAGAAGAGGAAGAGCAAGGATCAAATTGTTAGGATTAGGAGGGGAAGTGGGCGGGTTGAAAAGGGGGCTTAGCAGTCAAAAGTACTTAATGAACACTTCTGTTCAGTCTTCACCAAGGAGAGGGATGGGCCCGTACCTGAGAGGAAGGGTGAGGTGGGAGAGAGTAGGGGAGAAGCAACCACGGATGGGGAAATCATGGTGGAAAGGGTGAGGGAGGGCCTTAAGTCCCTGAAGGTGGACAAGGCACCTGGCCCAGACAGAACCCACCCCAGTGTGCTGAGAGAGTTGGCAGAGGTCCTGGCAGGGCCATTGGCGGACCTGTTCAATACCTCTCTGAACTCGGGGGTGCGTGCCCAGGAACTGGAGGGAAGCACATGTGGTACATCTCCATAAGAGTGGGCCCAAGGATGAACCAGGGAATTACAGACCAGTGAGCCTTACTGCAATTGTGGGAAAACTGATGGAGACAATCCTCAAGGAAAGACTGGTGCAATGTCTTGAGGATAACAATCTCCAGGACAGCAGGCAGCATGGGTTTGTCTCAAGTAGATCTTGCCAGATGAACTTAGTTGAGTTTTACGACTGGGTTACAAGGCCACTGGACAGGGGACATTGGGTGGATGTTCTCTATGCTGATTTCAGCAAGGCCTTTGACTTGGTGCCAAACGGAATGCTGACCTGCAAGTTGGAGAGTCTGGGAGCAGGGAGGAAACTGGTCAGATGGGTCGAGAACTGGATGCAGGGTAGACAGCAAATAATAGTAGTGAGGGGGAGTATCTGAACCCAGGACAGTAACAAGTGGTGTACCACAGGGCTCAGTGCTGGGACCGGTTCTGTTTTATATTTTCATAGCCAACATTGCAGTAGGGATTAAGAGCAAGATCTATCTCTTTGCAGATGACACAAACATTTGTGCCGAGGTAGATGGAGGGGAGGGAGCAAAAGTACTTCAGGAGGATTTGGCAAAACTGGAGGAATGGTCTCACACTTGGCAGCTTCGTTTCAATGCCAAGAAGTGCAAAGTGATGCATTCCGGAGGCAAGAACCCAGGACACAATTACTGGCTGGAGGGTGTCCCATTAACAAAATCCAAGGAGGAGAAGGATCTGGGAGTGCTGGTAACCGGAGAGATGTACTACTCTGCTCAGTACAGGAAGGCAGCAGCAAAGGCAAACAGGATGCTAGGGTGCATAGCAAGGGGGATTAGTTCTAGGAGTGGGGAGGTCATCTTGCCCCTGTACAGGTCCCTGGTGAGACCACACCTAGAGTACTGCATACAGTTCTGGCGCCACTGCTTGAAAAGGGACATCAAACTGCTGGAGGGGGTACAGCGCGGGGCAACAAAAATAATCCTGGGGTTGGAGGACAGACCATATGAGGAGAGACTGAGAGAGCTCAATATGTATGCCCTGGAGGAAAGAAGGGAGAGAGGGAGGGGATATGATTGAGACCTTCAAGTACCTGAAGGGTCTGAACAGAGTAGACATCAGGTGTGTGTTCAGTCTGGAGGGCAGAAGGGAAACAGGGATGCTCTATGAAGTTGGAAGGGGGCAGGCTCAAGAGGGAACTGAGGAGGCACTATTTCACAGAAGGGGTGGTGGCAGGGTGGAACGCTCTGCCAGAGGAAGTCGTATCACTGCAGACTGTTGGAGGCTTCAAGAGGAGTGGACAGATTCAAGGGAGGGTACAAACTGGGAGGGGGGAGATGGGGAGGGCATATGGGGGGGGCAGCTGTAGTCTAATGGACTGAAGGGCTGCACACTCGAGCAGACTAGATAGACCAAATGGCCTGTATCTGCTCACAGTTTCGTGTGTTCGTATGTACAGAGTCTCTGGGTCACCCCTACCACACTTTAGATATTTCCCAACCTCCACTGCTGTTCCCAATCTTCACAGAGTGCCTAGGTCACCCCCTTCCCTATTTAAACATTTCTCACCCACCACCACCATTCCCAATCCTTGGAGAGTCTCTGGGTCACCAACTCCCCATGTCAGGTATTTCCCACCCTCCACCATTATTTCCAATCCCCACAGAGTCTCTGGTTGTAGCCCCTCCTCACTTTAGACCTTTCCCATCCTCCACCATGTTCCATATTCTCACAGAGGCTCTGGGTCACCCCCTCTCCAGCTTAGATATTCCCCACACCACCACTGTTCCCAAACCTAACACAGGCTGTTGGTCACCCCCACCCCACTTTAGATAGTTCCCAACCTCCATCACTGTTCCATATCCTCACAGTCTCTGGGTCACCCCCTTCCCATTTTAGATATTTCCCAACCTCCACCACTGTTCCATATCCTCAGAGTCTCGGGGTCACCCCCACCCCACTTTAGATAGTTCCCAACCTCCACCACTGTTCCATATCCTCAGAGTCTCTGGGTCACCCCCTTCCCACTTTAGGTATTTCCCAACCTCCACCACTGTTCCATATCCTCAGTCTCTGGGTCACCCCCAACCCACTTTAGATATTTCACAACCTCCACCACTGTTCCATATCCTCAGAGTCTCGGGGTCACTCCTTCCCACTTTAGATGTTTCCCAACCTCCACCACTGTTCCATATCCTCAGAGTCTTGGGGTCACCCCACCCCACCCCATTTAGATATTTCCCAACCTCCACCACTGTTCCATATCCTCAGAGTCTCGGGGTCACCCCCCCCCACTTTAGATAGTTCCCAACCTCCACCACTGTTCCATATCCTCAGAGTCTCTGGGTCACCCCTTCTCACTTTAGATATTTCCCAACCTCTACCACTGTTCCATATCCTTAGAGTCTCTGGGTCACCCGTTCCCACTTTAGATATTTCCTAGCCTTCACCACCATTCCCAGTCCTTACAGAGTCTCTGGGTCACCTGATTCCCATTTTAGATGTCCCACCTTCCACCATGTTCTTTATCCTCACAGAGGCACCCCCTTCTGAGTCACCTTCTCCCCACTTTAGGCATTCTCCCCACCACCACCAACACCACGTTTGACATCCTCACAGAGCCTCGGGGTCACCCTCTCCCCAGTTCAGACATTTCCCAACTTCCATCACTGTTTGCAATCCTCACATAGGTAACCCCCTCCTCAGTTTAGACATATTCTAACCTTCACCACCATTCTGTGTCCTCACAGAGTCTCTGTTCACGCTTTCTGCAATTTAGATATTTCCCCACCTTCCACCACTGTTCCCAATCACCAAAGTCTCTGGCTTTACCCCCTCCCCACTTTAGATATTTACTATCCTCCACCATGTTATGTATCCTCACAGACTCTCTGGGCCCCCCTCCCCCACCCCATACACACACACTTTAGACACTTCTCACCCCCCACCACCATTCCCAGTCTTTGCAGGCGGGTTTAATAAAAAGAAAGTCAGCTCCAGGCCAGCACCGTGCCCAGAGCTGACAGCATAATTTTAAGGTAACCAACCGACCTAACCTGACCCACCCCTCAACCCCCGCAGTCCCTTAACTATTTTTTTAAAAGGTGCGTCTTGGCTTTTGACCCCAGATCCATGATTTTGGAATACTCATTAAATGACCAGCAAACTCGGTTTCCCCCTCAATTTCAAAGCACCTCATTCCACTCACTACAACAAATCATCTCGCTGTAGGCATAATCAGGCATGCTACTGGAAGAGAGGGGGCAAAGCAGTTGGCATCAGTGATGCTGCTGATCGCGTCACCCCCTCACTCATCGTAGCTTACCCGACTGTGCCTATGTCAGATGACTGTATTTGTAGCCAATGCATTGGGTGCCTTATGGGAGAAGAGGAAGACAGAGTAAGGCAACCATTTAACCAATACAGCCCCCCAACCATAAATTCTGGGTTGGGGTTAACCATTACAAAAACTAGTTTGGGGATAGTGGGGTCAAGTTATGTAATGGGGCTCTGTCTAAATGACAGTCAGTTTTTGTTTGTTTGTTTTTTTGTTTTACATTTTTTATTTAATTGAATGCTCCCCCTTCCCCAAGTACCACAAATAGTGACAATATTTTGCCCTGTTGGCTCAGGAGTAGTGCTGGTGCTGGTGACTTGTGTTCAGCAGCAAACGTGGGAAGTCATAGCGGGAGACAGGACAGGCTGGTGGAGAAGCAGCCACCCTGCACTGGGTCTTGGCTAGGGAGTGTTGGCAGTGGGGCTGTGGCACCATATCAACCCCTGTGTTGGGTCTTGGCTAGGGAGGGTTGGTAGTGGGGCTCTGGCACCACAGCAGTCCCTAAAGTGGGTCCTGGCTAGGGAGGGTTGTCAGTGGGGCTTTAGCACTAGAGCAACCCCTGCAGCGGGTCTTGGCTAGGGAGGGTTGGCAGTGAGGGCTTTAACAGATCCCAACCCCTATGGGCAGCTGGGAGGGTTGGCAGTGGGAAACTGGTATCGCAGCAACCCTTGCAGTGGGTCTTGGCTAGGGAGAGTTGGCAGTGGGGCTCTGGCACCACAGCAAGCCCTGCAGTGGGCCTTGGCTAGGTAGGGTTGGCAGTGGGGCTCTGGTACTACAGCAACCCCTGTGGTGGTTCTTGGATAGGGAGGGTTGGCAGTGAGGCTCTAGCACCACAGCAACCCCTGTGGTGGGTCTTGGCTGGGGAGGGTTGACAGTGGGGCTCTGGTACCACAGCAACCCCTGTGGTGGGTCTTGGCTAGGGAGGGTTAACAGTGGGGCTCTGGCACCAGAGCAAAACCTGTGGCAGGTCTTGGCTAGGGAGGGTTGGCAGTGGGGCTGTGGTACCACAGCAGTTCCTGCGGTGGGTCTTGGCTAGGGAGGGTTGACAGTGGGGCTCTGGCACCAGAGCAACCCCTGTGGTGGGTCTTGGCTAGGGAAGGTTGGCAGTGGGGCTGTGGCACAGAGCAAAACCTGTGGCAGGTCTTGGCTAGGGAGGGATGGCAGTGGGGCTTTGGCTAGGCTATTGCAGCATGCCAGCTGCGTCTCAACATTTTTCTGGTACGAATGTTAACGCAGTCTCATTTCCAGCAATTTTTACTCCTGTTGGGGAAGTCCTGACACTCTCTCTCCTTTTCTAAGGCCCTCCAGGGTGTTCACATAGGGCCTTCTCCATACTTCAAGAGCAGTTCTCTGCCCAGGGACTCCTTATCCTGTTCTGCACTTAGCCCTGGCTTAACTGCTGTATTCTTGAATTCCAGAAGCAAGGGATGTACTTCTCCACGTTAAACACTTTTTACTCTACGTAACACCTGCAAGGTGCATGATTACTAGTGTGAGCTCCTTTACCATTAACCAGGTGATTATTCTCCCTATCTTTTTTCCAAAGCCACTTGCCTTAGTTACCCATAGAAACACAGAATTTGATGGCAGATAAGGACCACTTGGCCCACCCAGTCTGCCCATTTTCCTACCTAATGGATAAGCTACAGATACTAGGTAACCAACAGTCTACTTCTTCCTAACCCCCACCAGAATTGCCTTATGGCTGTCCCATGCATTCTTCAATTCCCCCACCATTTTTGACCTCAAGACCTCCTCAGGAAGGCTGTTCCATGTGTCCACCACCCTCTCCATGAAAAAATACATCCTCACATTGCCCCTGAGCCGTCTCCCTTGTTCTTGCACATCTCTTTCACCCACTCAAGAAGAGTACTATCAGGTTGGTCTGAAAAGACCTCCCTGTCACAAGCCCATACAGTTTACTATTCTGGAGCCCATTTCTAGCCTGGTAGTCCACTAGATGTTCCTTGACTAATATTGTCATCAGTTTACCCTCAATGGAGCTAAGACTGATAGGCCTATAGTTACCCAGTTGCTTCTTGCTCCGTCCATTATGGAGCAGAACTACATCCCACTACCCTCCTTTCATTTTGGAACCACCCCGACTGCATTAAGGTGTCTAATAACCCTGCCAGGAATTCAGCCAGTGCAGTGTCAGTTACCTCCGCACCCTCAGGTGCATCCCATCTGGTCCAGGAGCCTTATCTATTTTCAAGGCTGCACCTCCATTTCTAAAAACTCTAAAAACATTTCTAAAAAGTCACTTAACTTCCCTGTGCTTCCAGGTTGCACCTGTAAACAAGCTTTCAGCTTAGTGTGCCACTCCTGGTTAAACAATTGAAAAAAAAAAAAAAAAAACCTGACCCATTTCTGGAGTTCCCCTTGCAGCAGCCTTTTTGTCGCTGTCTGGCAAAGGCCCACTATCCTCCTCTGCGAATACTGAGCAGAAGTATTTGTTACATACGGCTGCCTTCTGCTCATCCTCCTCTATTATCCTACCCCCTCAGGAAGCCTTACAGTGCCCCCCTCCGTCTTTTTTTTCCCCCCAATGTATCTGAAAAGCTGTTCCCCTCCTTAACTCCTTTTGCAATACGCAGTTCTGTGTCTGCTTTTTTGTCCCTCACTGCATTCTCGGCTTCCCTCATCTTTAGCTGGTAGTCACTCCATTCTTCATCCCATGCTTCTCTTTGTATCTTATGAAGGCCCTTTTGTTGGCGTTCACTGCCTCCATGACCCTATTAGAGGACCAGATTGGTCTGTTGTACCTGTTCCTCTTGGTAATCGTTCTCAAACATGACTTGGATGCCTTGAGAATAGCCTCTTTAATTAGTCCCCACATTGCACTCAACCCCCTGATTTTGTCCACTCCAACCAACTTAACCTGAACTAATTCCCTCATCTGGTCAAAGTCTGCTCTTCTGCAATCCAGAATCTCAGACTTTGAGGGGTGTATACTAGTACCCATTGCCAGTTTGAACCATAAGGTATTACGGTCACTGGACCCCATGGGTTCCTCAGCCCGCACTCTACCTACCATTTCTGAGTTAGTTAAGTTTCATTTTGAGAGTGGCAGCAGCCTGCTCTGTGGATTCCCTGACCAGCTGCACCAGCAGGCAGTCCTGCAGTGTACCTACCAGGGCCTGATACCTGGTGCTCTGGGCTGCTGGGATGTCCCAGTCTGTGTCTTACAGGTTAAGATCCCCACCAGCACTACCTGCCTCTTTGCAGCCCCCCTTCTCTGTTTCTGCCCCTAGTTCCGTACCACCCTCATCACCTTGTCCCGGCTGTTGATAGACCACCCCCATGCACAACTTCCTACCCGATGATGTCATGAGCTATACCCACAGTGATTCTGTTTCCTCATTCCCTTCCCTGATGGACCCATCCTCTATTGCGTCTATACCTTCCTTGACACAGAGGGTTATCCCTTCTCCTTTTCCCTTCCTTGTAACCCTCTTGTACATGGTGTAGCCTGGTATTGCCAGGTCCCAGTCATTATTCTCGGTGGCCCATGTTCCTTTAATGGTTACGAGATCTGGCCTATTTCAGCCACCGTAACTTGGAGCTCACTAACTTTGTTTCCTAAGCTCATGGCAGTTAGGCAGACTACTTTCCAACTTGAGCCTAAACCATTCCCCTCTTATCAGTTCCTCTACTTTTGTTCTCCTTCTCTCTCCTTAACTTCCTGGTTTTCCTACTGCCTATTAGCTTTGAGCCCCCCTCCACAGGCACCCTTCCTTAACTTATTATGGACCCATGTTTCTATGTTATCATCCATACTGCTCCTAGTCCCTGTTTCTGCTGGAGTTCTAGCTAGGTTCCCTTTTTGCTCACTGCACTACGTGGGTCCCCCAGCCTCAGTCCCCACCCCTCTGTTTAAATGTCCACCTACATAGACAACAAACTCTTCTGCCCAAGTGCACTGGCCCCCTCTCTTGTTAGGTGAAGACCGTCATCCTTGAAGAGCCTTCTGTCTCAGAAGCCCCTCCCCAGCCACTTATGCAAAGAACTGCACTCCTTCTCCTTGCACCTTTCCTTTAGTCACCTGTTCATTTCCTCTGTTATCCTTCCTCACCCTATTGTTCCCATTCTCCCTACCTATGCAGTGAGGACCTCAGAAAAGGCTAGGGAAGCGGAGTATGCCTTCAGTCCATCCCACAACTACTGAAACTTTTGCTTCACTGTCTCAAGAGGTTGGTTTGCCAGATTGGTGGTACCCAAGTATACCAAGCTTATCCTCCTTATCCTCTCCATATCCCTGATGGCCTGTGCACCTGAAAAGCATCTGTCCACCCCCTCCCCCCCAACCTTCCCTACCTCTGTAATCATAGAATCCCTTACTATTAGGGTACTCCCTTCTGCCTTACTCCTGTTCTATCTCTCATCAGTGCCACCAAATAATCTTGTTCACCATTCCCGATCAGCTCAGAGCTTCCCCTTTAAGAGTCAGGTACCTGTGTCTCCTCCAGGGGTACAGAGTGATTTACGGTCTGGATATGACACAGTTGTACCACTTCCTTGTCACTGCTTGTGGCACCCCTTCCACTCCCCACTACCCTCCACCCCCGGCCCCTGGGCCAGTGGACCTTTCTGGGAGTGGGGATGAGTGTGTCTGTAGGTGCCAGCTCAGGTAGTGACGTAGCATGGAAATGTCTTCCCATGCTGCTGCCCACTTTGCCTGGAGCGCCACTAAACTCCTACATATGGGGCAATGTCCTACATATACGACAGTATCCTATCTTTCAGAGTGTAGCCTGGGTGTCTAGTGTGCTAACCTGGTTAACAAAAAGCTAATAAATAAAATGTGATGCCTATGTGGTGGAACCGCCCCAGGCTGCATGTGTGCTTGTTTCCCCTTACAGTTGTAATAAATTGCTTTGTGCAGCACCTGTTGGCATTTGCCTCTGTGTTTTGTGCACGTTCCTCTGCCAGTGCAACCTACAGACTGGTCATCCTGACCTGAGCACAACCTCCTGTCCATCTGGTACCCAGGGACCTTATGCAGGGGCATGCATCCGGCGGCTCCTGTGTCATGTTGACCTTCAGGCTGAAACTTGAGGCCACAGTCACAATCCCATTCCCTTTCTCAGCACTGCCCTTATTGTTGCTCAACTCTGAGCTCGTCTTTGTCCTCATCTGGTTCCCACCATCCATGTTAAGCCCATCAGATACTGGAGAGAGGAGCAGGAGACATATGGAGCATTTTTTCCCATGGTTCAGGTCGACTGGCAGTGACAGTGGACCCAACTGACCTTGCATGCAGCTCCTCGATCAACTCCAGCTGTGCACATCACGGCACCACCTACAGCTATGCTAGCTGTATTATAGCAAACTTTGCTGGTGGAGCCCCTCACCTTCACAACTAACGGGGGCACTCCAAGAAATAACTCTAGGCCGGAGTCTGGACTTCATTCTCGCCTGTCAGTGGTGGTTATTCTGACGTAAAGGATTGTCCATATCTGTGTTGGCAGTCGATGCTACTCTATCCAGACCCTTTTTTGGATGTTCATCATTCCCTTAACCCTGTGTCGATTGGTTGACAGCCAGTTGACTGACAGGCCACCCTTCGGGGACCAGTATCCCTTTGTCACTGTCCTGGACTGCATGTTTGTGTCTCTGGACACTCAAGTGGTGGACATGCAAAAGAAGGAAACCTACTCGCTGTTGGATACCCTGGGAGCAGCTTTTCTCATCGCTCCCGCAGTACTTGGTCCTGCGCTCTGCATCTGGTAGCACCCAGCCTCCTGCCAGGTCCCATATTGCTTCACAGATTGCAAGTACATGATCCCCTTGGGTGGATTATCCAGGTCCTAGGAACACCCAGTACCGGAGGGGCAGACGTAGTATTCTGCAAGGCACAGTTGCAGTGCAAGTCAGACAAGCCGCTGGACAAGGAGATCAAGAAGCAGGCTGGCCTTTGCCGCACCTGTACTGCTGCATCCCTCCGCACCTGCCAGGTCAGCTGTGTGACACTGATGACTCACCATGGCCCAGAGCTCTTCAAGAGACTCTCTGGCCTTCCTGTTCTTTCCCCTGAGGAAAGCCAACAAGAACTTTGTAAGGTACGAGATCTTGGCGCAGTGCTTAAGCTGCCGCTCCCCAAATCGCATTTTACTGTGCATTTCTGGATTTGGCTCATTTTTTTCTGCACTTTAAATCCCCAGATTTTGCTGCTGATGGCTGTTGTGTATATGTATGTCTGATTTGTTTGACTACAGATTGTGAGATTTCATAACATAATTTCAGTAGAAATTCGCCCAAAAACTACAAGTTTTACATTTCCAGTTTATACCCTCTTGGCTGGCAGTGACTGAGCCCCAGCTGCAGGGCGCCCTGGATTACACTGACATGTCTGCCCAAATGGCTTCCATATCCCACAGGACCTGACTGTAGCTTTCACCCTTCATTCCAGAAATCCAGCAAAGGGCGACAGATCTCCCCTTTGTGGGGACAGATCTCTTTGGGTCAGGGGTCGAGAAGCATTTTACGTGCATTAGGGAGTTTAATGTGACCCTAAATTCAGCAACATTCGCCACTAACCCAATGCAGCAGCCCAAACTGCGCCCACAAGGCTCTGGCTTCTTTCATTGGCACCTACTTGGCTAGCAGAGCCTGCAGCAGCAACAGAGGCAGTAGTTTCAGCAGCACCACCTGACTAATCCCTTCAATACATCCAGGGTGACAGCCAGCACAAGGGCGGAGGAAGTGTTTCCTCTGGAGGCTAGTCCTCAACGGCCCTAAACACAAACCCAGTCACTCTTTGGAGCCACGTTATACTAACTAGGATAACATAGAAATATCAAGAGTCCTTTTAAGTTAAACAAGTGGACTGCATTATTTAATTCAGTAAAGAGGGGCGAGGAGATCAGCCTTCACTCCCCAGCGCTTCACCACACTCCGAGTGTTGGTGAGGCGGCAGAGTGAATTGTGTTCATAACCTTTTCATGGTTCTAAGTGCCATCAAATATGTAAAACAACATATACTATTTATTTATTTGTTTAAGAGTTTAACCAGGAAGGCATGCTGAGCGGAGCACCGCTCGATTCCAGATGCGTCCTTGGGGTAAGGGGACTGGGAGTACAGAAAATAAACAATAGAGGCATACAATATTCACAGAACAACAATTTGCAGCAGTACAAGTAATGAGAGGAGAAATTAAAGGCATTCAGTGTCAGTACATGCTAGTATGCATGAAAAAAGGCCAAGATACCCAGATGCATGTAAGTTATACTATATATAACGGGGGGGGTGGGGCTTTTCACAACCAATTCATTTGTTCTTTGTAATTCAAATTTAGCTAGTTTCATAGGCTGGGCATATTAATTTCATCGTGCCTAAATAAAACACGTGGAGAAAATGCTTACATCATAACTGCTCAGAATAACACATCAAAATCAAAGTACCAATGGTACCGAGGGGCAGCAAGCTGCCTGAAGCACAAGCAGTACCCCACAGGAAATGGGATTTGGCGTCTTAACCTGGCTACCCTGTGTAAGTACCGGCTTGTAAATTACTTTGGAGTGCAGTGCATGGAAAGTACTATATCAATAAAAAAATCTACACTATTCTACATCTATCTGTATCTTATTGTGCATTATATTCTTTCTGTTTTTTTCTTTCCACATGCTGGATTGTAGGACCCTACTGAGCGTCAGCTTACTTGATGAGCAATAGGCGGGTGTGAAGACTGCGAGCCATAGAGGACCAAGACAGTATTTTACATTACTAATGGGGACATTCATTAACTTTACCCATAGTAATTGAAAGCCCACGGAAAGCTCTTTTTAATGAGGTATTGTGCTTATCTGTAGCTGGTAGCAGCCCAGAGATATCAATGACTAAGTAAACCCCATATTAATACAACATTGCCACCATGTTTAGAACGTTCTGATGTCACTGATGATCAGCATGTGGATAACCATACTGTAGTCATACACAGCTTGATCGTCAGTGACATCACAAGGTTCCAAAAATGGTGGCAGTGGAGTATCAGTATGGGGTAGACTTAAACATCATCTCTAGACTACTGCCAGCTAGAGAGAAGGCTCTGAGCTGCAAACCTGGAGATCTGGGTTTGAATCCCACAGCCCCCACTTGCATACTGTGTGACCCTGAGCAAGTCACTTAACTTCCTTGTGCTCCCAGGTCGCACCTGTAAACAAACTTCAGCTTAGTGTCTCTTTCCTGGTTAAAAAAAGAAAAAAGAAGTCCAGTTCTTATTTACAAGATCCTTCTGCGGACTTTCAAACTGTGATGGGCAGATTCACAAATGCTCTCCTTTAACTTTTGGATAGAAATCCTGGCCTCTGATTGGCCTAAACTTGGTCACAGGACCAGAAACAGCAGGAAGTGTTGCTTCATAATAAATGGGCAGTGGTCTGAAAACCTCTGTTGCCCACTAAACTCACACATGCGCACAGTTCTTTTTAAAAAAAAGCAATCGCCTCTGATGTCTGAGCCTCCCTGCTTCTATCTCTACTACCCTTCCATCTCATATATTTCCCTGGTAGTCCAGTGGCCCACCATCCTCCCAGTCATGGTCATTATCTCTCCAGCCCCAACGCAGTTAAGGCAGTGGCCAGTATAAGTCCACCATTCACCTCTGTTACTGACTGCCATCTCACACAAGTCCAGTGTAGTACTAGTAATAAGCAGTAGATCTTACTTTGAGAGGGCTCTTGCAGTAGGTAATTACATATAGGACTGACGCCGGCTGGCGGCAGGACTCCACGGAAAAATCTCTAGCTAGCAGTCCCTGGCGAGGGACCGCCACCACGTCAGATGACCGGCGTCAGACGACGTCGGTATAAAGGGGCGGTCCCGGACGCCCACCTTCCAGTTCTTTCCCGCTGTCAGCTCGTGCAGCGCCTCGCGGTGAAGTTCCTATTGCTCAGTCCTGTTACTTCGTTGGTTTTTCCGAAAAGTTTCAGTATTTTGTATTTTGCATTTCTATCGTCAGGTGAACATTGGTATATGTTGTCCCCTTCAAAAAATAAGTGCAACTCGTGCGGCGCCCAACTGCCTAACAAAGACGATCACTCCCTCTGCCTTTTCTGTTTAGGCCCCGACCACACGGTCGACAAGTGCCCACACTGCCTTCATTTTAACGCGGCCACCCGCAGACGACGCCAGCAGTCTCTCGAAGCCCATCTCCTCAAGAAGAAGATGTCCGCGATGGAGAAGGAGTTGAGGAAACTTTGGCAGGCGTCGACCTCCCCTGAAGGGCATAAGAAGCGGGACAAGCAAAGGCACCGGGAGAAGGCCTCCTCCTCCACGACTACAGCCAGAGTCACGGGCAAGGTAACATCCCCTCCGGGGGATCGCCCGACGGCAACCTCCAAGGCTTTGGAGGAGGCGCCGCCCGCCTGCGGTTCAGGCTCGAGCCTGCCGGGTGCCTCTGGGCCAAAGGAGGCTCCAGCCCCCAGTACCGCCGCAGGCTTGCGGCCTACTGGTCTGGGCACCTCCCATAAGCCGGACACCGGCTCCTCCAACATCCGCTGGGAGAAGTCCGCTAAGATGCCAGACCCTTCGGGGCGGTGCACGGCAGTGTTCCCGTCGGACCGGGTCTCTTCTCATCCTCGGTCCGTCTCCGACGAGAGACCCCCGAAGTCAGACGCCGGCTCCTCTGGCGTCCGCTGGGATTTGGCCCCTAAGTCACACGTCGGCTCCTCCGACATGTGCCGGGCCTCGGAGCCTGCGGCAGACCCTGCTTCGTCTGTCGTACCAGGTTCCCCGCAGCCTTCGCTGTCATCAGGGGAGCCCGAGTCCCCCCCTGCCTGACCCCGGGGAATTTTCTCCTCCATCTCTGGATGAGGCTCGAGATCCTGGGCTACCGTCCGATCCTCTTCCTACAGAGCCGGATCTGACATCGGCTCCCCTGACGCCGGCTCCGGCTCCTCCGACGCCGGCTCCGACACTGGCCCCGCCGACGCCAGTTCCAACACCGGCCCCTCCGATGCCAGCGGGGGATATTCCTCTTCCATCGGGCCCTCCACCCCGAGGGCCTATCACGGTTGATCCGCCCGTGGAGTTCCAGGCTGGGCTGTCTGCTCCGGCAGCTCCTCCGGTGCCTGGGTATTCGCCGTCCTATCCGACGCTGGTTTTCCTAGGTCCACAGTATCCTGTGCCGCAGTACCCGGCGCCAATTCCACAGATGCTGCAGTACCCTGCTCTGGTATTCCCACAGCCGGGTTACAGATACTGTCCTTATGGATTTCATCCATACAACTATCCCCCTCCTCCTCCCTCACCGGCCCCTAGGCCGCCGGTGGCTCTCCAGGAGACTCTGGCCTCCTGGTGGGCTGAGGCCAAGGCTCAGCTCACCAAGGAAGTCGAGAGCCGTCTTACGGCGATGGTGCCCGGCTCCCGTACGCCCCAGACGGCACACTCCCTCTCCGCCTCTGGATTCCTGGGCTCTGCCCTCGGGATCCAGAGAGGGGCAGGACACACGTTCGGGGATCCCCCCTAAGGAACCCGTTCCTCCCCCTAGACGAGTCAGGGAGTCCTACTCTGCTTCAAATTCTTCCTCTTATTCTCTCTTGGACTCCTCAGAGGCCTCCGATGGGTGTTCCGAGAAAGACAACGAGCCGCGCTCTCCGTCCAAGCCCCGGCCGAGGACTCCTCCGAAGTCTCCTCTGGAGGATCCTTCCTTCACGGAGTTGCTCAGGAAGATCCAGGAAGTCCATCAGTGGTGTTCCTTAGAGCCAGATCCTCAACGGGTTAAACTCGTAAAACATCTGGACTTGCCCCTTACAGCTCCTACTCTAGTGCCACCCAGGATTGAGCCTCATGCCCACTTTGTTTCCACTATTTGGAAACAACTTTCGGCTTTTGCCCCACTTCCTCGGAAGTCCAACAGGCTATACCAGGCTGCGGAGGGTGTAGACTTTTTAGACTCTCACCCCTGTGCGGACTCGGTTGTGATTAGCGCCGCTCACGGCCGGTCAGCACACCCGAAACATTTGAGCTCGTCTCCCCCGAATAAGGAATCCCGCCTTCTGGATCAGTATGGAAGGAAGATCTATGCTTCTTCCACACTGGAGATTAGGGCCCTAAATTATGTCGCACATATGGGGGATTACCAGAAGGCGGTCCTTACCCAGGCGGAATCTAAGATTGATTCCTTGCCTGAGTCCCAAGTCAAGCAGGAGTTAGCCGACCTGGTCCGTTCTGCTCGTTATGCCAGTCATATTCTGAGGATGACCTACGATGCAGTGGACACCGCAGGACGGAGCTCTGCGTTTGCCGTTAGTCTTCGGCATCATGCATGGCTCCGTGTGTCAGGTCTGGTCCCGGAGGTGAAGTCAGCAATCCAAGAAGCACCTTTCAGGGGTTCTGTGCTTTTTGGTGGTGATGTCAAGGACATCATCACTGATTTGCAGGAGAAGGGGACGGCCCTTAAATCTGTTGATTCAATGTACCGTCTCCATCCCCCACAGCGCCGTCCCTTTCGCAGACGCAGCCGGCCTCAAGCAAAACCTCAGGGAAGGCGAGCCACCAAACGTCGGGCCCCCACAGCTGCCAGGCCCCCGCCGCCCAAAAAAGCAACGGGTGCCCCAGCTGTGGCGCTGCCTCATGCCACCTGACTCCTTCCCTCTCCCACTGCCTCCGGACACCCTGGAGGAACCAGTAGGAGGGAGATTCTCCCTCCACCTTCCGGGTTGGGAGAGGATAACATCGGATTCATGGGTGCTTCAGATCATAGCAGAGGGGCACTCCATAGTGTTTCTGCAGAAACCTCCACGTCACCCCCCTCTGAACTCCTCTTACTCAAGGGACCATCTTCCTTTGGTCAGAGAAGAAATCTCTGCTCTCCTCATGAAGCAGGCTATAGAGCCCGTCCCCCCTCACCTCCACGGGACGGGTTACTTTTCCCATTTCTTCCTTGTACCAAAGAAGATGGGAGATCTCAGACCCATTCTCGATCTCAGCTCCCTGAACCTATATGTGGAATACAAGAGGTTCAGGATGCTCTCCTTCAAACCCTCTTGCCCCTGCTCCAGCCAGGCCAATAGCTTTGTGCACTGGATATGCAGGATGCGTACCTGCACATCCCCATTCACCCTTCGCACTGAAAGTACCTCAGGTTTGCATTTCAGGGGTACCACTACCAATTCCGGGCGCTCCCTTTTGGTCTTTCCTCGGCTCCCTGAGTCTTTACCAAATGCCTGGCGGTGGTAGCGGCCCACCTATGTACTTTGGGAGTTCAGGTTTTTCCTTACCTGGACGACTGGCTCCTGGTGGTCCCGTCCAGGGAGGAACTCCTGCATTTCCTCTCCCTCACCCAGCAGGTTTTCTCTGGCCTGGGTATCACCATTAACCATTCCAAGTCTCACCTGGATCCTTCTCAGAGACTCCAGTTCATCGGGGCAATCCTCGATTCGACAATGTGCAGGGTCTTCCTGCCTCCGGACAGGGGGGGGCCTCCCTCCAGTCCCAGATTTCCCTTCTATCGGAATACAGGAGGGTTCCGGCGAGGTCGGTGCTCCGTCTACTGGGGCTCTTGGCAGCGGCCATCCCAACGGTTCCGCGCGCGCGCCTCCACATGAGAATCTCTCAGTGGACTCTCCGCTATCAGTGGGATCAACGAGTAGACGACCTAGATCATCTGGTTCTGATCTCCTCGCCGAAGCTAAGAGACCTGCAGTGGTGGATGGTTCGAGAAAACCTATTCTGGGGGTTCCCTTTTTTCATCCTCCCCCCGATCAGACTCTGACCACAGATGCTTCAGGTGAAGGTTGGGGAGCCCATCTGGGTCCTCACCGAACCCAGGGCCTATGGTCAAAATCAGAGTTAGTTCTCCACATCAACGTGCTCAAGCTTCGAGCAGTGCTGTATGCTCTCCAGGCCCTTCACCAATACATCCTTCCCGGCCACCTTGCTGTCCAAACAGACAACATGTGCGTGGTGTGGTACATCAACAAGCAGGGAGGGACGCGGTCCTACCCGCTGTGCAGGGAAGTGATGAGGGTTTGGGAATGGGCAACTCTTCACAACCTTCACCTCACGGCGATCCATGTTTCAGGAGTCGACAACGTCCTGGCAAACAGGCTAAATCGCTCGTCGGCTCTACCACACGAGTAGGAACTGGATGAAAAAGTTCTAAAAAGCATCTTCCAGGTTTGGGGGACTCCTCAGATAGATCTGTTCACCTCCTCCCAAAATGCAAAGCTTCCAATCTCTTGCTCGCTCGCTCCAGAGCAAGACGCTTTCTGGAGCGACGCTCTGTCTCTAAGTTGGAAGGACAGATTCGTCTATGCTTTTCCCCCAATTCCTCTGGTCCTTCGTGTGCTGCAGAAACTGGCTTTGGAAGGAGCAAGAATGATTCTGATCGCTCCTTTCTGGCCCAGGCAAATCTGGTTCTCTCTTCTACAACAATACTCAGAGGTTCCTCCTCTTCCTCTTCCATTATCTCCAGGATTGCTGACCCAGGATCAGGGAACCCTGGTCCATCCGGGACTCAATTCCCTCCAACTTCATGCACGGCTCCTGAAGACCTAGCTCAATCTCGCGTTGGCATTTCTCCTAAGGTGTCCGAGATCCTGGTGGAGGCTAGAAAACCCTCCACTAGGTCCACCTACGCCATGAAATGGAAAATATTTTCCATTTGGGCTGCGCCCAGGAATGTGGAGCCCTTTTCCTGTCCTGTCAACATTCTCCTTGACTACATGGGTCATCTTTTCGACCTGGGTCTCAGTCAGTCCTCTTTGAAAGTCCATATGGTGGCTATTTCAGCCTACCATGTCCCTTTCACTGATGAGGCATTTGCCCAACTGGAGGTATCCAAAACTTTTCTCAGAGGGGTCCTTCATCTTAGGCCCCCTGTTCGGACTCCAGCTCCCCCTTGGTACTTAAACTTTGTCCTCGAGAAACTTACTCTTCCTCCCTTTGAGCCTGCGGCTTCCGCAGACTTGAAGCTTTTATCGTGGAAGACGCTCTTCTTGGTGGCCATTACTTCAGCTCTCAGAATTTCCGAGCTTCAGGCCCTGATGTGCAAAATCCCTTATCTGATTTTTCACAAAGAACGAGTTGCTCTTCGCACGAATCCTAAGTTCCTCCCGAAGATGGTAGCGGAGTCTACCTTAAATCAGTCAATTGAATTACCTGCCTTTTTCACACAGTACTCCAACCAAGGTGAATACTTGCTCCACACCGTGGTTGTTCACAGGATTCTGAGATACTACACCGATAGGACGAAGGATCTCAGAAAGACCGATCAGTTGTTCGTCTCTTTTGCTCACAAAAGAGAAGGCAATGCTGTTTCTAAGCAATGCCTATCAAAATGGTTGGCCCATTGCATCACTTTCTGTTATGACAAGTACAAGACCCTACCGGGTCAAGTCAGAGGTCACTCCACTCGTGGAGTTGCAGCCTCTGCAGCTTGTTTCAAGAACGTGTCTGCGGCAGACATCTGTGCTGCCGCCACTTGGACTTCCGTCCACACCTTCACTAAACACTACAGTTTGACATTGCCTTCTCACCGTGAGCAGGCTTTGTGTTAGCAGTCATGCAAGGCTCCTTTCTTGAGGCTTGCAAGGGCTCTTTCTACTTCTTGGAGTAGTACCTCCTCCGGTGCCTTTCTTTGTTCCAGACTGCTTGGGATTCTGTCCTATATGTAATTACCTACTGCAAGAGCCCTCTCGAGTAAGATAGTACGGTTACAGTAAGAACTTACAGTAACAGTAGATCTTCGAGAGAGGCTCTTGCAGGTACATCTTCCTCGCCTCCATCCCCTTAGCCTTTTCAGCTCCTTTTTCCATTTAGGGAAATATCTGCTTTCTCTCGTCCGGCCTTCCGGGCCTGTGAGAAGAACTGGAGCGGGCATCCAGGACCACCCTTTATACCGGCGTCGTCTGGCTTGGAGGTCACCCTGGCCGATGGGGGCGGTCCCTAGGGACTGCTAGCTAGGAAATTTTCCGTGGGTCCTGCTGCCAGCCGGCGTCAGTCCTATATGTAATTACCTACTGCAAGAGCCTCTCTCTCTCTAAGATCTTCTGTTACGGTAAGTTCTTACGTAACTGTACTTTTATTTTGGTATCTGGGCAAGTGCACTAGAACCAAAATGTTCCTTTTTCTGGCACAACCTAGTGTACAAAGTTCAAGCATTAAAAACAGAAACAATGCATATTTCATAAGAGCAGGATGCATCATCAAGGAAACATACAGACGGGTAAACAAAATGAATGCTTAGTGGAACGTTTGCATTTGTTAGAACTAATATACAATAATGCTTTTTCAATGCTGAACAGAATGCAAAAGTAGCCTTACACGTAGTGGAATTCTGTTCCAAGTTACTGCTGTGCTGTAACCAGATATCTGCTGACCTGTAATCAGTGCACTAGCAGTAAATGCTGCTCAACTGGACAAGAGTTGACGTTGGCAGTAAATAATTTCAGTTTATTTGTGTTGTATTTTACTCCTTTTGCAGCAGTCTAAAAACAAATTGAGAATTTATAAATTCAGCCTGGGAGTTATAAGGAAGCCAATTAAATTGCTTAAAATGATGACAGTGGTGGGTGTTACTGCCGCCTGCTGGGGCATTTATTCCAGTTTTATTGGGGGGGGGGGGCATCAACAGTAGCTCCAAAGTCAATACAGGGGAGTAGATTATTCTGAGCAATTAGGATGCTGACCGTGTTCATCAGACATCTCTTAATTCTATACAGTCGACCTAGTTTCGGATGTATTTGAGATGCACTGTTATTTAAGACGGCCGTGTAAGTCAGGAGTAGGCCAGTAACGACCCCAAGGTATTTTAACTAAGTAAGCTTTAATTTATACCGCACCTATTCTCAGGGGCTCTGAGCGCTTCACAAGGAAGTGCAAGGACATACACATTTACATTTTACAAACAAAAGTACAAGGGTCCGTAGTTATCAAGCAATTAACATCAGAATAAATAAAAAAATAAAATAAAATCAATACTATAGCTAATTAAACAAGCATTTGTCAATACCTAATGTTTCCTTGCATGGTGTTTGTGGCAGGTGCGTATTAAAGGCAGAATGGGGGCTCTAAGAGACCCCCCCCCCTCCGCTTCCCTTTGGGATGTAATAAATGAGTAGCCATTCGAGGCAGAAAGCATACTGTAAGAATGTATTGACTCGCCATTTGGGGGGGGTGGGCACTGGGTCTTTTGTTTTAACTTATCTATGTCATAACCAGTAACACTGCAATGAGAAAAGACATTTAGTTTGTGAAAGTGACTAGACTGAGCTAATTTTGGATTTCTTCTTGTAGTGAGTGAGCCTTCCTGTGCCAGTAGGACAATCTAGTAGGCAAGCCCAAAGTGAAGGTAGCCCATCACAGCAATGCAGGGACCCTGGTGCACTTACATACGAATGTGCCAGCAGAAACAGACCACCCGGTCTATCTAATGCCTGCTCGAGTGTGCAGCTAGCACCTTAGCCTGCAGCTGCCTCGCCTCCCCTTGTCACCCCCACTGCCACCCCTCACTCTCCCTGTCCCACGCCTCCTTTAAAGCTGTTCACAAATTTACATGATACCACCCATTCTGGTAGTGCGTTGCATTTTGCTATCACCCTCTCTGTGAAATAGTGTCTCCTCATTTACCTCCTAAATCTTTCCCTCTCTATTCTTAGCCCAATCCTCTTGGTGTCCCTCCCCCTCCTTAACTTAAAGACCCCATCTGCCCCATCCTTATTGATTCCCCTCAGATACTTGAAGGTCTCTATCATGTCCCCCCCGTCCCTTGTATCCTCCAAGGTGTACATATTCAGGTGTCCCAGCCTGCTCTCATAGTCTGTCCCTTCCATTCCACATATCATCTTTGTTGCCCTCCTCTGCACCCCCTCCAGTAGCCTGATATCACGCTTTAGATATGGCCTCCAAAACTGCACACAGTACTCCAAGTGTGGCCTTACTAGCGACCTATAAAAGGGCAAAATCACCTCTCTTCGCCCTTTGGACGAAACCCCCCTCGCTATGCACCCCAGCAATTTTGTTTGCTTTTGCAGCTGCTCTCCTGCACTGGGCAGTATTGTTTATGGTCCCTGTTACTACTCCCCCTAGATCCTTCTCCTCCTCAGTGATCCCCAGCTTAACCAACCCCCCCCCACCCAGCCAGTATTTTCTCCTTGGGTTCTTTGCCTTGAAGTGCATAACCTTACACTTCTTTGCATTGAACCCCAGCTGCCACCTCTCTGACCACTCCTCTAGCTTGCTCAGGTCCCCCGCAGCTGCTTCCATCCATCCTCTCCATCCACCACTGTTCCGATTTTGGTGTTGTCTGCAAACAGACTTAACTTGCTCACCACCCTGTGTGCAATGTCTGATATGAAGAGCCCAAATAATACTGGCCCCAGCACAGAGCCCTGTGGCACCCCGCTCATCACCGGCTTCGGAGTTGAGAGCTCCCCTCCCACCACCACCCATTGCAGCCTCCCACTCAGCCAGCTTATAATCCAGTTTGTCATTTTTGCCCCTACCCTTACACCAGTTAGCCTCCCCACAAGCTGCCCATGAGGCACCAAATCGAAGGCCTTGCTGAAGTCCAAGTAAAGAACATTCACCACATGACCCTTATCCAGCTCACCTGTCACCCAGTCATAATATTGTATCAGGCTGGTTTGACAGGACTTCCCTGAAATGAACCAGTGCTGCCTCACATCCTAGAGGCCGTTGTCCTCCAGGTACAACACCAGTCTTTCCTTTAGTATCGTTTCCATGAGTTTGCACACTATGGAGGTGCAACTTACTGGATGATAATTACCCGGTCCGTCCCTTGGTCCGCTCTTGTGTAACAGACGGCACTACATGTGTCATCAATCCAGTGGTACACATCCCAACTCCAGTGAGGTGCTGTACAGATCTGCCAGTGGCTCCGCCAACACCTCCGCCATCTCCCTCATCACCCTGGGGCGCATACTATCCAGCCCTGGTGCCTTTGTCTACCCTCAGTGCCCTGAGTCCCTCTAGGACTCTACCTCCCTCAATCTTTCCATCTGTCGCCTCCTCTACCCCCATCCCCACCATCCCAGCCCATGGTGGTAGTGGTCCCCCCTTTTCATCTGTGAACACTGAGCAAAAGTATTCATTCAGGTCTTCTACCTGTTCTTCCCCATGTTCTGTCCACTGCCCACCCTTTTTTATCCTCACTATTGTCTTCTTGCACTTCCTTTTCTCCCTGATGTGTCTGAAAAAGTCTTTCTCCCCCCAACTTCAGGGATGTCAAAGTCCACTCAAATTGAACCTTGATCCCAAATAAATGCATTCTAAAGGGGTTTAGAAGGAGACAGAAAAATAATTCAGATTTATACAATAGGGTTGAGAGTATATGTCATTAGTTATATATCAGTAAACTCTCTGCAATTATATAAGTGTAGAATGACATATCCACAGTGAAATAACCCCAGATAAACTGCATTGTGGATACGTCACGAAACAAATAAATCACTACAGATATGTCTCCACCAGTCATTCAGAATACCTTTAAACACAGCAGCATGTAAAAAAACATACCTGCGTGTAGTGAAGTAGCTGAACTGTCACCCATGAAACTCTCGTGCACTACAGCAAAACCGAGAAGGAAAACTCCAAACAGATTGTATTTCACAGGAGAGCACAGCAAAAGGAACCCATTAAAACGAACAAGGCCCCTGGACACCGACAGTGGCTCTGAGTAAAGCACAAAGCACAGAAGACAATACAAAAAAGAGAAGACACATTGAAAAGTGACCTACATCAACGATAATCAATTTCAGAAAATAAATGACGTCACTCCTCAAGTTCATGAGTGATGCTGATAATAAAGTTGCACAAAAGTTAAGCAGAAATGTATTGCACAAGCACCGCACCATAATATTACGTACCGGAAGTAAAGGTACACATACATTTATCCACAACAGATAAACTCCTCAAAGAGAACCCCACATAGCAATCACCCACCAAAAAATAAAAATAAAACAAAATAAATCCACCCACAGAGCACATACTCTCCACCCCCGTAACTCACACGAACAAGATAACCATGCCCCAAAACCCAAAACCCACCAATCATGCCACAGAAACAGACGACATCACAAGTTACCAAGTAAAAGGAACATCGCAAAAAACAGTAACACAATCAGTGACATAAGTACAAGTTAAAGATGTCACCAACCCGGAAAAAAACTCAAAGCACTGATAATACGAGAACCGACACAAAAAGCAAATAAATAAACCACCACAAGCAACATAATAACTATTAAACAAGTAAAAGAAAGCCCTGTTGTATAATTGTATTATTATGATAAAGCAGTGGAACACGTAGAAATATTTAGAATGTCGTGCACAGTGATCTCAGTAATATCACTTGTGGCTTCACCACTTGTGTTATTACTCGAGGTCACTGTGCAGTCATGCAGGTATTTTCCGTATTCCACACTTGCACATCATGTATACCCTATATAATCAATGGCCGGAACTGGAATATCAAAGGTAGTTGGTTTTTTGATTGCATAACTAACATAGGTAAAATCCCTTTTTGCAGTATAATATTTGCACACAGGAATAGCTTACCTCCATACAGAACTTCTGTCAAATTAGTAATGTATCACACTGTAGAAAGTGATGTTTGCCTATGATACATTTGTGCAGTGAAAGCTATTTTTGGCACTTAAGTCCTGCCTGTTGATGATGATAAACTTGATAGCCTACTGAACTCTTTTAGAGTGTACTTCACTTGGGATCTACAGGTTTGTAAGCAGTAGCTGGGTGGCTACATGACCCACTCCCACCAGCCTGCAAGAATCATATCTTTTTTTTTTGGTTTTTTTTTTTCCAATTCTGTTTTTTCCTCCAGCCAGTGGAACTCTCTCAGGCATCCTGTAGTGCCCCCTGACTCTACCTCCGTGCCTGAGAGGCCTCCTGAAAACTGGCATCAGCCCGGCTATCCCCCTGAGGTAGGGCCGCCCTATCCACCCAGGGCGCTCTATCTGCAAATTCGGGCCGGGCTCGGCTTGGTCCAGGTAAGGAGTGCCCCTGGCGGTAGAGTGTGGTCCTGGTGGATACAGGTGCCGTCGCCTATCCACTTGGCTGGGTATTTCTGCTTTGTCCCCACCCCCTTCCTCGTTACTCCCTCCCTCTCCCTGACGGAGTCCAACGTGCAGTGACACCAGGGAACATCTTGTCATAACTCCACAACCCTCTGTTTCTGGCCCTGAGCATTGAGGTACCTCTGGTCTCCACCAGAGGTCGTGTGGTGTCGGGTGGAAATCCCTGGCCTCCCGAGGAAGGGAGAGCTGTCCTCGGACGCCAATCCTGCGACCCTCGACGAACCAGGCTGCCGCTAAGCCAACCTGGTCCACCGGTGACGTGAGGTGTGGCGCTCCAGTGCCTCAACCCTCAGCACCACTGGGCCGGCCTTGCAAGAATCATGTCATTTCTGAATATATATTTTTATGCTCAACTCAGCAGCCATTGCTTGCCTACTCAGTCAACATAAAAAATCCACAATGTGCTACCTGCCTATTCTGCAGTTTAGTCTGCCTAACCGTGAAGGAGCCATCTGAACAGGCCCCACAAAAACGCAGGGTACACTGCTAATGGCATACGCTTCATTTAATATTTTTTTAAGCGTGACCACAAGGAGCTAAATGCTCCCGTCATTGAAGTGCTCTTACCCATGCTGCCAAAGCAAGCTTCCCCAGAAATGGGAGGTTGGAAATTGGTTGATAATTCGCTAGGTTGTCAGGATCGAGAGATGGTTTCTTCAGAAGGGGCCTCACCAACTAGGATGGTGATAGGTAGCATATATGGGCCAAATGGAGACTCGCCCCGTTTTTTCGCTGACTTACTCAATGTTCTATCTCCCTTTATCCATCTCCCTATATTTTTGGGAGGCGATTGGAACTTGGTGTTCAATACGGAGTTGGATAGAGAAGGCAGGCGAGATAGGGGCCCCTCTCCGGCTCAAAGAGCCCTCAGGGAGCTGGCAGACAACTTGGGTTCTAGGGACATGGATATGTTGTTCATCCACACTTATTGGCAGGTTCCTTGCCGCTTTAAATCTTGCCGGAAGGTCTTCAAGCTGGCGCCTCCCACCCACCCGGGTAGTAAAACTCTCGGCTCCGCCCACGACGCCAGATCTTCCTTACCGCTGAAGCTCAGGTTCCTCCTTAACGCCGCTGCGTTTAAGACTGGTTCCTAATTCTTGAAGTTCAAATCAAAAGTTTTTGCTAAAGACTTTGGTCTTCTTCTCTCCGCTGCTGCGATGGACAAATCGACTCCGGTTTGGAGGTGCCCTTGCGGGCAGAAGATGTCTAGGACGGATCCGCACTCCACGCGGCGGCTACCGTCGCCTGGGCCTTGAGCACGACCCGCAGGCCATGAATTTGTGCTCTTCCTTTTCGCCACGCCCTTGAAGACCATGCTGCCCGACATAACTGGGGTGCCCGAGAAAAGAATTCCACCGGTGAAATCTAAAGAGGCCCGATTGGCGGTGTCCCCGGCGGCGGGCTCGGCGGATCAGCTCGAGCAGATGATCGCCCTCGAAGAGGAGGCGGCGCGGGCCGCTTCTGCCTCGGCTGCAGCATTTGTCCCGCTCTCTCTTGGTGCCTCGTAGTCGGCTTCTCTTAAGGAGCTTTGTCTGACCCTCTCGACCAAAGGTGAGGGTCCAACTTCTTCGGGACCTTTTTCCAGGTCCAAAAAGAGCAAAAGTAAGTCTCTCTGTCGACACTCTTGGGAGTGGGAAAGATCCCCCTTCCCTTGTCGACAGTCGACTTCGGTCGACCCCTCAGCTTCGACCACTGGCTTCACGGTGTCCCCGTCAGGCCAGTTGACCGAGACTCCCGTCGACCCGGTCGAGATTTTTCTCGACCCGTTAGACGGGTTGTCGGCTGGAGAAGCTGAGAATCCCCTCTCCCCGGTTCCCCCGGTGGGAGTTGAGGATCCCGTCGGCTCGTCTGTTCCTCCGGTTCCAGAGCCTTCGGTGGGATCGTCTGAGCCGAGGGGAGTGCCGATTTCCGACACTTCTCCTCGCCTTCGGTGAGACTCTCGGTCTCGGACATCCTCGCAGTCCAACCGATCCCGCCGCCATAGGCGGTCTCGGTCTCGGCACCGCGGCAAGCGGCGCCGCCGCTCTTCTTCCTCGGACGAGGGGAGGCTTTGGCGCAAGTTGCGTCGGAAGTACGAGGAACTCATGTGGCAACAGCTCCTTTTGACCGGGAATAAGCCAACCCAGTCGTCTTCCCCGGCCATTAAGTGGCTGTCACCGGAGCAGCCGAAACAACCAGTCGTTGTAGTAGAGGAGCCTGTTCTCAGGCCGGTTGTTTGGCCAATTCCAGCTGCCCCACTGATTCTGGTGGAACCTCCGCCTCCACAGCCATTAGTTGGGGCTCCGACCAAAAATTCTTGGTCGGCCTTGGGTTTGCCCCATAGGCTGTCTGTCACCCTCACTCCCGATAAACCTCGGCAGGTGGAGGGTGGCTCAGGCCCGAGGCAGCTCTTTGAGGACTCTTCTGAGTCCGATGATGGTTCCTCCTTCTTCTCCAAGCGCATGGACTTGGAGTCCTCGGGAGGGCAGTCAATGGACGATAGCCCTTCGTCCTTCTTAGGGTTGCTTCGACTCATCTCGGAGTCCACCGGGATGAAGCTCGAACCCATTTCTAAACGGGCCAGGTATCCCCTCACGGAGATTCTGGACCGAGGGGATTCTCCTACGGAGGCCTTTCCGGTGGCTGAAGCCATAGTGGGTCCGGCCTTGGAACTTTGGCAGCGTCCTGCTTCCTGCCCTGCGCCTTCGGCCAGGTTGGCCAGGAAGTATGCGGTCCCTACCGGTTCCCTGTCCGGTTTTTCGGAACACCCCTCGGCCTAGGGTTGGTATACTGACAGCGCCCGCGTGCCGGGAACGCTGGATGTGACTAAATCCTCCCGATATGAATCCAAGAAATGATTATGCTGGCGAAGTGTCTATGCTGCATCCTCTCGGCCTTCGTCAGGCCAGTTCGGCCATCCTCATGGCACATTTTTCTCACGCCTGTTGGGCTCCCTGGATGAGGTTGTCCCTCATCTTCCCAGGCAGATCTGCAACCACGGTCAGGCAGGCGGGGACCAGGGTAGGGCAGTGGCCAACAGCAGCTCCAGACCGCGCTAGACATCGGGACTCATGTGCCAGGTTCAGGCGGCCGCGAGTGGCTATAGGCTGCCGGGCTTGGCTGAGGATATCCACCTTTACCTCGGATACCCGCACAAGTTGGCGGATGTTCCTTTGGGGACTGACCTCTTCGCCCTGGGGTGGAAGGTCACCTGCAGAGGATCGAGAAGTCCAATGCTACCTTGGACTCGGTCTCTTCCACAGAAGGACAAAGGCCGCAAGCCACAGCCTAAGCCCTTTCATCCTTTCTCCACATGGCCGCCTGCCCAGCAACGTCAGGGCCAGCAGGCTCGAGCTTGGCATCCCAAACCCAAGCCATCAGCTTCCTCCAACAGGAAGCAGGGAAAAAAGGCCCAGGTGGTCCCTGGTCGGTCCTTCCTCCAAGCCTGCCCAGTGACGGGCTGAGGGTGTCGCCTCATCTCCTGTCACCTCACCCTGGTTCCTCTGGGACGGCTCAGACACTTCCTTTTCCGCCTGGTCCGCTGTTACCACGGACAGGTGGGTACTGGAGGTGGTGGAAAGGCCCACCTCTGAATTCGAGCAGGCCCGCCCTTCAGAGGCATGCCGGACTGGGGGCCTCGGGTCTGCAGCTCACTGGCGGCTCGCCGAGCCGACATCGCCTCCTCCTCCAAAAGGAGGTGATCACGGAGGTAGAGGACCCCCTTCAGACCCGGGTTCGTGTCCAGTTATTTCCTGGTTCCGAACGGACGGGGCTGGCTCCCATTCTTGACCTACACGACTGAACAAGTTCCTAAGGTCCTCAATCTTCAGGATGGTCACTCTGGCGCAGATAATACCATCTCTGGAACACGGCGTGGTTCTGCTTTCTGGACCTACAGGACGTGTTCTTTCACGTCCCTATCCGTCCGCTCACATCGGAGATTCCTTCACTTTGAGCGGAGGGATCCTCTTCTCGTCCGAGCTAGTGCCTCGCCTTATCTCCAGCTCCCAGGGTCTTCACCAAATGCATGGCAGTGGTGACAGCATTCCTGCGGCGCCGAGGGGTCCGGGTGTACCCTTACCTGGACGATTGGCTGATAGCAGCCTCCTCCAAGCAGGAGGTGGAGCGTCCAGAGATCTGGCCCTCCAGGTTTGCTCTCAAGTCGGCCTTCACCATCCAGCAGGCCAAGTCGGAACTCGAGCCAAGCTGGTGATCCTGTTCATCGGGCAGAGCTCGACTCTTCGAGCCAGAGCACGGCTCCCGCGACAGGGGCCGAGGTTCTACCTCCTTTGCCCAATCATTTGGTTGGCAACCGCCTGCCCGGGACTCCTGCCTCCCTGGGTCTCATGGCTGCCTGTACCAGCGTGTCCATTGGGCACGCTTGCACGGGCGCCCCTTCAGTGGGATCACAGCCAGTGGATCAGCAATGCTGCGATCCATTGGACCAGCTAGTGATAGTGACCCAGGAGATGTGGAACGCTTCCAGTGGTGGACCGCTCCATCCCATCTGCAGGAGGGCATTCCATTTGTCCGCCCCGAGCCGACGGTCTCTCTATCGACCGATGCCTCTCTGATGGGTTGGGGTGCCCATCTGGGGGAACACCGAGTGCATGGCCTCTGGTCCCCAAGGGAGTCCCGGATGCCACATCAACCTGCTGGAGCTCCCGAGCGTCCGCCTAGCTCACCACTTTTGCTCCATTCGGGGTCAAGTGGTTTGAGTCCAGACGGACAATACCACGACCATGTACTATCTAAACCGCCAGGGGCGGACGCTGCCATGCTTCTATGCAAGGAAGCGCCCACATTTGGTCACTCGTGCGCAGCCTGGAGGCAGATCTCCTAGCCATTCAAGTGGCAGGAGCCTCCAATACCCTGGCCGATGCCCTGAGCCGGATAGGGGCTGCATCTCACGAGTGGTCTCTCCTGCCGGAGGTAGTACAAAATCTGTTCTCCCACTGGGGCACACCTCAGGTGGACCTGTTTGCCTTCAGGGAGAATGCGAAGCTGAGGCTGTTTCATGCCCGCCCCCCTCAGCAGGGCTCGCTGCAGGGGGATGCCTTCTCGAGGCTGTGGACCCCGGTTTCTTTACGCCTTTCCCCATTTCCCTTGATTCACAAGTGCTTCTCAAGACAAGGAGGGACAAGGCGAGGTGATTCTGATAGCCCCAGACTGGCCCCGCCAGTTCTGGTACCCAGATCTCCCAGCCTCAGCTCCAGGCTCCCGGAGGCAGCTTCCAGCTTGCCCGGACCTGCTCTCAGTCAATCAGGGGAAGGTGTTCCATCCGGACCTTCAATCCCTGCACCTGACAGCCTGGTTCCTGAGAGGCTAGAGTTCCAGGCCTCTGGTCTTTCTGACGAGGTCCTCAATGTTGTTGAGGCGTCCCGTAAGGAGTCGACCAGAAAATGCTACGCCTTCAAATGGAAGAGATTCTCCATTTGGTGACAGGGCAAGGGCTTGGACCCTTCCTCCTGTTCTGTGGCAAGCATTTTGGACTATTTATGGTCCCTTTCTAGTCAAGGGCTTAGGTCGTCGACCCTAAGGTGTGCACCTGGCAGCCATCTCTGCTTACCGGGCGGGCCGAGGAGCAGTCAGTGCTAGGAAAGGTGGTCAGGCGCTTTCAAAGGCCTTGATCACATTTCCCCTCGGCTGCAGAACCTCCACCTCCGTGGATTTACTGCTGGTACTGGCAAAGCTCATGGGCAAGCTATCTCGAACCAATGCACAGGTGTGATTCTCTCACCTGTCGTGGAAGACCGCCTTCTTGGTGGCTATCCGTCCAGCTAGAAGGATGGGAGAGCTCCAGGCGCTTTGCATCGAGTCTCCTTACCTGGTCTTCCACAGGGACAAGGTTGTCCTGCGCCTCACCCAAATTCTTCCGGTAGGTCGGAGTTTCACCTTAACCAGGTGCTGACTCTGCCGGTGTTCTACCCCAATCACCCTGGAGGCTTCAATACAGGCTCCATCTGACCCTAATGAGCTCGCTTATTACATAAGGAGCGACGGTTGAAATTGGGAGAGGTTCGCCAGCTGTTTGTCACCTCGCTGAAGTCGCACCTGGCAGACCTGCAGCCAAGCCGGACGATGAGGCAGGTGGGTCACCTCCTGCATAGATCGCTGCTATAAGTGGGCGGGCATGGAGCCTCCCAGAGGGATAAGAGCTCATTTACCCTCATACTGCTGCATCGGTGGCTGCTTCCAGGGACGTCCCTATCCAGGAAATCTGCAGGGCTGCTACCTGGAAGTCAGCACACACCTTTATTACCCAATACCACATCGACCTTGAGTCACGCTGGGATGCCGGTTTTGGGGCCTCGGTTCTCCAGTCTTTATTCCCTAAGTAGGGGGTGTGAGTCTTGCCTCCCTCCTCCCGGAGAACTGCTAGGAGTCTGCCAATAAGTGTGGATGAACAACATATCCATGTCCCTAGAAATACAGGTTACTCACCTGTAACAGGAGTTCTAGGAATGGTATGTTGTTCATCCACACGACCCACCCGACCTCCCGCTTCGACGCACAACCTGAGCTTCCAGCGGGCCAGATCTGGCGTCATGGGGTGGAGCCGAGAGTTTTACCACCCGGGTGGGTGGGAGGAGCCAGCTTGAAGACCTTCCGGCAAGATTTAAAGCGGCAAGGAACCTGCCAATAAGTGTGGATGAACAACATATACCATTCCTAGAACTCCTGTTACAGGTGAGTAACCTGTATTTTGTGTGATCCGTGGAGGGTCTTGTGCCGCTCTAAAAGGGAATATACTTTCCTGTCTGAGGTCCATAAAACCAGGTCTCGTATTGACTATTTTTTGATGAGTCAGTGCTTGCTCCCTGGTTTGGTCAATTGCACAATCATGCCAGGGGTCATCTCGGATCACTCGATGGTCCGATGCTCCCTTAACCTTCTATCTAATACACCCAAGCATCCATTTGGAAGTTTAATAACCAGCTTCTCAGGGCACCGGAGATCAGAGACAGTATTAGTCAGACTATAGAGCAGTATGAGCAGGAGAACCGCAACACGATCGGGTAAGGGTGACATGGAGTGGAGTGCATTAAAATGTTGTAAGGGGAGCTTATTAAGCAGCGGCCGTTAGAAAGAAAAGAGAGAGACTTTGGCTTAAGCAACTGCTCACCCAGATTAGGGATATAGAGAAGGTTCTTCAAAGTCCTCACCAGTGGCATTAAGGGAAAGGCTGGCCAGGTCCGACACCAATTTGATGACATGTTGAGAGAAAAGGCAGAATATGCCATTAACAAAACAACAGCCCTATATTTAGACCAGGGGAGAAGTCGGACATCTTTGTTATGCTTTAAGGCACGAAACATCTAGAATTATTCATAGCATCTCATCCCTTGCCGATGGGTCGATTAAAACCACCCCATATGAAATAGCCAAAGAATTTGAAGACTACTATAGGGCTTTATATAGTCCCATGCCTAATAGACCAAGTGACGAGGTAATTAGGGCGTATCTGTCTGGGTGCAATTTACCACAGATAACGGAGGAACAGAAAGCATTGCTTATCGTTCCGATTTCTGAGTCTGAAATACTAAATGTGATACAGATGCTCCCGGCTGATAAAGCTCCTGGTCCGGACGGTTTTTCTCCGGATTTTTATAAATGTTTTAGTAGGCAGTTATGCCCAGGATTAAAACGTCTTTTCACAGTATTTTCACCTCGAACACATTGGCGGTCACCTCTTTGAATCCCCTGATAGTGCTCATCCCCAAAGAAGGAAGGATGAGACCAGGTTTCAAACTATAGGCCCATTGCCTGATTAACTATGATATAAAATTCTGGCGGTTACTAGCAGTTCGTTTAGCGAGGTGCTTCCTAGGCTAATCCATCCGGATCAGGTGGGATTCATGTCAGGTAGAATGGCAGCAGACCATCTCCATAAGCTATCTCACATCTTTTCGGCTACTAAAGATAGTAATACCCCAGGTGGTTTGTTGTCTGTCGATGCCGAGAAAGCATTACATAGGGGTGGATTGGAGGTTCCTGTCTCTGACCATGAGCATTTCGCTTCCCGCCCACTTTATAGACATGGTGTTTATATATATAGGTCGCCGTCTGCTAAAATATACTGTAATGGAGTTTTTTGCAAGCTTTCCTTTATTGTCGGGGACTAAGCAGGGCTGTCCTTTGTCCCTCTCTTGTTCAATATTTATTTAGAGCCGCTGTTGTGTAGTATCAGACAGGAACCTAGAATCAAGGGATTAAAATTGGTTCTCTGGAGTTTAAGGTCTCTGCCTTCGCAGACGACATCCTACTTCATGTCAGCCATCCTCGATCCTCCATTCCAGTAGTACTCGATCGTATTGCCTCTTATGGCAAACTATCCAATTATAAAATCAACATAGGAAAAACTCAGTTCCTCCCGCTGAATGTTAAGACCTGTAAATCACATATCTTACAGTTGGGGATCCATTGGACTCCTCGCGTTCTGAAGTATCTGGGCATCATTTTGATTATTTCAGAAGTCAAAATGGTGAGACTTAATTTGGACGCCCTCAAAGTAACCATTAAGCAGGATCTGGAGAGGTGGAGCAAACTTCCGCTCTCTCTTTGGGGAAGGGTCAGTATAATAAAAATGAACGTGTTGCCGAGGATCTTGTACCCTTTAAACATGCTCAATATATGGCTACCTTTGAAGTGGCACAGAGCGCTCCACTCAATTATCTCGGATTTCATCTAGGTAAAGAAAACACCCCGTAGAGCTTATCATAAACTGGCGGCTCCCAGGGAGAAGGCTGGTTTAAGGCTCCCGCATTTTGGACTATATCACTGGGCAAGTAACCTTTGTAAATATTTACGCTGGCTCTTGCCTCCTAGGGATCTGGAACTCTTACCGTATGTCCCTTCTTGGGTGAAGTTGGAATTAGACTTAATTAGAGAGGCCGGGGTGGATCCGAAGGCTCTTCTTTTTATCCCACTGAAATCCCTCCCCTCTAGCTTAGTTACTACCCCAATTAGGCTCTCTCTACGTATGCACCTCCAAATGTGTGCTTCTCTCCGCTCATCTCCTTTATGACACAGTCATTAGCCTGTCTTAACCTAACATGAAGATTGGGGGAACATGATAAAGGTATCCTGGCTTCCTTTTCTGGAGGGGTTAAGGGTGGCAGATTTCATGCAGGGCAACAGGTGTTTAAAAGTTGCAGAGGTACTAACAAAGTATAATATAGGACCTAATCAATCCTTTAAACTATACCAACTTACTCATTTGTTAGGGAGGTTCAAATCTATATTAAAAGAGGGAAAGATTAATGGGACGTGGTTTGAATCCCTGATTCGTTGGGTCTGGGAACCATGCAGTTTCAGGGTTTATAAAACTCTCTTTGAACAGGCCTATACAGACATTGGCAATAAACCGTGGTACTGGGTGAATTGCTTAGGAGATCAGGGTCAAATTGGGTCCGGGTCTGGCATCACGTACCAGTATATCACTCAGGACAGATTACGTATTATGCAGTTTCATTTTTAAATAACCTGTTCTGGACCCCTTCAAGTTATACAGAATTAGGTACCCTGATGCTCTATGTTTCCGGTGTCATCAGCGGTGGGGATCTACGTGCATATTTTTGGGATTGTCCACGGTAAAAGAGCTGTGGGACCAAATCAAGAGGCGGACCCAATACTGGGCATTGAGTCTTGCTTCACCCCAAATCTGTCTCAGGGACTATACTGACATCGCTGTTAAGCCTCAAGATACTATATGGCTTTGATTTCATCTTCGGTCAAGAAAATTGTGTTAAGACACTGGTTGGACACTACCCACCGGTTATGTGGAATGGCTACAGGAACTGCTTTTCAATTTGAGTATGGAGAAGTTTGGGGCGCAAAAGAGGGGCAGTTTTCAAATTTGACCGTGTGTGGCCCCCCTCAAACACTTACTTGCTCCATTCATAGCTAGCAGCTGTGGTTAGTAGGCCCTGGCTTGTTTCCTCCGGACGGACCTGCCTCAGCCTTTGCAACCCTTGTAGGGGATAGGGAAGTTGGGGGATAGGTGGTAGGGGGGGTCATTAGTTTGAAAATGTATTGGTAAGTTTCTAATGGTATATGTAAGTGGCACGGTGTGGTCACGGATCATTCCATGTAAAGTTTGGCTTCTTCACTTGTGTGCCAATTGTCTGTCAATAAACTTGAATTTAAAAAAAAAAAAAGAAGGGGCCTCACCAGCGCATCCTAAAAGGCATCAAGGAAGAACCACTCTGAGAGCGAGCACGAGACTATCTCGCAAACACTGGACCAACGGACTCGACACATCCCACTAGGAGACAAGTCGGGCCCTGGTCCAGTTAACAAAAGGTGGGCCGCAGCTTCAAGATTATGTCAGTGACCTCTGCCACACTCACTGGCCGGAAGTCCCCCAAACAATAAGAGTGCCTCTGCCCACACAAGGCCGACCACTGTGGGGTTGATCTTGCCCCACTGGGGAGATCTCAGACCAGATGGAGGACACCCTGTCAGAGAAAAAACGAACAAACTCCTCACATAAAGCGACTGAAAATGCTCTTTTCGGCTGCAGACAGGCAGGATGAAGTAACCTGTCCACAGTCCGAGAGAGCTGAGCTGGTCAGTTCCTCCCTGCGGCAAACTCCCTGGACAGGAAATCTGCCTTCTTATGGTTGCTCTTTGATATTCACCGTAGTGAACTCTCAAAGTCAGTTTATCCTCCTCAGACCAGATCCTCCACCAGCAATGCTCCGGCTTCCGACCCGTGGTCTTCATCACCTTGAGAGCCCCATCAAATCACGGGAATTTCAAGCGAGAAGATCTGGGTCGTATATGGATTGGTGCGATGGCATCAAGCGCATTGGAAACAGCACTATTATAAGCTGTCACTGCCTTGCTCATGCCAACCATGCAGTACACACACCAGAAAAGTCCACCACTGCTAATAGTCCCTCTGGGGAGAATCCCCTCAGTGGGCAGTAGCTGACTATCTCAATGGGGAAGGACTATCGGATGGGCCCCAAATGAGAACTCCACCGTGCAGTGATCCAACCACATGACTGATCAGTCCTGAGGTCAGTTACCCCAAGCCCCAGTGAGAATACCAAGTCCAAGGCATGGCTGTGGTGGAGAGTCGCTGAAGCAACAACTTGTATGAGACCCAAAGATGTCACTAACTGGAGGAAGTCTTGACCAAAATGTGAGATTTCACTGTCGACCCCAGGTGTTAAAATCACCAAGAATTAACCATCTGGGCAACTCTAATACCCTGTCAGCGACTAAGTCCACGACTTCCCACAGGAGTTATCCCTCATGCCCGGGAGGAAGGTACACTAGAAGAATCCTGCAACCTGCACCTAGACCCCATACACAGCCACACATTCAAATGACAAGGTAGAGCCCACTGGTTGCATGGAGAAATTCAAGCTGGACCTAAAACAGATGGCCATACCCCCATCACTGCATTCCCTCCTCCGGCAGTGCACTACAGAATACCCGACTGGGACCAACACCTCCAAAACTGGCCCTGCATTGTCTCCCAACCAGGTTTCTGTAATGCAGGCCAGATTGACTGAGGAAATCAAGTCCACTGTAACTGCAGTCTTCTTCCTCATCGAGCTGGCATTGCATAGCACCGCCCAAAGGGGACTAGTGGAGACTGCAGACCAACCAGCTGCCTGCCCACTTGGTCCAGTAGGAACCCTGGGGATGGGCACTAAATACGTTTGGCCTCTCTCCAGGCCCCATCTCCCCCCAGGGCACCTCCTTCCCCTAACCACCCCAATGTTGCTCACCTTGGCTATACCCCCAGCTGTCTGCTGCCATCCTCCAAAAACTTCAGCCGCTCCAGATTTGACCCATCCCAAGCAGTAAGCAGGAAATTGGGATTAGACTTTAGAAGTTGTGGCCTGGAGCCCGGTAACATGGCTTACAATTTTGTTTGATCTAAAACTAGCTTTTTTTGCAGTTATTTAGTCCCTGAAAGTTTAAGTGCAGTGGGTTGTTACTAAAGTTATGCATCAGCAGCATATAGTATCATTTTCATAGCATCACAGACATTCAGCAGTTTGTTGATAAACCGTGTAAATAACAGAGGGCCTAAAATCGACACCCCACATGACACTGTATTTACTTGAGAAAAAAACAGAACCCAGTTTAACAGCCTGCTTTCTGTTGTACATATCATTTGTAATCCAACCCAGTGAAGATGATTCGAGACCAAGCTCTCACTGTTTGAGTTAATAAATCGTGGTCAGCCAGATCAAATGCTTTGGACAGGTCCATGAGCACAGCAACAGACAGCATACCAGATTTCATGAACCTGGATAAGTCTGTGAACATGACCAAGGCAGTGTCTGCCACATAACCCTTGAGAAATTCATGTTGGTCGTTACTGAAAAACTGGTGGTGTTCCAGATAAGAAACAAGTTAGTTGTGTACCAGTCTTTCCTGTATGTCTGTACAGACGACGAAACCACACAGTTGTAAGAGTGGTGTCACGTGCATTCTTAGGGTATGCGAATCGTGAACCGAAGGTGAGCAGTTCAGATACTCCAAGAATGTGAGACTACTCTTCCAACTGTTGAGTGGTCTCGTCTCCCATATTAATATATTATTGACTGAGCTTGATCAGTAATATATTAAATATTTTAAAAAACCTTACCTGAATATGCCTCTTTAAAGGGCAACTGCATGCGAGATACTCTTGATAGTATAAGGGTGTCTCACATACAGAGGAAAGGAGCGCTCCAATTGATTGAGTGCCTCTCTTTATCTGTAATGAATTTCAGCTGATGCAGACAAGACAGAACTGAGCCTGTGTTTATCTAGGCTAGTAAGAATCCTTTTTTGGTTTTTTTTAAAGATTGGCACAATTTGCTAAATCTTCCAGTGATCTTTTATTTGTCCCAACACAAATGAAAGACTGAATAATTTAGATACCGGTACAGAAAATACTGGGACAGCGAATTTTAGAAATGTTGTCATCAAGCAATCAGCACCAGCAGTTTTATGTTCCTTGAGGGCACACAGAAACTTGCAAACCTCACTAGGGGAGATGATTCTAATATAAAAATTGGGACGAGACTTATTACCTTCACTGCTGTCCTGTAAATGAGATGATTTGTCAGTTGGATTATCTGTGTGGTATTTCCCTTGATTACAAAAGTGGTCTTTAAAGACATCTGCAATTATTTTAGGATTGTCAGATTCACTCCCATCAACTTCCATATGATGCACCTGTCTGGTGTTATGGAGATTAATTATATTATGAACACATTTCCAGAAACTCTTGTGGTTACATAAACTGTTCTGCAGTTGCTGTTAAAAAAAAAAAAAAAAAAAGGTGTTATTCTAGGAATGTGGATATGATGTTCTAGCCACACTTCAGGCAGTGTTCCTTTCCCTTTAACACTCCACCTGAATGTCTTCAAGCTGGCTTCTCCCACCCACCCGGGTGGTATCTCCCCTAGCACTGCCCCGTGATGCCAGATCTTCCTTTCCGCTTGAAGAAGAAGGTTCCCTCCTTATCACTGTCGTGCTGAGCAGGCCCTTTGCTTATTAAAACTTTGAATTACTACAAAAACTTTGTCATCAGGTGACCCCTTCTTTCATCCAGTATGGCTGACATGAAATCAGTACCAGGATTTAAGAAATGTGCCTATGGGCAGAAAATGTATCAGAGGAATCTGCACACCATGAGCGTCTACTGCCTGTGCCACGAGCATGATCCCCTGGCCTGCGGCCTGTGCTGCACTCTTCATCCATGCACCTTAGAGGATCGGCATGCCCGCCTCCTGTTGGGTCATCCGGATGAGCAGGATCCATCATTTAAGTCCAAGGATGCCCATCAGATGGTCTACATGGATATGGGGTCCGTCGAACAACTTGTGGCTTTTGATAAAGCTGCAGCCCAGGCAGCAGCTCAAGCTTCCTTTTTGCCGCTGTCCTTGGGTGCTTCCTTCACGGGGGCATTCAGGGATTTGTGCCAGGCCCTTGCTACCAATGGGCAGGGTCCCTCAGGCAAATCTAAATCTAACTCCAAAAAAGAGACCAAGAAACAGTCTTATTGATGATAGTGGGATCGTGAGCGCTTTTGGGCCTCTGATTCCCGCGCTTCTCCGGAGGTTCCAACTTCGGTTGATTCCTTCAGTCCAGGCCACTGGCCCCATGGTCTCCCACTTGGATCAGTTGGTCGAGACACAGGTTGATCTTCCTTCCGAGATTTTTCTTGAGTCGGTCAACCTGTTGTCACCAGAAGAGGTCGATACTTCCTCATCTAGGACCCTGGTTCTACCACTTACCTCTTGAGGAAGGACGGTCCAGTCCGCTGATCTGCCGGCTCTCATCCAGGATCTCCCGGTCCTGGAGGATGCCCAGCTCTCACTGGCTCCCTCTGAGACCCGCCCTTCGGCCGCCCTGACTGTCGTGGTCCCAATCCCATAGTCCTGAGTCAAGCAGCCCGTGTCGATATCAATGCTTGCACTCCCGACATTCGGGCAAGTGGCACTGCCATTCCTCATCCTCTTCATTCTCCTCGGGTAAGGAGATGCTGTGGTGCAAGTTGTGTCGGCGCTGCGAGGTTTTCATGTGGCAGCAGCTCATGTTCACCCGGGTGAAGCCTGTGCCAGCCTTGATCCCGGCCATTACATGACTTTCACCACAGAAGCCACAGCCTTCCCCACCTCGCAGGAGCCGACTCATGAAGGTTCCAGCTTGGCCTCCCCCAGCCTTTCTGCTGATTCTGGTGGAGATGCCACCAAAACAGCCAAAGTCTGGCCCTTCGACTGAGGAGGACCGCCAGTCATTGGCTTCCCTATCGGCTGTCAGTCACTGTTACGCCCCGACTGACCCCATAGGGTCAGCGGGGACTCTGGTGATTGACCTTTATTTAGTGATTCCTCGGAATCAGAGGGCTCTTCCTTGTGCTCCCGTCCAGTGGACGTGGAGTCAGCTGAGGATTTGTCGATGGAGCAAGGCCACACTTTTTTTATGGTTCTTCTCCACCTCATCTCGGAATCCACAGGTATCCAGATGGAGCCCGTTCAGAAGCGGGCTCGGTGCCCATTTACTGAGATCCTTGACCAAGGTGACTCCCCTGGGGAGCCTTCCCGGTCATGGAGGTCATTCTTAGCCCTGCTCTGGAGCTGTGGCAGCATCCGGCCTGGATGGCCTGTAAGTATGCGGTCCCTACTGGTTCCCTTTTGGGATTCAAAGAGCACCCCTTGGCTAAGGGTCTGGTGGCTGACTCTGTGTTTTGGCGCACAGGCGATGTGGGAGATGTTGACAAGCTTACTAACAAGAAGTCCAAGAAACTGGACCACATGGCCAAAAAGGTCAGTGTTGTTTCCTCTCTCAGCCTTCGGCAAGCAAGTTCTGCCTTTTTATTTTATTTATTTATTTTTAACTCTCTTTATGCTCCCCTGGTCTGGGCATCTCTACTCCTCTGCCTGAAGCCTCTTCCCATCTGGTACCCCCCAACTGGACATTCCAGCCCCTTCGGATCACCCCCTTGGGGACGGCCCACCTCTCTTACCTGGCGGCCTGTCTGAAATTAGAGGGTCCATCCACAGAGGGGTTCAGCCAGCCATTGGGGAGTCGGCCCAGTGTTGAGGATGTGGGCACAGTCCACTGGACCCCTCATCGCCTCCCAGTCCAAGGGGGATTTTTCCACTTGTGTGTTGCCCCTGGAGCTCAGATGTGCAATGGCATCAGTGGCACATATGTGCCGATGTTTGCCACAGCTCTGCCTCGCATACGCTTGCACCACAAGTTACTTGCACTGCCCCCGACCACCATCAAGGGCCGTCCAGGAGCGGCGCAGACCCCAAAACCCTCTCTGGGAAGGAGAGCTGTCCTTCGGATACTCGGTCTCTTTCTTCCCCTCACGAACCCCGATGACTGGTGTTCCGAACTGGTTGCCAGCATTATGCGGTGTGGTCAGTGCCTCAACCCTCAGTGCCACTAGGCCAGCTCAGAGTTCATCCCTTTTAATGGCTCACTTCACCCATGCCCTTCTGAGCACGATTGATGAGGTGCTTCCTCATCTCCAGGCAGACTTACAAACCACGGTCAAGCAAGTCGAGGATTAAGGCTGAGCGGTAGCTAAGCAGCAGCTCCAGACTACCATAGTCATTGGCGTCTCTTATTCTAGTTCCATGGCAGTCGTGGTTGCCATGTGCCGCAGGACGTGGCTGAGGATCTCGACCTTTACGGAAGATACCTAGCACAAGTTGGTAGATGTCTCTTTCTTGGGCACCGACGTTGAGGAGCACCTCACCCACGTTGAAAAGTCCAATGCCACCTTGGACTCAGTGATTTCCACCCAGAGGGATCCCAAGGGCTCCAAACAGCAGCAGAAGAAGAAGCTCTTTCAGCCTCTCTCTGCCCTTGCAGCCAAACCGGCCCAGCCTCAGGCTGGACAGCAGGCTCAGGCCTGGCAACCATGACTGAAGTCTGTTGCCACAGTCATCCGTAAGCCAGGAGGCCGAGGTCCCGGTGGCTCCTCAGCCAGTCCCTCCTCCAAGCCTGCCCGGTGACAGGATGAGGGGTGCCTCCCTCATGCCCATACTGTCTCCCCTGGGTACTCCTGTGGGGGGTCTGGCTCCACCACTTCCTTTCCGCCTGGTGTTCTGTCGCTACAGACAGGTGGGTCCTTCAAGTGGTTGGTCAGGGTCTGCCTCTGGAATTCAAGGCTTACATGCTTTGCCGAGCCTGTGCCCCACTGGAGGACATAGTGTCCTTCGACATCCTGTCAGCACTTCAGGATGACATCACCCAGCTGTTCTGCAAGGAGGTCGTGGCTACCATCTCTGACCCTCCAGTACAACCAGGGTTTGTCTCCAGGTACTTCCTGGTGACAAAACAAATGGAGGGCTGACGCCCCATCTTTAGATCTGCATGACCCGAACAGGTTTCTTAGGCCACACACCTTCAGGATGGTCAGCCTTTCTCAGATCATACCATCTCTTGAGCAGAACATGTGATTTTGCTATCTGGATCTTCAGGACATGTTCTTCCATGTCCTAATTCATCCGTCCCACCACTGGTTCCTCCGGTTCCATCAAAGGGGATCCTCTACGAGTTCCAGGCCATGCCGTTCAGCCTGTCCTTGGCCCCTGGGTTTTCACCAGATACATAGCAGTGGTAACAGCTTACCTGATGCACCGAGGAGTCTGGGTATACCTCTACCTGGATGACTGGCTAATCACGGGTCCCTCCAGGGAGGAGGTGGGAGAAGTCAAAGGATCTAGCCCTCCAGACCTGTGTCTCTCTCTTGGTCAGTGAGGCCAAGTTGGAACTCATTCCCTCGCAGATGATTCATTTCATCGGGGCAGAGCTTGACTCTTGCAGAGCCAGGGCTTGGCTTCTGGAGGACAGCGCAGAGGCTGTCTCCTCCTTTGCCTGATCATTTTGGGTTCGGGACTTCCTGCATCTCATGGGATATATGGCGGCATGCACTAGCGTGGTCTATTGGCCCTGCTGGAGAATGTGCTCTCTGCAATGGGAGCTGGCCCACCAGTGGTCTCAGCACAAGGGCCACTTCAACCAGCTGGTCTCTGTGACCAGGCTGATATAGGACACCCTTCAGTGGTGGTTGGTCCCGGAACATCTGCAGGAAGGTATCCCATTTGACCACCCTGACCTGATGGTCATCCTGATGACCAATGCCTCCCTTATGGGCTGGAGTGGCCACCTGGAGAACATAGAGTTCATGGGCTCTGGACCCCCAAGGAGTCCTGGTGCCATTTCAACCTGCTGGAGCTCCGGGCAGTTCAGTTGGCGCTGACTGCTTTTGCTCCCTGCATCTGGGGTCAGGTTGTTCAGGTCCAGACAGACAATATCACGGCCATGTACTACCTTAACAAACAGGGTGGGATGCACTCCCTTCATCTGTGCAGGGAAGCTCTATGTGTTTGGACCCTTGTGCACAGCCTGGAGGCCAATCTCCTGGCCATCCACATGGTCAGTGTCTCCAACCAGCTGGCGGATTCTCTCAGCTGTGTGGGCAAGGTGTCTCACGAGTGGTCTCTCCACCCAGAGGTAGTAGGCAGCCTGTTCTCCCAGTGGGGCACCCCTCTGGTGGACCTGTTTGCCTTCAGGGAGAATGCAAAGCTGAGGCTGTACTGTGCCCACCCCCCTCAGCAGAGAATGCTGCAAGGGGATGCCTTCTCCAGGCCCTGGACCCAGGGCCTTCTCTATAGAAACATAGAAACATAGACTTTGACGGCAGATAAGGACCACTTGGCCCACCCAGTCTGCCCATTTCCCTACCTACTGGACAAGCTGCAGATTCTAGTTAACCAACAGTCTATTTCCTGCAACCCCCCACTATAATTGCCTTATGTCTGTCCCATGCATGTTTGAATTCCTTCACTGTTTTAGACCCCACAACCTCTCCGGAGCGGTTCCATCGTTCACCACTCTCTCTGTGAAAAGAATTTCTCCCACATTACCCTGAGCCATCCCTTTAACTGTAAATTGTCGCCCCTTGTTCTTACAGATCTCTTTTTCTGAAAGATGCTACCATCCTGGACTTTGTTGATTCCCTTGAGGTACTTAAAAGTTTCTATCATGTCCCCCTGTCCCTCCTTTCATCAAGGGTATACATATTAAGCTCTCTCAGTCTCTCTTCATATGATTTCTGATGTAGACCCTGCACCATTTTAGTTGCCCTCCTCTGGACTGCTTCCATCCTGTCTATGTCCTTGCGTGAGATGAGGTCTCCAAAACTGCACGAGTACTCAGATGGGGTCTCACCAACTGTCTGTATAGAGGATAACCACTTCCCTTTTTCTACTTGTGATGCCCTCCTGTGCATCCCAGCATCCCCTGGCTTTCCCTACTGACTTCTCACATTGCATACCCACCTTTAGATCATCTGATATGACTACACCCAGATCCCTTTCCATTATTGTTGTTGTTAGTACCTCCCTGCTATTGTGTACTCTTCTCCTGGATTTTTATTTCCCAGGTGCATATTTTGCACCTCTTTGCATTGAATCTAAGTTGCCATATGTCTGACCATTCCTCCAACCTTGCAAGTCCTTCTCATCCTTTCTACACCCCCTTGTGTATCAACTCTGTTACAGATCTTTGTGTCATCCACAAAGAGGCATACCTTTCCTTCCAGACCCTCTGCAATGTCACCTATAAAGACGTTAAAGAGGACTGGACCAATACTGAGCCCTGAGGTACTCCACTAGTAACCCCCTTTCTTCAGAATGTGTCCATTCACTATTACCTTCTGTGTCCTGTTGTGCAGCCAGTTTTCTACCCAGGCTACCACCCTGGGACCCACTCCCAGGCTCGCTAACTTGATTATTAATCTTTTGTGCGAGACTGTGTCAAATGCCTTGCTAAAGTCTAGGTAGGCCATATCCACAGCCCCTCCCTGGTCTATTACTTTGGCCACCCAGTCAAAGAAATCGATTAGATTTATCTGACATGACCTTCCTGCTGTGAATCCATGCTGCTTTGGGTCCATGCCCCGCTGGCCTCTAGGTACTCAACAATTCTTTCTTTCCGAAGTGATTCCATCATTTTCCCCACCACTGAGGTCAAACTAACAGGTCTGTAGTTTCCTGCTTCTGCCTTGCTCCCACTTTTTTGAAGGGGAATCACATCTGCCCTCCTCCAGTCCTCAGGTACCACCCATCTTCCCATGATTTGTTTAAAAGTGTGGTTAGTGGTGTCACTAGGTCTCCTTAGCTCTTTTAGGATTCTAGGTGAATCCCATCAGGCCCATTGCTTTGTCCACCTTGAGTTTTGAAGTTCTTTCAGTACTCTTTCTCTTTAAATGGGCTGGTATCAACCCCACTATCCAGGTGCTTCTACTGTTTGGTTTAGGTAACTCCCCTCTTCTTCTTTTGTGAATATTGAGCAAAAGTATTCATTCATTATCTCTGCCTTTTCCTGTCTCCCTCTGCCCACCTCCCCTCTCCTTTATTAATCTTCCCTGTCCCTCCCTTAACCTTTCTATGTTCCCTAATGTACCTATAAGAGGTTTTATCCCCCTTCTTAACTGAGTTGGCTATCCTTTCCTTGGTTTGGGCTTTTGCTTTTCTGACTGCCTTCCCCACTTCTTTCTGCTTTAATTGATACAGTTCCCTGTTGTGTTCCGTCTGTGATTCCTTATACTTTTTGAATGCAGCCTTTTTCTCCTTAACCTTCCCTGACACTTCTTTTGAGAGCCATAGTGTTTTTATTCCAGCTTTGTTTTCTTTATTTGTTTCCCACAAAGGCTTGTTGCCTCCATGATGGCAGTTTTGATTATTCTCATTGTTCTTCCACCTCCTTTCTGGCCATTTGCTAATGCATTCCTCAGGTATTCACCCATTATGCCAAAGTCAGCCCTTCTAAAGTCCAGTATCCTTGTATTTGTATGGCTTGTCTCCATGGTTGTGTTTATTGTGAAGCACACTGTGCAGTGGTCGCTTGTTCCCAGGTGTCTACTGACTGCTAAGTTTGTGATCCTCTCTCCATTTGAGAGTACCAGGTCTAATATTGTTCCCTCCTGAGTGGGTTCCACCACTAGCTGTCTAAGGCATGCTCCCTGTAGGGCATCGAGAAAGACCCTGCTCTTGGATGTGGCTGCAGTCCATGTTGCCCAGTTAACATCTGGCATATTCAGGTCCCCCATCAACAGTATCTCACCTTTTTCAGCCATTTTGAGAATGCCCTCTATCATTTTCTTGTCCATTTCCTCCCCTTGAGACGGGGGTCTGTATACAACCCCTGTGCGGATTGTGATGCCATTCCCTGTCTCCAATGTGACCCAGAGTTCCTCTTGTCCTCCCCCTTTACTTTCTAGTTCTGTTACTTTGATCCCTTCCCTTATGTAGAGAGCTACTCTACCTCCTCTTTTACCCTCCCTGTCCCTTCTGTAGATTGTGTACCCTGGTATGTTGACATCCCAGTCATGGTTCTCCGTGTACCATGTTTCTGTGACTGCCACAATATCAAGTGTTCCACTTCCTTAGGGCTACTAGCTCTGGAGCTTGTTTCCCAGACTATGGGCATTGGTACTCATTGCCCTCCATTTAATGTTAGCTTTATCCTTTTTACCCCATCCCTGCTCTTATCGCCCTTGCCCATTTTCCATTTACCCTGTCCTGCCCTGTGTCAAGCTCTGTACCTCAGTGTTTACCCTACCTGCCATGCTTTGTGGGGAGGCTTGAACTTTCCTGTTTCCTATCAGCACCTCCCCTTGGCTGGTTTAAAAGCTTGCCAAGGAAGCCTTTAAACTGTCACCTAGGGCGTGTTTCCCTTCCTGGACAGATGCAGACCATCATGCCAGTATAGACCTTTATCTCTCCAGGTGGACCCCCAGTGAAGCCAAAGCCCTGTGCTCTGCACCAGTTTTGCAACCATTCATTAAACCGCATGGTGTGCAGTACCCTAGCCTCACCCCTGTCATAGACTGGCAGCACCTCTGAGAAGGTTACCGTGCTTGCTACCTGTCTGAGGCCCCTTCCCAACTCCACACATTCATCCTGCACTGCACTGATCTCATGTTTAGCTAGGTCATTTGTCCCGAGGTGGACAATGATATCTAGTTTCCTCTCCTGTGATGCTGCTTCTGCAATCCTGAGGATTTGCTTCCTGTCCCTCCAAGCCATGGCACCAGGCAGGCACCTTACTTACCTCTCCTCTCCCTTCTCCAGGTCTACACCCCTAACAGTTGAGTCCCCTATCAGAAGCTGTTTCTTTTCCTTGTGTTGTCCCTTGCCACTCTTTTGTGGGTCTCCCTTGTGGATGTCCCCAGCATTCTTATTGGTCTCCAATGAGGGTGTCATCATAGAGGAACCTTGATTTGCCAGACTGACATATGATAGGATAGGACAAAACATGTAGTTCTCCTTAGCAGTGATGGTTCAGATTAATTCACATCTGAGTTCTAACAAGAAAAGAGACCAAGTAATTTGTAATTTGTTCATGTGGGGTGTGGGTGTTGAAGAAAGGGGATCATAGTGCTGTCACTACTGCCATCACCCCAGAGGGATGTGGACTGCATTGTTGCTGCTGCTATCACACCGAAGGGCTGGGAACTGTAGTGCTTCTGCCATCACCACTGGCAGATGGAGAATGTAGTACTGCTGCCATCACACCTAAGGGATGGGGGCCACAGTGCTGCTGCTTCTGTCACACCTGAGGGAGGAAGGTCGTAGTGCTGTTGCTGCTGCCATCACACCAGAGAGATGGGGGCCATAGTGCTGTTGCTATGCCTTCCCTTTATTTCCCTTGAGCCATAAGGTGTTGCTCAAGGTGAGGAGGGACAAGACATGGATGATCCTGGTGGCTCTGGACTGGTCTTGCCAGTTCTGGTACTCTAATCTCCTCAGCCTCAGCTGGAGGCTCCTGAGGCATCTTCTTCTATGCCTGGAACTGTTCTCGTGCAGTCAGGGGAAAGTACTTCACCTGGACCTTCAGTCCCTGCACCTGACAGCCTGGTTCCTGAGCGACTAGAGTTCCAGGCTTTGTGCCTCTCCGAAGATGTCCTCAATGTGGTCAAGGCTTCTCTGAAGGATTCGACCCGAAAATGCTATGCCTTCAAATGGAAGAGGTTCTCCATTAGGTGCCAGGCAAGGGGTTGGACGTCTTATCTTGTCCGGTGGCTAGCATTCTCAATTACTGTACCTTTGATCTCGCTCTCAGTCGGGTCTTCGGTTGACGACCCTTGGGGTGCACCTGGCAGCCATCTCTGCCTACTGGGTGCAGGCTGGTACACAGTCGGTGGCACAGGAGAAGGTGGTCTGGTGCTTTTTCAAAGGTTTTGACCACATTTCCCATCCAGTGCGTGAACCACCATCACCTTAGGACTTGTTGCTGGTATTGGCAAAGCTCATGGGCAAGCCATTTGAACTGATGCACAGGTGTGAGATGTCACACCTGTTGTGGAAGACTGCCTTCTTGGTGGCTATCATGTCAGCCAGAAGGATTAATGATCTCCAGGAGCTCTCAGTGGAGTCTTCTTACCTGGTCTTCCACAGGGACAAGGTTGTCCTTAGCCCCAACACAAAGTTCCTCTCGAAGGTTGTATTTGATTTTCTCTTTAAGCAGGTGATAATCTCCCAGCGTACTTCACCAACCACACCTTGAAGACCGAGCACAGGCTCCATACTTTGGACCTGTGGCAAGCACTCACCTATTACAAGGAGCACACAGCTGGAGTTCGGGGAGAGGTTTGCCAGCTATTTGTCACCTATGCTGAAGGCAAATCAGCAGCTAAGCGGATGATTGGCAGGTGGATTGCATCCTGCATCGACCTCTGCTATAGGTTGGCAGGTAGGGAGCCTCCCGTAGGGCTTAGGGCTCATTCCACCCGCCATACTGCTGCCTTGGTGGCTGCTTCCAAGGAGGTCCGTATCCAGGAAATCTGTTGGGCTGCTACCTGGAAGTCGGCACACACCTTCATTTCCCAGTAAAACATCGACCTTGGGTCATGCTGGGATGCTGGTTTTGAGGCCTCAGTTCTCCAATCTCGGTTCGCTAAGTAGGGAGTATGTGCCTTACCCCCCCAGAACTGCTAGAAGTCTGCCTGAAGTGTGACTAGAACATTATATCCACGTCCGTAGAAAAATGGGTTACTCACCTGTAACAGTAGTTCTAGGAGTGGTATATGACGTTCATCCACACTAACCCACCCAACCTTCCCAGGCAAGTGGCACACTGGTCTTGCTTCCAGCAGGTAAGATCTGATGTCACGAGTCGGTGCTATGGGAGTTACCACATGGATCGGTGGGAGGAGCCAGCTTGAAGACATTCTGGTGGAGTCTTAATGGGAAAGGAACACTGCCTGAAGTGTGGAAGAGCATCATATACCACGCCTAGAACTACTGTTCCAGGTGAGTAACCTGTTTTTTGTGGTGAGAGTTTTTCTTGTATTTATTGTGTAGGGACCTTTAGTGCATCCAGTTAGAAACATCATAAGCGTTTTACACTGACTCCAGGATAAGACCTTAGTCATCGTTTTAGCTCGTGATGCTTTTGTTGACAATTTTCAGTCGTCACCCCAGATTCCTTGTCTAGTCAATGGGGCTTTTTTTTTTTTAAATAAAAGTTTTATTGTTTTTTCCTTCTGTTGCAGTACAAAAAAAAAAAAACGATAGCATTCAAATGGGGCTCATTTTGTAACTACATTTTTAAACTTTGAAATGAAAACATCATGTACGAATTGGTGTCCAGAATAGCGTCTAGCACAGACCAATAAACTTCTGACATATCCTTTAAAGGGGAAGATAAATCAAAATTTGAGCACTCCTGGATGTCGACCTCTTTATATCAGGCTTTTGGATAATCCCATCAGACCTTAGGCAGTCTACTGCTGAGTGATCGCGTACAGAAACTGATCATTTGCCAGAGATGGGTTATCTAAGTAACGTTGTCATTTTGCACTTGTGTGCATACAGTAGCGACACAGTCACTTAGATAACACAAGTCACTGGATTTTCATGAGACGGCAGCTGGTAGCAGACAGTAAATACGAAGCGGGAAGGTGATGACCCTGACTGGGGGTGGGGGTGAGGTGGGCAGGGCACTGAACTACAAGGGATAATAACTTTTTTGTTCTAAAAGGGAACCAGGAGGGGACCACCAGCACCGGGGAATAATTTAGTTCCGGTTGTTAACGGACCTTTTTTTTTTTTATTTTTTTTTGGGAAGATGGTCGTTAGGACCACTGCAGGAGTATTAGGCAGGGCGGGGCACTGTGCCTTTTTCTGATGTCATATTTTATATTTCTGTGTTCATAAGTCTCTGCTCTTCTTCTTTTTTATTTTTAATAATCAGAATGAGACAGTCCTTTTTTATACAGTCAGTATACAGGTTACATTCAACACGACTCGTAGATTATACGTAATCTGAAACATATTAATGAAATAAAGCATTCTCAGAGTTACTAGAATTAAATCCGTATACCCTTCGCCCTATGGTACAGCTCGGAAGATGGAAATAATGCAGTGTGCAGCAAAGTCGTAGCACTCAGAGTGCTTCTGTGTCAGTTCACTAGTTCATCATGCAGTGTGTGTGTGTGTGTGTGTGTGTGTGGGGGTGGGTGGGACAGGTGGCCTGGGCAGAAGAGACCGAGCTGGGAGATCAGGAATTTCATTGGGTGGGGAGTTGAGACATTGCCACCTAAACCGGTCAGGTGAAAGCTAGTACCAAAATAAGGTAGGGGACTCTGCTTCAGGATAACAGGAGAAGGGAATTCCATAAGGAAGTGGCACCTGTGGCATACTCACTGGTGAAGAGCGCCCAGTGAGGGTAGGTCAGAGGGTTTGCCCCTCATGCACTCAGGCGGTGAGCAGGTAATGGCTAGTGAGACCAGGCTGACATATTGCATTATTAGAGGGTGGGAGGGCTTGGTGAAGGAAGTGCCATTCACCGATGGTGCCCTCCAGTAAAGGAGCTCACATTACATACAGGATGCCCTGTCAGCCAGTCGTAATGTAGCAGTGAAAAGAACCACAGTGCATCCACTATAAAGCAGCACCCTGCTTCAAGATGCAGTCCCAAAGATAAGAATTTTCACAGAGGGTGGTAGGGAATCGCCGGCAGATGCTTGCTCAGGTTGTACAGAGAAGCATCTGTGGGGATATGGCCATTTTCAGAGGAAAAGGACAGAGTATCGTAGAAAAGTACAAAGCTTGCCGTTTGTTTTGGTGAAAATGGGAACATGATAGGGTTACATGCACTACAGCAGAAGACTGTAATATAGACTGGACACGTTAGGTGGAGAGGTTACCTGAGAAACTCAAAAGGACATGTGGAGAGGAGAGGTTACCCTTGAAAACCGAAAGGACATGGGGGAGAAGAAGTTATCTGTGAAAACACGGATGTAGAAATGAACTGCCCAAGAACAAGGAATTGTTACGCTTGGGCCTACTGAGTAGTACAGTATGTGTACAGCCGAACACTGGCATATCCCACAAGTAAAAGTCTAGTGCATGAAGTCTGGGAGTGAGTGGAATTTATTATCTATTATACAATGGCAAAAAAGAATCCTGGACTCTGATTGATCAGTGTGTGCCTGAGACAGTGATGTTATTACACAATAACATCACTGTGTGGATTTGTTGGAGGATGGATTTTTTTCTCTTCACACTAAAAATCTACTGAAATCTATTTTAAATTTTTTTTTATTTTGTATAACATCAAGCCATTGTATAATTACAATAATGCACTCCAAGGTGTGTGTTATTGTGTAATAACACATACTCCTGGGGTGGTAGAAGCACTCGGCTTTGCCTCGTGCTTCAACCCACTCCAGGAGTGACGTTATTACACGATAACACACACCTTGTCGTGCCTTACTGCTTAATTATCAGCTACCTACGTGCCCCAAATCCATCCCACCAACAGCAGTTCCAACAAAAATTAGTGACCCAAGAATCTGAGTGCAAGGGTCTCCCAGCAAGAAAACTATATCCCTAGACATTGGAGTTCCCTTGGCCATGCCTGCCCCCATTCCGGGCTGAGATGCAGGTCGGTCACCATACCACCTGAAGGGGAATTGCAGTAATGCATTGTTACAGTAGAAAGGGCAACCAAGAAGTAGAATTGGCATTTATATAGCACTTTTCTTTCATACACATTGTAGCCTAAAGCACTTTACAAGCAATGAGAGACTGTTAGTGTAGTGACTGTAAAGATGAAGTGGCAGTCATTCAAGTCCTCAGCACTCATGCACAGCCCTAGACAGTTGCCGGAACCAGTTATATGGGACAGGAAATGTTGGCCAGGACACCAGAGAAAATCCCTTACATTTACAAAATATTGCCCTGGGTTCTTTTACTTCCATCTGGACACCCACCGGGAAAGCAACGGAGATGGCCGGAAGGATCCACACTTTTTTTTTTCATTTGGTTTTCCTCCTGTATGACCAGGAAGGATGGGTTCCCTTCGGCTGTGCCCTGTCAATCCCACCATCCTGCATCCCACAGGGAATAACTTGAGAGCTGGAGCACCCCCACGGATCTCCCCCCCCCCCTTGGTGGGTCTGGAAGGAGGGCTGTTCTCTCCTCACCCAGGCAATCCAGTTGTTTTTTTACCCCAGGGTCCTGGTGATGCAGTGGGTAGGGTCAGTGAGCAGGCTTCACTAATGCCTGTCCTGCCACCATTTTCTACCATTTTTTGTCCTGTCCCCATGCTGGGACAAACAAATGTATCGCAGCGTGTGAAGGCATGCACATGCTCGAGTCCATAGCAACTCCCTGTTTCTGTCCTCATCAACCCGCACTACCACTAGGCCTTCACCTGGTGGCAGTCGTTTGGTGAAGCATGCAGTCCTCACTCCCCAGGAGAGGAGAGCAGCCTTCAGGTGCTCAATCCTCTCCCTCCTCAGCTGACTCACGGCAGCCCACGCTGATTCTCGAACACAGGTTGCCAGCATGGTGAGAGGTAGGGCGCGTAAAGCACCTCAGCCCTCTGTGCCACCAGGACAGCCACAGGGACCTCACTTTACCATCTCCTAGAAACACAGAATTTGTCGGCAGCGGCCGGTCCACTGGCACAGCGGTTAGATTTCCACTTGCTATGCCGACAACCCGGGTTAGGGAGTGGACCTCGGAGTCTGAGGAATGGCCGGGGGGAGAAGGATCAAGCATCCTGGGGACTCCTCCGTGGGGAGTGGGGAAGAGTGTCCGGCACTTTCACGGACCCCTATGGCGGAGCTGAGGTCACTGCAGCTAAGCCATCACCTTAGGGGGCGGTAGACACTGGATGTAATTGCACATCCCCGGCCCTTGGGGATCCAGCAAGCATAAAAAAGCCTGCCTCTCGGCATTACGACCTGCTCTTCCACCATCTCCACTGCCTTTGACGTTCGCCGGGGGGTCCCACTTCTGTGGCCCCAACCCAGGCGGTAAGCTGGTGCTTGCTTACAGTGTCCATTGGGGGAGCACTCCCGGCGGCCCTACCCAGGGGGGTAAGCCTGGGCATGGGGCGTTGACAGGCAGGGCAGGGTAGGTCTGACCGAAGAATGGAGTATTGGAGGACCCAGGACCAAAAATAAAAAGACAAAAAGAATTTATCGCCAGATAAGGTCATTTGGCCCACCTGGTCTGCCCTTTTGTCACTGCCTATGCTGTCACCATAAATGCTACCTGATCTTCAACTATCTCCTCTGCTTCCCTACTAAGATTCCCTTGTGCCTATCCCATGTAGCTTGAAGCCCACCACTGTTTTTGCCCCAACTACCTCCTCTGGAAGACTATTCCAGGAATCCACCACTCTTTCCATGAATAAATACTTCCTCACGTCCCTCCTAAATTTCCCCCTTCCAGCTTCACATGCTCCCTGGTTCTCGTGCACCTTCTCCTAATACTCCCCATCTATACCTTAGGCACCCCTGTGAGGTATTTATTGGTTTCTGTCCTGTCCCCCTCTCCCTCCACTCTTCCAGGGTATAGATATTGTGATCCCTCAGTCTTCCCTCATAGGGCTGCTGGTGCAGCTCCTGTACCCCTGTAGCATTTTAGTTGCCGTCCTCTGGATAACTTCTTTCCTGAGATGTGGCCTCCAGAACTGGATGCACTACTGCAGGTGAGGTCTCACCAACGATCTATAAAGCAGTAATACCACCGCTTTCCTTCATCTGATGATACCCCTCCCTTCGCATCTCAGCATTGCACTGGCCCTACTCTTTGCCTTGTCTCACTGCCTCGGTGCCTTGAACTCATCCGATATGATTACTCCAAGGCACTTTTTTCTGTTTGTGACTGTCAGGACCTCTTCCGCCATTTTATATTCTACTTCAGTGTTTCTATCCCCTATGTGCATGACTTTGCACTGAGACCCAGCTGCCATACTTTTGACCACTCCTCAAGTTTCCTCAGGTCTCTGCTTATTCCCTCCATCCCCTCTGGAGTGTCTACCCTGTTGCAGATTTTGGTGTCATCTGCAGAGACATACCTTCCCTTCCAGCTCTTCAGCAGTGTCGTTTTATAAAGACACTGAGGGACTGGTCTGATATAAACCTTGATACCCGCCGCTGATCTCTCCCCTCCACCCGAGTGGGTGCAGTTTACCACTACCCTCTGTGTCCTATCCATCAACCAATTCCACACCCAGTTTACCATCTTAAGACCCACCCCAAACTGCCCAGTTTCCTTATGAGCCTCCTATGTGGTATGGTGTCGAAGGCCTTGTTGAAGTCCAAGTAGACTACGTTCACTGGCCCACCTTGATCTGTTTCCCTGGTCACCCCGCCTGCACCTGAGGTCTCGTGCCTCACCAGCAGATCGTGCAGATATCAAAGCATGACTACATGCCATGGATAATCTGTTACGTGCATTTTTGTTTGTTTTACACCTAAAGTACAAGTTGTCACTGGCCCTATACGTAAGTATGGGGCTTTTTTGATGAGAGTTTCCTCCTTTGAAGAGCAACTCTGCACTTTAGCATGTGCCTTCATAAATGTGACATTTTAGCTACTGAAATTTACTAGAGTCCTTGTTTTCATTTTCAATGTACATTACTAAAGTTTACATCACATGTTGGTGGTCTAAGAAGCTGGAGGGAATAGATTCAGGGGAGATGTGAGGACGTTATTCACAGAAAGAGAGCTGGATGCCTGGAACAGTCTCCCAGTGGAGGTGGTGGTGTTGCAAACAGTGGTAGAGTTCAAGAATGCATAGAATCGGTATAAGGGAATCTTTGGGAAGGGGAAGGGGGGGGTGTGAATGGGTCAGACATCAAGTAGGATCTGTGGTGATACTATAGGCAGGAAAAAATGGGCAGACTAGGTGAGCCAAGCAGTCCTTATCTGCCTGCAAATTCTATTTCTGTCCAAAAAGTCTATGAAAAGCATTTTCCTCCCTAAGTTAACCTCACAGAGCTTTTGTTTCTAACATAGTGCTCACCATGACAACAGACTAAGATGTCACAAACAGCAATTGTGAGATCAGCTGGGGAGACTCAGATATATTTTGAGACTCCGTGAAATAAGTATTGCAGTATCTGCAACATTTATTACACCAACAACAGGGAAACATGAAAAAGGAAATAAGAAAACAATAACATAAAGCATAATTTGTGTACCATTTTCCAGCAAAAAAAAAAATTACTGCTGCCTTCAGCAGGACTCTGTTATGTAATGTCCCCTCTAAATGGGAATTTCAGGACCTTCCGTCCCTGACTACTAAAGTCGTTTTCATCATAACAGGTTCTTGTAGACTCCTTGGGCAGGATTTTTAAAGGGCCGGACACAGCACTTCTTTCCGTACCTCAGATGCATGCTGCATCCATGCAGATGTGTCCAGATGTTGATGTCCTTTTCACAGACATCAGGACGCATTTCAGACATTTCCTGTAGTCTACAACAATTTCTGCCGCAGCTACGGGACTTGTGTACACTTTTCTGACTCACATGTGGAATTCCATCTGGAAAGTCAGACCAACTTTTTGTGGTCTAACTCCCCAGGAGGATTTCCGCACTTGTGTTGGAGAAACGGACGCAGGCTGCTGAACATCTTGCCCCTTGTGTTCCCATAGTTTATATCGGCTGTGAAATCATTAGCCTTAGAAACATAGACACACAGAAGTTGTTGGCAGATGAGGGCCATTCGGCCCCCCTAGCCTGCCCTAAATTCACTACCTAAAGTGCCACCGAAGACCCTACTTGGACTACGTCTTACACCCCCCTCTTGCTTCTAAGATCCCCTTATGTCTATCCCATTCATTCTTAAATCGTGTGACTGTTTTAGCCCCTACCACTTCTGCTGGGAGACTGTTCCAAACATCCACCACTCCCTCCTTGAAGAAGTACTTCCTCACGTATCCTCTGAGCCTCCTCCCTCAAGCATCATATTGTGACCCCTTGTCCTTGAGCAGCTTTTTCTTTGGAAAATGCTCCCTTCCTGCACCTTGTTTATTCCTGTGAGGTATTTATTTACTTGGTTTTTGTTGACCGGGTAAGTGCACTAGACAAAACACTGTCTATTATCAGACATGACCCAGGAGGTTACAGAACAATGTTACAACAGCAGGACAATCAGACAGTAGTAAACAATGCCAGTAGTAGCCAGCCTGGGAGTGGGTCCCAGGGTAGTGAACTGGCTGCACAACAGGACACAGAAGGTAATAGTGAATGGAACACATTCTGAAGAAAGGGGGGTTACTAGTGGAGTACTTCAGGGCTCAGTACTGAGTCCAATCCTCTTTGACATCTTTATAAGTGACATTGCAGAGGGTCTGGAGGGAAAGGTATGCCTCTTTGCAGATGACACAAAGATCTGTAACAGAGTTGATACACAAGAGGGGGTAGAAAAGATGAGAAGGGACTTGGCAAGGTTGGAGGAATGGTCAGACATATGGCAACTTAGATTCAATGGAAAGAAGTGCAAAGTAATGCACCTGGGAAACTAAAACCCAGGAGAAGAGTACACAATAGCAGGGGCGGTACTGACAACAACAAAAACGGAAAGGGACCTGGGAGTAGTCATATCAGATGACGTAAAGGTGGGTAAGCAATGTGAAAAGTCAGTAAGGAGAGCCAGGGGGATACTGGGATGCATAGGAAGGGGCATCACAAGTAGAAAAAGGGAAGTGATTATCCCTCTATACAGACAGTTGGTGAGACCCCATCTGGAGTACTGTGTGCAGTTTTGGAGACCTCATCTACGCAAGGACATAGACAGGATGGAAGCAGTCCAGAGGAGGGCAACTAAAATGGTGCAGGGTCTGTATCAGAATCCATATGAAGAGAGACTGAGAGAGCTTAATATGTATACCCTTGATGAAAGGAGGGACAGGGGGGACATGATAGAAACGTTCAAGTACCTCAAGGCAATCAACAAAGTCCAGGAGGGTAGTATCTTTCAGAAAAAGAGATGTGTAAGAACAAGGGGGCACAGTTTAAAGATAGAGGGGATCATTAAAGTGTAATGTGAGGAAATTCTTTTTCAATGGAGAGAGAGTGGTGGATACATGGAACAGCCTTCTGAGGGAGGTTGTTGGGTCTAAAACAGTGGGGGAATTCAAACATGCTTGGGACAGACACAAAGCAATTATAGTGCGGGGTTGCAGGAAGCAGGCTGTTGGTTAACTAGAATCTGCAGCTTATCCAGTAGGTAGGGAAATGAGCAGACTGGGTGGGCCAAGTGGTCCTTTTCTGCCGTCAAAGTCTATGTTTCAGTGTACAGAACAATGGTGCAACAGAACAATCAGGTAGTAGTAAAAAATGCAGTATACAGAACGTTACTTTCAAGCAATACAGGTCAGGAGGAAGTAGGTACAACACGTGACACTTTGATCTCAGGCGGAGAAGATAAGTTTGGAGATCTACATTATAGGAGAAGTTGTAATAACACAATCAGCAGAAGGTCATGGTGGGACATTGAGACGAAGACATTAGAGAACATGTAGGGGAATAGCGATAGAGAGAAACTGGGAGTCAGTTGTAAGTGCAGACGTTGGAGTTGCTTAGGAACTTGTGAAGAGCTTGTTTGAAACAACTTGGATGTCTCTATCATATCCCCCTGTTCCCTTCTGTCTCCTAGGGAGTACATATTTAAAATCCTTAAGCCTTTCTTCATAGGACTTATAATGCAGGCCCTGTACCAGTTTGGTTGCCCTCCTTTACACCACCTCCAACCTATCTATGTTCGGAGATAGGGCCTCCAGAACTGTGCACAGTACTCGAGGTGGGGTCTCACCAGAAATCTATACAGGGGTAATATTACCTCCCTCTTTCTGCTTGTGATACCCCTCCCTATGCATCCGAGCATTTCACTAGCCTTTCCCACTGCCTTGTCACACTGTTTATCTACCTTCAGAACAAGACTTTGCTTGTGACATCACAACCTGTTGCCACAGAAATGATTCTGATGTCACAAAGGAGCGTGACTTTCAAAGCAAGGTTAAGTAATGGGGACAGCTGGGATCTAGGGGCAAAGAGCCTGTTTCGATGGGCATTTAAAGTGATTTTGTCATATTCTCAGATTAGGGGGTAATTTACATTAAATTGACGGTTGTGCCGGCGATAATCTGGCTGCATAAATGCTAATTATTTTTCTGCTGCCGTTACTGAATGGAAAGGAATTGTAGTTTGGCCCCGACAAGGTGGCCAGTCAATCCCTTCCACGTCCTGATCCATTTCCAACGCCGCTGCGCTCAGGCACGTTATGATGTGCAGGAAGGGAGAGCGCACCCCATGGAAATGAATGGGGGTATTTTTTTTTTTATTAGCAGTTTGTACATTATGATGTTAAGTTCGAGATTAATGAAGGCCACCGCTCGACTAACAAGGGTCTTGTACAGAATAAATACTCTGCTGTCTCAAGTAAGACCACAAGCAAGAATTCTGTTGAGGTGTGCCTCTACCCTTGACCCTGCCTGGGGGTCTATTCACAGTACTACAATGGCCCAGGAAGGATCGAGATAAGTGGCATTGGGTGGGCCCTGATGACAGTGTTAGAGGGGGGCATAAATCGAATAACTCCCCCCCCAAACAAAAGATGGAGCAGCCAAATAGTGTAGTGGTAGCATTGCGGCTCACTGTGATGGCAACCTGGATTTGAGAGTGAACTTGATTTATCAGGGATCTTCCAGGGCTTGGGAGGATTGAGGGACTGAGGGACTACTTTTTTCCCAGGGATGGCGAGGGACAGCTGTCCCGCAGTACGCCTGACACCCAGCAGTGTCAGGGTGTCATGGTAGTCAAGAGTTTGGGTGTCTGTGTAGCTTGGAGCTCCAGCGCAGGGGGAGGCTTCCAATGGATGCATGGACGTGTCTAACACACATAAGAGCATTTGTGTCACTTCACGTTGATGCTCCAGGGGAGAAGAAGGAGGCAGAAAAAAAACCTGCTCGTGCAGCATGACACTGGACCCTTATTGGCCTAACACCACCAACCAAGCAGCACCAGCAAAAGGAACAGGATCCATTTGCCGGGGTTGCCTGGCTGGTGGTGTAGGACTGACGAGGGCACCTGCCCGGAGGACCACACCACAAGGGCTGGGGGATAGGTCCTGGGAAAGGTGGGTGATCAGCTAGGGGGATCCAGCTGAACAAAGGCCAAGTGGGCGAGAGGGAGAAAGCCATTGGTAGAAACAAAACAAAACCTGAAATGCATCCCAAAAAGGCACAGCTTAGAGAAAAATCTAACCTTAAACTGCCTCACTGCTTTCCGTGCTTACAATGCAAGCCTAAGCAAAACAAATAATTTAAAATACAATTTCACACAAGTGAAAAAACAGTCAGATTCATTTCACCAAATGTCTACATATTGTGTACTGCCCTGAAATGAAATATAATTAACCTGATTCAGTATGTCAGCTTGCATCTGTGCGCCTTCCGGGACGAGGCTGAAAATGGGGAGAATTGCCTAGCCCTCCTTTCCCGGCCAACAACTAAAAGAAAATTCAGTTTTTACCTGTTTAAACTTAACATGTAGGAACAGACAGCCAGTCTATAGCATGTCTAATTAGGAGTTCACACTGCTTTCCAGCTGTGTGGAACTAGATACCTGACCTGTCCTTAAAGGGGCAATGCCGCTAAAATAACATAGGGACATAGGTTTCAGCAGAATCTAATATGATAATTTGGACCCCACAACTGAATTGTAAACATGGATCCAATTCTTAAAGGGGCAATGGCATTCCAACTACACTTGGACAACTTGATTCCTTTTTCCTTGTAAAAACATTTTTTTGGACTTTATTAAATACTTTATTGAAAAGATTTTCCACATACATGACAAAACATATGCCTGACAGAATACATATATGAGGAGATGCATTACTCTGATACATCACATAGGTCTGAAGAGTATTCCCTCTATTGCAACCTCTTGTTGGATGGTAATCTTTTGAAACAATCAACATGTAGTTGAAGTCTAATGAAGAAAGTGCAGTCAGTGACATAAAGTTGATATTAACAGAATTAATCATAGAAATTGGGACACCGGCCTTTTATGGGTCCTGGTTAAAGAAACCCCTTGAAACATACATGCTGTAACATTCGCTCAGTGTAAGCTCCACTGAGCCCAGACATTTAGCCTGTACTGACCCTTTAATAATTTAATAAAAAGCAGCCCATCATAGCAGTGCTAGATTAAGTGGACCCAAGACGCACAGAACCTGTTAACACAACTCTAGCAGAATATACCCACCTAGTCTGAGTATTGGCAGGCAGATGTGACCCTTGCCTGGCTAGAAGAAGAGAACCACCTGAGATACTTTGCGGCTTCTCTCTATCCCCTGAACCAGGATCGCCCCTGCCGCCCACCAACTCAAAGCAACCATGCTGGATGCGTCTGGGCCATAAAAAAATAATTCAGTGCTTCAGTATACGAGCCAGCCTCCCAGGCTGCAGAAAAACAGCAGGGGCCTGATATTCAGAAGTTTCCGCGGGCACTAACCAGTGTTTGCCCACACAAGCTGGTCTTTGTACTGGAGCCCAATATGCAAAGGGCTCTGTCGCGCCAGCAAACGGGTAGGGTCTGCACAAACCACATGGGGCGCAAATGGTGGGGTGGGACAGGAATATTGGCTAGTTTTCCATATTCAGCAGGTTTGCGTGGCTCAAGAGGGTTTGCATGGTCCTTTTGCACCATGAAAATACTGCCAATGAAAACCTCCTGTTATTCCATGCAACTCTAATGACTGCCTGAGGTAGTGGCAGTCAACCAGCCGGTTGGCTGCTGGGAGAGCATACCCGCCCCTGTAGTCCGTAGCACCCTCCCCTCTGATCCCCAGCCCTATATGAAAAGAAAAATGCCCAGCTGTTAGTGGTTCCTCCCAACCCTCTGATCCCCAGCCCCATGTGTCGTAGTATAATTCCAGGTGCTAGTGGTCCCCACCCACCCTCTGATCACCAGCCCCAACTGTATCATTAAAATCCCTGAAAGTGCTAGTGGATTTCCCCACTCCAATCACGTAGATCATTAAACTCTAGTGCTAATGGCACTTCTCCAGTCGCCAGCCCCAAAGTAGTAATTAATCATCCCTGGTGCCCCCATCACTAGCCCCGATGTAGTATTAGTCATCCCTGGTGCCCCCATCACTAGCCCTGATGTAGTATTAATCATCCCTGGTGCCCCCCATCACTAGCCCCGATGTAGTATTAATCATCCTGGTGCCCCCATCACTAGCCCGATGTAGTATTAGTCATCCCTGGTGCTAATGGTTGCCCCCACCCTCCATTTGCCAGCCCGATGTAGTATCAATTATCCCTGTTGCTAGTGGTCCTCCCTCCTCTCCCCCAACCGCCAGCCGGAATTTAATAAACCATCCCTGACGTCTGAGTACGCCCCCATGGCACTGATTAAACCCCCCAAAGTCACCGTATTTTGTGCTACGCTTTGCGCATTCTAAATATTAGGCCCCAGAACTGTTAGGGTGCCATATTAAAGCCACATGGTGAATGGCTTCTAGTAAGCACAATACAGCGCCCTCAGAAAGCATATGCAGGGAACAGGCAGTTAACCCACAGACAGTTAACTCATTTGTAACTTGGAAACACTAGAAATTGAACAATATAAGTAAGAGTCCATAATAAAAAAAAAAAAAACAGACTCACTATTTTCCTCCCCAACTTCAGTTTGAACATTGTAAACATTTTATAACACACATTCTGTGCTTCGCTTTTTTTTATCTCTTGTTACTTATTATAATGTAATTGGTGCTCACCTTAATCTACAGTTCTCTGTAATCCATGTTTGCTGACTGTTTTACACTAATGTTGTTTAATGCTTGCCTTACTTTCTCTACTTTGTATTTGCCCAGGTTGTGCCATAAAATAGACATGTACTTGTTTACTGTGCTTACCTGGTCAATAAAAACGACACAAATAACTCAGAGAAGAAGGGATTATGCTCTGTCAATTTACCTCTTGGGGGATTTAAATCTGAGGTGAACCAGTCAGTTCATTACCATAGCATAATCTCTCCTGTCATGTTTTATTCCTTGCGTAACCTGGTTACAAAACTAACATTGGTATCATAAGTCTATTTAAATATTCATGAAGCAAAGGAATGCTTTGATTGGCTGCTGTGCCAGTCAGTGCTCCAGATAAGATTTTCCAGAGTGGGTATTGTACTCCTCAATTTCAAAGTGAGGTGATAAAAAACAAACTTGGATGCATATAAAGGATGCAACCCTTAAACTGATGCATGCATTTTTCTTATAACAATGTATTTTTTTTTTTTTATAATGAAATAACAACACAGCAATAATTTGTGTCAGTTGCTTGTCTGGAATCACACACACACACACATAAACACGGACGCATGCCTGCCTACCTACCTGCTTATATTCAGCATGCCCCTTCCCACAAAAAATATTTCAGAAAATCTTTTAATCGGGCCAAGCAACTGTGTACTGCTAATGATCTCCCAAGAACAGACACACACGCACATGCACACACACACACACACACACACACACTCTCTCTCTCTCTCTCTCTCTCTCTGTCTCTCATGGAAATTGTTTCCAAAATCTGTTGATTATACCAAGTTCCATAGGACTAGAGGTGGAGGGAAGAAACTGTATAGTGAATCACAGAAGGGTGCCCTCAGCATCCGGGTAAATTCTGTTCGAGTTAGAGGGAACGGTGTCACTGATTAGTGCCTGTGCTGCAAGGTCGTATTTCTTAAGCACCCTTTCCCTGAGGCTCAGGGCACTGCACAGAATACAGCTAGATGAGAAAATATAATTCTAGGGACATGGATATGTTGTTCGCCCACACTATCTGGCAGGTTCCTTGCCGCTTTAAATCTTGCTGGAAGGTCTTCAAGCTGGCTCCTCCCACCCACCTGGGTGGTAAAACTCTCAGCTCCGCCCCATGACACCAGATCTTCCTTACCACTTGGAAGCTCAGATTCCCTCCTTAGAGCTCTGCGTTTTTCGACTGGTTCCTGATTCTTTGAGTACGTCCGAATTTAGTTCTGAAGTTTTCTAAAACTTTTAGTCTTCTGTCCCTGACTCGCGATGGACAATTGTTCCTTGCTCTCGTGGCGCCTGGTGGGCGGAATATCTCAGGACTGATCCGCACTCCACATGCGTATACTGCTCGACTTGGACCATGACTCTAAGTTTGTGAATTGTGCTGTGCCTTCGATAACGCACTGGAGGTTATGCGCCCGTTTGGGGCTTAGGTGCCCGAGATTTTCCGCGCCGGTAAAATCTATAGAGGCTCGTCGGGTGATGTCCGCGTCGGCTGACTCGGCTGAGCAGCTCGATCTCTCTACCTCCCTGGAGGAGGCGGCGGCCAAGGCTGCATCTCCTGCCTCCTCTATTGCGGCATTTATTCCGCTTTCTTTGAGTTCCTCTCATTCGGCTTCATTCAAGGAACTTCGCCAGTCCCTCTCCACGAAGGGAGAGGGGCCATCGGGACTTGCCCTTCGGCCCAGGTTGAGGGAGACGCAGGGTAAGTCCCATCATCGGCGTTTGGGGGAGCGGGAGAGGTCCCCTTCCCCAGACTGCTGACCTTCGACTTCGGTCGAGGTTGCGGCTCAGGCCATTGGCTTCACTGTGGCCCTGTCAGGCCAGCCGGCCAGGACTCCCGTTGATGTTGTCGAGTTTTCTCTCAACCCGTCACCCGGGCGGTCGACTGCAGGAGCTGTCAACCCTTCGCCAGTTTCCCCAGTGGAGGCTGAGGTTCTGCCTGCACCTTTGGGGCGGCAGTCCTCGGTCATTCTGTCCGAGCCAAGGGAAGAGCGGGTGTCCCCCCCTCCTTCCCAGACCCACCCTCGGTTTTGCCGAGGATCTGGGTCTGGGTCTGGTCCCCTCTTCTCCAGTCAAGCCACTCCGCCGACTTGGCCCAGTCTCAGATTAGGGCACGAGTTAAGTAGCAACACGTTTCTCCTCGTCTTCCTCCTCGGATGAGGCGAGGCTTCGACACAGATGGCGTCGACATTATGAGGAGTTTATGTGGCAGCAGTTGCTGTTGTCCAGGAATCAATCGACTCCGATTCATTCCCCGTCTATCAAGCAGCTGCTGCCTGAATGGCCGACGCAACCGCTCACTGCAGTTGAGGTGCCCACTTCTGGGCTGGTTGTTCGACCAAATCTTACTGCCCCACCGATTGTGGTGGAACCTCGGTAGAGGTCATGGCCTGTCCGCGGGTTGTCGGTCCACCCTCACTCCCGCCCGCCCTCGGCAGGTGAAGAGTGGCTCAGGCCTGAGGCAGCTCTTTGCAGACCCTTCGGAGTCCGACGATGACTCCTCCGTGTTCCCCATGCGGGAAGGCCCGGAGTCCTCCCTGGACCGGTCTTTGGACGACAGCCCATCGTCCTTCCTGGGTCTGCTTAGGCTCATCTCGTAGTTCACTGGGATGCAGCTCGAACCCGTGTCAACCGGGCCTATTATCCCCTGACTGAGATCCTAGACTGAGGGGGTTCACCCTCAGAGGCCTTCCCGGTGGCTGAGGCCATTGTCGGCCCAGCCTTGGAGCTTTAACAGCGGCCTGCTTCCTGTCCTCGCCCTCGGCCGGGAGTGGCCAGAAGTATGCTGTCCCTACTCCGGTTCTTGCCCGTTTTTGGAGCACCCTCTGCTGAGGGTTAGTTACTGATAACGTCTTCCAGCGTTCAAGTGACGCCGGGATGTGGATAGGTCCCACAAAGAGTCCAAGGATGGACTATGTTGGGCGCCAAGGTTTACACGCCTCTCCTGGGCCTCCGACAGGCCAACCGCCGCACTGATGGCACATTTCTCCCACGCCCTCTTGGGCTCCCTGGATGAGGTGCTCCCTCATCTCCTGGCCAACCTGCGGACCACGGTCCAGCTGATGCAGGACCAGGGTAGGGCGGTGGCGAAGCAGCAGCTTCAGACTGCTCTGTGCCAGGTCAGTAGCAGCCGCAGTGGCCATGCGCCGCAGGGCGTGGCTGAGGATATCCACCTTCTCGACGGATACCCAGCACAAGTTGGTGGACATCCCCTTCTTGGGGACTGACCTCTTCGGCCCTGGAGTGGAGGGACACCTCCAGGGGACCGAGAAGTCCAATGCAACTCTGGACTCGGTCACCCCGCCTAGAGGGACAAGAGCCGCCGGCAACCTTTGTGTAGGCCCTTCGTCCTCGGCTCCTGCAGCACGACCCGGCCCATCAACACCAGCATGAGGGCGGCGGGCTCTGCGGCAGCATCCTGACCCCAAGCCAGCGGCTTCCTCTAAGGGAAGCAAGGAGGAAGGCTCAGGGCGCCTCGGCAATCCCTCCTCCAAGCCTGCTCAGTGACAGGCTGAGGGGCACCACCCCAGGCCTCGTCACCCCTACCCGGGTCCCCCCGTGGGCGGGCGGCTCCGCCACTTCCTCCGCCTAGTCCGCTATCACCACGGACCGCTGGGTGTTGGAGGTGCCAGGAAAGGGCCTGCCTCTGGAGTTTGAGCAGGCCCCACCCCTTCGAGCCGTCGCCCCTCGGGGGACCATGGGGTCCGCAGCCTCGCTGTTGGCCCGCTGAGCCGACACTACCTGCTTCTCAAGAAAGAGGTGATCAGGAAGGTGCAGATCCTTCTCCAGACCCGGCGTTTGTGTCCAGGTTTTTCCTGGTCCCCAAACGGTAGGGGGGCTGGTGCCCCATCCTCGACCCGCACGACCTGAACAACTTCTTAGGGTCTCAGACCTTCTGGATGGTCACTCTGACTCAGATACCCCATCCTCTGAACGAGGCACGTGGCTGTGTTCCCTGGACCTCCAGGACGTATTCTTCACATTTTGATCCGTCCGATTCTTTGGAGACTCCTCTGCTTCAAGAGTGGGGGGGATCTTTTTACGAGTTCCAGGCCATACCCTTTGGCCTCTTTCCAGCAGCATTCCTGCAGTGCCGATGGGTCCGGGTGTACCCCTACCCGGATGGCGGGCTGACTGCAACCCCTCCAGAGCGGAGGTGGAGCGGTCTGGAGTCCGGGCCCTCTAGGTTGCTCTCAGACTGGTCTCCTCTCTAATGGAGCCAAGTCAGAACTCATGCCAAAGCGGGTGATCCTTTCATCGGGCCAGAGCTCGACTCTTCGAGCCAGAGCTCGGCTCCCGGTGGACAGGGCCGAGGTTCTTCCTCCTTTACCTAATCATGTCTGATTGGGCAATTGCGCCCTGCCTGGGACTTCCTGCGCCTCCTGGGCCTCATGGCGGCCTGCACCAGCGTGGTCTGATTGGGCCCGTTAGTACATGCATCCCCTTTAATGGGGGCTGGCCAGACAACGGTCACATCGCTGCGATCCTTTGGATCAGCCCGTGACAATAACAGGAGATGTGAACACTCTCCTATGGCGGACCGTTCCAGCACATCTGCAGGAGGGCATCCCGTTCAACCGCCCCAAGTCGACGGTCTTCTTCAACCGATGCATCTCTGATGGGTTGGGGTGCCCATCAAGGGGAGCGCAGAGTGCACTGCCTTTGGTCCCCTCGGGAGTCCTGATGCCATTTCAACCTGCTGGAGCTTCATGCAGTCCACTTAGCTCACACCGTTTTCCCTCCGTTTGTGCGGGGTCAAGTGGTTCAGGTCCAGGCAGACAATACCACAACTATGTGCTACCTAACCCGCCAGGGCCGGATGTGCCCCTTGCCGTTGCATAAGGAGGTTCTCCGCATTTAGTTCTCATCGCAGCCTGGAAGCGGTTTTCCTAGTCGTGCATTGGCGAAGGTGACTCCAGCCCTGGCCGATGCCCTAAGCGGATCAGGGGCTGCCCCACGAGTGGTCTCCCCTGCCAGAGGTAGCACAAGATCTTTCTCCCACTGGGTCATGCCTCGGGTGGACCTTTGTCCCTCCAGGGAGAATGCGAAGCCGAGACTGTTTCATGCCCACCCCCCTCAGCAGGGCTTGCTGTAAGGGGATGCCTTTGAGGCCGTGGACCCCGGGCATCTTCTACACCTTTCCCCCATTTCCCTTGACCCACAGGCAAGGCGAGGAGGGACTAGGCGCAGGTGATTCTGGTAGCCCCAAACTGGTTCCACCAGCTCTGGTATCCAGCTCTCCTCAGTCTCAGCCTCAGGCTCCCGAGGCGGCTTCCAGCCCGCCCGGACCTGATCTTTGTTATCAGGGGAAGGTATTCCATCCGGACCGTCAGTCCCTACACCTGGTGGCCTGGTTCCTGTGTGGCTAGTGGCCAGGCCTTGGGTCTTCCGGTGAGGTCCTTGACGTTGTTGAGGCGTCCCGCCAGGAGTCGACCAGATATGCTACGCCTTCAAATGGAAGAGTTCTCCATTTGGTGTTAGGATAGGGCCTGGTCCCTTCTCCTGTTCCTCGGCGAGCATTCCGGACTACCTGTGGTCCATTCTTCTTCTTCTTCTTCTTCTCTTTCTTTAGCAAAGGCTTGATCGGCGACCTTGAGGTGCTCTGGCAGCCACCCCTGTCCTCCGGGCACGGGCCGGAAAGCAGTCGGTGGCGCAGGAAAGGTGGTCTGGTGCTTTTCCAAGGCTTCAATCACGCTTCCCCTCCGGGGAGAGAATCTCCACCTCCATGGGATCTTCTGCTGGTATGGGCTTAGCTCACGGGCAAGCCATTTGAACCAATGCATAGGTGCGATTCTCCCACCTGTTGTGGAAGAACACCTTCTCGGTGGCTACCACGTCAACCAGAAGGATGGGAGAGCTCCAGGCGCTTCCTCCAAGTCTCCCTATCTGGTCTTCCACAGGGACAAGGTTTTCCTGCGCCCCACCCAAAGTTCCTTCCGAAGGTGGTGTCAGAGCGTCACCCTAACCGGGTGTTGACTCTGCCAGGATTCAATCCCATTCACACCTCGGAGGCTGCATATAGGCTCCATTTGGACCCTAGTTGAGTGCTCGCCTTCTCAGGGAGCATAGGGCTGAAGTTCGGGAGAGGTTTGCCAGTTGTTTGTCATCTACGCTGAAGCCGCACCTGGCAGACCTGCAGCCAAGTGGACAATGAGCGGCTGGGTCACTTCCTGCATAGATCTCCGCTATAGGTGGGCGGGCATGGAGCCTCCCAGAGGGATAAGTGCTCATTTTACCCACCCTTCCGCTGCATTGGTGGCTGCTTCCAGGGTTGTCCCTATCCGGGATATCTGCAGGGCTCCTACCTGGAAGTCGGCACATACCGTTTTAACCCCTACCACGTCGACCTTGGGTCACGCTGCAGATGCTGGTTGGAGCCCTCGGTTCTCAGTCTTTATTCCGTGCAAGTAGAGGTGTGCGCCTTCCCTCCTCCTCCCAGAGAACTGCTAGAGTCTGCTTAGATGAGTGTGGATGAACAACATATCCATGTCCCTAGAAACACAGGTTACTCACCTGTAACAGGAGTTCTAGGAATGGTATATGTTGTTCATCCCACGATTCTCAAACCTCCCGGCTTCAGCACAACCCTGGCTTCCGAGGGCTCAGATCTGGTGTCATGGGGCTAAGTCAGAGTTTTACCACCTGGGTGGGTGGGAGAGCCAGCGAGACCTTCCGGCAAGATTTAAGCGGCAAGGAACCTGCAGATAGTGTGGATGAACAACATATGCCATTAAGTAGAACTCCTGTTACAGGTGAGTAACCTGTATTTCTAGGGACATGGATATGTTGTTCATCACCTGTAATGAGTTCTTGCCGCTATCTGCGAAAATGTCAACGCTCTCCTGCAGTCAACAAAACTCGGCTCGCCCATGACTCCAGATATTCACTACCGCTGGGCTCAGGTTCCCTCCATAACGCTCTCGTATAAGACTGGTTCCTAATTCTTGAATTTTCGAAATCAAAGTTTTTGCTAAAAGACTTGATCTCTCTCCCTCGCGTGACTGCATTGGACAAATCGACTTCCGGTTTCTGGAGATGCCCTTCTGAATGAAAGATATCTCGAGACGGATCTGCACTCACGTCGTCTACTGCCTGAGCCTTGGCACAACCGCGGGCTTTGCGACCTGTGTCTTCTTTTAGGTCTATGTCATGAAGACCTTGAGAGCCGTGCTGCCCGTTTACAGCTGAGTCCGAGAAAAGATTTCCTCGGTTAAGTCAAAGAGCCCAGTCAGCGGTGTCTGCGGCGGTGGGCTTAGCAGATCAGCTCGAGCAGATGATCGCCCCTCGAAGAAGGAGCAGCGTGAGCTGCTTCTACCTCGGCTGTGGCATTGTCCGCTTTCTCTCGGTGCCTCGTGATTCGGCTTTCATTTAAGGCTTTGTCTCACCCTCGGCGAAAGGTGAGGGTCCAACTTCTTCTGGACCTTCTCGGTCCAAAGAGAGACAGAGTAAGTCTCACCCGTGGCCGCTCTTGGGAGGCGGGAAGATCCCCCTCCCCTAGTTGACGATGCGACTCAGTCGACCCCTCGGCCGGCCACTGGCTTCATGGTGTCCCTATCCCAGGCCAGTTGACCGAGACTCCTGTCAGCTTGGTGAATTTTCTCGACCCATTGGATAGCTTGTCGGCTGGAGAAGCTGAAATCCCTCTCCCGGTTCCCCGGTGGGAGTTGAGATCCCATTGGCTCGTCTGTGCCTCCGGTTCAGGCCGGTGGTATCGTCCGAGCCGAGGGAGTGCAAGATTCCTGTGACTCCTCCTGCACCGTCCTCGGCCTAGCCGAGGTTCACGGTCTCGGTCCAGACGTCTTAGTGGTTCAGCTGATCCGCCATCATAGGCGGTCTCAGTCGGCACTGTGGCAAGGCGCCGCCGCTCATCCCTCACTCCTCTTCCTTGGGCGAGGGGCTTCAAGCGCAAGTAAATCGGGGTATGAGAACTCATGTGGCAACAGCTCCTTCTGACCGGGAATAAGCCGGCGCGCCGTCGTCTTCCCCAGCCATTAAGTGGCTGTCACGGATGACGGAAACAACCTCGTTTTAGCCGAGGAGCTGTTCCCAGGCGGTTGTTGTCAATTCAGCTGCCCCACCGATTCCAGTGGAACCCCGCCTCCACAACGTTATTTGGGGCTCCGACCCAAAAATTCTACGGTCGGCTCAGGGACTGCCCTATAGGCTGTCTGTCCTCCCTCACTCCCGATAGACCTCGGCGGGTGGAGGGTGGCTCAGGCCGAGCCATCTTTGAGGACTCTTCGAGTCGAGGATGATTCCTCCCTTTCTCCAAGCGAATGGACTTGGGTCTCGAGGAGGACAGTCGGTGGACGATGGCCCTTCGTCCTTCCTAGGATTGCTGACTCATCTCGGAGTCCACCAGGATGAAGCTCGAACCCGTTTCTAAGCGGGCCAGGTATCCCCTCACGGAGATTCTGGACTGAGGGATTCCCCTACGGAGGCCTTTCCGGTGGCCGGGGCCATCAGTGGGTCCGGCCTTGGGCTCTGGCACGCCCCAGCTTCCTGCCTCGTCTTGACCCAGGATGGCCAGGAGTATATGTGATCCCTAGGTTCCCTGTCCAGTTTTTCCAGAACGCCCTCTGCTGAGGTTGGTTATAACAGCGTTTCCGGTGCTGAGCAACTGAGGATGTCAGACAAACCTCCGACAAGGAATCCAAGATTGGATTATGCCAGGAAAAGAAGTCTATACTGCGTCCTCTCTGACCTTCGTCCAGGCCAGTTCGGCCATCCTCATGGCACATTTTTCTCATGCCCTGTTGGGCTCCCTGGATGAGGTCGTCCCTCATCTTCCCGCGGATCTGCAGACTACGGTCAGGCAGGTGCGGGACCAGGGCAGGGCAGTGGCCAAACAGCAGCTTCAGACTGCTTTATACATTGGGGACTCATGTGCCAGGTCTGTGGCGGCCGCAGTGGCCATGCATCGTCGGGCTTGGCTGAGGATATCCACCTTTACTGGATACCCAGCACAAGTTGGTTGGATGTTCCCTTTGTGGGGACTGGACCTGTTCGCCCTGGGGTGGAAGGTCACCTGCAGAGGATCGAGGAAGTCCAATGCTACCTTGACTCGGTCTCTTCCACTCAGAAGGACAAAGGCCGCAAACCTGGCCCTAAGCCCTTTCGTCCTTCAAGCCCCAGCGCCCCTGTCCAACAGCGTCAGGGCCAGCGGAGGCTCGGGCTTGGCATCCCAAACCCAAGCCGGAGCTTCCTCCAACAGGAAGCAGGGAGTGGGCCCAGGAGGTCCCTCAGCCGGTCCTTCCTCCAAGCCTGCCCAGTGACGGGCTGGAGGTGTCGCCCCAACCCGCCAACTCACCCCAAGGTTCCCCCCGTGGAGGACAGCTCCAGCTTTCCTTTCTCGACCTGGTCCGTTATTACCACGGACAGGTGGGTACTGAGGTGGTGGGAAAAGGCCTGCCTCTGAGAATTGAGCAGACCCGCCCTTCAGAGCTGTCGCACCTCGAGAGCCTCGGGTCCGCAGCCTTCACTGTCGGCTCGTCGGGCCGACATCGCTCTCCTCCTCCAAAAGGAGGTGATCAGGGAGGTAGCGGACCCTCCCTCAGACCCGGGGTTTGTGTCCAGGTACTTCCTGGTTCTGAAACGGATGGGGGGCTGGCACCCCATTCTCGACCTACACAACCTGAACAAGTTCCTAAGGTCTCGAACCTTCAGGATGGTCACTCTGGCTCAGATAATACCATCTCTGGAACACGGCGTGTGGTTCTGCTCTCTGGACCTGCAGGACGTGTTCTTTCACGTCCCTATCCATCCGTCACATCGGAGATTCCTTCGCTTTCGAGCGGAGGGATCCCTCTTCGAGTTCCGAGCCATGCCCTTCAGCCTGTCTCCAGCTCCCAGGGTCTTCACCAAATGCATTGCAGTGGTGACAGCCTTTCTGCAGCACCGAGGGGTCCGGGTGTACCCTTACCTGGACGATTGGCTGATAGCAGCCCCCTCCAGACAGGAGGTGGAGCGGTCCAGAGATCTGGCCCTCCAGGTTTGCTCTCAAGTCGGCCTTCTCATCAACGAGGCCAAGTCGGAACTCGAGCCGAAGCAGGTGATTCTGTTTCTCGGGGCAGAGCTTGACTCTCTTGAGCCAGAGCATGGCTCCCGCCCGGACAGGGCCGAGGTTCTACCTCCTTTGCCCAATCATTTCTGGTTGGGCAATGCGCCTACTGGGACTTCCTCTCGTCTCCTGGGTCTCATAGTGGCCTGTACCAGCGTGGTCCGTTGGGCACACTGGCACATCACCCCCCCTTCAGTGAGGATTGGCCAGCCAGTGGTCACAATGCTCTCACGATCCATTAGACCAGCTAGTGATGGTGACCAGGAGATGTGGAGGCAGCTCTCGGTGGTGGACGATTCCATCTCATTTGCAGGAGGGCATCCGTTTGTCACCCGCAGTCTCTTTATTGACCCGATGCCTCTCTGATGGGTTGAGGTGCCCATCTGGGGAACACCGAGCGCACAGCCTCTGGTCCCGTGTGGAGTCCGATGCCACATCAACCTGCTGGAGCTCCGGCGGTCCGCCTGGCTCTCACCGCCTTTGCTCCATTTCTCCAGGGGTCAGGTGGTCCGAGTCAGGCGGAGAATACCACGACCATGTACTACCTAAACCGCCAGGGCGGGGCGCATTCCATGCTTCTATGCAAGGAAGCTCTCCGCATTTGGTCCACTCGTGCGCGGCCTGGAGGTGGATCTCTAGCCATTCATCTGGCGAGAGCCTCCAACACCCTGGCCGATGCCCTGAGCGGATAGGGGCTGCATCTCATGGTGGTCTCTCCTGCGAGAGTAGTACAAGATCTGTTCTCCCACTGGGGCACACCTCAGGTGGACCTGTTTGCCTCCAGGGAGAACGCGAAGCTGAGGCTGTTTCATGCCCGCCCCCCTCAGCAGGGCTTGCTGCAGGGGGATGCCTTCTCGAGGCTGTGGACCCCGGGCCTCTTTTACGCCTTTCCCCCATTTCCCTTGATTCACAAGGTGCTTCTCAAGGCAAGGAGGGACAAGGCACAGGTGATTCTGATAGCCCCAGACAGACCCCGCCAGTTCTGGTACCCAGATCTCCCCAGCCTCAGCTCCAGGCTCCCGAGGCAGCTTCCAGCTCGCCCGGACCTGCTCTCAGTCAATCAGGGGAAGGTGTTCCATCCGGACCTTCAATCCCTGCACCTGGCGGCCTGGTTTCTGAGCAGCTAGAGTTCCAGGCCTTGGGTCTTTCAAGACGAGGTCCTCAATGTTGTTGAGGCGTCAAGGAAGTCGACCAGGAAATGCTATGCCTTCAAATGGAAGAGATTTTCCATTTGGTGTCAGGGCAAGGGCTTGGACCCTTCCTCCTGTTCTTTGGCAAGCATCTTGGACTGATATGGTCCTTTCTAGTCAAGGGCTTAGGTCGGCGACCTAAAGGTGCACCTGCAGCCATCTCTGCTTACGAGGCGCAGGCGGGGAGTAGTCGGTGGTGCAGGAGAAGGTGGTCTGGTGCATTTTCAAAGCCTTGATCACATTCCCCTCCGGTCACGAGAACCTGCACCTCCAAGTGGGATTTACTGCTGGTACTGGCAAAGCTCATGCGGCAAATACATAGAACCAATGCACAGGTGTGAACTCTCTCACCTGTCGTGGAAGACCACCTTCTTGGTGGCTATCCGTCAGCCAGAAGGATGGGAGAACTCCAGGCGCTCTGCATTGAGTCTCCTTACCTAGGTCTTCCACAGGGACAAAGGTTGTCCTTGCCCCACCGAAATTCCTTCCGAAGGTGGTGTCGTGAGTTTCACCTTAACCAGGTGTTGACTCTGCGATGTTCTACCCCAGTCACACCTCGGAGGTCGATTACAGGCTCCATACTTTGGACCCTAGAAGAGGGCTCGCTTATTATAAGGGCCTTACAGCTCAAATGAGGAGAGGTTCGCCAGCTGTTTGTCACCCACGCTGAAGCCGCACCTGGCAGACCTGCAGCCAAGCGGACGATAGGCAGGTGGGTCACCTCCTGTATAGATCTCTGCTATAAGTTGGCGGGCATGGAGCCTCCCAGAGGATGAAGCTCATTCTACCCGTCCTACTGCTGCATCGGTAGCTACTTCCAGGGGCGCCCTATCCAGAAATCTGCAGGGCTGCTACCTGGAAGTCAGCACACCCTTTATTACCCATTACCACATCAACCTTGAGTCACGCTGGGATGCTGGTTTTGGGGCCTTGGTTCTCCAGTCTTTATTCCCTAAGTAGGGGGTGTGCGCCTTGCCTCCCTCCTCCCGGAGAACGGCTAGGAGTCTGCCAATAAGTGTGGATGAACAACATATCCATGTCCCTAGAAATACAGGTTACTCACCTGTAACAGGAGTTCTCGGAATGGTATATGTTGTTCATCCACACGACCCACCCGACCTCCCCGGCTTTGACACACAACCTGAGCTTCCAGCGGGCCAGATCTGGCGTCATGGGGCGGAGCCGAGAGTTTTGCCACCTGGGTGGGTGGGAGGAGCCAGCTTGAAGACCTTTCGGCAAGATTTAAAGCGGCAAGGAACCTGCCAATAAGTGTGGATGAACAACATGTACCATTCCTAGAACTCCTGTTACAGGTGAGTAACCTGTATTTCTAACCCCTAGGTGGCACTATCCCAAGGGCTACTACCTGTGCCTGCTTGGCTAGTAGCAGGTTAAGGGGCCTGAGTTCTGAAATGGGTGCCTCCACCCGGAGGCCAGGGTTGGTAGTGGTCAAACTTAACATGGGCACAGCCCTCCGGGACACTGTAACCCCCCCTCTTTCCTTACTAGTGGCCGGAACAATACACAGTAATCACTTTCACAATACCCCGATACACCACACAAGCACCCACACTGTTTGCACTTACCACCAGGGCTTTCCTCTGGCCTGGCCCTGGGGACCCGCTGTAAAACAAGGTTATACACAGGAAATAACAGCAGTAGAGTACTCTTGCACAAACTGGAACCACAGTCAGGGTAAATGCAAAAAAGAGTTAGATCTGATTTATTTAAAGGACCTTGAAGGGAAGGGCATAATCAGGTTAATTTGCTTAAAGGCTGTATCAGTCAAACAGTTATGCATTCACTTCAGGGTCCATAAACAGTCACACACTCTGGGTACCCACATGGAGAATGCTGGGCTAGCCAGGAACGTTGCAGCTGGTTGGGGCCCTGTGATGGAAGAAAACAACATGCACAACACACACTATTTGTAATCCGGAGCCAGTGGGCTCAGTTCTTGAGAAGAAAACAAGACAATCAGATGATGCACTTTTAGATTAGGCTGTTGTTGTGGGGAGCTACCCTGATGATTACTCAAGACTGGACACAGGCTGGACGAAAATCGAGACAGCAGATGGTTAATCTGGAGTGCCAGGAGAAGCAGGACCCATAAGAATCACCGAGGTGTCATTCCTGTTCTAGCATGGAGCAGCGGGCTGATCCCCAGGCAGGTCTCTTGTCGATGGCTTTCTCTGTGCAGCGGGTAGACTGGCTGGGTAAGTGTGGCAAGGCCCCGGTCAAATGGAGACAAATTCGGATGCAGTCCGTTTTGGGCTGGATACAGCTTCCAGCAAGCAGAACACAGTTCACACAGTGGGGAACCAAATCATGACCCACTAACAACTCACAGCACATTTACATGTAAGGAAATTCTACTGTACCAGGCAAACCGCTCTCCGGTCACGATCGTAGAGTCTCTGCACAAACCAGGGATTCAAAAGCAGCTGGAAATCCTGACAGGCTGATCGCATTCAGCAAAATCTTCGGTCTTCTTCAGGTATGAACCTGGTAAAAAATCAGTGGCCTACTTCGTTCTCTCCCTCTCAGGGGCAGCAGGCAGACCAGGTCACAAGTCAGGCCTTTCCACAGTTCTCCCATGTGAAACTACTCAGACAACTGCTTGACTGTCCCAAGCTGTTGGTTCTTCAGCTCCCAACTTAGATCTGACTCAACTGCCAGCAAGCCTAGGACTTTCCCCAGAATCCAAAAGGTTTGGTTGGCTGATCTGTCTGTCAGTCACAACAAAGGCTCCCCCTTTAGGTGCAAAAAGGCGCCAAAAGCCCAAAACTACAATTCCTATAGATTCTGGCTCCAGCCAGCTCCTGTAGTCTGGCTCCATTTTAGGTCCCACCAGTTCTGATTAGTCCAATTTACAGTCTCAGGTCAAGATAGTGGAGACAAACAAAACAGTCCTTGCTGCAAAGAAGGCAGGTTAAACAAATTACATTATCATTGTCACTCTAAATGATTTTCAGCAAATAGTTACATCTTTCAACAGAGCTCCCTCTCAGATTACTTATGACTGCAATCCAGGCAGCTCTTAAAGAGACAGTACACAGAGGCTATACCGGCTCTGGTAATCACATTTAAACTGCTAAAACGCAGGACACCAGCCTGGCAGTGAGCATTTAGGCAAGCTCGAGGAAGACTTTTCGGGAACCCACATTTGTAGGGAGGTTACATAATAAGCACAGAACATATAAATCAAACAATATACTATGATCCAAAAGCTTGTCTGAAAAGGTGTGCTTTCAGACCCCTCCTGAAGACTTCCACCAAGGGGGCTTCCCTCAAAGATCTGCTGCAACCTCAAAAGCACGATTGCCATATGTTTTCAACTGGGCCCTGGGAACCAGTAGGAGTGCCTCCTCGGCACAACAGAGAGTGCACAAGGGGCAGGCAGGAGTCAGGAGGTCTTGCAGACAGCCAGAACCTGAACCGTATAGGGCCTTATACATGACTAAACCCACCTTGAAAGAAATTCTCCACCTTACTGGTAGCAGTGGAGGCTTCACAGGACTGGGGTCACATTACAGGACCTCAGGAGGCCCATTGGCAACCAAGCTGCTGTGTTCCACAACAGCTGCAGACAGCGCAGGACCCCGCCACTGACCCAGAGATACAGAGCATTGCAGTAGTTGAATCTGGATGTCACAAAAGCATGCACTAGTGACAGCAGGTCACCAGGAGGTATTAAGGCTTTAATCTGGGCGATATTCTTAAAATGGTAAAAACCAATATGGGCAACAGATGACACCTGAGCCTCAAGTGTCAGTCTGCTGTCTAGGATCATGCCCAGATTTTTTACCTTTGCGGAGTCCAGGAGAGGAACTATCCCAAGCATCAGGCCCATTTCAGCCCTCATAGAGTCTGCCTCCCTCTGGCGACCTGGCTCAGTCACCAGCACCTCCATCTTACCTGGGTTGAGTCTCAACCAGTTAGCGGACATCCAGTCCTGGATCTCAGCCAGACATTTGTTTAGCACCACCACTGCATCACATGCCCCATGTACAGCTGGGTATCATCTGCATAGCAGTGAGACTCCACACTGTAATGTCTAATGTTCTCACCAAGGGGCAGCACATACACTGTGAACAACATGGGTGAGAGGACAGACCCTTGGGGAACTCTGCAGAGTAGGGGCTTAGGGTGGGAGGAAAAACTTCCCATCACCACCCTTTAGTCCTGCCTGTAAGAAAGGACTCAAACCACCTGATGACAGTGCCGGTGAGTCCACATAGCCCCCCTCAGGTGAGCCAGTAACACCACATGGTCCACAGTGACAAATGCTGATAAGTGATCGAGGAGGACTAGTATTGACCGCTGTCCTCTATCTCTAGCCCTGTGGAGATAATTTTGCACCTTAGCCAGCACAGTTTCAGTGCTATGTCCAGATATAAATCCCAACTGGAGGTGCTCATAGATGTCAAAGGCTGTGAATTGTGCCTTGAGTTTCAGAGCCACAATTTTCGCAATAACCTTACCCAAGAAGGGCAGGTTAGAGACTAGTGTATAATTCGCCAAGACGTCTGGATTGAGAGATGTTTTTCTTTCAGAAGGGGCTTTATCAGAGCCTCTTTCAAGGCATCAGGAAATAGCCCCTCTGAAAGTGAGCACTGGACTATCTCAGTGAACACTGGGCCAACGGACTCCATGCATCCCAGTAAGAGACGGTTTGGGTCCAAGTCCAATTCACAGAATGTGGGCCGCAGCTTCAAAATCACCTCACAGACCTCTTCCATCCCACCAGGGAGTCTAAACTCCCTCTAGGCAAGGGGAGTGCTCTCGGGGATGTCCAGTGTGCCACTGCCGGGCCGCGAAGGCCCGGATGAGGAAATCGCAGCTCTGATGGAGGACACTTCTATGAAAACATAAAGTGAACTTACAAGCTTAAATGGGTAGACTGGGTGGGCCATAGGCCCTTATCTGCCAACACTGTCTGTGTATCTATGTACTTTGTCAGAGTCGAACAGAGTGAACTCCTTGCACTTTTTCACCAAAACCTCTCTAACCAGCTGCAGACAGGCTGGATGAAGCAGCCTGTCCACAGTTCAGAAGAATTCAGCTGGCCTGTTCTTCCCTGCAGTAATCTCCCTGGACAGATAAGCTGCCTTCTTATGGGAGATTGCCCTCTGATACCGTAGTGAGCTTTCTGAATCGGCTTGTCCTCCTCTGACTGTGACTTATGCCAGTGATGCTCCAATCTCTGACCTTTGATCTTCATCTCCTTGAACTTCCCATCAAATCAGGGGGACATCAAGCGAGAAGACCTAGGTCGTATATGGATTGGTTTGACAGAATTGAGTGTGGAGGTGATAACCCTGTTGGAGACTGCCACCGCCTCACTTGAGCTGATCATACAGGTAGCACTCACTGCCAAGAGGTCCATTACCACCATTAAGCCCTCTGGGGACAATCCCCATTAAAGTAGGATAATGTACCAGCTCCACAAGGGAAGGGCTTACTGGGGGGGCCAGACAAGAACCGCACTATGCAGTGATCCAACCAAATGACTGGATCAATCATGAGATTATAAATCTCAAGCCCCAGTGAGAATACTAGGTCAAAGGAATGACTGTGGCTGTGTTTCGCAGAAGCAACTGCTTGTGCAAAGCTCAGCGATATCATCAGCTGGAGGAAGTCGTGTCCAAACTGTGATGATTCGTCATCGATCCAAGCATTGATGTCACCCAGGACCAACTACCTGGGTGATTCCAATGCTTTCTTGGTGACAAATTCCAAGACTTCCTGCAGAAACTCCTTCTTGTGCCCTGGAGGCCAGTACACAAAAAGGATTCTACAGACTGCACCTACCCCAGCGTAGGACCATGCATTCAAATGATGAAGTAGATTCCACCGTGTGCACAGAGATGTTCAGGTTGGATCTAAAACAGATGGCCACACCTCTGCCCCTGTGTCCCCTCAAAGGGCAGTGTACCACGGAGAACCCAGCTGGCACGGACGCCTCCAAAACTGGATCAGCGCCATCTCCCAGCCAAGTCTTTGTGATGCAAGCCAGACTGACTGAGGAAATCAAGTCCACTCTAATTGCAATCTTGTTCCTGATTGATTGAATATCACATAACACAACTCGTAGGGGACTGGCCAAGGCTGTAGGCCCAGCAGCTACCTGTCCGCTTGGTCCAGTGAAAACCCTGGGAATGGGAACCAGCCACTTGTGGCCTCTCACAGGGTCCCATTTTGCCCCAGGGCACCGTCCGCCCTCACACAATCCCAACCTCCCTACAGTGCCTAATAGCTGCAGGTGGCAGGGGGGAATCAACGAAGGGGCAGAGGTCCCGCAGCAGGGATCCCGAGTAGGTGCTCTTGTGGGGTCTGAACCCAACACACATCCTCTTCTGCAGCTGTAACCAAAACGTAAAATTACCCTATATCCTCCTGAATCAAGAATAAAACAAAAATAAATAACATAAAACCCTAACCAGCATACGCACAGTCAACCACTCATACTAATACAAAAAAACTTTAACCCACACACGCCCACCAACCCCCCCACTACTCAGCCCCCAAAATGTTTTTTCCTAAAATAATAATAAAACAATACATAATACAGTAAATAATACAGTAGCAGAATCCTAACAAGTTGCTGTGGGGGAGTAATGTTTAAAAAGTTCGGCTCCTATTAAGGAGCAGTGTGTGACAGGGAGAGCCTGCCACTCTTGAAGACTGACCTTTTCTTAAATCTTTTGCAACAGTTCTTCTGTTTCTTAGTCTAATTTATCTTTTACAATTTCTAGTCCATAAGGTTGGCCACCTATGAGTGCTCCTTCCCCTTTGTTGACTATGTTATAGTGTCCTCTTTAATTTTCCTTTTCCCTCTCAGGTCCTTGTACAGGGAGGTTATTGTGGTGACCTCCGAGCTGATGTAAAACAACAGGCTGTGTTCCTCATTGTTGGATTTTGTATGCAGTGACATAGACAGGATGGAGGCCGTCCAGAGGAGGGCAACTAAAATGTTACAGGGTCTGCACCAGAAGCCATACGAAGAGAGACTAAAGGAGCTTAATATGTATACCCTCGAGGAAAGGAAGGAGAGGGGGGACATGATAGAAACTTTAAAGTACCTCAAGGGAATCAACAAAGTCCAAGAGGGTGGCATCTTTCAGAAAAAGAGATGTGCAAGAACAAGGGGGCACAATTTGAAGATGGGGGGGATGGCTCAGTGGCAATGTGAGGAAATATTTTTTCATGGAGAGGGTGGTGGACACATGGAACGGCCTTTCTGAGGAGGTCGTGGGGTCAAAAACAGTGAGGGAATTCAAGAATGCATGGGACAGACATAAGGTAATTCTGGTGGGAGTTAGGAAGAAGTAGGCTGTTGGTTAACTAGGATCTGCAGCTTATCCACTAGGTTGGGAAATGGGCAGACTGGGTGGGCCAAGCGGGTCCTTATCTGCTGTCAAAGTCTGTGTTTCTATGTATGCAATAGCTCTATGTCATAAAATACCTTGATGTATATGTCTAATGTGTATGAAACCTCTAAATGTTGAAAATACTGCAGCACTTGGTGTTTTTGATAAAGGTAAAAAGTTACTAGGGGACTGTATTGTAAAAATTAAGTTACCGTGGTAGAGATATCAGAAAACCCCCGTTGTGTTATTTAAAATGCATGTAAATTACAGATTGTTTGAGAGGCCCTTTGGCACCACGTATACCAGCTTTAAGCTGAACCAGCCTATAATTGCATGGTGATTTGCATATACATCCCATGATGCTTTGCATTATGGAGGTATGTGTGATATTGTGTTTCTTTGAAACTTGGCTTTATTACCAATGCCTATTGGGGTAACCCTTGCTTCAGTGCTTCTGCACTGAGGTTCTTTGTCTTTAGTTTGTTTTTGGAGTTTTTTCCTTTTTTGAGCTCCCTATCACCCAGACACACAAGACCAACATAGGGAATGAAATAATGTTCACTAAAGAGATAGATCAGTGGGTCAGTAGGTGCTGACTAAGGCAGAGGAAGGATATGCACCATCTGTTGCTGCAAACTGATGTATTGAAGAAGGGATATGTCATTGCTTAAGGTTATCCCGTGTTTTAAATAAATATCACAGAGATTGTGTGTGTCACCTGAAGTTCTGCGTGTGGTCCATCTGTTAGCCCACTACTCCTCCACACAATGTACAAACTTAACTGTAAGTGAATGTCCACAGATTAGCAACTGAAGAGCTAAAATCTCAGCAGATACTGGCAGGTCCTTTCTAGCATTGCTCGCACCAGTGCAAAGGAAAATATAAACAAGGGTGGTGAAAAAGTTCAATTTGCGCCTGAGAAGTGATTTCATTGTTCACCTTGTTCATGAGGTGGGGTCATAAGAAGGGTATGTTGGAAATTTGGGGTCAAAAATATCTAAAATGGCAAAGTTATGCAGTGGAAAATAGTGATTTACAAGTAGGAAAACAGTGCTTTTACCACAATAATCCAGAAGCTGTCTGGGGTGCAAGGTTATAAGCTGCTCAAAAGGATGAAGGCTCAAACACACACAGAGTTCAAGGGAACTGCTTCTTCACCCTGCTCTCACCAGCGTTGAGGCATAACTGTTCAAATCAAGCAGTTCAACTATAGCTAAAACAGAGCTCTCACCCTCAGGATCCAGAGACTGTAGACGAGAGTTCAAGGGAGACCCTTCTGGAGCGTATTAGCACTGTTCTCACCAGTGTTGAAAATGTAGCTGGAGACAGACCAAGCAGTAATTAATTCTGCATATCAAGCAGTTTGGCTATAGTTAAAAGCAGAGCTGTCACCCTTAGAATCCAGAAGGCTTGTGTACCATAAGGCTGCTTGGACATGCTGAGCACAGCCACTTAGACCACTGAATGCACTTTGCCTGTTCTGTGGCTCTGACCCTGCAGCAGCAGATCAGTGGCTAGCACCAACACAGTCCACAAAGTTCACATATTTACTACACGCTACCTGCATATCCAGCCAGAAAACAAATCCACGGAAAGCAGCAACAGTAGTCTCAGCAGCGGGCTTCCCAATCTGGTCCGGACAGATATTACTCTGTTCAGGTGAACTCTCTTCCTGTAACTGACAGCACGGCATCCCCCAGGTGGGCTCTCCCACAGTCATATTCCAAACAGTGGTGATCCACAGGCAAATAAGGATAAAGTTACACTATCTGAAAAAGTAGACACCCTTTAACTTCAACTAGGATCTACTGAGACAGACTCCATACTTGATGGCCAGAAGACATTTGAACCCAGGATATTGTCCTTGATCGTCCCTACTCATTCTTTCCACCCCCTCTGGAGTATCTACTCTGTTGTAGATCTTGGTGGGATCGGCAAAGAGACATACCTTCCCTTCCAGCTCTTCTGCAGTGTCACTTGTGAAGACACTGAAGAAGACTGGTCCCAGCACTGAGCCCTGAGTTTTGTCATTGGTCACTCTCCTCTTATTAGAGTGAGTGCAAGTTATTACCACCCTCTGTCGCCAATCCATCAACCAGTTCCATACCTAGTCTACCACCTTGGGTCCTACCCCAAACTGCCCAGTTCCTTTCTAAGTGTCCTGTGTGGTACGGTGTGAAAGCCTTGCTGACGTCTAAGTATGCCACGTCCGCCACTCAACACTGATCTGTTTCCCTGGTCACCCAGTGGAATAAACTGATCAGGTTCATCTGACATGACCTCTCTCCCCATGAATGCATGCTGCCTCGGGTATTGCAAGCCACTAGATTCAAAATATTCCACTAACCTTTCTTTCAATAGTGTTTTTTATGTGTATGTGTTCCATTTCTACTTACAAAAACATTTTAACCAGTTTTATCAGTGGAATAAACTTTTCAGTGTGCCATCTGGTGATTAAAGCCCCTGGCATTGCCTTGGGCTCAAATCCACTAGTCAGTACATTCAAATATTATTATTTAATTAATTAATATATTATTGACAACCCCAAGGAAGATGGCACCCCTGATTTGTTTTAAGGGTGGGGTTTTAGAGTTGGAAACCCTAAAGCCACAATTCCCTACGTTTGTCGCTTTAGCCTGAACCCTAAATGTTGCATTAACAGTTTTTTTGCAAATAATTTCCTTACATTTTTGAGATAGTACAAGTGTTTCTTATTTGCTTGTGGGGCCCTGCGCTCCCATCCATCCATACTTTTTCAGATAGTGTAATCGTATCCTTATTCCGGGCCCTGCACTCCCATCCCTGCATAGATGGCGTATTTATTGTTTATTTATTTAAACGCTTTACCAGGAAGGCACTCTGAGCAGTAGTGCTCGAGTCCAGGTGCGTCCTGGGGGAAGGGGGCAGAGGGAAACGGTAAATACTTAAGGCAGTAAACATCCAATAATTTGCATTATACAATGGCAAGAAAAAATCCTGGACTCCGATTGGTCAGTCTTGGGCTGGACCCATGCTGTTAATCAGTACAACATCATGGGTCTAGTCTCAGCCTCGCTGTGAACCTGCTGCTGAGCAGCAGCATGCTGAGCATTTGCTTGATTGTTTCATCTGCTCTTAAAAAACCAAAACATTTTTCCACACGAAAACATCTTTAAAATAATTTTTTTGTACTGTATAACAACGAGCCATTGTATATATAGCAATAATACCCTCAGGGTGTGTATACCGTTTGGAATGCGTCACGCCTCAGTTATTGGGCCTTGCCAGCTGCGGCCTCGTGCCCAACCACCTGAGGCGTGACGTTATCCCAGCACGACACACACCCTGTCGGGCATTATTGCTTAAATAAACAAGGGGTAATACAGTACGTACTTAACAGGAAGCTAGCATACAGACAACATATAAGCGGAGCAGTTTTACACCAATTTAGAGCAAAAACAGGAGCAGTGGTAAAAGTAAAATCATGCTTAGTAATACAAATTATACAGAAATCGACCAGAATACAACAGAAAGCACCAGATAGTGTGACCATAGGAGACTGGAAGCCCTAAACTGACAGTCTGCTGCTATGTGATTATTAGACACAATCACCCACAGGCACAAGATGGCGTGAAATGGGAATTGATGAGAGAACTGAAGTGCTTAGTCTGGGACATATGTCTGATGGCAGACGGGAGGGAGTTCCACAGTTTGGGCATCTGGTATCTGAAGGATGCTTGGCGGCTAGAGGTGGTCACCCCACGGGACTACAAGGTGCGTGTGTCATAGTTCCTAAGGGGGTGGACAGGAGGGGTAGGGATAGCCAACACATCAGAGAGATAGGTTGGCAAGGTCAGGGTCCAGAATTTGGCAGTGAGTTTGGCGCAGTGGGACAGACGTATGTATGTTGATGTGGAAGCGCAGGGCACAGAGGGCCTGGTGCTTCCATTTAAAGGGCAGCAGCAACCAGCTTGTCAGCATAACCTTCTTATTACCCCAACTCATGAACCTGGTACTAAAAATTGTCAAATCCTCATCAAAACGTCATTCGGTGCCAGAGGTGTGAAAACACATTTTAGTGAAGATTTGGAAAGTGACAGCTGTCACATTTATGAGGTGGTATACCGAAATGGCTATTTTGAAAAGTTGGGATGCAAATATTGAAACTTACAAAAAGTTACAAGCGAGCTAGCAAAATTTTAACATATGTTCATAACTTTGGCATTGTAACATATTTTGACCCCAAATTTTCAGCATAGGCTGTTTATGACCTCACCTCATGAACAAGGGTGGTAAACATTTGAAATGCCATCCAAAAGGTAATTTCACCAAATGACTGCAAAATGGCTTTTTGTGCCAGATTTGCATAATTCCACTGACATTGTTCATGAGGTGGGGACTCCGAAAGCCCATGTTGAAAATGGTGTTATCAAAATATGCCAAAATGTTATTGTTATGCACAAAAGTTGAAAACCCCTTTGAAATGCATTAAACCGCACTTACCTTAGTGTCTCATATTGCAGTCGCCGATTCTAGCAGCAAGACATGTCTTTGATAGGAGAGTGGTTCTTCACCCTAGGATCTGTTCAGGTGAGTGAGGGGGTGGGGCCGTGGTGGGTGCACAGTGGGAGGTTGAGTTGGCGGGGGGGGTCATGTGGGTGAGGGACCTTTTTTTTTTTTTTACAGGAAAAAGAAGACATCGAGGGAAGGTTTTCTTTATTACAGGGAGTAAAATATGACGATGACATCGGAGGGTGATACCACTAGACACCAGGGAAAACCTAAAAAAACACGGGGATGGCAATTGTAGGGTGGGGGAGTGCCACTGGACATCAGGGATAAAACGATATTGGGGAACGAAGATTGGAGGGTGGGTAGGAGTGCCACTAGACACCAGGTAAAGTGGTATTAATTATGGGGGGGCTATGGGACAGTGGGGGGTGCCATGAGACACCAGGGTAAAATGACAAAAATTATGGGGATGGCGATCGGAGGTGGGTGCCACTAGACACCAGGGAAGAATATAAAACATACGGGATGGCAGTCTGAGGTAGGGGCATCACTAGAAACTAGGCAAAAACATAATTACAGGGATAATGATCGGAGGGTGGGGGGCACCACTAGACACCAGGGAAAAATAGAATTAGAGGAAGTGTTACAAAGTCATTTTTATCTCTCTCTCTATATATATATATATATATATATATATATATAATATATATAGTATGTATGTGTGTATATATATATATATATATATATATATATATATATACACACATATATATACATTTATGCTCCTTGTCTGCCTCCTGCTGCCCCTTCTAATCGACCCCCCCAGCCCCATGACCCCAGTATCACCGGGACTTACCACTGCCCGGTTGCAAGGTGCGTAGCCTGCGAGGGGTCAGTCTTCATCCACAGTCGGAGGTGTTTTTTTCTCCATTTTTCTCCCTTCCTGTTGCTAGGGTGCACATGCAGGACATGTGTACATGGAGGCGTGCGCACGTGTGCAGAAGTCCCTCAGCACCCTCCTGCTATGGTGGCCACAGTCCTGCACTACCCTTAGGCCTCCACCTGGGGGCAGTCATTTGGCAGAAGCGCCAGTCCTCCCTCCCTGGGAGAGCTGTCCTCGGGACGCTCAGTCCTCTCCCCTACCCCCCGCCAACCCCCAGCGGCCCATGCTCATTCCCGAACCCAGGTCTCCACCATGATGCGAGGTGTGGCATCCAGCGCCTCAACCCTCAGCACCACCGGGCTGACTTCAAAGTCCTTTTTTCATTTGTAGTAATCCTTATTCGATATATGTGTATGTACATACAGACCATACACTGTACATATGTGTGCTTGTGTGATGCGTCTGCATGCATGCCTTAAATGTAATAAAAAAATATCAATCTCCCGAGTCCAGTTTGGCCTTATGACATCACAAGTGGCGAACCCACAAATGACGTGAAAAGGTCAATTGCAGGAGGGAAAATATCTGTGATATTTTCATTTAGGGACATGGCTTATCTGACTTATGGCATTGCCTTTTATTTTAGAATAGCTAGAAACAATCCTGTGTCCTGTTTGGTCAGTGGCCACCTTTAACAGTGATGTTAGCCCTCACAGCCTCGCCGTATGAGCGGAGTGTGGACCTACAGTAAGAATGTTTGTTTCCGCTGTGAACCCAGAGGAAGAATACCACAGCATTTTCTTTCTGTGTCCATAGTGACAAAATATTACTGTTACATATTGTTGCAGACCACATTATCAATGCGGTGCTCACCAGCTCGGAGGTGGTAGGAGCTGTTGGAGTAGTGGAGCCGCTGGGAAACAGCAGTTATAACTTCATTTGGTTTGAACTGGCCTTTGGGTCTGGTAATCTAAAGTTCTTTATTTTAGAAGAGAGACTTCCATAGGCTGGGGGAGTTCATCAGGAAAAAGTTAGTTGGGATGGATAACATAGGTGGGATGGAAGAGAGAGATGGGGCAGTTAAGGAAGCTCTTCTCACAGCATCTAGTTTATGTAGAAGAATGGTAACCGGAAAGAACAGGTTCAAGAGACTGTTCTGGTTCTTAGCAAGGGTCAGGGAAGCAGTGAGGGTCAAGAAAAAGTTCTACAAATATAAAGAAAAGCGGGGGGAGGAAGAACAGGGAGAATACATACTGAAAAATAGGGGGGCCAAGAGGGTGGTTAGGGAGGCAAAAGCAGACACAGAGCCACATATCACAAAGAGGTCAAGAATGGAGACAAACAGTTCTTCAGATATATTAGGGGAGGAAGGAAGGAGGGGGAATTGTAAGGCTAGCTGAGGAGGTTAGGGTGATATAGGAGGACAGGCAAAAGACCCCGCCGTACCCAATAATTACTTTTGCTCAGTTTTCATTGGGAGGATGGCGGGCCCTTGCCAGAGAGCGGCATCAAATTATCTACTAAAGGGGGGGATCAGAGATGAGGCAGGCCCTGTGTCTGAATGGGCTACATCTGATGATATTCAGAGAGTTGTAGCAGAAATGGCCAAATCCCTGGGAGGTCTGCTGAGCAGCTCACTTAGGACAGAGACAGTTCAGAAGGATTGAGAGGTGATGGACATAGTTCTGCTCCCTAAGGGGGGCAAATAACAAGCAGGGAACTACAGACCCCTCAGCCTTACCTGTGTTGTAGGAAAGCTGATGGAGTCATTGGTCAAAGATGACCTTCTAGACTGGCCCGGTGTTGCAGAGGTCTGAGGCACTCAGCGCCTTACCTCGCCCATGCTGGCAGCCCAGATTCGGGAACAAACTCAAGCTGCAGGGGGTCGGCTAGGGGGAGAAAGGATCGCGCATCCCAGTGGATGCTCCCCTTCTCTGGGGAGGGAGCACTGCCAGCTCCACTGCTCTACTGCCACCTGGGTGACCAAAGGTGGCAGTGCAGTTGGAGCGTCTAGTGGGGGTGGGGGGGCATTGGCAGACACTGCACATTCGCGTGGAGACATGCATGGCATGCCCTTATTGACGACATCCCAGGCAGTGCAGGAACAAAAGGAGAAGACACTCCCTGATGGCAGGATTACAACCTGCCCAGTCCACAGGCCCTGCACCTGTCTGCTCTCGCAGGTCCCTCCCTAACCGGCTCCAGTTTGTGATGGAAGATAGGGGGGTCCTCTGTCACCCCTGCCAGGGGGAAAAGCTCTGGGGGAACAAGGAGGGACCCACAAAAGCCCTAGGAGATGCCAGGCGATGGGTCTGGGACTGGGGGAGCAGAAGGGGCGGCCGTCTGGAGTGCGGGGGGGGGGAGGACCTTATGGACTGCTTGGAGAACAACAGTTTCCAGGAAAGTAAACAGCATGGATGTGTGGCAGGGATGTCTTGTCAGACTAACCTGATCATTTTCTTTGACTGGGTGATGAGGGAATTCGATAGAGGCCATGCTGTGGATTTGCTGTCCGTTGACTTAGGCTTTTGAGTCGGTACCTCACAGACACTTGCTGAAGAAGGTGGAGAATCTGGGTGTGGCTAAAGTCATAATAAACTGGGTAGGTAACTAGCCAACAGGGAGAGAGCAGAGAGTTGTGGTCAGTGGGGTTGAGTCAGAAGAGAGGGAGGTTACGACCAGGGTTCCACTGGGATCTGTTCTGAGTGGTCCTCTTCAACATCTTCATCAGTGACGCTGGTGAAGGAATCTGGGGCAGATTGTGTCTTTTTCGCAGATGTCACGGAACTCTGTGGGAGGGTGGATGGTCATGAGGGAATAAAGGGAAATGCAGAGAGAGACTTGCAAAAGCTAGAGGGGTGGTCAAGGGTTTGGCAATTAAAGTTCAGCATCAAAAAGTGCAAGATGCGGAGAAAATGCCTGCCATCGCCAGGAAGACGGAGCCCCCGGAGACGTCACCTCGATGTGCCTTCACCCGCCTGACGGCCCCCGGACCAACGAAAGTTGATTGATGGGGTGAGGGGGCTGTGCCCCATCCCCGCTCGGGGGGTAACCCGAAGCTCCATGGGATCCAGTGGGGTAGTTCGGGCAGGGTGGAAGGTAGAGGGATGTCTGCCTTGGGGCTCCTGAAGGGTTGGGGATGGCAGGCTGGGAAAGGCGGATAAATAGCGATTTCAAAAAAAAAAATAAAAAGTGCAAGGTAATGCATCTAGGGAACAAATCCCCCTGGATGGAGAACTGGATGGGAGAGTGAAACTTAGTACTATGACTGAGGAACAAAAACTTTGGAGTTATCAGTGACTCCTTAAAACAAACACGTGCAACAAATCTTATAGCAAGGCAGGTGGGATGCTGGGATGTATCTGGAGGGGTATTGATAGTAGAAGGGAAGAGGTAATACTTCCCCTATATAGATCCCTGGCGAGGCCACGCCCTGAGTACTGCACCCAGTCCTGGAGTCCACACCTCAGGAAGGATAAGGACAGGCCGGAGACAGTGCAGTGCACAGTAACTAAAATGATTCAGGGCCAAGAGGGCAGGTCCTATGAGGAGCACCTCAAGACACTGAGAACGTACTCACTGAACAGCAGAAGGGAGAGGGGAGAAATGATAGAGACCTTCACGTTCCTAAGAGGAATTAACAAGGTGACCTACGGGGAACTATTTAGCTTGAATACTATCTCATGGTCACATGTACATGAGTGGAAACTAACAGGAGGGATGTGAGGAAGTACTGTTACACAGAAAGGGTGGTGGAGCCACGGAACAGTCTGCCAGATGAGGTGGTGGGAGCAAACGTTTCAAGCACGATTGGGAAAGAATGAAGGGTATCGTGGTTGCTCCAGGCAACAGAATCAGGGAGGAGAATTGGGGTGGGGGGATGGGGAGGGCTAGAACCCTGGAGGAACAGTAGGTCCCAGGGCTTATAGGGAACTCGGGTAGATTGGACAACCGGTCTTTTTCGGCCTTATTGTCTGTGTTACATGCCATTTGAATCCATCCATACATACATATGCATACAGAAGGGGTAAAAATGACCACATAAAAGGAATACCTTGGCTGATGAGAACAGTTACAGCGAATAATAACTGGCCATCTGCTTTTTTAATGGAGATGGCCAGTTATTATTTGCCATAACTGGCCCGTTATTATGGCAAACATGGGCTGACTCACTAAACAACAGCTGCATTCACTGAGTTGGTGGTCTGAGTGTAAAAGGCATCGTTGTAAACAAATTACCAGCAGCGATATAAAAACTAACCTCACTAACCCACTCAGTACCTGATATCAAAGTAGCTCCCCTGTAAATTTGTTTAATTGCTTAGTTTACCCATTGACAATCAGCACTACTTGGAGAATGGCACCAGCAAGACTTACATTGGGAGGTGGGGGGGGAATGACGACTAGTAATTATATAAAATAAAACATGGAGTGGTGTGAGTACTCAAATTTAATACACACCCTTGGTGTGTGATGTTTAAAGTCGGGATTTATGTAGCATCACACACCTCGGGTATGAATTAAATTCTCATAACGCACACCACCCCATGTATTATTTATTTATATATATCAAAAATACAGTCAGAGGGCAGCTTTCACAGTGCTGATGATACCACAGTTACTTCATGCAGCTCTGAAGCCAGCAGTTGAAATCAAGGACAAAAAGTTAAATCTTCAAACAAACTGCTGAATTTAAACTAGTAAACAGATGTTATATAAATCGAATATGCAATGGCCTGACTCAAAATACTGAGTTTGGCATCCTCTGTGAGGGGCTGAATTTTATTACTCACTGGTGGCTCTGCCACATGTGACTTATGGTCCCGCGCCCCCAGCACACATTTAAGGTCAATTGTCTATTTTGAGTCAGGCCATTGCATATCTCATCTCTCTCTCTCTCTCTCTCTCTATATATATATATATATATGTATATATATCTGCATAAAAATGTAACCTTGCCTTCTGTAGTTCAGTTTTGAAACTGACTGGGATGTTTACTAGCATGGGTCTTTCTACACACACATCACTGCTCCATCTGAGCAATGTGGTTGTCTTCTCTTACCCATAGAAGACTTCTCCACGAATACTGTCATCTGTTTGCGTAGAAAGCCATGCAAGGTAATATTACAGAATATCTTTCCCCGAGAATATCCTTGTTTCCGCATCTCCAGAGGTTATGTAGGGTCAAATTTATTGACAATACTATTCCCTGAGATAAAACTGTATGGGAATAAACTGGGTTTCTGTGTTTTTTTTGCCCCTACTGGTGAAATTCCCTCCCAGGGTGATTTTGCTGCATTTCCTTAAAATGTTTCTCAGCCACTGTGTTGAAAAAACTGGTTTATGAACTCTCTAGCTCTTTTTCGCACTTGTGTTCTTAAGTATACAGAATTCTGTTTTGGATTGTGATTGTGATTGTTTTTTCTTGATGAACACCATTGAAAGTGTACTTCACTGAGTGGAATTTTCAATAAAAATGAAATGAATGAATGAATGTAATGTTGCAAGCAGAGGAGATTATGTCCCCAGCCCCTGAACAGCATCAGGATAAACTGAGTGTTAATGGAGGGAGGGCCATGTTCCAATAATGCCCATATCCTTTTATGTGTTTTTTTTTTTTGTACTCTTATTTTTGCTCAGGAGGTCCAGGGCATCCCTCCAGAGTACCCACTGGACAGCTGCCGCTACTCCCAGACAGAAACCTCCTCTCTGGTCTCCCTCCCGACCCCGCGGTTCATCCAGCCTCCCGGATCACTCCCTGGGAGAGGGCCCGCCCACCCTTGGCGACCTATCTAATATTAGAGGGACGGCTGTGAGATCTGGTCGGGATCTAGGGAGAGCCGATGAGGACAGGTCCGGTAGCAGGATGTGGGCAGATTCCCAGGTCTCCTTTGTTTCCACTGGACTCCAGGGTATTACTTTGTTTTTCCCCTGGAGTGCAGATGTGCAGTGACCTCTGCGCAGGTGTGCTGCTGATGTCTGCCATTCCTCCACCTCTTTACTGTGCCGGCTCCTGTAGAACCCCCTCCATCGGAGGCTGAAAGGAGAGCTGTCCTCCAGATGCTTGATGCTGTCCCTCCCCAGCTGACCCCCGGCGTCCCGAGTCTGTTCCCAAACCCGGGTTGCCAGCGTGGCGCAAGGTGTCCAGCACCTCGACTCCCAACCCCACCGGGCCGACTTCCTTTTATATGTTAATGTGGCTGCTGCGGACTATCCTATGGTCGGAAAGGATGTCTTACAGGCATCCTTAGAGTAGGAGGACCACAAACTGAAGGTAAGCAGTTCTGATACACTAAGAATGTAAGTGAAACCACACTTACAACAGTAAGCATGGCTGCCTTGGCAACCGTTTTAATAGGTCATTATAAAATGGGCTAAGGATTTTGAGCAGTGTGATTGGTTGTTAGCTGTGCGTTAGAACTGTCTAATGCACAAATAAAACTAGTCCTGCCAAAAAGGACACATAACATGTCTGAAATCCTTGTGCCATCAGAACTTTCAAACCTGACCAGCCGCTAATTCCGCCTCCCCCCCCCCAGTACAGACGTAGTTTTTAGGTACGCATGTAGCATTTACTTTGCACGTCACACAGTGGTAAAGAAGCAGCTCAGTTATTCTTTTAAGTAAAACTGATGTTCTGGTAACTGACATACTGCTGTTCTGCATGATGCACAAATATTGTGACTGTTGTAATCCGACCCCCGGTCCTTGATCACTCCCCAAACTGATTCACAGCAACATAAAAACACAAAAACAAAGCTACGCTCATACTCTCTACAATTACAAACTCTGCAAGACCCTTACTTGAGTTGTCTGTGTCTGAACTTCACGACCCTGCTACCAGCCCACCTGCTGCACTTCTGGTCTTCCACTGTCAATCCTGTCTCACTCGCACCCACAGAAACGCAGGCAAACAAAAAAAGATGATGTGGGCTGTCTGGGTGAAACAGAGGAATAAAAATACACTAAAATTTATGTCAGTAAATGCTGTGTATCACACTGTATTACCAGCAACCTCACAGCTTGTATCCTCGGCAACCACTCCAGGGCTTTCATCTTGGCACTCGTCCATCCACCCGCTCGTTGGCTCGTTTGCTTGCCTGGCCACACCTCTCATTAACTGTTAATTCATGTATTAAAATAAACAGCAAACTATAAGTTTACCTGCTTTACTGCATCTGTGTCAGGGAGGGGGGTCAACCATGGCAACTAGCTGTTACCACAGTTATGGTGGCCACTATAGATAAAACAGTTAAGGGCAAAATTAAATTACTTTAAGGCGAAGGAACTATTTTACTTAAAAACACATCAAAGATTTAGTTTTTTTTTATTTTAAAACATAATAAATGTATATTTTTAAATCCATGTAAAGTACACATCCCCGTTTTATAAGCGCAATGAACCACTTCAGGGTGTGCATTAGACAGTCCTAACATACGGCTAGAGTGCTAGATGCGCTCGGCCTGCAGCCTCGCGCCTCAGTACACCCCCTAGCCTTGCATTAGAACTAACGCACTCCCCGTTGTGTCTTATTGCTTACATACTATATTAAGGTGCAGATTGACAACGCAGTGTTAGTGTTGTAGCTTATGACACCGGAGACCCGACTTTGAGAATGAGTATGGAACGTCAGTGGCCAGGTGAGAGATAGGAGAGCAAGCTTCCCAGAGGACCCCTTTTTCTCCAAGGACAGAACAGCAGCAGTGCAGTGGGGGGAAGCATGCTGGCAAGGTTCTGCTTTGCATGATCTGTGAGCATGATATGATGCATGAACTCATACGTGCCGATGTCCCGGGGGGAGGGGGGGAGAACCACTGAACAAGGAAAAGTCTGTCTCGAGCAGGGCGATTCCAGGCGCACTTGGGCTCCAACTCCTGACACTGTCTGCTCCTCGCCTTACCCAAGGAACTCCTGCCTCAGCATTTAGGCATCGACTCCTGCCATTACCCACTTCTCTCCCTACCCAGGAAACTCCTGTTTCTGCACTCAGAAATCGACTCCCGCCATTACCCACTCCTCACCCTACCCTGGGAACTCCTGTTTCTCCACTCAGGAATCGACTCCCGCCATTACCCACTCCTCTCCTTACCTTGGGAACTCCTGCTTCTGTACTCGGGCATTGACTCCGGCCATTACCCACTCCTCTTCCTACCCTGGGAACTCTTGCTTCTGAACTTGGGCATCGACTCCCACCATTGCCCACTCCTCGCCCTACCCTGGGAACTTCTGCTTCTGCACTCAGGCATCGACTCTCGCCATTGCCTACTCCTCACCCTACCCTGGGAACTCCTGTTTCCACACTCAGGCATCGACTCTTGCCATTGCCTATTCCTCGCCCTACCCTGGGAACTCCTGTTCCAGACTCAGGCATCGACTCCCGCCATTACCCACTCCTCGCCCTACCCCGGGAACTCCTGCTTCCGCACTCAGGCATCGACTCTCGACATTACCCACTCCTCTCCCTACCCTGGAACTCCTGCTTCTGCAGTCAGGCATTGACTCCGGCCATTACCTACTCCTCTCCCTGCCCTGGAACTCCTGCTTCTGCATTCGGACATCGACTCCCGCCATTACCAACTCTTCTCCCTACCTTGGGAACTCCTGCTTCAGCACTCGGGCATCAACTCTCGCCATTGCCCACTCCTCTCCCTACCCTGGGAACTCCTGATTTTGCACTAGGGCATAGACTTCCACCACTTCCCACTCCTCGCCCTACCCTGGGAACTCCTGCTTCTGCACTTAAGCATCGACTCCCGTCATTGCCCACTCCTCTCTCTACCCTGGGAACTCCTGCTTCCACACTCGGGCATCGACTTTCACCATTACCCACTCCTCTCCTTACCCTGGGAACTCCTGCTTCTGCACTTGGGCATCGACTCCTGCCACTGCCTGCTACTCGCCCTACCCTGGGAACTCCTGCTTCTGCACACAGGCATCGACTCCCGCCATTGCCCACTCCTCTCTCTACCCTGGGAACTCCTGCTTCCGCACTGGGGCATCGACTTCCGCTATTACCCAGTCATCTCCCTACCCTGGAAACTCCTGCCTCTGCACTCAGGCATCGACTCCCACCATTACGCACTCCTCTTCCTACCCTGGGAACTCTTAGTTCTACCCTTGGGCATTAACTCCTGCCATTATCAACTCCTCTCCCTACCGTTGGAACTCCTGTTTCTGCACTCAGGCATCGACTCCCGCCATTGCTCACTCCTCTCCCTACCCTGGGAACTCCTGCCTCAGCACTCGGGCATTGACTTCCACCATTATTCACTCCTCTCCCTACCCCGGGAACTCCTGCTTCTGCACTCTGGCATCAACTCCCGTCATTGCCCACCACTTTTCCTACCCTGGGCACTACTGCTTCAGCACTTGGACCCCAAACCCACCATTGTCCACTTCTCTCCCTATCCCATAAACTTCTGCATCTGTACTCTGGGGCCCGACACCCACAACTGTCCAATTCTCTGCATACCCCGGGAACTCCTGCCTCCGTACTCAAGCACCGAGTTCTGCCACTGTCGGCTCTTCTCCCTACCTTGGGAACTCCTGCCTCTGTACTCTGTGGCTTGACCCCCGTAACTTTCCGCTTCTCTCCCTACCTTGGGAACTCCTGCTTCTGCACTGGGGCATGCACTCCCACCATTACCCACTCCTCTCCCTACCCTGGGAACTCCTGCTTCTGCACTCGGGCATCCACTCCCACCATTACCCACTCCTCTCCCTACCCTGGAACTCCTGTTTCTGCACTCAGGCATCAACTCTCGCCATTACTCACTCCTCTCCCTACCCTGGGAACTCCTGTTTTTGCACTCAGGCATCGACTCCCGCCATTATCCCTTTACCTGGTGCTACCGGGGGTTGAAATTCATCGCCTGCAGCTAGTACAGAACGCAGCAGCCAGGCTTTTGACTGGAATATCAAGGTATAGTCATATTATGCCTGTTTTGTGCGGGCTACACTGGTTGCCTGTACAATGGCAAATTACCTTCAGGGTCGGGTTACTGACCTATAAAGCCTTACATGAACAGGGACCGCAGTATCTGAAAGATCTCCTTACTCCCTACTGCCCCTCTCGCTCACTCTGATCCGCCGACGAGGGATTGCTAGAGATTCCCAGGGTTCGTTTGAAAACATCAGGAGCTCTTGCATTTTCATATGCAGCTCCGGCCCTGTGGAATTCTCTACCTCGTCGGACACGAAACTGCCTGACCGTCGAGAGTTTTAAAGTAGAGTTGAAAACTTTTTTATTTTCTAAAGCTTATGGCTTATGATTTTATATTATTAATATTGTATTGTTGCTTATTGTTTGTAAAGTGCTTTGATAATTGGAAAAGCGTTTTTTAAATGAACTTTACTTACTTACTTACTCTCCCTACCCTTGGAACTCCTGCTTCTGCACTTGGGCATTGACTCTGGCCATTACCCACTCCTCTCCCTACCCTGGAACTCCTGCTTCTGCACTCAGGCATTGACTGCTACCATTACCCAATTTTCTCCCTACACTGGGAACTCCTGCTTCTGCACTCAGGCATCGACACCCACCATTAACTGTTCCTCTCCCTACCCAGGGGACTCCTGCTTCTGTACTCAGGCTTCGACACCCGCCATTAACCACTCGTCTCCCTACCCAGGGGACTCCTGCTTCTGCACTTGGGCATCGACTCCTGCCACTGCCCCCTCCTTGCCCTACCCTGGGAACTCCAGCTTCTGCACTCGGACATCAACTCCCGGCATTACCAACTCCTTGCCCTACCCTGGGAACTCTTGCTTCTGCACTCAGGCATCAACTCCCTCCATTACCTACTCCTCTCCCTACCCTTGAGAACTCTTGCTTCTGCACTCGGGCATCGACTCCCACCATTGCCCACTCCTCTCCCTACCCTGGAAGCTCCTGCTTCTGAACTTGGGTATCGACTCCTGCCACTGCCCACTCCTCGCCCTACCCTGGGAACTCCTGCTTCTGTACTCAGGCATCAACTCCAGCCATTACCCACTCCTTTCCCTACCCTGGGAACTCCTGCTTCTACACTCGGGCATCGACTCCCACCATTGTCTACTCCTCTCCCTACCCTAGGAAATCATGCCTCTGCACTCGGGCTTCGACTTCCACCATTACCCACTCATCTCCCTACCCTGGAAACTCTTGCTTCTACACTCAGGCATCGACTCCCGCCATTACTCACTCCTCTTCCTACCCTGGGAACTCCTGCTTCTGCACTCGGGCATCGACTCCCGCCATTGCCCACCACTTGTCCTACCCTGGGCACTTCTGCTTCAGCACTTGGACCCCAAACCGACCATTGCCCATTTCTCTCCCCCTATCCCATGAAGTTCTGCATCTGTACTCTGGGGCCCGACCCCTACCACTGTCTGCTTCTCTCCCTTCCACAGAAACTCCTGCCTCTGTATCCTGGTGCCCGACACCCACAACTGTCCAATTCTCTGCATACCCTGGGAACTCCGGCCTCCGTACTCAAGCACCGAGTCCTGCCACTGTTGGCTCTTCTCCCCACCTTAGGAAATCCTGCCTCTGTAATCTGTGGATTGACCCCAGCAACTGTCCACTTCTCTTCATACCCTGGGAACTCCTGCCTCCGTACTCAAACACCAAGTCCTGCCACTGTTGGCTCCTCTCCCTCCCTGGGAAAATCCTGCCTCTGTGCCCTGTGGATTGACCCCCACAACTGTTCACTTCTCTTCATACCCTGGGAACTCCTGCCTCTGTACCCTGTGGCTTGAGCCCCACAACTTTACGCATCTGTTCATACCCTGAGAACTCCTGCCTCTGTACTCAGTCACCGATCTTTGACACTGTCTGCTCTTCTCCCTACCCTGGGAGCTCCTGCTTCTGCACTCGGGCATCCTTTCCTGTCATTATACACTCCTCTCTCTACCATGGAACTCCTGTTTCTGCACTCAGGCATCGACTCTCGCCATTACTCACTCCTCTCCCTACCCTGGGATCTCCTGCTTCTGCACTCAGGCATTGACTCCCACCATTGCCCACTCATCTCCCTACTCTGGGAACTCCTGCTTCCGCACTCAGGCATTGACTCCCGCCATTGCCCACTCCTCTCCCTACCCTGGGAACTCATGCTTCTGCACTCAGGCATCGACTCCCACCATTGCCCACTCCTCTCCCTACCCTGGGAACTCCTGCTTCCGCACTCAGGCATCGACTCCCACCATTGCCCACTCCTCTCCCCGCCCTGGGAACTCCTGCTTCTGCAGTCAGGCATCGACTCCCGCCATTGCCCGCTCCTCTCCTACCCTGGGAACTCCTGCTCTGCACTCGGGCATCGACTTCTGCCATTAACTACTCCTCTCCCTACCCTCAGAACTCCTTCCTTAGCACTGGGGTATCAACTCCCACCATTACCCACTCCTCTCCCTACCCTGGGAACTCCTGCTTCTGCACTCAGGCATCGACTCCTGCCATTACCCACTCCTCTCCCTACCCTGGGAACTCCTGCTTCTGCACTTGGGCATTGACTCCTGCCATTACCCACTCCTCTCTCTACCCTGGGAACTCCTGCTTCTGCACTCGGGCATTGACTCCCGCCATTACCCACTCATCTCCCTACCCTGGGAACTCCTGCTTCCGCACTCAGGCATTGACTCCCGCCATTACCCACTCCTCTCTCTACCCTGGGAACTCCTGCTTCTGCACTCAGGGATTGACTATCGCCATTATCCACTCCTCTTCCTACCCTGTGAACTCCTGCTTCTGCACTCGGGCATTGACTCCTGCCATTACCCACTCCTCTCTCTACCCTTGGAACTCCTGCTTCTGCACTCAGGGATTGACTATCGCCATTATCCACTCCTCTCCCTACTCTGGGAACTCCTGCTTCTGCACTCAGGCATCGACTCCCACCATTACCCACTCCTCACACTACCCTGGGAACTCCTGCTTCTGCATTCAGGCATCGACTCCCGCCATTACCCACTCCTCTCCCTACCATGGGAACGCCTGCCTCAGCACTCGGGCATTGATTTCCGCCATTACTCACTCCTCTTCCTACCCTGGAAGCTCCTGCTTCTGCAGTCAGGCGGCATTAACTCCCACCATTGCCCACTCCTCTCCCTACCCTGGGAATTCCTGCCTCAGCACTCAAGCATCGACTCCCGCCATTATCCATTCCTCTTCCTACTCTGGGAACTCCTGCCTCAGCACTCAGGCCTCAACCTCTTCCACTGTCCATTCCTCTGCTTACCCTTGGAACTCCTGGCTCGGTACTCAGGCTCCGATCCCCGCCATTGTCCGCTCCACTCCCTACCTTGGGAAGTCCTGCCTCAGCACTTGGACCCAAGACCCATAATTGTCCACTCCTCTCCCTATCAATCAATCAATCAATCAAATTTTTATTTATCCAGGCAAGCACCATTGAGCAAGCTCATTTACAAGGTGGACCTGCATTACACATGGTCATAAAGAAAACAGATGACATAATTGGCAGAGATACAAATAAGACAAAGTACAAACATTGATGTAAAGACAGTGATAAATGTGTCAAACAGGCACATTAAATATCTATCCTAACTTTGAGAGTTAATCAGTACAGCGAACCCTGATAGGAGGTAAATCCATGACGGGACTAAGAGTGGGGAGAATTAGGGATGGCCAGCTATGGCACGAGGAGGCACCGGGGGCCAAGCTCACAGCAAAGGGGTTCGTGGCTCATAGGGGCAGAGTATGTAGCGTAGATCATGTTATGGTTCAGAGGGGCGACGGCAGCCCAGAGGCAACAAGCAGTATCCTAGTGGTACTCCCGGAGGAATTTGGAGCTTGAGGAGCGTGAGCTGCTCTGGACAATTACAGGTAGCGGTTTCGGAGGTGCCACCACAGATATCCTTGATCGTGCAGTGACTATTCTTGGAGGACTTAGGGGGGTCAGTGGCCCTAGAAGAGGAGAGATCAGAGCAAGAGAAGGATGAAGAGAGGAAGGGTGAGGCAATGGTAGGGGAAGGAGGGGGGTTAATGTGCTGACGAGACGATAAAAGCGTAGGTGAGTACAGAGGCTCTAGCAAAGTAAAGTCAGTGGAAGCAGTGACATTTGTCTCCGGTTAGCTTTGCATATATGGACTTAAACACTGTGATAGTTACATTGGTTCTTAGCTTCAAGATTTTCTGGATTTCATTCCAGAGCGATGGAAGTGAGTAGCTTATGGCTGCAGTCCCATAATGTGTGCGGACCCTGGGGATATTCAGGGTGATGAAGGAGTAGCTCCTAGGCGTATTTTCCGACTTTGTAGGGCAGAGATCAGAGAGATGTAACATGGAAGTTTTCCAGCAAGTGCTTTCAGAGTCCAGGTGGCGTGTTTCTTTTCTTCTCGATAGAAGGGAGGTCCAACCTACAGCATCATACAGGGAACAGTGGTGGGTGAAGGAGGGGAGGCCGGTAATGAAGCACAGTGCTCTGTGAAACAGGACATCCAGCTTACTCAGATATGAGGTATTGCAGTGGCAGTAGATAAAGTTAGTCTAGCAGGGAGATGAAGGTAGCCTGCATGAGCTGTTTCCTTGCCTCCGTAGTTAGAAAGCGGTTTATCCGATAGAAGAGCCCTAGTCTCTGTCTTAGCTTTTTTGCCATGTCCTCCAAATGTTCTCTGAAAGAGAGCTTGTGATCTAGCCAGATTCCCAGATATTTGAACTTGGTGACATAGTCCAGGTTTTCCCCCAGTAGGGTAGTGATGGGGGGGTGTGGTGCCAAGGGCAGAGTGGGATGGTGGATTGCCAGGAGAGAGAATCATCGCCTTGGTTTTTTTGGAATTAAGTAGCAGTTTTTTATTAAGAAGCTGGTGATGGAGAATGTCGAAGTCCGATTGCAATGCTTTACAGGCAGCTTCAGGTGTAGACTGGCTTAGGTACAGTACCGTGTCATCTGCAAACAGATGAATATTGGCATTTTTGATACCAAGGTCAATATTGTTGATATATATGGTGAAGAGTATTGGTCCCAGTATGGATCCTTGAGGGACACCTCTAAGTAACGGTTTGGGGGGGACAACTCCCCTTCTGCTTTTACCTGTTGTTGCCTATCCATTAGGTAGTTCAAAAACCAGCCCATAGAGGTGGCATCTAAGCCTAACGTTTTTAGTGATGAGAGAAGTAGGGAGTGGTCAGCAGTATCGAATGCTTTGCTGAGATCCAGGAAGACAGCACAGATGAACTGTTTGTTGTCGAGGTCGTGTAGCCAATTGTTGGTGACCTTGGCTAGTGCCGAGATTGTACAGTGATTCGTGCGGAAGCCTGATTGCATAGAGTTTAGAAAATTTGTCATTTAAAGGTAGTCACGCAGCTGGGCATTCACTATTTTTTCTAGGATTTTTGAAAGTATGGGGAGTAGTGAAATTGGCCTATAGTTATTTAGGTCAAAAGGGTCTCCGGATTTGAAGAGCGGTATAATGTGGGCAGTTTTCCATAGTTCAGGAAGGGACTCCTGGGAGAGTGAGAGATTGAACACATGGGTGATGGGCACTGCCAGTACATGCCAGGCAGTTTTTATGAAGTAGGGGTCCAGGGCGCCCGCGCCAGCACTTTTCTTGATATCCAGGCAAAGTAGGTGTTCTTCAACTTCTTTTACGGTAGCTGGTGAGAAGGAGAAGGCGGCTTTCGTTGGATTTGGGTCCGGAGGTAATATGTTCAGGTGGGAGTACAGCTTACAGGCAGGCAAGTTGTCAAAAGCCAGGCCAGCTGAGGCAAAGTGGTTGTTGAATGCTTGTGGTATTTTGTTTTTGTCACTAATGATGCCATTGTTGGTGGATATTTTTGAGGGGAGTGCATTGCCTGTTGTGTGTCCAGTGAGATTTTTTATGGTGGTCCAGAATTTTGTTGGGTAATTTGAAGTGGCGTTTAGCTCTGAACGATAGAATTTGGATTTGGTTTCCCTGATCAGCTTTGTACATAGGTTCCTGGCGGTTCTGAAGAGACACCAGTCCTTGTCTGGCTGTGATTTATGAGCGTGTTTCCAAAGCTTGTCCCTGTTTAGTAAAGCAGCTTTGAGGTCTGCAGTAAACCAGCGGTATGTTCTTGACTTTATATGGGTTTTGACCATAGGAGCATGGGTATTAAGGGCATTGGTTAAGGTTTCTTGGAAGATGGTAAAGGCATTGTTTACTGATTTTGCCAGGTAGAAGTTCTGCCAAAGTGGAGAGGCCTTGAGGTCATTGATATAGGCCAGTGGGTCGAAGTTCCTTTTAGATCTCTTGGTCGAAAATCTCGAGTTTGGTTTGGGCATTTGACTAGATCTCACACCTGCAATAAAACAGTGGTCGCTGACGTCTACGTGGAAGATTCCTGCATGGGAGAAAAGGTGGGGTTTATTTACTAATAGGACATTTAGGAGGGTGCTACTTGACTGTTTTTTCTTGTTGTACATGTAGGTTCGTTGATAAGTTATGAGAGACCATGGGAGTCACAAAAGGATTTAAGTGGAAGCGAAATGTTGGACAGCCAGTCGTAGTTGAGGTCTCCCATTATTATAGTTTCAAGGTTGGCGGAGTCCATCATGGATGAAAGGTGGGTTAGTAGCTGTGGTCCCGAAGAAGGGGGTCTGTAGCAGCCGATTAGTCTGATGGCTGATGCAGGGGATGTTTCAATTTTTAGGGACAGACATTCATATGCATTGGAGAGTGAGGAGGAGTCAAGGATAGTGACTGAAAGTTTGTCCTTTGTGTAGACGACAACTCCACTGGCCCTGGTTTGTCTGTCGGTTCTGAATAGGAGATAATTCGGTATGGCAATCTCCTCATCAAGCGTAGATGGACGAAGCCAGGATTCTGTTATGACAAGCACGTCAGGTACTGTATGGGTAATCCAAGCTTGTATAGTGAACAGTTTTTTCAGGAGGCTACATGCATTAACATGCATGAAGCTGATACCCTTGAGCTTAGGGAGATCTGCGGGTGAGGCAATGTCTTTTGTGGGCCCAAGATTAAGTTCCACGTTACCTGAGCACAGTAACAGGAGGAATCTAAGTTTCTTTAATGCTGCAAGTGATAATTTAGGGATTTTTTCACTTCTCCTAGTGGAAGTAACATCTGAGTCTGTTTGCGGAGGCTTGTTATAGGTGGTGTGTTGTCCTGCCATTACATAACATAGCACCCTAGCTGTGAAGTACCACAGGGTGACTTCACTGGGTGGAGATGGCTGACTCTTTCCCACTGGTATCTGCTGTCCTATTGGAAGTTGATAGTATCCTCCATGGTAAGAGTGCAGTGGTGCAGAGGTGTTACAGGAGTGGAGTAGAGGCTTGATGTACATGCATTCAATGGGGGAAGGATGGAATTCAGCAAGAATATATGTCCAACCTCGAAGTTCCCCTAGTAGGGGTAGTATGCATAAGGTGCTAATGAGCTGAAGCCACTTTGCCATGATTTGATGAATAAGGAGCTCAATATAGAGATCTTTTTGTGAGTTACAATTCCTTATTTAAGTTAAAGGCTAGGGTGATGCGCTAGGTAGCGTCCCAGTGTGTTTGACCGAGGGAAAAAGGTAGGGGAGAAGAAGAAGAGGAGTATATAGAGTGAGCCAATAGCTGAGGTGGGTGGGGCAAGAAGGTCTATATAAGAATGTGCAGGTAGGGAGGATGGGTGGGTGGGCGTAAAGTTTGCGGCTTTCCCATACCTCTCAGCTTGTTGAGTCGGTGCTTGTGGTCTCGGGCACCGGCTTGTGGAGCGCCGACCACCCGGTGGCCGCAGATCGTGCGGCGGTAGAGCTGGGAGCCCTAGGAGGGTCTCAGCTGAAGAGGGAAGGAGAGAGGAGCCAATTAGTACTGGAGGAGGACAAAGGGTCTCACAAACCAGTGAAAATAAAAATTTGCACTTGAACAGGGGCGATTTCCTTGGCGCCTGAGAGTCTGGCTGCAGTTACCAAGTCAAAGAAGGGCTGTAATCACTCTAACATTTATGAAGCCTTAGTAAAGTAAAACAGCTTTTCTATGTAAAATTTAACAGTTTCTAGGCAGATTTAGGCAGTAAAAACAGTCTAGGACTTAGATTACAGTCTGTATTTCAGTGAAAAATGCACCTTTTCGTTCTGCTGTCCCAGGAACTTCTGCATCTGTACTCTGGGGTCCAACCCCCACCACTGTCTGCTCCTCTCATTTCCCTAGAAACTGCTGCCTCTGTACCCTGGGGCTTGACACTCGCAACTGTCCACTTCTCTGCATACCCCAGGAACTCCTGCCTCCGTACACAGGCACCGAGCCCTGCCATTGCCGGCTCCTCTCCCTACCCTGGGAGATCCTGCCTCTGTACCCTGTGGCTTGACCCCTACAACTGTCCGCTTCTCTTCATACCCTGGGAACTCCTGCCTCTGTACCCTGTGGCTTGACCCGTGTAACTTTCCACTTCTCTTCATACCCTGGAAACTCCTGCCCCTGTACTCAGTCACCAATCTTTGACACTGTCAGCTCTTCTCCCTACCCTGGGAACTTGTGCTTGTACACTTGTCCTCGACTCCCACCATTGTCCACTTCTCTCTCTACTCCAGGAACATCTGCCTCCATACTCAGGCCCCGACCTCCACCACTGTCTGCTCCTTTCCAAACTCTGGGAACTGTTGCCTCCGTACTTGGGCCCTGAGCCCCGGCCACTGTTCGCTCTTCAGGAACTGCAGCCTTTGTACTCTGAGAACCAACCTCCGACACTGTCCACTCCTCCCCATACCCTGGAAACTCCTGCCTCCATACTTGGGCACTGACCCCTGCCACTGTCAGTTCCTCTCTACCCTGGGAACTTCCTCTGCACTCGGTGGGGGGGGGGGCGATCCCTGCCACTGTCCACTCACTCCTCTTCCTACCTCGGAACTCCTGGTTCTGTACTCTGGGGCTGACCCCCACCACTGTTTGTTCCTCTCCCTACCCTAGGAACTCCTACCTCTGTACTCTGGGGCCGATCGCCGCCACTATCCACTCCTGTCTATACCCTGGGAGCGCCTGCCTTTTTACTCAGGCCCCAATCCTACCACAGTCCACGTCTCTCCCTAACCCAGGCACTCCTACCTTCATGTTTGGGCCACAACTCCCCGCCACTGACTGCTCCTCTTCTTTCCCCAGGAACTCCTGCCTCTGTACTCTGGGGCCCGACCCTCACCATTGTCCACTCATCTCTATACTCTGGGATCTCCTGCCTCTGTACTGAGGCGCTGATGGCCACCAGTGTCTGCTTCTCTCCCTACTCTCAGAACTCCAGCCTCTGTACTGGTACCTTGACCCCCGCTACTGTGCTGCATCTATTTGAATTCCCTTCTTCCACCTGTCAAAGAATCCTCCACAATCCCAGCCTTTACAGAGATCGTTAAAGCACGCTACTCCTCATCTCAAGCCCGTCACTGCTCCCACTAATCTACCCCCAATTTTGCACACCTCCCCCACTCTCTATGCTCCTTACCTACCCAGCCTTCTTTCTTCTCTCCTTACTTCTCCTTGACCTGGTGCCCGCACCCAGCAATGTACTTACCCCACCATCAACCAGCTATGTACTGACCCCCCTTGCTTCCCCTCAGTCTTTCCCTTCTTTCCTCTCTCTAGTAACCTCCACCTATTCCTCCCTCCCTCCCTCTCTCCCACTTTCCTCTCTCAAGCTCCCTGGTGTTCCCTCACCCCTCAGTCCCCTTGTACATCTTCAGAAATCCTTGTTTATTTCACACTGTTGTTATTTCTCTTCTCATCTCAAATTTGACATATTATATCTTCTCCAAGGCCTGATGCTTTGTATCATATTTCACACGCTGTATCTTCTCATATGCCCGACTGTATTTTATATACTAGTATACTGCTGTACTTCTGTTTGCACCCAGAATTTGATATTTTGTACTTATTCGTAGGCCTGATGCATCGTATCACATTTGAAATGTTGTATCTTCTCCTTTGCCCGATGTATTATATCTTACCCCCTTGTCTGTGCTACTGCACGCGGGTCGTGACTGAAAAAGGCACTTGCGGCCAGCGCACTCACCCAGTCAAAAAAGTTTAATAAATAATAAATACTGTCTGCTCCTCTTCCTATCCTGGGAACTCCTGCCTCAGTACTCTGGCCCTAACTCCTGCCACTGTCTGCTCTTCTCCCTAACCTAGGAACTCCTACCTTTGTACTCTAGTGCTTGACCCCCGCCACTGTCCACTTCTCTCCCTACCCTGGGAATGCTTGCCTCTGTACTCTGGGGCCTACCACCGTCCACTCCACTCCCTACCCTGAGAACTCCTGCCTCTGTACTCTGGGGCCAGACCCCTGTCGCTGTCTGCTCCGCTCCCTACCCTGGGAACTCCTGCCTCTGTACTCTGCAGCCCGACTGCTGCCACTGTCTGTTGCTTTCCCTAACCCAGGAACTCTGGCCTCTGTACTCTGGGGCCCGGCCCCCACCAAAGTCTGCTCCTCTACCCACCTGGGGAACTCCTGCCTCTGTACCCTGGGGTCCTGACCTTGCCACTGTCCTCTTCTCTCCCTACTCTGGGAACATCTGCCTCTGCACTCAGACACCATCTCCTTCCACTTTCTGTTCCTGTCCCTACCCTGGGAACTCCTGCCTCTGTACACAGGCCCTGACCCTCACCACAGTCTGCTCCTCTTCATACCCTGGGAATTCCTTCCTCCGTAGTTGGGCTCCGACCCCTGCCACTGTCCACTCCACTCCTCTCCCTATCCTGGGAATTCTTCCTTCTGCACTCAGACACCAACTCCTGCCACTTTCTGTTCCTCTCCCTACCCTGGGAACTCCTGCCTCTGTACACAGGCCCCGACCCTCACCGCTGTCTGCTCCTCTTCCTACCCTGGGAATTCTTCCATCTGCACTCAAGAGGAGGCAGGAGGTTGATTCTGGCTTTGTCAGACTCTGCCACGGTTTGGGGGGGGCCTGTGGGGTTGAGGAGGGATAAATGGCAGGGACCCAGGTGGAGGGAGGCTTAGCGTGACCCAGGTGAAGGGTGTTGAGACAGAGTGGGAGCACAAATAATAAATAAAAAAATAACAACACTATATACATTTTTTTATAAATAGTCTCCCCAACACGCGGTTTACAGGGCGCCTATGCATGAGACACTTTTCACAGTATAAGGCGTGTCATACGCAGGGGAAAAGGAGCACTCCGGCTGGTCAGGTGGCCTCACTCAATCTTTATTCTTCTAAGTACAGTTTGGACTGAAATTGATTGTCGTCTTGGAACATTGTTTATTTGGGAGATGCTGTTGCTGCCAGTTGTTTAATACGTGTAGTGTGAGTTGTCTCTTATTTGAACATAATATACTCATGTTGTTTAGGCAAGAGGACCTCTAAGCAAAACTGACGGGGGGCAGCAGTGGGAGAATTTCTCATATGTTGTTGAAGATTCCGACCTGGAACCCACTTTGTTCTCTCCATGCATTTACTCCAACTCTCCTTCCCCGTTTAGCCACTCCCTGAACTGAATGTTCCAGCTGGTGGTGTCTGCTGGTGTTGCTCATGTGCCCTGAACCTTGTCCCCCAAAACTTAGTGATTGTTTGCCGGTACCCACTGTACCCCCTCCTCCTCCTACTGGCAGGAACAAGGCAGCGACATAGCTGTGAACTCTTCCTCCACAGCCGACTAAGGTTCCAGTACCCTAAATCCACACCCTTATGGTATTACCCCTCGTGCCCATACCCACAGTGCTCCCTGCAGGTACAGTAGTGATCCTCACGGGGCAGTAACAGCTGTAAGCTCCTCCACAGCAGTGCCCACTTGCTGGATTCACTGAAACATAGGCAATAATGGCAGAAAAAAGGCAATGCTCCATCCAGTCTGCTCGAGTTCTCTATCTAACCCTGGGATCTACTGCCCTTCGAAGGTCTTAGCCCTCCCCATCCTTCCCCCCATTCCCCTTCCAGCTTTTTGCATCCCTGAGCAACCGCTGTATCCATCATTCTATCCCAGCTGCGCTTGAAGCCACCAACAGTTTTTTGCGCCATCACTTCTGCAGGCAGACTGTTCCATGGCTCCGCCACCCTTTCTGTAAAATAATACTTCCTCATGTCCCTTCTGAGCCTTCCTCCTGTCAGTTTCCACTCATCTCCATGTGACCGTGAACTAGTATTCAAGCTAAATGTTTCCCCACAGTTTGCCTTATTAATTCTTTTTTAGAAACTTGAAGGTCTCTATCATATCTCCCCTCTCACTTCTGGTATTCCTAACACTTCTCTCTTTTTTGTATTTTATTTTTAACCAGGATAGCCTAACTAAAGATGCAACATCCTCACTTCTAGTGGAGTGCTGCTTCTACCCCAATTTTGTAGTTAGGTGGACTGGAACACTGGCAGTTTATAACATGGTTAGAGTCCCATGGTGCGCTGCTCTAACCACTAGACCTTTCTGCCCACACATCTGCTTTCCGTCACATTGATGGAGTCCAAAGGCGGGCCCAGGTCCACTCAGTAATGCAAGGCAGTGGGATAGTTTACTCAGGCAGTGAGTAGCTGTGATAGAATTCCTCAGATTCCTAGGAGCTAAGTATACAGTGTGGGTAAACAGAGAGACAAGGTCCAGACCCCCCTTCCCCGAGCCCTCCTTTCCTGGACAAACTATGAGAGGTAGTTGGAGGTAAGAGAAAGCCTGGAGATATCACAGCGTGGGCTCCTCCATGCCTAGAGACATGGTTAATGGATAACTATGAGCCCAAGTTCTGACAGCTGAGCCCTGGGGTGAACAAAAGGCAAGAGATACAGAGAGAGCAAGAAGGATTGTTTTGTGTCAGGCAGTCTACAGGAACATGGGGACATACCTCCTAACCTTTGGTCACTTAAAGCAGCAGGGTTTGTCAGTCAGCAAAAAATGTCATCATATCATCTTTTAAACATTAATGTATTTCTGACATAATTGGATTTACATTCAGTAAAGTTTGTTATCTTATATGCTTTAAAAGGGCTTTCATTATTAATTTTATAATTAATGGCTGAAGTCATTAAAGATGGCTACCACTAGCAGTGTTTAAAAATTCCTTCCCTTGAAGTTACTTTTTTTGTTAATCTGTTTGTCCCCTTGCTCTGCAGACCCCCACCAGCCCAACCTGCTCCAGCCCTGTCACCCTGGCGTCCCCTTGAACTACCTTGCACCTTCCTGTGTGCCCCTAGAGCTTTTCCCCTCTGACAGGGGCAGATGAAGCCTAGGTAGCCAGGTACAGGGCCTGCGAGCAGGTCGGCGGCATGTAGCCAGTCAGGGTCTTTTCCGTGTTCTCCTAGTGACCCCAGGGTGTTGACCTCGAGGGCGCACAACATACATGGTGTGGCACCTGCCGACGTCCTCCTGCCCACAAGCTGCTCCAGTTGCGCTGTCACCAGGGGTCACCCAAGTAGCAGTATAGCAGCAGAGTTTCCTGTCCTCCCTTCCCTGAGGGGGAGAGCATCCTCTGGGGTGCTCAATCCTTATCCCCCTGGCCGGCCCCTGATGACCTGTGCTTGTTCCAGACCTTGGATCACCATCATCGTGAGTGGTAGCACTAGCGTTGCGCCGGCCTTGAGGCTATTTTCTGACTTTGCAGCCTGGATTCCTACTGTGACTGTATTAGGAGAGCGCAGGGACACATTTCAGATGGGGAAACAGCACAGCAGTGGCATTAAAATGTTTAGTTACATACGAACATGTGACTGAGCCAGCAGAAAAAGGCCATGCGGTCTACCATGTCTGCTTGAGTTTGCGAACCCCTCAGTGTCTCCTGAGAGATCCGCCACCCTCCCCATTATCCACGTCTCCCTCCTCGCTGATGACCTCCCTCCTCCTCACTCCCCCTCCCCACATGCAACTTTTCCCTTTGCTGTGTTCCAGCCTCTCTTGAAGCTGCCCACTGTTTTCAGGGAGACTATGGACTCCAGTAACTCATTCCACTTAGCTACCGCCCTGTCACTGAAAAAGTGCCTCGTCATCTCCTTCCTGAACTTTTCCCCCCACCAGTTTGAGGCAGTGCCCCCTAATGGTACTTTTCTCACTAAGGCTAAAGAGACCTTCCGAATTTGTCCTGTTGAAACCCTTAAGGTACGTGAAGGTTTTGTTTAATTTATTCACACTAGCCCTAAGAGCAGGGACTTCATAAAACTTTAAAACCCCATATCTTGGTTCCAGAGGGAAATACAAGGAAAAAAATATATATATTGATTTTGTTTGCCAGAAATTTATTATTTCTAAAGTAAACTATACGATGACATTTGTCTTTGCTAGCAAATACTGTTGTTTTACAAGTGGAACACCAACACTCAGAATGTATTAAAATATGGGGACACTGGCCTTCTTATTCTTTTATATATTTATTTTTGAATTTTTCGTGTTTTCCCCTACTACATCCTGACCGGCCTCCGTTGGTCCAGCCGCACCACCCAACCCCATCACCCATCATCTGTGGGCTTTCCTCGACCTCACAGGACCTCCATGGATAACCCCTCCCCCCCCCAGAGGGAGGGGCTGCCAGTGGGCTGAGCCTTACTCCCCAGGGCAAAGTTGATGTTTTGGTTGATGAGGCCGAGGAGGAGTTGGCAGTGCGGTGCCACGGTGGATGACATCCCTTACTCGGTCAGGCTTTTCCCACTTTGCTTTGTCTCATTCCCTAATGTCGGAAAGCCTCTTAGCAGACGCGTAGCATCATGTTGCTAACGTTTCCCTCCTTTGATCCAGGCTATGACTGTGTCTCCACCTGTGGTCACCCAGGTGGCAGTGTTACAGTGGAGACCATAATCCCCCCCAGCCCCCAAGGAGGGGAGCATCCAGGGGATGCTCAGCCCTGCTCCCTCAGCCAATCCTCTGATGACCCAGGTGGCAGTGTTACAGCAGAGACTGTAATCCTTCCCAGCCCCAAGGAGGGGAGCGTCCAGGGGATGCTCAGTCCTGCTCCCCCCATCCAATCCTCTGATGACCCAGGTGGCAGTGTTACAGCAGAGACCGTAATCCCTCCCAGCCCCTAAGGAGGGGCGTGTCCAGAGGATGCTCAACCCTGCTCCCCCCAGCCGATCCTCTGATGACCCAGGTGGCAGTGTTACAGCAGAGACTGTAATCCCTCCCAGCCCCCAAGGAGGGGCGCGTCCAGGGGATGCTTAACCCTGCTCCCCCCACTGATCCTCCGATGACCAAGGCTTGTTCCTGAATCCCAGGTCTTTGGTGTTGCAAGCGGTAGCACTACCGTGGCACCAATGCACTGGCTTGAAACTGGCCCTCTCAATGCGGGACACATCTGCAAATGACACTATGGAAACTATAGTGTGTACATTTGTACAGCGTTGCCTTTTACTTGGCATCGCAGATCAATATAAATTTCTGCTTTTAAGTCTGAATTTACAGTGTAGGAGGACAGTACCTTTTCAATGTTGAAGCAGTGCTGAGTGGATAAATGAGGTACATCCCTCGTAATGTGGGACAGTTGAGAGGTATGGGTGAGAACTCTTAGGAGACAGAGAGGGACAGAAGAGTCAAAATACCTTTACGCTGCAATCCTTTGGTCTACTGTTAATGGTTTATTCCTGGGAGGGAGGAGAGTAAGAGAGAAAGGTAAGGGGGAGGAGAGGAAGGAGGGCTGACAAAGTTAACACAGACATTGTGAAATGAGTGCAGAGAAGTATGGAAGTCTCGGGAGGTTGGACTAAGGATTGTGGCAAGCTGGAAAAGGGGAGAGAGAGAGAGAAACAGAGAGATGAGTGTTGGAGCTGGAATTACCTTAAAGAATGATTTGTATATCTCAAGAACCTACTGTGTCTTGTTAAAAAGAGGATTTACAGCTATGGACAACCAAACCCAAGGAAACGCTAGAGTTGTGTTGGTGTATTTAGTGAGGACATGGGCTCAGTGACTGCAGAAGGCAGATGAGGACTTCCCTCTGGAACTCTCACTCTCTGTCCCTGTCTCTCACACACACACACACACGCGCCTCCAGCTACAATTTCTTGTGGACCTCTGCCCCCATGGACTGGGCTAACAGCTTTGGCCACTAGAGTGGATGGCTGTGGAGTCTCTATCTGTTGGTGGTGAAAGCTCTTTCCTCCTGGGAAAGTGACTTAATTACTTTAAGCTAAGGAGATAGACACCAGAGGGATTGCTTTTTTTAGGGGGGGGGGTAATACTCTAATCACATGAAGGTAGCAAAACAACCATGGGTGGGGGCAGAAAAATCTCAAGTCCGGATCTTCTTGCCTTTTAGGGGTGGTTTAACTCTAATTTTGTACCCCTACCAAGGAGTTTGAGTCCCATTTTTGTTTGAGGTTGTAGCATTTAATTTTATCCCTCTCTCTCTTTAGCTGGGTGCACTGATTCAGGCTCTTGAGGAGGTAACTGCTAATTAGCTGTTGTGAGCTCCTTTCCAGTGCAGACAGAATTGTCGTGTGGTCCAGAGGGGGACAGGAACCTGACAGAGATGTCCCCCCTCCCAGCTGATGCTGCGCCTGCCACACATCTGAAGGGGGCCGGAGGTGGAACTCTTCATGCAGAGACGGGAGTGCAACTGCTGGTGGGAGGGCCTGTCACTTCCGCCCTTTCACATCTCTCTTTACAAGCCCACGCTTGGTGGGTAACAGTATCTTTGGAAAAAAAATAATAATAGAATTAGGTAAAGGAATGTTATTTCTCTCTTGCTTTGTTTCTCTCCTTGCTGCTTCCTGGGGTTTCTTCTTAGTCTTAGGATCTTTTTAGCACGAGTCCACTCAGCTCCATCAGGTCCCGCTGCCCTGGTTACCATGGCAACCTCTGTGAGCATTTGAATCCAGCATTGTTGGAGAGAGAGAGAGAGAGAGAGGGAGGGGGAAACGAGGGAGGGACAGAGAGAGAGAGAACAGGAAGGCAGTTCTGGGAATTTCCTGAGTGCCAGGACTAGATGGAGTGACTGTTCGGGGCTATCCATCCACCCTTACTGGAACTGCATGCCAAGCAAGCTGATATTAACCCTGCACTTGCTGCCTGTGCCGCTGCTCGCACGGCACCCCTGGATTGACAGTGCTGAAGGCGGCTGACGTTGTGACTCTGACAGTGCTTCACATTTCCAGGGAAAGAATCTGATGTTGCACGGCTGGGACTCTGCTTAGCTATTTGATTTCTGGGGCTAGCTGCTTTGGGAATTCACAGCATCTATCCCCTACCACGACGACTCACCACCCCCACACACCCCAAGATGCCGGCAGCACAGTGACACTGAGTGGAATAGACACAGAACTCCTCACTGGATCTCTTCAGGACATCATTTTTTTTACCCCAGCTTTCTCCCCCTTCATGTTTTCATTTTTTTTTTTTTTATTGCTAACTGACTATTCAGGATTAAGAGAGGCTGAGTTTGTGACCTCTCACTCTTCTACTGCCTATTCGGGAACACCTTATGAAACAGGAGCTAGATGGGGTTGGCAGGAGCCATGATGAATGTGCCATATATCCGAAGCTCAGGTCCCAACCAGACACTGTGTTACTGAAAAGTTTGTCTAAGAGCCTGCAAAAACACATGAATTAATGTCCCCTCACACACGTCTGGCTGCATTCATGCAGTAAAAAAACCAAAAAAAATGCCCACTTGCCACATTTCATGGGTGGCAAGCCCACTATCTTGTCCGCTGCAGGATAGGCAGGGTCAGGTTTTCCGCTGCTGGTGACTCCTTGGGCTCTTCACAGACTGAACCGTCAAGGCAGAGTAATTCCCCCACCTTGAACAACACGAGAGGAAAAATGCTTCCGTGGTGTGTGCTTAGGGTTCACGTGTTTTTTTTTACCTTGCTAAGCGGCACCATCCCAGAATGGCGATGGAGGGAAGGGTGGACAGAAACATGTATGACTGCATGCTGAGAAACTAGCTTACCCCTCTGCTGGCCATCCAACCCCGAAAACCACAGCTTGGGTTACACCATGAAAAAATTTGCCTCTAACCGTAGTCTGAACAAGATACTGGCACAGTGCGACTCCTCGTCACCCGAGTACGAGGAGATACAGGCCGTAGAGAAGAAATGGCACCTGAATGTGGGGAGTGCCCGCAAAATCCTGGCCAAGAAATCCAAGCTCTCCTCTCTTTATCTTTCAGCTCCACCACCCCCAAAGAGAGCACCCAGCACGACGCTGACCCTGCGCTCCAAGTCCATGACGGCCGAGCTGGAAGAGCTAGGTAAGACCATTTTTGTGCTTTTTATGTATTAAGGACTGCTTTCTGACATGTATCCAGCATGCTGGCTTCTTTTGTGATTTTGTGTTGAGTCCAGATGAAGCAATCTCATTGGTTTACTTCCCCCCACCCGACATCTCAGTCAAGCAATGAAATATCACTTTTGATAGGCTCATGGTTCTAAGAGGGTGGGATCAGACCAAAGCTTTGCAGCAGTGCCATGAAGATTGTTCACAAGTGCAGACTCCCCCCTTTGGGACCTTACTTCTCCCCACTAAGGGTCAACAAAAAGAATGGAAGGAACAAATGTAGCAAGAGAAGTTTCCTCTCCCTTAGTACCCGTTCATGTTAACTGACATTTTTTAATGTGAAAGTTTTACTCTTCTGTTACTCCAGAGTGTAGTATATATGCAGTATGTACTAATACCTACTGTGTTTTCCTGCTGGGGAGAGACTGGGAGTGGAGTAGCTGTCAGCTCCTGTGCAGCCAGCACTCATACATCACTATATATGGTGACTCCTGCTGGGACAGGCTGGGGCAGCAGTAGCTGTGAGCTCACCCACAGCCAACACTCATACATCACTGTATATATGGTGATTCCTGCTGGGAGAGACAGGGACTAGAGTATCTGTGAGCTACCCTACAGCCAGTGCTCCCACATCATTATCTACAGTGACTCCTACTGGGACAGCATTAGCTGTGAGGTCCCCCACAGCCAGTACTGCTACATCATTACATAGAGTGACTCCTGCTGGGACAGGCTAGTACAGCAGTAGTTGTGAGCTACCCCACAGCCAGTGCTTCTACGCCATTACCTACAGTGACTCCTGCTCGGACAGGCTAGTACAGCAGTAGCTGTGAGCTCCCCCACAGTTAGTGCTCCTACACCATTACCTACAGTGACTGCTGCTGGGACAGGCTAGTACAGCAGTAGCTGTGAGCTCCACCACAGCCAGTGCTCCTACACCATTACCTGCAGTGACTCCAGCTGGCACAGGCTGAAGCTGGAGTAGCTGTGAGCTCCCCCACAGCCAGTGCTCCTATGCCATTACCTACAGTGACTCCTGCTGGGACAAGATAGTACAGCAGTAGCTGTGCACTCCCCCACAGTCAGTGCTCCTGTACAATTACCTACAGTGACTGCTGCTGGGACAGGCTAGTACAGCAGTAGCTGTGAGCTCCCTCGCAGTCAGTGCTCCTGCATCATTACCTACAGTGACTGCTGCTGCGACACGCTAGTACAGCAGTAGCTGTGAGTTACCCCACATCCAGTGCTTCTGCACCATTACCTACAGTGACTGCTGCTGGGACAGGCTAGTACAGCAGTAGCTGTGAGCTCCCTTGCAGTCAGTGCTCCTGCATCATTACCTACAGTGACTGCTGCTGGGACCCGCTAGTACAGCATTAGCTGTGAGTTACCCCACATCCAGTGCTTCTGCACCATTACCTACAGTGACTTCTACTGGGACAGGCTAGTACAGCAGTAGCTGTGAGCTCCCCCACAGTCAGCACTCCTGCACCATTACCTACAATGACTGCTGTTGGGACAGGCTAGTACAGCAGTAGCTGTGAGCTCCCCCACAGCCAGTGCTCCTACACAGTGTACACCATTACGTACAGTGACTCCTGCTGGCACAGGCTGAGGCAGGAGGAGCTGTGAGCTCCCCCACAGCCAGTGCTCCTTCACCATTACCTATAGTGACTCATGCTGGGACAGGCTAGTACAGCAGTAGCTGTGAGCTCCCCCACAGCCAGTGCTCTTACACAGTGTACACCATTACGTACAGTGACTCCTGCTGGCACAGGCTGAGGCAGGAGGAGCTGTGAGCTCCCCCACAGCCGGTGCTCCTTCACCATTACCTATAGTGACTCATGCTGGAACAGGCTAGTACAGCAGTAGCTGTAAGCTCCCCCACTGCCAGTGCTCCTATGCCATTACCTACAGTGACTCCTGCTGGGAGAGGCTAGTACAACAGTAGCTGTAAGCTACCCCACAGCCAGTGCTTCTACGCCATTACCTACAGTGACTCCTGCTGGGACAGGCTAGTACAGCAGTAGCTGTGAGCTCCCCCAACGTCAGTGCTCCTGCACCATTACCTACAGTGACTGCTGCTGGGACAGGCTAGTACAGCAGTAGCTGTGAGCTCCACCACAGCCAGTGCTCCTACACCATTACCTACAGTGACTGCTGCTGGGACAGGCTAGTACAGCAGTAGCTATGAGCTCCCCCACAGCCAGTGCTCTTACACCATTACCTACAGTGACTCCTGCTGGGACAGGTTGGGGCAGCTGTAGCTGTGAGCTCCCCCACAGTCCATGCTCCTGCACCATCACCTACAGTGACTTCTGCTTAGATGGGCTGATCGAGGAGTGACCTCACCCTCACAGACACTATTCCTGCTGCCCCATTGTATAGTGACTTCTACCGGGAAGGGCTAACATGCCTTCATGGACTCTTTCCCCGGGACACATCTGGAAATGAGCTGATCTCATCTCATCCCTCCCTGACAAACATTTTAAACTAACACATGGGTAAATAAGATTGCACTCCATGAAACAGTTGCTATCAGTACTACATGCACAGCCCCTCTCAGCTTCTCTCCCCCTACATAGAGTTCACATGGAACCGCCCATCAGTCATTGATAGAGTTTCATCCAGTGGCTTTGCACGCACCTGTTAAACACTCCTTCCATGGCTCCAGACATTCTGTCACCCTTCAGGGAGTTTGGGACATAGGTCCAGAATTGAATCTCAGGCCAGTGCTAAAACACTGTACTACACTGCAATCTGGGATTATTCTAGCTCGGCTCTGGTAACTGTTTGGTTAAATTTTTTTTCCCTCTAATGCTGTTTTCCTTACTTATTGTTCTTTGTAACCCACTCTGTTGCCATGGCAACACCGGCAGGATGCTGTATCCCTTTACAGCAATTGTCTCCTCTAAAGACATGTCGTTCAGCCCAAAAGAAGAGGTCAAAGCAGAGGCCGTGACCATGCAGGGGAGGGGGGGACAGACAGACATCCTGTTGTCAAAGTAGAAAGTAATCGAATAAATATATATCTATAGTTAACATATGTAGAAAATGTGTCTCCTGTAGGAACATGGTAGGAAAGGTATCTGTCACTTTCAAAAGAAGGGGGGGGAGGAGGAGTCATCATATTGTTCATTAACAAAGATTGCTACAGTGCGGAATGTAGGAGTGAGAATAGGTGAGGAGGATGAATACTGAGAAGTAAAAGCAGCACAAAGGCTCATGGTTAGGGCCTACACCACATTCTTGCATAAGCCCTGGGAGACTAACTATAATTCTACCTTCTGTAACTCGTCATACTGGCAAAAAATTTAAAAAAAAAAGTCCAAGGGTACATGTGAGAGAAGGGCAGTGACCCTGCAAAACATGTTTTGTTAGACTAGAAAGGCAATAATGGAATATTTTCATGCAAGGAGTTTAATCATCGATACTTTAAACGAGCTGAAAAAACATACCACTTGCATTACATCTATAAGACTCGTTGAGATATTTATCATATCAGAAAGAAAAAGAGGACAGAGACAGGATGGGAGATCACACAGGATAATCCAGTCTTAGGATATTGAGTGTGCAAGGTTAGAACAGGAGGACATTGACCCAGGATTGCTGACTGTGAGAGGATGGAACAGGAGGGCAGTGACCCTGGGATACTGACTGTGAGAGGATAGAAAAGGAGGGCTGTGACCCAGGGTTATTCAGTGTGTGAGGTTACAACAGGAGGGCCATGACCCTGGGATACTGACTGTGAGAGGATAGAAAAGGAGGGCTGTGACCCAGGGTTATTCAGTGTGTGAGATTACAACAGGAGGGCCGTGACCCTGGGATACTGACTGTGAGAGGATAGAAAAGGAGGGCTGTGACCCAGGGTTATTCAGTGTGTGTGAGGTTACAACAGGAGGGCAGTGACCCTGGGATACTGACTGTGATAGGATAGAAAAGGAGGGCTGTGACCCAGGGTTATTCAGTGTGTGAGGTTACAACAGGAGGGCCATGACCCTGGGATACTGACTGTGAGAGGATAGAAAAGGAGGGCTGTGACCCAGGGTTATTCAGTGTGTGAGATTACAACAGGAGGGCCGTGACCCTGGGATACTGACTGTGAGAGGATAGAAAAGGAGGGCTGTGACCCAGGGTTATTCAGTGTGTGTGAGGTTACAACAGGAGGGCAGTGACCCTGGGATACTGACTGTGAGAGGATAGAAAAGGAGGGCTGTGACCCAGGGTTATTCAGTGTGTGAGGTTACAACAGGAGGGCAGTGTTCCAGGGATATTGAGTATGTGATGACAGAACAGGAGGGCAATGACACAGAGATACTGTGTGTTAGAGATCAGAACAACAAGGCAGTGACCCTGAGATACTGAGTGTGTGAGGTTAGACCAGGAGGGCAGTGACCCAAGAATACTGAGTGTGTGAGGTTTGAACACGAGGGCAGTGACCCAGGGATCTTACTTTGAGGGTATCTCTTGCAGCAGGCCACACCAGTAGGACTTAGCCACCAGGCACTAGGACCACATGGAAACTTTCTAGCTAGTAGTTTGCCAGAGGGGCCACCCACCACAGACATCTTCCTCTGACATCGGCCTATCCTATAAAGGTGGTGCGGCACCTATAGCCTCCCGAGTTCTTTTCCCACTGTCAACCAGCGCACGTCAGACCTCTGGAAACCACCGCAGCTTCAGTTAACCGCCATTTTCCTGCATTTTCAGCGTTTTTATTTCTGTTGTCTCACCATAGTTCTTTTTCTTTGTTTTTCTGATTTTTATGTCTCCGAAACCTTCCTCGACCTTGGATCGCTTCAAAACCAAGTGTGTCTGTGGTAAGCAGATCCTGGAGAAGAATGGCATTCTAGGGATGTGGATATGTTGTTCTTATCCACACGTTATGGCATGTCCTTTCCATTTAAATATCTTGCCAGAAGTCTTTAAGCTGGCTTCTCCCTCCCACCCAGGTGGCATATCACTCGGCTCCACTCCTTGATGCCAGACCTTCCTTTCCGCTTGGAAGAATCAGGTTCCCTCCTTATCGCTCCCATGTTGAGTAGACCCTGGCAATTAAATCTTCAGATTACTTACCAAAACTTAAACTCGTTAGAGTTTCACCACTTCAGTCGCGACCGTGATGGAGGACAAGTCCTCACCCAGGGTTCTGCCGGTGCCCCTGCAGGCAGAAGATGTCTTGCACTGACCCACACGCCATGTGCGTCTATTGCCTGAGTCATAATCACGATACCCAGGCTTGCGATTTTTGTTGGTCTTTACGGCCGAACATGTTAGACAATCATCTTGCCTGATTACAGCTCAGCCAACTGGAGGAATGGAACCCACCGGTCAAATCTAAAGTGGCTTGGTGGGTGGTCTCTGTGGCTGCAGGGTCTGCTGAATAACTTGAGCAAATGAAGGCTTTCAAGGAGGAGGCAGCTTCGGCCGCCGATCAGTCCTCTTTAGCATTGGTCTTCATCCCACTCAAACTGGGCTCCACCTTTACAGGCTCCTTCAAGGAACTGTGCCAGTCTCTCCTGACCAAAGGGGAGAGTCCGTCGGCTTCACACAGCAGCCATTCCCATAAAAAGGATTCCAAGGAGTCGAGAGAGAAGGAGAAGTCTCGTCTATGTTGTTCTTGGGATCAAGAGCAGTCTCATTCCCAGGAATCTCCAGTTTCCACTTCGGTCAAAATTGCGGCCTCGGCCGCTGGCTTCATGGTGCCCCTGTCAGGCTAGCTGGCTAAGACATGGGACTATGACCCAGTCAAAGTTATTATTGACCCCATCGACCCATTTTCACTAGATGAGGCCGTCAATTCCTTAATCAGAACTCCGGTAGTGACTGGACCTACTGAGGAGGAGACCCAGCCTGCTGGGAACCTCTTCATGGTCCCTGTCCCTGACCTGGAGGAGCTGCAGGTCTCCCCTCCTTCTGAGCACCCCTGTCAGCCCCCCCAACGATGGTGGAGGACTATGTCTCAGTCCTCTTCGACTGACAGGTCGAAGAGAACTCACAAACACTATTCTGGGCTTTCCAAAAGCGCCACAGCTATTCATCCTCGTCCTCCTCAGAAGAGGAGAGGCATCGGCACAAGTTGCGTCGATGCTACAAGGATCTTATGTGGCAACAGTTGGTGTTGGCTGGTCCAAAGTCGATCCTGGCTTCCACGCCGGCCATCACATGGCAGTCGCCTTCTATGCTGACGCTGACTCCTCCGGTGCCAGTCGACACCATCCCTCCGACTGCGGAGCCAGTGAAGGCCCTCCCGGCTTGGCTGAAGCTGGCCTTTCCGCTGATTATGGTGGAGTCCCCACCTTTACAGCCTCCCTCGGGGGCTCCTGTCAAGGAATCTTGGCCTGCTAAGGGCTTCCCGCACAGGCTGTTGGTCACCCTGACTCCTGACCGTCCATGGCAGGTCAAAGGTGACTCAGGAAGGTTGGCCGATCTATCCAGAATCTGAGGATTCCTCTCTGCACTCTCGTCTGCTTGATGAGGTTTTGCTTGGGGGTCTCTCAATGGAGGAAGGTCCCACGTCCTTCATGGGCATTCTCCGTCTCATCTCCGAATCCACAGGGATGCTGTTGGAGCCTGTGCAGAAACAGGCTCGATATTCCCTGACAGACATTCTGGATAAGGGGAGTTCTCCGACAGAGGTCCTCCCAGTGGCCGAAGCCATTGTTGGCCTGGCACTAGAGCTTTGACAGCACCCTACCTCCTGCTTTGCGCCATCAGCCCAGATGGTCCACAAGTATGTGGTTCCCATCAGCTCCCTTTCAGGGTTTACGGAGCACCCCTCAGCTGAGGGGTTGGTGACTGACTCTGTGTTTTGGCACTCAGACAGTTCAGAAGACACTCACCAGCAGGGTTCTACCCAGTGGTCACCTTCCTCGACTCAAATCCCACCTCCTCCACCAAGACTGGTCCCCTATCTACAATGCAACCAACATAAACACTGCCCTTGACCACTTCATAAACATCTTCACTGTTGCCTGTGACAAGTATGCTCCTATTAAGAAACGCAAAGTCAAATCACTGAGTAACCCTTGGCTCACAGGTGACCTCCTCAGGATGCCAAAAACAAGAGACCACCTATGGGAGCTGGCCAGAAACTCTGGAAGGCAAAACAACATCCAAAACTACAGACGTGCCCGCAATGACTGCACCAAAACCATCCGGCGAATGAAGTCCGTCTACTATAAGCATGCCCTCACAAACTCCTGGGGCAATGGTCGGGAATTCTGGAAGAACATAAAGGAACTCACTGGGAATCCACCCAAAACCTCCCCATCATTACTCAACATCAACAGAACCACAACCCTCAACCCAAAAACCATTGCGGATACCTTTAACAAAGCCTTTACCAACCTCAGCGCTATCCTACCTCAGGACTACTTCAAAGATGGTGTAGCCCCCGTCTGCAATGAACACTACTCCCACCAGCTCCCCCTGCTTCTACTTCAAAGCAGTCAAGGCTCACCAAGTACGCAAATATGTTACCATAGCCCTTGGTAAATCAAGATTCAGTAATGACTCCCTCGATCTCAAAATCCTGTCTCTCACACTTCATGAAGTGCTTAGTCCTCTGACCAGAATTTTCAACCTCTCCTTCAGCCTTAGCCAGTTCCCGGACAGATGGAAATCTGCCACTGTCACCCCAGTCCATAAAAGTGGTGACAAAACTGTGCACGATAACTACAGATCTATCTCCCTACTACCCCCACTCTCCAAGGCGCTAGAACGCATCATCTCGGACCAGCTCACAGAATACCTGGATACGTACAACATCCTGTGTAAGCAACAACACGGGTTCCACAAAGGTCACAGCACCTCCACAGCCCTACTTGAATTCACCGGCGCAATCCACAATGCACTTGATTCTGGTAAACTACTAGGCTCAATCTACATTGACTTAACTAAAGCCTTCGACACCGTCAATCACCGCCTCCTACTTGTCCAGCTTCAGAACACTGGGCTGTCAACCGACACCATTGGCTGGTTTAAGAGCGACCTTGAAGAACGGTCCCAAACAGTAAGAATCGCTGATACACTCTCAGACCCTAGACCGGTCTGCTCTGGAGTCCCCCAGGGCTCCATTCTGGGACCCCTCCTCTTCAGCCTATTCTTAAACTCACTACTGAACAGCTGCCCAGAACAAATAATTCTCTACGCCGACGATGCTATGATCCTCACCTCGGACCCTGATCCAAACCAATTACAAAATAAACTTCAGCAGGCCGTCTTCTCCATTGAGTCCTGGTTCCTAAATCATAAACTGCTTCTCAATCAGAAAAAAAATAAGTCTATGGTCTTTTGCAGCCCCCACAACAAAAACAAACAACTCCACCTCTCTATTGCAACCGAACAAGGAGCCATCCTAGAGCAAACACAATCATTCAAGTACCTTGGCATCACCCTTGATCCCCACCTCTCATACTCCGTCCATATTAGCAATGTGGCAGAGTCTGCCATTGCGAGGTTAGGCATATTATTCCGGCACAGGAAACACCTAACCCCAGAAGCACTGTCAGTGGCTGTCCAAAGCTCCATTGTCAGCATCATAGACTATGGTCTTATCATATATGGGTCTGCAACTACCACTGCTCTCAAACGTATCGTGACCTCTCTGAATAAGGCCTGTCGTCTCATCACTGGCTCACATCACCATACCCACACATGTGACCTTTATTCCCAGTCTGGATGGCTTCAACTGGACAAACGCATAAAATACCAAACCTGCATCACGGCCAAGAAAATCATAATGAGACTTGCCCCACCTGGTGTCTGTGCCCTCCTTAAGCCTAGACATAGGAATGTCACTACAAGGAGATCCAATTCCCATCTACTACATATCCCACAATGTAGCATGACCCAAGGACAAAGATCATTTGCCTATCAGGCATCCAACTGGCTCAACTCTCTTGGCAGCGACATAGTGACCGCTCCAACACTCAGCCTTTTCAAGTCCAAGCTGCGCCTCTCACTGCTTGTATCCTGTGATTGCCCATCTTAACATTTCCACCATTCCAGCTGCACATGCCCCAGCACCCAGCACTTACAATCAGTCTTTACACCCCTAACACCTTACCTGGCATATTCCTCGACAAGGCCCCTGGCTGCACTGTCTCCACTCTCACCCACCTCCCCCTTATCTCCACTCCTGCCCTGCCCCCATCCATCTCCCGTACCCCCTACCCTGCCTCCTACCCCCTTGATCTCCTACCCTCACTTCTCCCCATCGACCCCCCTTGTCTTGCTCATAGCTCAAGTCTTTGTACTGGTTATTACATGTCTGTAAGTCAGTGACTTTATGTTTGTAACTAAAAATGATGACCGTTGCACACGCTGATGTGGAACCTTTGTAAAAGAGCCTCGGCTCAAAGGTATTGTAATCCTAGATTGAAATAAATAAAATAAATAAGACCTCTGGACAAAGAGTCCATAAAACTGGACCACTCTGCCAGAAAAGTCTATGCTGCCTCTTCACTTGGTCTCCGTTAGGCGAGCATGGCTGTCATCATGGTACACTTCTCCTGTGCCCTTCAGGGCTCTCTAGATGAGGTGCTTCCTCATCTCCCTGTGAACCTTCAGACTACAGTCAAGCAGGTCCGGGAGCAGGGTCGGGCTGTGGCAAAACAGCAACTCCAGATGGCGCTGGACATTGGGGATTCATGTGTCTGTTTGGTGGCGGCCACAGTAGCCATGTGCTGCATGGTCTGGCTGAGGGTCTTGACCTTTACGGCAGACACCCAGCACAAACTGGCAGACATTCCCTTCTTGGGCACCGACTTGTTCGGTCCAGGGGTTGATGGTCACCTTTAGTGCATTGAGAAGTCCAATGCCACCTTGGACTTCGTTGCTTTTACCCAGAAGGAATCTCAAGATTCCAAAAAGTGAAGCTCAAGCCCTTTTGGTCTTCTGCCCCTGCGGCCAAGCAGGACCAGTACCAATCTGGGCAGCAGCAGCAGGCTCAATCTTGGCACCCTTGGCCCAAGTCAGGGGCTTCGGTGGCCCGTAAACCCAGAGGGAAGGGTCCCGGCGGTCCCACGGCTGGATCCTCCTCCTCCTCCAGGCCTGCACAGAGACTGGATGGGGGTGACCACCCCCATGCCTGTCACGCCCACTCTGTGTCCTCCCGTAGGGGGCCAAATCCACCACTTCCTTTCCGCCTGGTCCGCTGTCATAACGGACAGGTGGGTCTTGGAAGTGGTTGGCCAGAGGCCGCCTCTGGAATTCAAAAGGTACCCACCAAGCCAAGCCACACGGGAGGAGAAGGTATCCGTGGACACTCAATCGGCTCTCTGAGACCACATCACCCAACTCCTTTGCAGGGAGGTAGTGGTCAGAGTCGCGGATCCCCCTGTCAACCCAGGGTTCATTTTTAGGTAATTCCTGGTCCCGAAACAGATGGGGCTGGCACCCCATTCTAGATCTGCACGACCTGAACCAGTTTCTCAGGTCTTGCACCTTCAGGATGGTAACTCTATCTCAGATCATACCATCTCTTGAGCAGAAAATGTGGTTTTGTTCTCTGGATCTGCAGAACGTGTTCTTCCATGTCCCAATCTGTCCATCACACTGAAGGTTCCTCTGCTTCAGGGCAGAGGGAACACTCTGAGTTCCAAGCCATGCCGTTCGGCCTGTCATCGGCCCCCAGGGTCTTCACCAAATGCATTGCAGTGGTGGTGGCCCATCTTCGGCCTCGAGGGGTCAGAGTGTACCTCTGTCTGGATGATTGGCTTATGGCGGGTCCCTTCAGACTGGAGATGGAGAGGTCCAGGGTCCTGGGCCTCCAGACCTGCATTGACCTTGGCCGCCTGGTCAACGACGCCAGGTCAGAACTCATGCCTTCGCAGGTGGCCTGCTTCATCGTGGCAGAGCTCAACTGTTGCTAAGCCAGAGCCAGGCTCCTGGTGGACAGGGCAGAGGTTCTCCCCTCCTTTGCCCGATCATTTCTGGTTGGACACTTGCGCCCTGCCCGGGACTTTCTGCAAATTCTGGGTTACATGGCAGCCTGCACCTCCGTGGTCCAATGGGCCCGGTGGCATATTCGCCCCTTCAATGGGAGCTGGCCAGACAGCGGACTCAGCGACTAGGTCATTTCGACCAGCTGGTCGCTGTGACCCAGAAGATGTGGGATGCTCTCCAATGATAGACCGTCCTAGAGCATCTGCAGGAAGGGATCCCATTTGTCTGCCCTGAGCTGATGGTCATCTTGATTGACGCCTCTCTCATGGGCTGGGGTGCCCACATGGGGGACCACATAGTCCACGGGCTCTGGACCCCCAAGGAATCCCGATGTCACATCAACCTGCTGGAGCTCTGAGCAGTTCAGCTGGTGCTGACTGCATTCGCTCCATTTCTTCGAGGTCAAGTGGTTCAGGTCCAAACGGACAATACCATGACCATGTACTGTCTCAACAAACAGGGTGGTACACACTCCCAGCCTCTGTGCAGGGAAGCTCTCCACATCCAGACCCTCGTGAGCCGACTGGAGGTGGATCTTCTAGCCATTCATGTGGCAGGAGCCTCAAATCAGCTGGTGGACATGCTCAGCCGTGTGGGCTAGGTGTTCCACAAGTGGTCTCTCCATTCAGAGGTAGTACACAGCTTGTTCTCCCAGTGGGGCACCCATCAGGTGGACCTGTTCACCTCCAGGGAGAACACAAAGCTGAGGCTGTTTTGTGCCCACCCCCTCAGCAGGGCTCCATGCAGGGGATGCCTTCTCGAGGCCGTGGACCCCAGGTCTCTTTTATGCCTACCCTCCACTTCCCTTGGTCCACAAGGTGCTCCTCAAGGTCAGCAGGGACAAGGCACAGGTGATCCTGGTGGCTCCAGACTGACTCTGCCAGTGTTGGTACCTCGATCTCCTCAGCCTCAACATCAGGCTACCGTGGCATCTTCCAGCATGCCTGGACCTGCTCTCAGTCAATCAGAGGAACGTCCTTCACTCAGACCTTCAATCCCTGCACCTGATCAGCTAGATTTCCAGGCTTTGGGTCTCTCCGAAAATGTACTCTCCATAGTTGAGGCATCTAGGAAGGAATCGACCAGAAAGTGCTATGCCATCAGATGGAAGAGATTCTCCATTTTGTGTCAGGGCAAGGGGATGGACCCTTTGTCCTGTCTGGTGGCTAGTATTCTTGACTACCTTTGGTTTCTCTCCAATGGGGATCTTCGGTCAACGACCCTTAAGGTGCATCTGGCAGCCATCTCTGCTTATTGGGCACGGGCCGTTCAGCAGATGGTGGCACAGGAGAAGGTGGTCTGGCGTTTTCTTCAAAGGCCTCGACCACATTTCCCCTCCAGTGCATGAACCACCACCACAGTTAGATCTACTGCTGGTACTGGCAAAGCTCATGGGAAAGCCATTTGAACCAATGCACAGGTGTGAGATGTCACACCTGTTGTGGAAGACAGCCTTCCTGGTGGCTATCATGTCAGCCAGAAGGATTGGGGAGCTCCAGGCACTCTCTGAGTCTCCTTATCTTGTCTTCCACAGGGGTAAGTTTGTCCTGTGCGCCAACCCAAAGTTCCTTCCAAAGGTTGTGTCAGAGTTCTACCTGAACCAGGTGATGACGCTACCGGTGTTCTACCCCAGTCACACCTTGGATGCCGAATATATGCTGTATACTTTGGAACTGAGACGAGCGCTTGCTTATTACAAGGAGTGCATGGCTGAAGTTTGGGGAGAGGTTCACCAGCTGTTTGTCACCTACACTTTGTTTTTTGTTTGCTCTACCTTATGAATGTGCCATAGGCCTTTACTCTGTCAATGGCCTATCTATTCATACTCATCTGTATTGCTCCCTTATGCCTATCCCATGCCTGTTTGAAGCCCTGCACTGTATTCATATCCATCACTTCCTGAGGTAGGCCATTCCATGCATCCAGCCACACCTGGCAAACCTGCAACCAAGCAGATGATTAGCAGATGGATTACATCATGCATTGATCTCTGCTATAGGTTGGCGGGTAGGGAGCCTCCTGGAGGGCTAAGGGCTCATTCCTCCTGCCACACTGCTGCGTCGGTGGCATCTTCTTGGGACATCCCTATCCAGGAAATCTGCAGGGCTGCTACCTGAAAGTCAGCAAACACCTTCATTACCCACTACCACATCGGCCTAGAGTCACGCCGGAATGCTGGTTTTGGGGCCTCAGTTCTCCAAGCTATATTTCCAAAATAGGGGGTATGCGCCTTGCCTCCCTCCTCCCAGAGAACTGCTAGGAGTCTGCCATAATGTGTGGATAAGAACAACATATCTACATCCCTAGAAATACAGGTTACTCACCTGTAACAGTGCTTTTAGGAGTGATATATGTTATTCATCCGCACGGACCCACCCAACCTCCTTGGCTTCGACACACAACCACTACTTCCAGTGGGCAAGATCTGGCATCAGGGGGCAGAGCCGAGGGATATACCACCTGGGTGGGTGGGAGGAACCAACTTAAAGACTTCCGGCAAGATATTTAAAAGGAAAGGATATGCCATAACGTGGGGACGAACAATATATACCACTCCTAGAACTACTGTTACAAGTGAGCAACCTGTGTTTCTGTCTGTGTCTTCTGCCTAGGCCCATACCACGACATCCAAGTCTGCGAGGTCTGCCAGAAATTCAACCAGGCCACCTGGCGCCACTGCCAGCAGACCCTAGAGAACTTTCTCCTGCATTAGAAGTTCACCTCCATGGAACAGGTGCAGCAGGCAAGGAACTACTCGGTCTCCCTGGCCCAGTCTTCGTGCTCCCTGTCCTAGAAGCACAGGTGCAAGGCCAGTGGGAAACACAAACATCGGGACAAGGGCTGGCATAGGCCCCAGTCCTCCTCCTCCCCTTTGTGATCTCCCCGTCATCATTTGACTGCCAAGTTGTCTTCCTCTGGGGTTGGCCTCAGCTGCAGCGCACACCCTATCACCACTCCTGTGTGTCGCCCTCTGCCCCATAATACTCTTTACTCTCTCATCCTCACACCCTGCCCCCAAATATTCCCTCATTTCCTATCGATGCTTGGTGCACTGGGACCAAACCTAATTGGTAAGGCCGGTTTCGTCCCTATGCCCTATCACCCTGCTCTTCCCCATTTGACAAGCCTATATTTGGCTGCCATTTCCTCCTTGTCCTACTGACAGAGCCAACCAGGCTGCCACTTGTATTGATTTTGCATTGACCCACAGTGTGCTGCTGTTCCTCACATTGTATAACTCTGGAACCGATTGTGCATAAGTTAAATACCTATGTATATCTCATTATTTGTACTGGATGTGGAACCTATATAAATGAGTTACAAGTTCAAAGGTTGCTGTAATCTGAGACATTAGATAAATAAAATAAAAATCACCTTCAGGGCTAGCGAAGGCACCCCCTCCTGCCACCATTATGGTCTTGGGCCGAAGCCTCTCGGGTCAGGGCTCACTCCCTGCCCCTCAGCCCCTGCTGCTCAAGCTCTTGATCACATCTGGCACACGCACGATGGCTCAGCCGGCATATCCTTTGCTGGCGTGGGTTTGGTGGATGCCAGGCTCCCTTCTAACACCTGCCCACCACCTGCAAATCAGGTGTTGGTTTCCCTTTCAGGAACACCTCTGGCCTCAGGGCTGACTCTGCAGGACACTGACACCTCCAAGGTCCGATCCCTCCACATCTATTGCCTGTCAGGGCCTCTCCTTCCCCTGCACCCACATTACCTCTCCTGCCTCCCATGGGACCTTCGCCGGCCTTGCTGCAACCAGCGCCCACTGGGCCTTCGCTGGTTCTCCCTCAGCTAGCACCCACCAGGCTAGTGCCCTTTTTGCCTCAGCCAGCGCCTGTCGGACCTGTGCCAGGTTACCTGCAGCCGATGCCAGTCAGACCTGCTCCGGGCTACCCACAGCCAATGCCCATCAGGCCAGCACTGGTCTGTCCTCAGCCCGCACCCGCAGGGCCTGCCACTGGTTTATTCCTCAACCAGCATCCAAAGGGCTAGCACCAGTCTACCTTATCCGACACCTGCTGGACTGATGCCTGCTATGGTTGTTTTCAAGGCCTACTCTGGTCTCTTTGGGGTTTCATGTGGTCGCAGGTTCCCATTCCTCAGGGCCCAGTTCCTTCTGCTCACAGGGGCTTTCTAAGGGACCATCCACGCCAGTGCCCCTGCATCCAGCCCTGCCTTCTAGGCCGACTCATAACTCTGACGGCCCGCTGATGATGGGGATTAATATCACCCACAGCTGCGTCTACCCGATGATGATCAAGATGAGGATTAGGGTGATGTCAGTGATTCATCTGCCCCTTCCATGGGCTCCTCTGAGGTGGAAGTGACCCTCAGGTATGTCCCCAAATCTCCCGTGGATGACCCCTCCTTCATGGCCATCATGCGGCATATTCAGGAGGCTGTGGGGTTTGAGACAGAGGAGCAGGACCCGGAGCGGCACTGGCTTGCTACCTTCCTTCACCAGCCGGAGACTCCTCTCTTAGCGATTCCTCCCCTCATAGATATGTATGAGGATGCCTCTATGGCTGCTTGGCGCAGACCCAACCTGATATCAGCCATGTCTAGGAAGACTAATAGGCTGTACCATATCCCGGCAGGTAAACTCTTTCTAGGGGAGCAGGCACAAGCGGACTCCGTGATGACCGTACTAAGTAGCCTAAACATTTGGGCTGCCTGCTACCCGACCAGGAGTCACTTCAGTTGGACCTTCTGACAAATGGACGTTCACCTTGGCCACGTTGGCTGTCTGTGCCCTCAGCTATCTGGCACACATGCTCCAGTAGCAAAATGCCCTGTGGGACCAGGCCAGAGAATCTGGCCAATCCCTACTAGACAACCTTTCCAAGCAGCATGCCTTGGGTACTCTTAAGGCAGCCTCCTATGTCGGTACCCACTTGCTCTGGGCATCTTATGATGCAGTAGATGCATCAGCCCAGGTGGCAGTGACTGGCATATGCGTGCGACAGCATGCCTGGCTTCGGGTGTCTGGTTTCGCCCAGGATGTCCAGCTGTCCATCATGAACACACCCTTCAGAGGGTATAAACTGTTCGGAAGTGATGTGGAAAATACCCTTCCTCAGTTTTAGGTGGCTGGACGCACTCTGTGATCAGTCCATACTATGTATCACATACAGCCCAGGGCAGAAGGCACCCTTTCATTGGGCTGTCAATAAGCAGGCGCGAGCACCTGTGAAGCCCCAGGGGAAGAGGCAAGCAGCGGCTGCGACCCTCCCTGCCCCCAACTCCCTCTGCCAGCAGTGGCCCCTAGGTAAGGTCCCAAAGCCTGGCTGCAGCTACCCCCCCCGACTCCTTGCTGGACCTCCTCCAAAAGAATAGGAGGAGGCCGTAAGTGATCACTTCTCCCTCCACCTGGACAGATGCTGGGAGATCACTTCAGACAGTTGTGTCCTGCAGCTTATATAGTTTGGATACTCCCTAGAGCTCCTGGAGTGGCCTCAGGACAATTCCCCAGTTCCATCCTTGTATCCTCCCTTCACATCCCTCTGATCTGGGAAGAGATCCATGCCCTGCTTCACAAAAGGGCTATAGAACCTGTCCCACAGCCCCAGCAAGGGAAGGTGTTTTACTCCCACTTCTTTCTGGTTCTCAGGTGCACAGGGAACCATTGGCAAATTCTCAACCTCAGCGAGCTGAACCTGTCGATCCAGTATAGAAGGTTCAGGATGGTCACTTTTTAGGATCTGCAGCCCCTGTTACACCAAGGGGACTGGATTTGCTCCCTCGACATGCAGGATGCCTATCCGCATATCAAGGTATGTGCCTCTCACAGGCGCTTCCTCAAATTTCATTTTCAGGGAGCCCACTTTCAGTTCAGGGCTGTGCCGTTTGGCTTGTCTACAGTCTGGGTGTTCACCAAGTGTTTGGCAGTGGTGGCAGCTGCCCTCAGACGGCAGGAGCTCTATGTCTTTCCTTACCTGGATGAATGGCTGTTGGCAGCACCATCCAGGGAGAGTCTACTCCAAACCCCGGATCATACTTGCCCCCTGTTCTGGGATTTGGGTATCACAGTCAGCCTGCCCAAGTCACTTCTAACCCCCAGCCAATGGCTCCAGTACATTGGGGCAGTACTAGATATGGCTTAAGGGATGGCCTTTCTTTCACAGGACAGAGCAGGATGCCTGATGGACCAAGCCCAGCATCTCTACTTCAGTCATAACGTCCAGCTCGGGTCTTTCTGCACCTCCTGGGACTCATGACAGCAGCTATCGTTACGGTTCCCCAAGCCAGACTGCATTTGAGAATTCAGTTTAGTTCAGTTTATTGTGAAGAGATAATATCCATTAAGCAATCTCATTTGCAGGGATGTCCCTTGTACTACATACTAAGCGAAATATATAGCAGCAAATCAAAACGTAACAACAAAACTGTACATAGATACATCAGTTTAGAATACATCAGTGGATGCTGTGGGTCCTGTGGGAACAGCGTACGGCTGACATGGAGCAGCCAATTCTTGTCCCAGACCCATTCAAGAGGGTGCTGTTGTGGTGGCTAGAACCCAGCATCTTCCTGAGGGGGGTGCCATTCTTCATTCCACTCCTGCAGCAGATCCTCACAATAGATGCCTCAGGTCTCGGCTGGGGGGCTCATCTGGGTGCCCACCAGACTCCGGGGATGTGGTCCGCGATACATGCGGAAACGCGATACATGCGGAACTCCACGTAAACATCTTGGAGATGCAAGCAGTTCTGTATGTCTTGCAGGCCTTCCAGACCCAGCTCTCCCCAGGTTCACCGTTGATTCAAATGGACACCAGTATGGTCCATTACATCAAGAAATGGGGGGATCCATTCATACCTTCTGTGTCAGGAAGCGATGAGAGTCTGGTATTGGGTAATAGAACATGGCCTGGAACGCTTGGCCGTCCATGTTCCTGGTGTCCAAAACTTCTTGGCAGACAGCTTAAGCCAGTCTCAGTCACGTGCTCATGAGGGGGAACTCCTGAGTTCCATGGTAGAAGATCTGTTTGTCTGATAAGGTCACCCAGAGTTGGGCCTTTTTGTGTCCCCACTCAACACAAAACTGCCGCTTTTCTGCTCGGTCACTCCAGGACCTGGAGTGTTTTGACAAAACGTGTTGTCCCTCTTGTGGAAAGGGAGATTCCTCTATGTCTTCCCTCCCTCCCTTCCTGCTCCTTCAGAAGGTTCTGATCAAACTTCAGATGGAAGGGGCATGATGATCCTAATTTATTTATTTAGTTGTTTAACCAGGTATAGCACACTAAGCTGAAAGTTTTTTTACAGGAGCGACCTGTGAGCACAAAGAGGTTAAGTGACTTGCTAAGGGTCACACAGTATGCAAGTGGAAGCTGTGGGATTCAAACCCAGCTCTGCTGGATGTCACCAAATTTGCAGCTCAGAGCCTTAGACCACTGTGCTATACTGCCTCCAATTGCCCCCCTTCTGGCCTCATCAGATCTGGTTCCCCTGTCTCCAGCAGCTGGCAGTGGAACCTCCACTACCCCTGCCCCTATGCACAGGCTTGCTGTCCCAGGAGCAGGGCACCCTTGTCCATCCGGACCTCAGATCTCTTCATCTTCATGCTTGGCTTCTGAGCGCATAGCCATTGCGTGATGCAGGTTATCCTCTAGGATGGCAGATGTTCTGGTGGCGGCTAGGAAACCATCCACCAGGGCCACCTATTCCATGAAGTGGAAGTGCTTTACCATATGGGGGCTGCATCACATCACTTAGATCCTTTCACCTGTCCAGTGAATCAGATTTTGGAGTACTTGCTGTCCCTCTCAGACTCCGGTCTCCAGTACTCCTCTATCAAGGTACATCTTTCAGCCATCTCTGCCTACCATGTACCTGTAGATGGCTGCACTGTGGCTCAACTTGAAGTTTCTCACACATTTTTGAGAGGCATTTTGCATTTGAAGCCTCCAACTGCAATCAGGTCCCGGCTTGGGACTTGAATTTTGTGTTTGAAAAACTCACCCTGCCTCTGTTTGAACCAGCTGTGAGTTGCGAGCTATGCTATCTGTTATGGAAAGCATTATTTTTAGTTGCTATTCTGCCCAAAGGATTTCTGAGTTTCAGATGCTCATGGGAGAGCAGCCCTATTTGATTTTCCACGACAGGGTGTCTTGGTGTACTAATCCTAAGTTTCTTCCTAAGGTGATATCTGAGTTTACTTTAAATCAGTCCGTCCACCTGCCAGTTTATTACCCAGAGCATGCCAGTCCAGGGGAAGCATTGCTTCATACCTTGGATGTCTATAGAATTTTGTGGTACTATATACACTGGACAAAGGACTATAGGAAGTCTTCCTAGTTGTTTGTTTCCTTCGCCCCGGGAAAGAGGGCGTCCTGGTGTCCAGACAGTGTTTATCCAGTTAGTTAGCCAACTGCATTATTTTTTGTTACAGGAAGTATGGTAAGGAACTTTTTAGTGTGGTTCGTGGTCACCCCACCAGGGATATGGCCACTTCTGTTGCCTGCTTCAGAAATGTTTCAGCTGTGGAGATCCGTGCAGCTGCCATTTGGAGCACCATGCAGACCTTTACCAAACACTACAGTATGGACATTGCCTCTAGGCGCAGGGCAAATTTTGGCCTGGCTGTTCAACAAGGCCTTCTCTCGTAGGCCGGAATGGCCAACCACCAGATCTGTTGGTTAGTTTTTGCCAGAACTGTTTGGGACTCATCCTACCGGTGTGGCCTTTTGCAAGAGATACTTTTGAAGTAAGATAGTACAGTTACGTAAGAACTTACCATAACAGTAGATCTTCGAGAGGATCTCTTGCAGCAGACCCTGCTTTCCCTTGCTTCTTCCCCCTTTGTACCTATTTTATGGCCTTTGAACCTTCTGCTTAGCTCTCCCCTTCCATGATGCGGAGCCTTCTGCTTCCTTCTTATCTCTTCTTTGTTGACCTCGGACTCCTCCTCAGTTCCCCAATGGGCCTTTGCTTTTGGTTTCTGGAGGGAGAACTGAGGAGGCTATGGGGACCACCCACCTTTATAGGATAGGCCAATGTCAGAGGGTGACTGGCAGTGTCAGTGGCTCAGTAGGTAGCTCACTCGCCTCTGAGGCCAGGAGATCAGAGGGCTGTGGGTTCAGTTCCCACATCTGCCCCTTGGGTTAATATCCCAGTACTGACACTGTAGTGCAGCATGGGAGGGGTGCTGCACTTCTGAGGTGCCGTCTTTCGGATGAGACGTTAAACCGAGGTCCCATCTGCCTGGATTGTTGGTAGTTCAGGTGGATGTTAAAGATCCCATGGCACTTCTCGAAAAGAGTAGGGGAATTTCCCTGTGTCCTGGCTAAATTTCCCTCATTCACTAAAATACCACCAACAGCTTAATCTGGTTCAATTTCAGTTGCTTATCATCTGTACCCCGGTCACCCCTGAAAAGGGACTTCTAGGCCCAGTGGGCTTACCGGGTCAACAAAATTCAACAAACAAGAAACAAACATCAGTGGTGGGCAGCCCCCCGGTAGACTGCCAGCTAGAAAGTTTCCGTGTGGCCCTAGTGCGTGGTGGCTAAGTCCTACCAGTGTGGCCTGCTGCAAGAGATCCTGTCACAGATTTACTGTACTATACTGAGTGTGTGAGGTTAAAACAGGATGGCAGTGATCCAGGGACATGGTCAGACTGTGATACAGGGGCTCACCTAGAAATCTGATGCAGTGGGCCCACCTAGAAAATCAGCAGGAGAGGGTCTAAGGCTGACAAACTCCTATCAGTATTCCTGCTAAATTTTGTACAGTGGCTCTTTGTTTGTGTCCTACATTTATTTGAAGTGACCAGAATAAACCGTTTACTTAGAACATAGATGATATATGCAAATATTTTCAGAATTTTTCTGGACATTTCCAGGTAGGTTAGTCCAGCTCTGCCCAGGGATACTGAGTGTGTGAGGTTAGAACAGGAGGGCACTGTCCATGGTATACTGAGTGTGTGAGGTTAGAACAGGAGGGCAGGGACCGTGGGATACTGAGTGTTTGAGGTTAGAACAGGGGGGCAGTGACCCTGGGATGCTAAGTGGGAGATAATAGAAAAGGAGGGCCATGTTCCTGGGATATTGAACATGTGAGTTTATGTCAGGAGGGCAGGGACCCAGGAATAGTGAGGGTGTAAGGGTAGAACATGAGGGCAGTGTCCCTGGGGTGCTGAGTGGGAGCTTAGAACAGGAGGGCAGTGACCCTGGGATACTGAGTGTGTGAGGATGGAACAGGAGGGCAGTGACCCTGGGATACTGAGTGTGTGAGGTTAGAACAAGAGGGCAGTGACCCTGGGATACTAAGTGTTACAGGTTAGAACAGGAGGACAGTGACCCTGGGATACTGAATGTGTGAGGACAGAACATGAGGGCATTGACCCTGGGATATAGTGTGTGTGTGAGGACAGAACAGGAGGGCAGTGACCCTGGGATATTGAGTGTCTGAAGACAGAACATGAGGGCAATGACCCTGGGATACTGAGTGTTAGAGGTTAGATCAGGAGGGCAGTGACCCTGGGATACTGAGTGTGTGAGGATAGAACAGGAGGGCAGTGCCCCTGGAATACTGAGTATTAACAGTTAGAACAGGAGGGCAGTGAACCTGGGATGCTGAGTGAGTGAGGCTTGAACAGGAGGGCACTGACCCTGGGATACTGAGTGTGTGAGGACAGAACATGAGGGCATTGACGCTGGGATACTGAGTGTGTGAGGACAGAACATGAGGGCAGTGACCCTGGGATACTGAAATAATAGAAGTTGACAACAGATAAGGACTGCAAGGCCCATCCAGTCTGCCCATTTGTTCTACCTTATGAATGTGTCATGGGCCTTTACTCTGTCAATGGCCTATATATTCATACTCATCTGTATTGCTCCCTTATGCCTATCCCATGCCTGTTTGAAGCCCTGCACTGTATTCATATCCACCACTTTCTGAGGTAGCCGTTCCATGCATCCACCACCCTTTCTGTGAAAAATAACTTCCTCACATTACCCCTTAATCGGCCTCCCTTTAATCTCATGCTGTGTCCTCTTGTCCTGCTATTTTTCTTATATTGAAACATGTTAGACTCTTTCACCTTGTTAATGCCCTTAAGGTGTTTGAATGTTTCGATCACATCACCGCTCTCCCTCCTTTGCTCTAGGGTATACATCTTGAGCTCCATTAATCTGTTCTCATACATTTTCTGATGCAGTCCCTGCACCATTTTGGTTGCCCTTCTCTGGACTGCCTCCATTTTGTTAATGTCCTTGTGAAGGTGTGGCCTCCAATACTGCACGCAGTACTTCAGATGGGGCCTAACCAGTGTCTCGTAAAGAGGGATTATTACCTCCCTCTTACGACTTGTAATACCCCTACTAATACACCCCAACATCCCTCTAGCCTTACCTACTGCTTTAGTGGTCTGCTTGGATGATTTCAGGTCATCTGTGATGATGATGCCCAAGTCTCTTTCTTCCCTTGTGATTGCCAGCAACTCCCCTCCCAACCTACAGGTGGCTTCAGGGTTTCTCTTCCCTATGTGCATGATCTTGCACTTTAGTTTAGTTTAGTTTATTGTTCTGGGAATTAATACCTTTGAGCCAAAGGCTCTTTTACAAAGGTTCCACGTCATAAAAGTACATAAACCAGCTAGACAATATTACAAACAATTGGTAAGCAGTTCAAAGGCTATAATAAAACAGTAACATTCAATTACAGAAAAGAAATGAAACTCAGAGGCAGTTTTAAGGAAAGGAATAAGGTTGGAAAAGTAGAGGGAGATAGGGAGAGAGAAAAATAAGAAGTTCAATGGCAGACAGGACCAGTTAGAGGTACTCCGATTGTCTTTGTCAAATGAAGGGTTGTGGTGGTTGAATGGAACAACTGTAAGTGCAGTCAGAGGGTAGAGTCTTTAGTCAAAGCAGTCGCAGGAGCGGGAGGCTGTGAGGTGAGCGTATAGCATGGATTTGAAAGCTCCTAATGATGTGGAGGATACAGAGGGTAAGTTAAGGGCATTGTACCAGGTAGGGGCACAATAGGCAAATGATCTTTGTCCCTGAGCAGTCCGGCATCTAGGGACCTGAAAAGGTTGGTGCTCAGATCTTCTGGTGAATGCAGTGCCGTTGTTCCAGGCAGAGTAGATCCTGGATACATGGTGGAGTGAGTCCCAAGATTGATTTTTGCCATCAGGCAAGTGAGATACATAAAGCGATTTGAGAGTTGTAACCAACCGGTTTCCGTGTAGAACTCACAGGTGTGGGTCCGTCTCTGTGCTCCTGTGAGAAGTCGACAGGCCTTGTTTAGGGCTGTTGAGATGCGCCTTAGTGCGGTGCTAGTAGCAGAACCATAAATAATTAGGCCATAGTCTGTGATTGAGATGATGGAGCTTTGTACAGCAATCCTCAAGGCAGCTTGGTTAAAAATTGACGGTTCCGGTACAGTATTCCACTGCGTTGGTTCACTGTTTTTGCTGTGTTATCAATGTGGGTCCCAAAGGTAAGATTGGTCAAAAGTGATGCCAAGGTATTTGAAAGTGTTCACTTGTTCAAGTGTATTTCCAAGGGAAGTTTTTATTGTGAGTGGAATATGCCTATTTCTGTTTTGATGACTGGCGAAAGGCATGTTTTTTTTTTTTTTTTATTTAGGACCAGCTTGTGATCAAGGAACTACTTTTCAACACAGGAGAAAGCAAGTTGCAAGCTCAAACATAGTGGTTTGGGATCCTTATAGGAGGAGAGAATTACAGCGTCATCAACATATAGTATTAATTTTTCTGGGCAGGATTCAGGGAGCGAGTTTAGGAATAGGCTGAAAAGGAGGGGCTAAGATTGATCCTAGGGGATACCAGAGAGGACCGGTTTAGAGTCTGAGAGAACCTCAGAGATTTTTACTGTTTGTGATCGTTGTGCCAGGTAACTTTTTACGCAGGCTCCTGGTCCCTCAGCTAGCCCAATATTGAGCAGAAGTGTGATTAATAAGCCATGATGAACAGTGTCAAAGGCTTTTGAGAGGTCAATGAAAACAGCTCCGGTTAAGTGTCCCTTATCCATGGCCTTGTGAACTTCTCCTAAGAAATCTAGTAGGGCCGTCGATTCTTTGCGGTAAACCCCAGTTGCCACTCTTCCGACCATTTTGCCAGTTTATCCAGATCTCTTCTCATTCTGCGCACCCCATCTGGATCATCTACTCTAGTGCAGATTTTGGTGTCATCTGCAAACAGACAAACCTTACCCTCCAGTCCATCTGCAATGTTACTGATGAAGATATTGAAGAGGACTGGCCCCAGGACTAATCCCTGAGGTACCCCACTTGTGACTTGTATCTCTTCTGACTGTATACCATTTACCACCACTCTTTGTTTTCTGCCCGCCAACCAGTTTGTCACCCAGTTGACCAACTTCTGACCCAACCCGAGCCTACCCAGCTTATTAATCAATCTTCTATGTGGAACAGTATTGAAAGCTTTGCTGAAGTCAAGGTAGGCGACATCAACTGCACCCCCTTGGTCCACCACTCTGGTTACCCAGTCAAAGAAATCTATGAGATTAGTTTGACAGGACCTTCTTGTTGTAAAACCGTGCTGTCTTGGATCCTGTGCTCCTATGGATTCCAGGTGTTGCACTATCCTTTCCTTAAGGAGTGCCTCCATAATCTTGCCCACTACTGAGGTAAGACTGACTGGTCTATAGTTTCCTGCCTCCTCCCTGCTACCACTATTGTGGAGTGGGATCACATGAGCCCTTCTCCAGTCTTCTGGGACCTCTCCTGTGCTCAGAGACTCACTAAACAGTTCTGCTAATGGTTCTGCTAGTTCATGCTAAGCTCCTTTAGTACTCCCTGGGATGTATGCCATCAGGTCCATTGCCTTGTCCACCCTGAGCTTAGCGAGCTCTTGTAGGACCTTTCTATTGTAAAGGGACTGGTGCACACACCTCCCACTCCCCCTGCGTCCATGGTGCAGGCTGTGGGCACTGCCCAACCTTCTCCTCAGTAAATACAGCACAGAAGTATTTATTTAGGATAGATGCTTTTCCTTGGTCCTCCTCCACACACTCCCCCTTATTTCCTTTGATCTTAGCAATACCCCCTCTAGACTGCCTTCTTTCACTAATGTATCTATAGAAAGTCTTGTCCCCTTCTTTTACTGTTTATGCTAGTGTTTTCTTGGTTTGGGCCTTTGCCTGCCTTACTGCCTTCCCTGCTTCCTTTAGGGAAGTTTGGTATGCCTCCCCATCTTCGTCCCGCTGCATTCCCTTTTATTTCCTGAAGGTCAGCCTTTTGGCTCTGACCTTTTCTGCTACTGTTTTTTTGAGAACCAAAGTGGTTTTCTCCTTCTTTTGCTCTTGCTTTTCTCTCTCTAACACAATGGGATGTTGCTTCAAGTATTGCATCCTTAATGCTTACCTACTTTGTCTGTACCCCCTCACCTGTATTTCTTCTTGCCAGGGCTAGCTTAACTGTGTTGGCCATCTTATCAAAGTCAGCTCCTTTGAAGTCCCATATTTTTTGCCTTTGAGTGGGATGATTTAGCTCTAGTGGTCAAATTGAATTAAACCATGTGATGGTCACTGGCCCCCAGGTGACCTTCTACCTGGAGATCTGTGATCCTTTCCCCGTTAGTCAGTACTAAATCTAGGATAGCCCTGTCTCTTGCGGGTTGTTGTACCAGTTGTTTGAGGCCCTCCCCCTGCAGGGAATCCACCATGTGTCTAGTTCTGGGAGATGTTCCTGCTGGTATTGGACCAATCTGTATCTGGCATGTTGAAGTCTCCCATTATCAGAATCTCTCCTTTAGCTGTCATGTTTTGTATATCGTCTAACAGTAATGTGTCTATGTCCTCCCCCTGGTTCTGGAGGCCTGTAGACAACCCCAGTTCGTAAGGCTGTTTCATTTCCTGTTTCCAGGGTGACCCACAGTTCTTGTGGCTCCTTATATGTATTCTGAATTTCTGTAGCTTTGATATTTTCATTGACATAAAGGGCCATTCCACCCCCCTTTTTGCACCTCAGTCTCTTCTGAACAGTACATAGCTGCATACTGAAGTCTCCCAAATGTGGTAACTGGTGAACCATGTCTCACTAATGGCTACTATGTCCAGTTTAGCCTCTGTCATTGTTATCTGCAGGTCTGAGATCTTTCCAGACTGAGGGCATTTGTGTACATGATTTTCCATTGGCCAAATTTCAGTGTGTTAGTTGTTGGGCGAGGTCCGGCGTTTCCCCTGTGTGTCATATGGGGAGATGGGCCTTTTTCCTTACCTGGTGAAGCAATGATCTATAAACTTGCTGAACTCCTGTTTGATCACTAGGTGAGGGGGAAGGGTGTTCTTCCCATTCTATGTATCGGGTACTGCACCCCCTCCCATTTGCTAGTTTAAATATTCTGCAAAGATGTCAAACTTCTGCCCCAATGCACTGACTCCCTCCTTAATCAGATGCAGTCCATCAAATTTAAAGAACTTTCGCTCCCAAAACTGTTGCCAGTTACCTGTAAATTTGTGTCCTTTTTCCTGGCTCCAGCCCTTGAGCCACATGTTTAGCTCCCCTATCTCTGACCTTCCGTCCATCTGCCCCCTCTCCCAGACCGGCAGACTCTCAGAAAAGGAGATGCTGGACAAAATGGACGAGTGTGTGAGGATGCAACAGAAGGGTTGTGCACAGGGATTCTGAGTGTTAGTGGTTAGCACAGGAGGGCAGTATCCCTGGGATATTGAGTGAGAGGGGATTGAACAGGAGGGCAGTGACCATGGAATAATAAGTGTGTGAGAGGTTACAGTGTGATGCGTGTATATTTTAAATGTCGGAGGTTAGAATAGCAGAGCTTTAACCCCGGGATATTGACTGTGTAAGGCTAGAAGATCAGGGAAGTGGCCCTGAGATATTTTTGTATGAGGACAGAGCAGTAGGGCATGCACAGGGTATAGGGTGGAGGCAGTCCAGTGTAGGGCAGCTAAAATGGTGCAGGACTTGCGTGAGCAGCCATATGAGGAGAGACTAATTAATCTCAAAATGTACACCCTGGACAAGAGGAGAGCAAGAGGGAACATAGAAACATAGAAGTTGAAGGCAGATAAGGACCGCAAGGCCCATCCAGTCTGCCCATTTCTTTTTCTACCTTATAAATGTGCCATCTGCCTTTGCTCTGTCAATGACCTATCTATTCATACTCGTCTGTATTGCTCCCTTATGCCTATCCCATGCCTGTTTGAGGCCCTGCACTGTATTCATATCCACCACTTCCTGAGGTAGGCCGTTCCATGCATCCACCACCCTTTCTGTGAAAAAGAACCTCCTCACATTACCCCTTAATCGGCCTCCCTCTAATCTCATGCTGTGTCCTCTTGTCCTGCTAGTTTTCTTATATTGAAACATGTTAGACTCTTTCACCTTGTTAATGCCCTTAAGGTGTTTGAATGTTTCGATCTTATCACCTCTCTCCCTCCTTTGCTCTGGGTATACATATTGAGCTCCGTTAATTTGTCCTCATATGTTTTCTGATGCAGTTCCTGCACCATTTTGGTTGCCTTTCTCCGGACTGCCTCAATTTGGTTAATGCCCTTGTGAAGGTGTGGCCTCCAGTACTGTATGCAGTACTCCAAATGGGGCCTAACCAGTGTCTTCTAAAGAGGGATTATTACTTCCCTCTTCTGACTTGTGATGCCTACTAAGACACTAACACCCCCTAGCCTTACCTACTGCTTTAGTGGTCTGCTTGGATGATTTCAGGTCATCGGTGATGATGATGCCCAAGTCTCTTTCTTCCCTTGTGACTGCCAGCAACTCCGCTCCCAGCATATAGGTGGCTTCAGAGTTTCTCTTCGCTATGTGCATGATCTTGCACTTCTTTGCATTAAACCCCAGTTGCCACTCTTTTGATCATTTTGCTAGTTTATCCAGATCTTTTCTCATTCTACCCACCCCACCTGGATCATCTACTCTGTTGCATAACTTGGTGTCATCTGCAAACAGACGGACCTTACCCTCCAGTCCATCTGCAATGTCACTGATGAAGATATTGAAGAGGACTGGCCCCAGGACTGATCCCTGAGGTTCCCCACTTGTAACTTGCATCTCTTCTGACTGTATACCGTTTACCACCACTCTCTGTTTTCTGCCCATCAACCAGTTTGCCACTCAGTTGACCAACTTCTGACCCACCCTGAGCCTACCCAGCTTATTAATCAATCTTCTATGTGGAACAGTATCGAAAGCTTTGCTGAAGTCAAGGTAGGTGACATCAACTGCTCCCCCTTGGTCCACCACTCTGGTTGCCCAGTCAAAGAAATCTATGAGATTAGTTTGACAGGACCTTCCTTTTGTAAACCCATGCTGTCTTGGATCCTGTGCTCCTAAGGATTCCAGGTGTTGCACTATCCTTTCCTTAAGCAGTGCCTCCATAATCTTGCCCACTACTGAGGTAAGACTGACTGGTCTGTAGTTCCCTGCCTCCTCCCTGCTACCACCTACAAGTAACTCGCAGGGGTGAACAAAGGGCAGGAGAGGAGCAACTTTCAAATGAGAAAGAGCACCAGGGCCAGGGGCATATGATGAATAGAGTGGGGGGGGGCATTAAGTCAGCGATGTGGAGAACTACTTTACTGAAAGGACAGTAGGCTCCTGGAACAGACTGCCAATGTTAATGGTGGAGGCTTGGAGGCAAAAACAGTGGGGGGCATCACGCATGCGTGGGCTAGACATAGATGAATATTAGTAACTAGAAACGAGAGAGGGTCATAGAAGAGAAGTTACGGTCTGTAGAGCAGGACTAGGCAGGAAACGTATGGGCAGACTGAGTGGGCCAGGCGGTCTTTTTCGGCAGACAGATTCTGTGTTTCTATAATACGGGGATACTGAGTGTGGGAGGATAGAACAGGAGGGCAGTGACTCTGGGATATTGAATGTGGGAGGCTAGAACATGAGGGTAGTGACCCTGGGATGTTGAGTGTGTGACGGTAGAACAGGTAGTCAATGATCCAGGGATACTGAGTATTAAAGGGTAGAACAGGAAGGCAGTGACTCTCTGATCCTGAGTATTAAAGGTTAGAACAGGAGGATATTGACCCAGGGATATTGACTGTGAGGTTAGAACAGGATGTCAGTGACACTGGGTTTCTGAGTGTGTCAAGATGGAAAAGGAGGGTAAAGACTCGAGGATACTGAATGTGTAAGGTGTGAACAGGAGGGCAATGATGCTAGGATATTCACTGCTTGAGGCTGGAACAGGAGGGCAGTGACTCTAGGATATTCAATGTTTGAGGTTAGAAAAGGAGGGCAATGACCCCGGAATATTGTATGTGTGAGGACAGAACACAAGGGCAGTGAATCTTGGATATTGTCTGTCTGAGTATGAAACAGGACTAAGTGACCCTGGGAGTGTGAGAGGATAGAGTAGGAGGACAGTGATTGTTGAATATTGATTGTGTAAGGATGGAACAGGAGGGTATTGACCCAGGGATATTGAGTTTGTGAGGAGAGGAAAGTGACCCAAGGATATTTAGCGTGTGAGGGTAGAACATGAGCGTAGTGACCTGGGATATTGAGTGTGAGGTAAGAATAGGAGGGCGGTGACCGTGGGATATTAAGTGAAAGAGGTTAGAAAAGGAGAGCATTGTCTGTCGGATTGGAAATTGAGTCTGTGAGGAAACAAGAGATCAGTGACCCTGGGTTTCTGAGTGTGTCAAGATAGAACAGGAGGGGAAAGACCCAAGGATACTGAGTGTGAGAGGTGTGAACAGGTGGGCAGTGACCCTGGGATACTGAGTGTGTGATGACAGAACAGGAGGGCAGTGACCCTGGGATACTGAGTGTGTGAGACTAAAACAGGAGGGCAATGACCCTGGGATACTGAATGTGTGAGAATAGAACAGGAGGCCAGTGACCCTGGGATACTGAGAGTGTGAAGATAGAACAGGAGGGCGGTGACCCTTGGATACTGAGTGTGTGAGGACATTGACCCTGGGATACTGAGTGTGTGAGGATAGAACAGGAGAGCAGTGACCCTGGGATACTGAGAGTGTGAAGATAGAACAGGAGGGCAGTGACCCTGGGATACTGAGTGTGTGAGGATAGAACAGCAAGGCAGTGACCCAGGGATTCTGAGTGTGTGAGGACAGAACAGGAGGGCAGTGACCCTAGGATACTGAATGTGTAAGGGCAGAACAGGAGGGTAGTGACCCTGGGATACTGAGTGTATAAGGGTAGAACAGGAGGGCAATGACCCTGGGATACTGAGTGTGTGAGGACAGAACATGAGGGCAGAGACCCTGGGATACTAAATGTGTGAGGGCAGAACAGGAGGGTGGTGACCCTGGGATACTGAGTGTGTGAGTATAGCGAGGACATTGATCCTGGGATACTGGTGTGTGAGGATAGAACAGGAGGCAGTGACCCTGGGATACTGAGAGTGTGAAGATAGAGCAGTGGGACAGTGACCCACTTACTCTACGTTTGTGAGGACAGAACATCAGGGTAGTGACCTAGGGATATTGAGTGTCTGAGCTAGAACAGGAGGGAAGTGACCCTGGGATGCTGAGTGTGTTAGGTTAGAACAGGAGGGTATTTACCCATGGATACTGAGTGTTTGAGCTTAGAACGAGAAAGCAGTGACCCTGGAATACTGAGTGTGTGAGGACAGAACATCAGGGCAGAGACCCTGGGATACTGAATGTGTGAGGGAGAACAGGAGGGTGGTGACCCTGGGATACTGAGTGTGTGAGTATAGAACAGGAGGGCAGTGATCCAGGGATACTGAGTGTTTGAGGTTACAACAGGAGGGCAATGGTCCTGGGATACTGAGCGTGTGAGGGTAGAGCAGTGGGACAGTGACCCACTTACACTAAGTTTGTGAGGACAGAACATCAGGGTAGTGACCTAGGGATATTGAGTGTCTGAGCTTAGAACAGGAGGGAAGTGACCCTGGGATGCTGAGTGTGTTAGGTTAGAACAGGAGGGTAGTTACCCATGGATACTGAGTGTTTGAGCTTAGAACAAGAAAGCAGTGACCCTGGAATACTGAGTGTGTGAGGACAGAACATCGGGGCAGAGACCCTGGGATACTGAATGTGTGAGGGAGAACAGGAGGGTGGTGACCCTGGGATACTGAGTGTGTGAGTATAGAACAGGAGGGCAGTGATCCAGGGATACTGAGTGTTTGAGGTTACAACAGGAGGGCAGTGGTCCTGGGATACTGAGCGTGTGAGGGTAGAGCAGTGGGACAGTGACCCACTTACACTAAGTTTGTGAGGACAGAACATCAGGGTAGTGACCTAGGGATATTGAGTGTCTGAGCTTAGAACAGGAGGGAAGTGACTCTGGGGTGCTGAGTGTGTTAGGTTAGAACAGGAGGGTAGTTACCCATGGATACTGAGTGTTTGAGCTTAGAACAAGAAAGCAGTGACCCTGGAATACTGAGTGTGTGAGGACAGAACATCAGGGCAGAGACCCTGGGATACTGAATGTGTGAGGGAGAACAGGAGGGTGGTGACCCTGGGATACTGAGTGTGTGAGTATAGAACAGGAGGGCAGTGATCCAGGGATACTGAGTGTTTGAGGTTACAACAGGAGGGCAGTGGTCCTGGGATACTGAGCGTGTGAGGGTAGAGCAGTGGGACAGTGACCCACTTACACTAAGTTTGTGAGGACAGAACATCAGGGTAGTGACCTAGGGATATTGAGTGTCTGAGCTTAGAACAGGAGGGAAGTGACCCTGGGATGCTGAGTGTGTTAGGTTAGAACAGGAGGGTAGTTACCCATGGATACTGAGTGTTTGAGCTTAGAAAAAGAAAGCAGTGACCCTGGAATACTGAGTGTTTGAGGATAGAACATGAGGGCAGTGATCCAGGGATACTGAGTGTTTGAGTTTACAACAGGAGGGCAATGGTCCTGGGATACTGAGTGTGTGAGGACAGAACATGAGGGCAGAGACCCTGGGATACTGAATGTGTGAGGGAGAACAGGAGGTTGGTGACCCTGGGATACTGAGTGTGTGAGTACAGAACAGGAGGGCAGTGATCCAGGGATACTGAGTGTTTGAGGTTACAACAGGAGGGCAATGGTCCTGGGATACTGAGCGTGTGAGGATAGAGCAGTGGGACGTGGCCCACTTATACTAAGTTTGTGAAGACAGAACATCAGAGCAGTGGCCTAGGGATATTGAGTGTCTGAGCTTAGAACAGGAGGGAAGTGACCCTGGGATGCTGAGTGTGTTAGGTTAGAACAGGAGGGCAGTTATCCATGGATACTGAGTGTTTGAGGATGGAACAGGTGGGCAGTGACTCTTGGATATCGAGTTTGTGAGGATGGAACTGAGAGCTGTAACACATGGATACTGAGTGTTGCGGTTATCACTGGAGGGTAGTGGCCCTGGGATACTGAGTGTGAGAGGATTGAACCAGAGGGCAGTGACTCTCGGATAATGTGTTTATGAGAGGTTACAACACTAATATGGTGATGCGTGGATATTTTAAATGTCTGAGGTTAGAATAGCAGAGCTGTTGCCCTGGGATATTTAGTGTGTCAAGTTGGAACTGGAGGGCAGTGACCCTGTGATGCTCAGTGTGTGAGGTTAGAACATGAGGGCAGTTACCCATGGATACTGAGTGTGTGAGGACAGAACAGGAGAGAAGTGACCCTGGGATGCTTAGTGTGTGAGGTTAGAACAGGAGGGCATAGTGGCCCACAGATACTGAGTGTGTGATGGTAGAACAGGAGGGCAGTGACCCTGGGATACTGAATGTTTGAGGGCAGAACAAGAGTGAAGTGACCCTGGGATGCTCAGTGTGTGAGGTTAGAACATGAGGGCAGTTACCCATGGATACTGTGTGTTTGAGGATGGAACAGGAGGGCAGTGACCCTGGGATACTGCATGTGTGAGGTTAGAACAGGAGGGAAGTGACCCTGGGATGCTCAGTTTGTGAGGTTAGAACAGGAGGGCAGTGACCCACAGATACTGAGTGTATGATGGTAGAACAGTAGAGCAGTGACCCTGGGATACTGAGTGTATGAGAACAGAACAGGAGGGCAGTGACTCTTGTGTGAGGTTAGAACAAGAGGACAGTAACCCTGGGATACTGAGTGTGTGATGTTAAAACAGGAGGGCAGTGACCCTGGGATACTGAGTGTGTGTGTGTGAGGTTAGAACAGGAGGGCAGTGACACAAGTATACTGAGTGTGAGGATAGAACAAGAGGGCAGTGACCCTGAGATACTGAGTGTTGAAGTTAGAACAGGAGGGCAGTGACACAAGTGTACTGAGAGTGAGGATAGAACAAGAGGGCAGTGACCCTGAGATTCTGAGTGTGTGAAGTTAGAACAGGAGGGCAGTGACCTAGGGATTCTGAGTGTGTGAGGATAGAACAGGAGGGCAGTGACCCTGGGATACTGAATGTATAAGGGTAGAACAGGAGGGCAGTGACCCTGGGATTCTGAGTGTGTGAGGACAGAACAGGAGGGCAATGACCCTGGGATACTGAATGTATAAGGGTAGAACAGGAGGGCAGTGACCCTGGGATTCTGAGTGTGTGAGGACAGAACAGGAGGGCAATGACCCTGGGATACTGAGTGTGTGAGGGCAGAACAGGAGGTTGGTGACCCTGGGATACTGAGTGTGTGAGTACAGAACAGGAGGGCAGTGATCCAGGAATACTGAGTGTTTGAGGTTACAACAGGAGGGCAATGATCCTGGGATACTGAGCATGTGAGGGTAGAGCAGTGGGGCAGTGACCCACTTATACTAAGTTTGTGAAAACAGAACATCAGGGCAGTGACCTAGGGATATTGAGCATCTGAGCTAGAACAGGAGGGAAGTGACCCTGGGATGCTTAGTGTGTTAGGTTAAAACGAGAGGGCACATACCCATGGATACTGAGTGTTTGAGCTTAGAACAAGAAAACAGTGACCCTGGGATACTGAGTGTTTGAGGGTAGAACAGGTGGGCAGTGACTCTTGGATACTGAGTTTATGAGGATGGAACAGTTGAGCTGTAATGCAGGGATACTGAGTGTTGTGGTTATCACTGGAGGGTAGGGGCCCTGGGATACTGAATGTGAGAGAACTGAACCAGGGGGCAGTGACTCTGGGATAATATGTTTGCCAGAGGTTACAACACTAATATAGTGATACATGGATATGTTAAATGTCTGAGGTTAGAACAGCAGAGCTGTTGCCCTGGGATATTTAGTGTGTGAGGTTGGAACAGGAGGGCAGTGCCCCTCGGATGTTGCATGTATGAGGATAGAACGGGGGGCACAGAAAGGACATAGGGTGGAGGCAGTCCCACAGAGGGCAACTAAAATGGTGCAGGGCTTCCACAAGTAGTTGTATGAGGAGAGACTAAGCAAGCTCAAGATGTACACCCCGGACGAGAGGAGACATGATAGTCACGTACAAGTAACTCACGGGTAAACAGGGTGCAGGAGAGGATTCTCCTTCAAATGAGAAGGAGCACCAGGATACTGAGGGTTAAAGGGTGGGCTGTGACCCTAGGACATGGAGTGTGTTAGACCAGGAGGGCATTGACAATGGGATTGTGAGTGTGTGGGGTTAGAACAGGACAGCAGTGACCCTGGGATATTGAAAGTGTGAAGCTAGATCAGGAGGGCAATAACCCTGGGATAATGAGTGTGTGAGGATAGAACATGAGGGCAGTAACTCTGGGATACTGAATGTTAGAGGTTAGACGAGGAGGGCAGTGGCAGAGGACCATGGGATATTTATGTGTGTGGTGACTGAACAAGAGGGTAATGACCCAAGGATACTGAGTCTTAGACATTAGAACTGGACAGCAGTGACCCTAAGAAATTGAATGTGTGCGGTAAGAACAGGAGGGAAGTAACCCTGGAATACTGAGTGCATGAAGATAGAACAGGAGGTTAATGACCTTAGAATATTGAGTGTTAGAGGTTAGAACAAGAGGGCAGTGACCCAGGGATATTGTGTGTGTGAAGTTGGAACAGGAGGGCAGTGACTCTGGGATATTGAGCGTGTGATGATATAATAGGAGGGCAGGGACCCAAGCATACTGAGTGTGTGAGGGTAGAACATTAAGGTGATAACCCTGGAATACGGACTGTTAGCGGTTATAACAGGAGGGCACTGAACCTGGTATACTGAGTGCCAGAGTTTAGAATAGGGCGGCAGTGATCAAGGGATATTAAGTGTACGAGGTGAGAATTGGAGTGTAGTGACCTTTGGATAATGAGTGTATGAAAATTGAAAAGGAGCCAGTGACCTTGGGATACTGAATGTGTGAGGACAGAACAGGAGGGCAGTGTGACCCTGGGATACTGAGTGTGTGAGGACAGAACAGGAGGGCAGTGACCCTGGGATACTGAGTGTGTGAGGTTTAGAAGAGGAGGGCTGTGACTCTACTGAGTGTTTGAGAACAGAATAGGATGGCAATGACTGTTGGACTCAAGTGTGTTAGTATGGAAAAGGTGGGCCATAATGCTGGGATGCTGTGTTAGTGGTTAGCACAGGAGGACAGTTACCCTGGATCCTGAATGTGAGGGGACTGACTAGGAGGGCAGTGACCCTGGTATACTCAGTGTGTGAGGATGGAACAGAAGGGCAATGACTCTGGGATATTGAGTATGAGGGGATTGAACGGGAGGGCAGTGACCCTGGGATAAGTGTGTGAGATGTTACAACACATATATGATGATGCTTGGATATTGTAAATGTCTGAGGTTAGAATGGCAGATCTGTGACCCAGGGATATTGAGTGTGTGAGACTGGAACTGGAGACTGTGCCCCTGGGATATTGCATGTGTGAGGATAGAGCACTGAATGGACATAGGGTGGAGGCAGTCCAGCGGAAGGCAGCTAAAATGGTGCAGTGCTTGCACAAGCAGCCATATGAGGAGAGACTAATCAATGTCAACATGTACTCGCTGGACGAGAGGAGAGCGAGAGGGAACATGAAAGTCACTTACAGGTAACTCACAGGGGTGAACAGGGTGCAGGAGGGGAGTCCCTTTCAGATCAGAAAGAGCACCAGGGCCAGAAGGCATGTAATGAAGTTGCTGGGGGAGTTTAAGAGGGATATGCAGAAACACTACTTCACTAAAAGGGTAGTAGACCCCTGGAACAAATGGCCAGTGTTAGCAGTGGAAGCGAAAACAGTGGGGGGCTTTAAGCATGCGTGGAATAGACATAGGTGAATATTAGTAAATAGGCAAGCAGGAAAGAGGGTTGCAGGAGACAAGTTACAGTCTGTAGAGAAGGAATAGGAAGAGAACATCTGAGCAGACAGAGTGTACCCAGTGGTCCTTTTCAGCCAGCAAATTCTGTTTCTATGATTCGGGGATACTAAGTGTGTGAGAATAGAACAGGAGAGCAGTGACCGTGGGATACTGAGTGTGCAAGGTTGGAACAGGAGGGTACCAAGTCTGACCCAGGAATACTGAGTGTGTGATGACAGAACACGTGTTTAATGAGCCAGGGATACTGAGTGTTAGAGGTTAAAACAGGAGGGCTGTCACCTGCCGATATTGAGTAAGAGAGGTTAGAACAGGAGGGCAGTGACCCTGGGCTATTAAGTGTTACAGGTTAGAACAGGAAGGTATTGACCCAGGGATATTGACTGTGTGGTTACAATAGGATGGCAATGACACTTGGGTACTGAGTGTGAGGGGAAAGAACAGGAGGGCAGTGACACTCTGGTACTGAGTGTGTGAGGAAAGAACAGGAGAGCAATGACCTTGGGATATTGAGTGTGAGAGGTTTGAACAAGATTGCAGTGACCCTGGGATAATGAGTGTGTTAGGTCTGAACTGGAGAGCAGTGACCCTGGGATACCGAATGTGTGAGGAAAGAACAGGAGGGCCATGATCCAGGGAAATTGTGTTAGAGATTAGAATAGGAGGGCAGTGTCCCTGGGATATTGTGTGTGAGGATAGAAAAGAGGACTGTGGGCCTGATATTGTGTGTGCACAGGCAGGGCTAGATAGCAGTGATCTAGTAACAAATAAAAGTGCAACATTTGAAGTATAAAACAATACTCTTTTGTTTAGAGGGGGTCGTTCATAACATTTCATATTGGAAATCCCATTTACAAAAGTGATGTGTTCTATGTTCATTGTTCACCTCTATATCCTGAGAAATAAGCCGTGCCAGGCAGTGGTTTAATGTTTTAAAGCTCGGTCAGCTGATGACTTTGAACCAGTAAGTTTTCTAGATTCTCTCACCATTTTACATAGATAAACAATGCATGAAGGAATTATTACAGAAAATAAGTGACAAATTAACTAGAAAACTATATGCAGATGGTCATCTTGGTCTGACAGTTCTGCTGGAGCTGAAATTCTGTTTGAGCAGTCCACGCTATCTTTGTTAACAGACAGGGACTGTGCCACTCTGACTGTTTGGGTACGGGGGATAAGGCGAGTTTTTATTTTGTCAAGTTTTGGGGAGGGCTGTTGAATCTTTGAATGGCAGGGAAAGAAAGGCTTTTCTATGTGGTAAGTTGAGTGTTGATGAAGGAGCTCCCACATTAGGCAGAGAGGAGTTAGCCGCAGGGTGAGTTGTGTTCTAACCACCTGTACTGTAGTTATTTCCTGACATCACATCCAGGACATACCCTGTTATCACATAGTATTCATACACTGTTACATCACACACATTACGTACTCTTCTGGAACTGGAACACTACAAGAGGTACTTCCATGTCTGCCCATGCCCTTTTCTGTTCTGTGGAGCCCCATCCAGGACCACCATCTGCAGCTTTGTCACCTTTCCGGATTCCTACTCTCTGGGAGGAGGCCCCCTGTCTTTCAGTTCCTTGGTGGGCATACATCTCTGTATCTGGTCAGCAACTGCAGGTCTGGCAGTCTTTTGGCTGTTGGGGAGTGGCAGGCTGGCCGAGGACGTATGACCCTCTGTGGTGAGTGAACAAGACTTCATCTGTCTAGCCAGCAGCCGCTGTGTTTTCATGTTTTCTCCCTTGGAGACTCCCAGACAGAGGGAGCTCTGACATCAATGGAGCCAGTATGCCAGACACACCAGCATGCACCCCCACTCTCCCCTCCCCCAAGTGTGCGCCAAGTGCAGTAAACTGCACTGCCTCTGGTGATCATCCAGGTGGCAGTATTGCAGTGAGTGGTACCACCCTCCCTCTGTGAAGGGGAGAATCTCCGTAATGTTCAAACCTCCACTCAGCCGGCTCTCCAACACTCCGAGCTCGAAAAAAACAAACTCATGACATCACATTAGCACGTACTCTGACATGGTGGCAGTATAAACGTTCCTAAAAAGCCCCAAGGCAGACATCGTTGAGGATTGTGTGTTTTTGCTTCATGCCTGTACATGACCTGGAATGTTCATTTTATATTTTTTTCTTGATTCCAAGCATCTGCACGGAGACGGAGGGCAGGTAAGTGTTTTTTCTCCTAACGGCTGGTCCTTTGCCAGCCACTGCCTGGTTGACTTTCACATCCTGATTGTTGGCATTGTTTTGGCTTGTGATGTGCAACCTAATGTGTTCCGCAGCCACTGAATTCCAACAGCTGCTGTATAGGGTTGGAGCGGGAGGTGTTATTCTAGAATAGTGTACCTCTGAGCTGAGCAGGCACTTCCGCAGTCTGAATTGTATCTAAAAAAAGAACCTGTACAGCATTAAACAAAGCAAGTTTATATTGTGATTACTTCCTTTCCTGTCCAGACTAGAGAATGGCTCTTATTACAACGCAGTAAACACAGACTGAGCTGTAAACATTGACTCTCCTTGTCCCAGGAAATCGGCTTTCTGCTGAGGGTTCCTTTGGGCCTAGCAAACACTTTCTCGGTGCAACCCTTGCTTTCCTTCCCATTCATCCCGCAAGATCATTGGTCAGGGCAGCTTTCCCAAAATGGTCTCAAAAGGAAGCAGGTCAGAGATATGACAAACTAAGGGCAGGAGTGGGGTAAAGAAAGACTTGTTTACTGGATTAAAACACCATCTATTGCTTCTCAGTGTTAAGTGTAAGTTGGAACTAGCCGATATAAATGACTTTTTTTGATAGATATCTTCCTTACGTTGTTTATAGCTAGCTCCTTGCATGTGTTTGTGTTTACCTGCTATGCTGCAGAGGTTCAGCAGGAGTCCTCTTTGGAGAGGTTGGTTTGCCTTCAGTCCATCTCTTCACCTTCAGCAACAGGAAGGCAGGGGAGTCTAGTGTTTAACAGTTTTATAGGTCCATGGTGAGACCTCACCTGGAGTTCGGGGTCCATTTCCGGAGACCTCATCTACACAAGGACATAGATGGGATGGAAAGGGTTCCAAGAAGGGCAATCAAGATGGTGCACGGAATGCATGGGAACGCTCTATGAGGAGAGGTGGAGGGAGCTGGATCTGTGCCTGCTGGAAGCTAGAAGGGATGGGGGGACATGATAGAAACATTTAAGTACATGAAAGGGATTAATAGGGTAGAGGGGAGCTTATTTACAAGAAATGTAAGTGCTAGAACTAGGGGTCCTAGTCTAAGGTTAGATGGGGGAAGGTTTAGGGGAAATGTGAGGGGGCATTTCTTCACTGAGTGGGTGGTGGAGTCCTGGAACAGTCTGCTGGAAGAGGTGGTGGGGGCTGAAACAGTGGAAGGATTCAAGAGGGCATGGAATAGACACGAGGGGTTGACCATTAAGCAAAGTGGGAGATCTTTGGTCGAAAGTGACAAGTGGGGGGGTGAGGGGCAGACTCGATGGACCAATGGGGTCCTATTCTGCGACCAGCTTTCTATGATTCTATGAACAGTACAGAACCACGAACTGAGACGTTCCGGGTTTGAATCTCCCCCGAGCCTATTAGTTACTGTTTGACCTTTAAACAAGTGCTTGACCTCCCTTGCATCTGTCATGTTGTCTATAAAATATGTGGCTATCCGAGGAAATTATAAATAAACAAAGGACAGTGTCAGAGCACGGTAACCGGTCATATTCACCTGTGTGTATGTGGGTGCAGGAACTAATTGGTCTTCATCTCCATCCCCCCAACCCCCAAGACATTTTATTAAATGGTGTTGGTAATCTTCTAAAGGTTCAGCTACTAAACTGCCTGCCAATGGGGCCATCAGGGTAGATTCTTGTTTATGAGTTCAGATGATAAATAAAAGAGAGAGGGGTGCTGTAGGTAGGTAAGTAAGTAGGTAGGAAGACATACTGTCTCGGTAGATAGATACATAGATAGATAGGTAGACAGACAGAGATACAGAGAGAGATAGATAGATACAATAGGTCTAGAGACAGATAGACAGATGCAGTAGATAGACAGATACAGTAGATGGATGGATGGATAGATAGATAGATAGATAGATAGATAGATAGATAGATAGATAAAGACATAGACATACATATAAACCACCTCAGACATGGTGGTACTACCTGGATAAATGTTCCAATACTAAATAAAACCAGGTCCAGTGCACCCACCTCCCTCAGACTAGTATACACTATACGTACTTACTATAGAATAATGACTAACTACTCTTTGAAATGTGTATCAAAATATTTTATTTACTCCAACCACAGTGAAACGAAAGACTTCGGGCTCTGGTGTACATAAATAGTGGAGCGTAATGAGTTAACTCTGAGGAAGCCCTGTAACGTCAGGGCGAAACGTCAGTTCCAGTCTAGTCATCATGACTAGCCTAGGAGGTGTTCATGAGGGGTCAGCACCCTAAGATGATGTACGGGAAAACTTGTTTGCATTCCACTATCTATGTATGCCAATTCCTAAAATATGCATGATTTCTGTTCACTGTGGATGGATTAAATATTCTGATACATTTTTCATTGAATAGACAACTCATTCTATAGTACATATAGTGTAGTGCACTAGTCTGAGGGAAGGGGGTGCAACAGACCTGGTGTAGGTTTAAGTAGATACCATTGATAGATGAATAAAGAGATAGATAGACAGACAGACAGACAGACAGACATAGGTAGGTAGATAGATACTGTTTGTCAATAGATATATAAGGTATTGTAGGTAGGTAGATAGATACTGTCTGTAGATAGATATACAGATAGCGAGAGATAGATACTGTCAATAGATAGATACTGTCAATACATACTGTCAATAGATAAATACTGTTAATAGATACTGCCAATAGATAGATACTGTCAATAGATACTGTCAATAGATAGGTACTGTTAATAGATACTGTCAGTGGAGAGGTACTGTTAATAGATATTGTCAATAGATACTGTCACTAGATAAGTACTATTAATAGATACTGTCAATAGATAGGTACTGTTAATAGATACTGTCAATAGATATTGTCAATAGATACTGTCACTAGAGAGATACTGTTAATAGATGGGAGGGAAGTGATGCTCTCTCTGTATAACTGCTTGGTGAGGCCACACCTTGAGTACTGCGTGGAGGCCACACTTAAAGAGGGACATTAAACTCCTGGAGAGGGTCCAGAGGAGGGCAACCAAAATGATTTGGGGCTTGGGGGACAGGACCTATGAGGAGAGGCTCGAAGAGCTAAATATGTACACATTGGAAGAGAGAGGGACGGGGGACATGATAGGAGTCTTCAAGTACATGAGAGGGTAAATAGGGGAGGAACAGTCAGGGTGCTTGAAGGAAGGAGGAGGGCCACTAGAGGGCATGGGTGGAAGCTGGATGGGGAAGATTCAGGGAGAAAGGAGGAGGTGCTACTTCACTGAGAGGGTGGTGGAGCCATGGAATGCACTGCCTAGGGGCTTGTGGAGGCAGAGATGGTGGAGGGGTTCAAGAGGGCTGGGACAGGTACAGGGGAAGGGTTCTGGAAGCAAAATCCAATGCAGCAAGAATATCCAGAACTGGGAAGGGAGAAGGCAGAGAAGGCGTGGGGGGCAGCAAGGTCAGCACCCAGGGTGGGGGCTGACCAATCGAGCAGACTTGAAAGACCGTTAGGCCTATTCTGCTGGCATTTTAGTATGTTAGATACCGTCAGTAGATAGATATCGTCAATAGATACTGTTAACAGATACTGTCAATAGATAGCTAGATGAATAAGATACTGTCTATAAATGAACAAACAACAGCTGTCGCTACCTCCAGGTGTGGTGCAGCATTGGGTCAGATGACCCTGCATTATGGAGTGTTAACTGGAGTCTGTATAACCAGCATGGGGCCTTCACTTTGCAGGAGCCGACTGACATGCCAGAGGCTTCCTGCAAAAAAAAAAAAATAAATAAAAATGAGAATCACACCCCCCAACCCAGTAGCAGGGGACTTAACTCAATGGTTAACACCCCCACAAGTAACAGTTAAGCTATACAGTATATATCCTACAACTTTAAAACACAATAACTGTTAAACGTGCTCTAAGTGCAGAAGAAACAATATGTGCAGCTTAACCAATAGAACAGGGTTTATTTAGGGAATGGGAACAAAGACGAAGGAGTTCTAGTGGAAAAGTCAAATAAAATGCAATTGCAAATAATACAATGGCAAAAAAAATCCCTGTGCTCTGATTGGTCAGTGTGTGCCTGGGACAGTGATGTTATCACAGTATAACATCACTATGTGAAGTTCAGCCGTATACATGACCGCATCTTACCAAGGGAGTTTGATGTCTTGTCAGGAAAGTAGCAAAAGCTTAGTTTCAATCAATCAATCAATCAAAATCTTTATTTATTCAGGCGGACATCATTGAGCGAAGCTCATTTACAAGATGGCCCTGATAGGTCAAGATCAAAATAAGGTACAGTAGCATACATAAACAAATACAGAGAAAGACACAAAGACTTAAATATAAATAAACAGCTACAGTAATAAAAAAAAGTATATACAAGCAAGGTAGCTAATGATTTTGGACCACAAAACAAAATAATTCAGACAGGTTTGACCCAGATGACTGTAAGGTATTGGGATTGTGGAATTGGTCAGGTTGTGTTGTAATTGGGTAGATACTTAAGCAAGTAGAAATGGGGGGATAAAAAAAGAAAGGGAATGGCAATGGATTTTAGGGTATATTGTAGCTAAGTTTAGAAAAAGTATATAAACTGTGATAGAAAGAAAAAAAAGGGGGGTAAAGGGTAAGAGGGGACTAGGCTTAGTGAAAGCAGTTGCATATCTCAGGAAAGAGACTTATGAAGAGCTTTTTAAAGGATGCTATAGGGATGAAGGTGTTCAACTTTAGGGTCTTCTGCAGAGAATTCCAGGTAGATGCTAAGAAGTAGCTGATTTCATATAAAAAACCTTATTAATATTGTGGGACTAACATATTTGTCATGGCTAAAACATTTCATAGTTCGGCAGAGCACAAGTGTCAGAACATCACCTTTATACTGTGGGAACATCTGTTTTATAGTATTAGTTTCACAGTTTAATTTTTTTTATGAGGAAACATGCCACGTGTGAATGTACTGTGTCATGGGTATGCAAATATGTTATTGCCTGGTATCGCATAACACACTGCAGTGATACCAGACAATTGATTATTTGTATTCCCATGATGCAGTGCTTTCACATGGGGAGTGTTTCCTCAAAAAAAAAAAACTGTCAAACTAATACTATAAACGAGATGTTCCCACAGTATAAAGGAGATGTGACACTTGTTCTCTGCCTATGAAATGTTTCATCGATCTACATGTGCTAATTTTTTCCCCACAATATTAATAAATAAACATTGTATAATAACAATAATGCCCTCCAGGGTGTGTGTTGTGCAGGGATAATATCACTTCTCAAGTGTTGGATGCACTCGGCCTGCGGCCTTGTGCCCAACCACCTGAGGCTTGATGTTATCCCAGCATGACACACATCCTGTCAGGCATTCTTGCTTAATTATATACTCATGATGTCAGCAACCAAAATAATATGAACTGGTCCTACCACCTGGCATGTCCAGCTCTCTCTCAGTCTCACAGTATCCCCCACTCACTGGTGCACCAGTAAACAGTCCCTTTGGGAGCTCCCAAATATCCATGTGTGCATGCCTGTGCATGGAAATTTTGCATGCATGGGAATGGACATGTTTGAGGCCTGTGAGTGGACATGTTGCTGGCCTGTGACTAGACATGTTGCTGGCCTGTCACTGGACATGTTGCTGACCTGTGACTGGACATGTTGCTGGCCTGTGACTGGACATGTTACTGGCCTATGACTGGACATGTTACTGTCCTGTGATTGGACATGTTACTGGCCTGTGACTGGACATGTTGCTGACCTATGACTGGACATGTTGCTGGCCTGTGACTGGACATGTTGCTGGCCTGCAAGTGGACATGTTTCTGGCCTGTGACTGGACGTGTTTTCACACCTGTGAGTGGACATGTTGCACACGTGTGAGTGGACATGGTGCAGATTTGTGGGTGGATATTTTGCTGGCCTGTGACTGGACAGGTTTAGTTGCACGGCTGCAAGTGGGCATGTTTAATGGCTGTGAGTGAATGTGTTGAAGGCCTTTGAGTGGAAATGTTGCATGCCTGTGAGTGGATATTTTGCAGGCCTGTGAGTGGACATGTTGCACAGCTGTGAATGGATATGTTGCAGGCCTGTGAGTGGACATGTTACTTGCCTGTGAGTGGACATTTTGCACATCTGTGAGTGGGCATGCTGCAGACCTGTAATGCAGATTGGTGTAGTGCTGGGCAGATTATATATCTTTAAATAAATGCAGAGTCACAGATATGAAAGAAAAGTCCCAAAGTTGGGGGCTTAAAATAAAGTTTTGCAAACGACTGTTTTAAGCTGCCTTCCTGGCATAAGCCTAAGGTTGTGTAGTACTGCCCAGGGTCTCTATGGCTAAATTAACTTTTAAATTATAGACTGGTATAGGGCAGTGCTTCGGTCATTACTCATGGCTCCTGAGTGAGCAAGAAGTTTGGAACTGGGGGATGTCCCTTACACAGATCATTCAGTATTCTCTCTTTGAACAGCGAAGGTCCCTTGTTTGATCTTTAATCACGGGTCTCACACTCCCCAGTGATATCTCTTGGTTCACTTGTTCTCATCCCCACCTCGCAAGAGGATTTCCCTTCACTTCCCTGGCAGCGAACACAATACGTAAGGTGTCTGCCACAGTCCCCATACTGATACAAATCCCAGTGGCAGTGGTCAGGGAGAACGGACGTGGAGTCCCAGACTGAGCATCATTGAGGCAGTCCTACTCGCTGGAGATATCTTACTCAGGAAAATTAGCAAGGTAGTCCCACTCTGAGTCGTGGGAACACAAGCATGAGGTCCCAAAACTGATGTCAGGCCTCAGCTAAAACTCTGCTTCGCAGAGCTCCTCTTCAGTTCCAATGCCACCAGGTGCTGACTCCAAACTGACTAATGCTTGCCCTCTGCTGAGGGTTTCCTACAAGCAGCAGCAATGTCCAGTGACCAACATCAGCAACGTGGAAGGGTTTCCTGTGCTTAGAAGGGAACAACATTTCCTGTAACTCAGATGGGCATACTTCCTGTGCCTTCTCTACATCATCTGAGGTTTTCCCTGCCACTAGTTGGTCCATTAAAGATGGGCTTGCTGTGTAACCCCTGACCCCGTCCCATAGTGTCAGTTTTTACAACTTCTGATGCACATGCGTCTGGGGGGAGGAGGACTGTCTAGTGGACTGTAGTAAAGCAATATTAATTATAATAATGAATCAATGATGTAGCATTAATCTGTCAGTGTTAAAGGTGACAGGAAATTAAGCACCGGGCTGTCCCTGTAATGTTACGTACCCTGCAAGCTGAGGTCTTCATACTGTCAATTATTCCAGTTTGTTATTGCATCTTTAAATTGTAATTTTACTTTGCAGAGTTTTGGCAAACACGGAAGTGAAGGTGGCTTTCTGAGAAGCCTGATTGAGCGGCACTAAGAATTATGGGAAAACTTCCCTTTTTTTTAGTGATGAAGATGCTGATATTGCTGTATCGAACACAGCATGGAGCGGGTATTAGTTTTAAGTTTTCATAGTGTCAGCATGAGGGTTCATGTTTAAAAGTATACTTACAACTAGTTTAGGTCTAAAACTAGCTATAAGTATATTTTTAAACATGAACCCTCATGCTGACGATACGAAAACTTAAAATTAATACCTGCTGAACTGGCACAGTGGCTCTGAGGGTTGAGGTGCTGGATGCCACACCTTGCGCCACGCTGGTGACCCATGTTCAGGATGGGGCACGGGTTGCCGGGATCGGCTGGGTTGGGGAGGGATTGAGCGTCTGGAGGACTGCTCTCCTTCTGTGGGGAGGGGGGGATACCAGTTGTCGGCGTGTAGCTGCCCCCTGGTGGCAGCTGGGGGGCAGCTCCATCGACACTGTACTCATAAGGGGCTGGAGGAGGCTGATGCCGGGAAGATTGTGCACGGAAGCATGCGAGCTCCTTCCCTCGGAGTCATTGCACGCCTCCTCCAGCAGGGAAACTACCTTCAGAAAAATCCCCACTAGCAGCATGAAGACTGCTTGCTGGTGCAGCCATGGTCCCATGCAAGTCAGCTCCCACCAGGCACGTAGCAAGGAGGTACGAACTCTGTCCGGGACCGGGGCTGCTGCCAGTCCAGATGACTAGATGGTGGGGAGGAGGAACCAAAGGCACAACCGCCTCCCCAGCCGTCGAGAGCAAAAAATAAATTATAAAAAAAATTTAAAAAATTAATACCCGCTCCCTGCTGTGTTCAATACAGCAATACCAGCATCTACGTCACTAAAATGGATGTTTTCCCATAATTCTTAGTGCCGCTCAATCGGGCTTCTCAGAGAGCCAACTTCACTTCTGTGTTTGCTGAAACTCTACAAAGTAAAATTACAAATTAAGGACGTAACAACAAATTGGAATAATTGGCTGTATGAAGACCTCAGCTAGTAGGGTGCGTAATGTTACAGGGACAGCCCTTTGCTTACATACCTTTTCCTTTCACCTCTAAAATGATGTATCAGTAATATATAAGTGATGAATTAGAGGTGTAGCAGTGATGAATCAAAGATGTATTAATGATGTATCAGTGATGAATCAGTAATGTATTAATGATGCATCAGTGAAGAATCAATAAAATATTAATGATGTATCAGTCATAAATCAATAATGTATAGATATATCAGTGATGAATCAGTGATGAATTAAAGATGCATCTGTGATGAATCAGTGATGTAGCAATGATGAATTAAGGACGTTTCAGTGATAAATCAGTAGTGTAGCAATGATAAATCAATAATGTAGCAGGGGCAAATCTATAATATAGAAATTATGTATCAATGATATATATCAGTGATAACTCATTGATGGATAAATAATGTACCTGATGAATCAGGGGTGAAGCAGTGATATATCAGTGATGAATCAGTGGTCTAGCAGTGATATATCAATGATGTTATTGGTGACAAATAGCGATGAATCAATGGAGTAGCCGTGATGAAACAGTAGTGCAGCAATGATGAATCAGTATTGTATCAGTGCTAAATTAATGGTGTAGCAATGTAGTGCCAGTGATGAATCAATGCTAAATGAAATACTGTATTGATAACTAATGAATCAGTAGTGTAGAAATGATGAATGAGTGGTGTATCGATGGTGTATCAATGAGTATTAGTAAGGATTCATTGATATAGCTACTCTACCACCTTGGCAATTTCCAATCTAGGGACTCAGGACCTGTCATTGCTACCGGTACCCTCCTTTCCCTTCTACAGTACAGTGCTCCCATCTTACAATCCCTGAAGTGCTATGGGTTCAACAAGCTTAGCATCTCTACAATACTCTACAATAAGCAAGCTAGAGGAGTGATCAGAATGGTGGCAGCTGGGGTTCGGTGCAAAGAAGTGTAAGGTTATGCACTTCGGGGTGAAGAACCCAAGGAGAGAATACTGGCTGGATGTGGTTAAGCTGGGGATCATTGAGGAGGAGAAGGACCTAGGGGTAATGGTAACAGGGACCATGAACAACACTGCCCAGTGCAGGAGAGCGGCTGCAAAAGTGAACAAAATGCTGGGTTGCATAGCGAGGGTTTTTTCATCCAGGTGAAGAGAGGTGATCTTGCCCCTCTACAGATTGCTGGTAAGGCCGCACTTGGAGTATTGTATGCAGTTTTGGAGGCCATACCTGAAGCATGATATCAGGCTACTGGAGGGGGTGCAGAGGAGAACAAAGGTGATATGTGGAATGGAGGGGAGAGACTATGACAGCAGGCTGGGAGACCTGAATATGTACACCCTAGAGGACAGAAGGACAGGGGGGACATGATAGAGACATTCAGATATTTAAAGGGAATCAATAAGGATGGGGCAGATGGGGTCTTTAAGCTAAGGAGGGGGAGGGATACCAGGGGGCACGGGCTAAGAATAGAGGGCGGATGATTTAGGAGGGAAAGGAGGAGACACTATTTCACGGAGAGGGTGGTAGCAAACTGGAACGCACTACCAGAATGGGTGTTATCATGTAAATCTGTGAACAGCTTTAAAGGGCATGGGACAGGAACAGGAGAGAGTGTGGGTGGGGGCAGCAGTGGGATGACAAAGGGAGGGGTGGGGCAACTGCAGAAGCTGGGGTGCTAGCTGCGCTCAAGCAGACTTAGATAGACCGGGTGGTCTGTTTCTGCTGGCACATCTGTATGTTCATATAAAATTGGTCACTTTGCCCCTGTAGCCCCACCCAGGGAGCATCATTGCGATGTGCTAGGTTTACTGAACTGGCCTTCATTGGAGAGCTGATTAGAATACCCTCTCCTCTGCCTGGCCTGTAAACTTGTCAAGGGTCCCTCCCCTCCCCCTAGTCTATGTGACATCCTCACAGTTACATCCTCCTGGAGGGTCCTGCGTTCCTCCAGTAATACCCTATTAGAGGTACCTAGCGTTAGATCCTGTGTGGGGGAAAAAGATCCTTTGCAACTTCGGCACCTTACCTCTGGAACCCTGTACCTTGTACCCTTCAGGACTGTTCTTCACTTAGTGGATTTAAGAAGGGGCTGAAAGTTGTCCAGCTAGAGTACAGCCTCTGCTCCTGTAATTGGTGACACTTAACTTGTGTTGTTATAACTGAGTTTACTTGCTACCCAGGTTCATATTGATATCCTACTGATATATTTTCCCTGCCTTGCATAGTCAGTGTTTTGTTAATAATACTTCCTCATGCATTGCTACTCTGCGTTTGGCCATATGTACTGTATTACTACCCTGACCATGTGTTTTGACTGTGTCACGTCGGACTGTTATTTGATCATGTGTTTGGACAGTGTACTGCCTGATTGTGATATGTCATTAATTCCGGGTCACCCCTGAAAAAGGGACACCTAAATCTCAGTGGGCCTACCCCGTTAACAAAAGTAATAAAAAATAAAATAAATTGAGCTTGGTACATCCAGCAAACCTGGGTTTGAGTCACACAATCTCAGGTCACCCCTGAGAAGAGGCTCATGTGTCTAGTGGACCTTACCTGGTTAACAAAGTATTAAAAATCAGTCAAGCAAGCAATCCTTCAGTTAATAAATAAGTCTCAGTGACGATTCAGTGGTGTAGCAGTGATCTATCAGGGATATAGTAGTGATTAATTAATAGTGTAATAATGAATCGGTGATGTATCAGTGATGAATCAATGGTGTTGCAATGGTAAACCAGTGATGATATTCCTGGGGCTCCTTAATAGCTTCAGGTCACTGAGCTGGGTGACCTACAAATCCATGGCAAAAAAAAACAGTATCCTCTTCAAAAGTACACTTACACATTTTTGTTCTATAGGAGGGTACTCCTTAGAACTACAGTATGGGATGCTAGCGCAGCTCTATTCGCCTTACTCCTTCTTGCTGCTCTGCCCCATTTCAGCCACACCCTCTCCTTAATATCGCCTGTAAATAAATCTCTGGATAATTATTTCAAAACTTGTTTCAACTCACCTTAAGAAGGTGTGCCTTGAATTGCAACCTTTCTGTAAACAAAAAAAAATGGTTCCGTTATTATTAGTTGCTTGGGTAATGTTGAAGTGAACCCAGGTCCCAGTATGCAATGGTTTACCTCCCATAAACTTTGCTTTATTGAATGGTATCGAACTCATATCCATCATTGCCTGTAGCGTGCTTAAGAAACTGGGTGATATGAGAATATGGGCAGCCCCCTCCAACCCTGATGTGCTACCAATAACTGAAACATTATTACACAGTTTAGCTGCTAGTAGCATAATATCCCTACCTGATTATACCCACTACAGACTCGATCACCCCACTGGGGGTGGAGTTGCTCTCTTTATTGGTAACAGGCTGTCAAGCACACTACAAAGCTCTCTTTTGTTACCTTAAGCATCAAAATGTGGAATAATAATAATAATCTCTCTCCCCAACAAGGAAGCCACATAGCAGGCTGAGGTACACAAACGTTTGGCATTTTCTCCCCATTAGACCCTCCTACCTCCCACTGACACTGGGTAGTGCCCCGTCAGGCTGTGCACCCCTGCAGCACAGACTAGCTCCCTCAGCCCACCTCACAGTTCGCTCTGGAAGTAGAACCCAACGTCGTCCCTGCCCATGATGGAATTCTGTCGGGTGGCAGTGCTACCTCAGCCACCGCCACCGACCTAGCTCCCAAGTCTGCTTCCGAACCTGGGTCACTAGCGCAGGAATGCAGTGCGCTACATGCAGCGCCATCAGGTAGTCCACATGCCCCTGGTTCTTGCGTGACCTTCAGTTGGCTTTATTTGACAGAGATGTATATAAAGCAAGGCTCGGTAAAGCTGCTCAGGAATGAGCTACGTTTAGACAAAAAAGAATGTCAGCATCAGATTAGTACGGTCAGCTAAATCTATTCATTAGAGTCATTGCCTTACTGTGATAGAAGGGAATAAAAATGATGCCTCCAAATTTTGGCAAATAGTAAAGATGCTAGAAATGGGCCGGCCCAGTGGCGCTGAGGGTTGAGGCGCTGGACGCCATACCTGCGACTGCCGGCGACCCGAGTTCAGGAGTGAGCTCGCGCGGGGTTGGCAGGGAGGGTTGAGGAGCTAGTGCCCTTGTGGTGCTCCTTCCCCGGGAGGGAGGGAGGGAGGGATGGGCAAGGCCTGGTGTGCCAGCAGCCCTGGTGGAGACCAGGGGCACTGCAACATGCTGGGCAGCCTGGGTTCAAGCGTGCCGGCGCGGGTGGGTTGCTGCAGCTGGTACTTGAGAGGAGTCGGGCGTGTTGCCTTGGGAGGGGATCACAGAACAGGGGAAAAACCTGGACCTTGGGTAGGCGAGTGGCACCAGCCCCATGCCCATCGCCGGGTCCGTTCTGGATGGCCTTTCAGTTCCTCCGCCCGGTCCTCGCCAGGCAACTGGGCACAATGTCTGTAAGTGCGCCCAAAGAGGAGGGGCATCCCCACACCAGAGGGGTTAAACTGGGGGGACCAGCTGCGAGGTGAGGAGGGGAGAGAGGAGGCTTAGACAGGCAGACTTCGGGCCGGGCAGGACCCGGTTGAATGCCCGAGAGAGGCTTCTCGGTCCGTGAACTGGAGGGAAAGAGAGTTTAAAAAAAAAAAAGATGCTTGAAATGGGACCGGTCACCTCATTGTTACAAAAAGAAACTTTATTTGGTGGCAAAGTCATCTCCTGTATATATAAAAAAAGGTGGGTCCAGGTCAACACCATGCCACTAGAAGCGCATGGTCAAAAAAACACCACACATGGGTCAAAGAAAATGGACACAGTCCAAAACCTCTCTAATAAAAATAAACAAACTCCGAAATCATGCCCGCTGTGATGATGGTGCAGTTTTTGACCGTACGTTCATTTTAACGCGTTCTTGAAAGGATACCAAGAAAAGTCATTGGAAATCAGCTTAATGCTCAGTTTGCCTCTGCTGTCATGGCTTTCAGTAGGTCTGCAGCTGCCATCATTAGCCAGCCTGCTATTCAGCATCTGGATTCAGATTTGGGAGATAGAACCCAGTTCTGTTTCAAAGCTATCACGTTCAAGCAGGTAAACAAAAAATCCCACTTAGAGACAGACCCTAAAAAAGTGAAGGTACCGACAATTTAGATCACTGTTTCCTGGTAGCCCAATTCTAAAAGCTCCCACACCATACCATACTTATTCGATGTATCCCTAACCACTGACAAAATACCCACTAAATGGAAACTGTTTACATAACACCATATTCAAGGCTGGAGACAAATCTGACTTAAATGACCTATATCTAATTTATCGGTATTTGCCAAACTACTGGAAACAATATCTAATGCAGAAGTCTGACAGTACCTAAATCAGTGTAACTGCATCACCCACTGGCAGTCCGACTTCAGAGCAAAGCATAGTAGCTATACAGCATAGAAACAGAATTTGTTAGCAGAAAAGGACTGCTTGGCCCACCCAGTCTGCCCAGATGTTCCCTGCCTAGTCCTTCTCCGTAGACCCTAACTGGTCTCCAGTGACCCTTCCTCATCTCTGCCTATTTACTACTATTCCCCTATGTCTATCCATGCATGCTTTAATCCCCCACTATTTTTGCCTCCACCATTTCTGCTGGCAAGTCTGTTCCAGGCATCTACCACCCTTTCAGTGAAGTAGTACTTCCTCGCATCCCTATTAATCCCTCCCCCTTCCAGCTTTTTCACATGCCCCCTAGTTCTGGTGCTCATTTTCATTTGAAAGTGATTCCTCTCCTGCACCCTGTTCACCCCTGTGAGGTACTTGTAGGTCGCTATCATGTTCCCTCTTGCTCTCTTCTCTTCCAGGGTGCACGTGTTGAGATCCCTGTCTCTCCTCATAGGGCTTTTGGTTTTTAGTTTTCCTCCTCTGGACTGCCGCCACCCTGTCTATGTCCTCTGTGAGGTGAGGACCAAAACTGGACATCATACTCTAGGTAGGGTCTCACCAGCGACTAATATAGTGGCAACACAACCTCCCTCCTCCTGCTGGAGATACCCTTCCATATGCACCCCAGTATCCCACTAGCCCTACCTACTGCTTTGACACTTACCCTGCCACTCTGAGGTCATCAGTTTTGATAACCCCATGGTCTCTTTCCTGTGTAGCGACTGTCAAGCAATCCCCCCCCAACCCATACTCAGCTCTTGGGTTCCTGTGCCCTTATTGCATGATTGCACTCGTTTCAGCATTTAACCCCAACCATCATGATCATGGCCACTCTGTGAGTTTCCCAAGATCACTGTGCATTCTCTTCACCCCTCTTGAGTGTCCACCCTATAACAGATTTTGATATTATCTGCAAACGGCATATCTTCCTTTCCAGTTCTTCTGCAGTGTCACTTATGAAGACATGGAAGAGTGCCAGTCCCAGTACTGAGCCCTGTGGCACCCCACTGGTCATTCTCCCCTCATTAGAGTACAACTAGCCAGCACCCTCTGACAGCTATCCATTAACCAGTTTCTAATCTCAGTTTCAGAATCACCTTTGATCAAGGCCTAGTCTTTGCAACACATATCGATAGTATAGCCCAAACTATTAATCAGAGGCTTGGGATACTCTACCGGAACAGACAACGCCTTACCCTACCAGCACTGAAGCTAGCTATTCAATCCTCAATCATCTCAGTCATCGACTATGGCTTAATTATCTATGGTCCACCTCTTCTAAGCGCATAAATATCACAACTTCCTTAACCAAGGCCTGTCATTTCTTACTGGCACTCATCGGCGATACTCATACTTATGAGCTCTATGCTGAAACTGGGTGGTTACAACTCTCAAACCGCTTAAGTACCTCACCTGCCTTATGGCTAAGAAATCCATCATGGGCCTCACCCCACCTGCATTCAAGACATGCTATGCCAGAACACAAGTGTCCGACCCACCAGAAGATCAGAAAATCAGCTTCTTCAGGTCCCCCATTGCGGACCACAGGGTCCAACAATCGTTTACCTACTCATTTTAACTATTTATCTCTTAGCACCTCTATTACCTCCTCTGACTCCTTAGGTGCATTTAAATCTAGCCCTATTCTCTCACTTGCCACCTCCAACTCCTGTGACTGCCTCGATTAATTCTAACTATTTCACTTCTCCACCCGTGCCCACTTACCTGACAAAGGCCTGGTAGAGGATCCTCTTCTCTAACTATGGTCTGCTCCCCCCCCCCTTCTTTCTCTTACACTACTTTTCACACTTCCCTTACCTATTCTTTCCCTTTCCATATGTTTTCTAAATGATGAATGTGTTTAATTGGTAATTATCTGCTCGTTCATGAATGTCTTTGATGTTTTAACTGTTTTATGTCTCTGTTTATTTACACAATGTAACCTAAATGTGCAACCCATTGTAACCCCATTGTTTGTACCTAAGTTAACGCAGAACCTTTGTAAAAGAGCCTTGGCTCAAAGGTATTAATTCCTAGAAGACAATAAATAAATAAATAATCTAGTTCACACTTTATATCCTACCCCTAGGATCTCAATTTCTTAATCAGTCTCTTGTGTGGCACAGTGTCAAAGGCCTTGCTAAAGTCCAGATAGGCCACGTTTGCTGTCCTCCCTTAACATTTTTCCCTGGTTACACAGTCAAAGAAATCGGATCAGTCAAAGGCATAAATAACTGGTTGACATCACTTCACCAGAATCTCTTCTATAGATCCATTTTTCTAGACCTCAGTAAAGCATTTGATGTGACTGATGATGATGTATTACAGCCAAATTCCCAGCACTAGGTATTAGTCCCAGCGTTCTCCACCAGTTCATTAATTACCTTACTGGGCATTTCAAGCAGTTAAAATCTGAAGGCCTAACTTCCTCTTCTATGTTGTGTGATTAAGTGGTCAGTGCTTTGGCTTGTGAGCTGAACGACACAGTTTATGTTGCCCCAACCCAAATCTGGAAGTCAAATATATGGGAGGATTCCTAATTCATGTTATGCTAACCCAAGAGCAACTTCTAATCTCAGTTTACAGAACCTCACATAAATCCCACAGTGTCATGAGTTTCACAGGACAAGAACAGATAATAAGAAACCTGTACTATACAAATTAATAGGAAAGAAAGCTCAGTTATTCAGTTGGCAGTTTTTTGCAATACAGTTAAAGATGCTATATAAGCAATTAGCAAGTAATTAAGCAACTGTCTCAAATATTTTGGTACAGTAGTTCACGTTAAACTTACTGTGCATTTAGTTTAAAACCCGTTCTTTTTACCTGACGGCAAAGACTTGGCAAGCAGTTTTTTCCCCTTCGGCTGTAGAATGTGCCTTTCAACGGAAAGTATATTCTGGCAACTTACTGAGAGCTCAGTAGAAACCTACTAACAGCTAAATATCAGTGATGGAGAGATTTCATGTGCAGACCCATAATGGCTCAAATGCTAACTGGCTGTTAACTGGGCACGAGAAGTTTACTTTGTACTGTAATGTACAGATACACTCAAGTTGGAAGCCTTAGGGGGAGGGGAAACGTTCTTTGAACAGTCCCTTTTTCGTTTACACCCTCATGGGGCAGTCCTGATTTCAGTTTGGTGCATACCAGTCGTAATGATGGCAATTTAAACAGTTCTTAGCAGAATATGCGCATACGTTAGCTGCTAGATATACCCTGAGACCCTCCCCCAAGTAAAATCCCAGTCCTTTTATTTACTTGCCAGAGATGAATTGTTAATTGGGGGGGTTGTTTTGGAAAGGTTTCCAGTTATTTATAAAGAGTTGTTTTTATCTAATTTGTTTGGGGGTGGGGATGCTAGTTGGCATTCTCTGTCTTTTTCTCGATGGTCCGATCGGGTGGTAGATGTTTGGAGCTGACGGGCATTACTCTGGGCTGGCTTCTCTTGTCATAATTTAAAGGCACAGTAGACGACACAAGAGACTGCATGTTCTGTCTCTCCTAGAACCTTGTAACTTTGAGGTTGCTGAAGACTCAATTACTTGAAAATGACGTAATAGCATTGCTAGATGGTGGAGGATACTGTACTTTTGGTGACCAGTATCGGATATTCAGATACCGTGGTCACTGCATCCTTAGATATTAAAAGATACTACGGTGATGATGATGGGCATCTAGGTGTAAAGATTACCACACCACACGCCACACACCATATCGATAATGGCTTCAGAGGTTGAGAGATACCACCCGTCTCAAGGAAAGATCACATCTTATACAGCTAATTTTATGGAGCAATCATATTCTGTCTCACATTATTAGACTGAAAGATGAGCGCATTGAATACTGCTTACATTCATGCTAAGATGGAGTTTGAAATTTGTCCTAGTTATTAGAAAGTCCCAAACAATTACTGCAATTAGGAAATGAATAATATACATGTATAAAGAGTTTCATTCCTCAATATTTATTTATTTGCTTTTGTTTACCAGGTATGCACACTAGACAGCCAAGTGCCTGTGTGCAGCTGCGACCCGGGAGGATTACAGGGTACATACTATGCATCAGACAAAGTCATGGTAACATACAGGAGTATCAGGCGTACATAGGTAGGTGAATACAGCATATGGGACATCAGGAGAAACAGTTAAGTAGGGAGATAGCTTCAGGATACATACCAGTGGTAAATAAGTAGAAAACAACTAAATAACAACATAATGACATAAAACAACCAAATATCAGGTACATTCAGTGTCAAGAGAGCCTGGGGAAGACGGGGTCACCCCCTCAGGGAATAGCCAGAAAAAAGTGCCTAGTGCAAATACATAGAAAGCTTAGTCAGCAGACATTACAGCAATAGCTTACACAGGCGTCACCCCCACAACTGTCGACTGGGGGAGAGAGGGACGCCGCTAGGGTCTATATGACACATAGACAGGCTAAGGCTGATTTAAGGAAGCTCCAGAGGGATGCTTTGAAGCAGGGATGGGAGGAGAGGAGCGAGTTAATGCAGGAAGAGAGTTCCACAGTCTTGGTGCATGGACAGAGAGGCCCGATCCCAGTGCAGGTGCGGGTTTTTGGAACCATGCGATCCTGTGCAGCACAGGATCTTAGGTGGTAGGCCGGGGTTTCATGTTTGAGGGGGAGGGCAAGCGTGGAGGGGGTGACCGTTCTGACAGTGTTGTCAATGAAACTACTGAGGACAAAGGCACGGTGCTTTTCAGGGGGAAGCCACTCCAGCCACGAGTAAAGTTCACAGAGATGCGTAAAACGAGGGGCAGAGAGTGTGAAGCGGCATATATTGTTATATGCAGTATCCCATTTAGTAAGACACGATTTCGGTACAGGGGAAAAGGATATGAGCCCATAACAGAGCATGGGAAGGAGTATGCCCCAGCTAGGGCAAGTCGGGCAGCCGGGGTGAGGTAACTTTTTGCTCTGTAGGCAAGTCCAAGCTTGACGTTAGTTGCCTTACATATATTCCGAAGATGAGTGGTGAGGTTGAGTTGCGGGTCAAGGGTTACTCCCAGATACTTAATGGAGTCCACTGTCTGCAGGAGGGTGCCATTTGTTCCATAGACATTTAGGGGAGCAGGGCAGGAATTATTTTTGGCCGCAGAGCCAAAGAGTATAGCTTGGGTCTTTTTCAGGTTGATGGTCAGCTTATGGCCCTCCAGCCAGTTTTGGATAAGCATGAAGTCGGAGTTCAACCTGGAGTTGATGACAGAGATATTCTGGGAGCTGGTCAGGATGACGAGGTCATCCGCACAGAGAGTGGAGTGCCCGTAGGATGTGACAGATGGCAGTTCATTAATAAATAGGGAAAACAGAATCGGTCCAAGGATGGAACCCTGGGGGACCCCGCAGACCACTGGGGACAGGTCAGAGAGGGTACGGTTGAAGTGGGTGTATTGCTGTCTGCCCCCATGGTAGTTGAAGAACCAGGCAAGGGTGGGGGGGGGAATCCATGGGACTGAAGAGAGGAGCAGAGGAGGGAATGGTCTACCCGGTCGAAGGCCTTCGAGAGGTCCACGAAGATGGCACCAGTTAGTTTGCCATATATATATTATCAGAAGTTTCAAGTCATACAGTTGTGACAATAAAGAGGCTCTGTATTTCACAAGGTTAGAATAATACATTACAGACAAAATGTTTTAAAGCATTTCTCTTAAACTGCAGTATTTCCACACATGGTTTCATAACAAGACCGCTAGCGGGGACTCACGTCTAGAAAAACTTTCATCAACCAAAATTTATAGCATAATGGTCTGTGTCTTTCCCCACAGAGAGTCTCTGTTTAATCTTTTACCAAGACAGAGAAGTCTGGTACCCACCATAACATGGGATGAGGCCTTGGATAATATTACAGCCACAGTATGCTTAGCAGTCCTGCAACAGTCAGCCACAGTATGCTTAGCAGTCCTACAACAGTCAGCCACAGTATGCTTAGCAGTCCTACAATAAACAGCTACAGTATGCTTAGCAGTCCTACAGCAAACAGTCAGCCACAGTATGCTTAGCAGTCCTACAACAGTCAGCTACAGTATGCTTAGCAGTCCTACAACAAACTGACAAGCTGCAGTATGCTTAGCAGTCCTACAACAAACAGTCATTTCAAACCACAAGAAAGGACAGGCTTGCTCTTAACAGAAATAACAGAAGGGAATTTAAGCATTTTGCATTACAGGTAAATTAAGCTATAACTCGACTTGGAAATCCTGTGACCTTTTAGGGCACACAAGCCCCCACACTTCACAATCTATATAAGTGTTCTAGGCATAAACATAGAGGGAGCCAGATTACATTTATCACAAAATTCTTTATACAGTGTGGTGAGAATGAAACCTGACAGATAAATGATTTATTTCTATGGCCTGAAGACCTAAAGTGATGATAAATCATTTATCGTCACTCCAGGCGGGTCATCGCAATTTATCATCTCTTCAGGTTGGTCACAAAGGAGCTCTTAACCAATGGGAAAGCAGCTTGAACTATGCCTGATGACATCGCAGTGACCTCTGCTGCTCTCAAAACGACGTAGTGAAATCAAACAGAAACAGTTTATTCTTCATTAAAAGAACTACTCTGAAAGCTGTACAAATTAAAATGCATTGTATACACTGAACACACAGTGGCCCCACTCAGAATATGACATTTATCATCACTTGTGAGGGGGCAGGACTTCCGTAACTCACTCATGGCTGTGCCACTCGAGAGTTATGGTCCTGCCTCCTCACTCACGATGATAAATTGTGTTTCTTTTTTTTATTTAAAAGTTTATTATCACACCATATTACACGGTACAAGAATTACAGAACAACAGAGCAATAGCCATGCTTTAGTAGCATGGTCCAGGATATTGTAATTGAGTTAGCCCATACAGTATTTGACATAACTTAAAACCAGTAAATGGCATATTCTGAGTCTGGCCCGTGTGTATCCCACAGTTATTGAATATTTTCAGTTTACAACATGAATATGCTTTATAAAAATTCATAAACATTAATTTCCATAGAAACGCCAAGCAGTAGGAATATTTACGTGCATGTAAAGTGACCTGCACCAGTAAGGCTCGGAAGAAGTAAGCATGTCAAATTAGGTCAACGTCAGAACTCCATAGCTACTCTAACATTGAGTTCAGTATGATAGCTACCATAATAAGTGCATGTTACCCTTAGTATGCTCCTCAGAGCCTTTCGCTGTTAACAACAAGGATATATCCTCCCTGATTGAGGTGCATTATTTGGCCAAGTAGGTGCCACAGTGCAAAGATAGGATTCTAAATAAGGGTGCCATTTAAATTGGTAGTCTGTGTCCCTGTGTATTGCTATGTAATACATGTGTTTGAAGATAACTAGGCAGGCCGGAGCTGCATGTCATCTTTGGAAGGAAGGGGGTTTTGCTTGTCTCCACATCACTAGAATCAATCTCTTGGCCTCTGCTAAAATAGCCAGGTGTGTCCCAGGGCGTGGGTGCGACAGAGAGACACTGACTCGGTCCATAAAGGTACAGCACACTTGCTGCGTGGCTTTATTCAAACAAGGTTTTACAAAATGAAGATCCATAGGAAAATACAGAAAAATAAAATAACTCTTAAAATCTTCACTGTACATGTTGTCAGGATGTAACAGGCAAAGTCCCTTGACATCATTAGAATCCCCTTCTTCTGTGCTTTAAATTACTCTGTGGGGTTGAAAACTGTATCCCTTCCCTTCTCTCAGGCTCCAGTCAGCATCAGAATCCCAGCGGATAAAAATAAACCGGCAAATGAAGTATTACTTAGTATTAAACAGCATACCATAGTCAGTCTCTGAGAATCTTGCTGTGATCCCTCTTTATCTGTGCTGCAAATCTCAGTGAGTGCATGGAAACTGCATGCCTTTCTCTCACCCTTTCTCGGTTCAGCAACAGGATCCCTTTCTGCTGCTTTTCCCCTTCGTCTTATGCCCTGGTCAGTGTTTGATCCTGGCTGCTGCTCTGTCTGTACTTATGGTTAGAAGCAGGAGCCCAGGCAACTACTCAGCTATTTTTTTTTTGGGGGGGGGTTATATACCTTTCCGATTTGCATCACATAATGAGTTCCAGCCTCAGGGCAGTCTGCAGTAACAATGTTGTTCACAACTGTTTTCAAGGCTTACCCTCCCCCAGGCTCTAGGCCGTCTAAAAAAAAAACAAGGTTGTGTATATCAGATACCATTATGAATTCAAAATAAAATAAATAACATTCCCCAGCCTTTTCTTTATTGAGGGAAACTTCTCTTTGTGACTAAATTTGGTTCTTTCAAACAACCAGCCTTTGCATAGCAAAACCTTTTAATATGGTTCTGGCAATAAGATGTATTATACTTTTAAGTGCTACATAACAGCATTTTAACAAGAAAAGGCTCATCTTTTAACTGTGCACATATCTGACAATGGATATCTGTCCTTACATATTGACAAACAAAACTGTGCTAGCTAGACTTTACATATTTGTTTTATCACGTTGAGCCATTCAGATAAATTAGAGGGACTGGAAAGATAGAATAGAGAGGTAAGCGGGGGCAGGGGTTCTGTAGGTGGTCATCCTGACAGAATAGTAAAGCTAGATAGTAGAGCAAACAAAAGAAAGGGTGCTGATGCATCAGGCTTGAAAATTTTAGGAAGGAAAAGAGTTCCCCTAATACCCAGGTAGCACGACTGGCCTTACCACAAGGTGCCATCAGCAGTGGCAGCTGCATATATGCCCAATTTCAGTTGTACCCCTAGGAGAATTAGAGTGAGTGAGCTGGGTGTGGTACTCTGAAGGATGGTGCCATCAAGTCATGTGGCATTGATGACCAGAAATTATTCGGCATGGGACAAAGCAAGAGAATGTGTGAGAGGCTAGCCTGGCCTTAGGAAAATCTCCTGCAGCCAGATTTAATTTTTATGCAGATGATACTGCCTTGAAGATGGCCAATCATGCCATCAACATTGTTAAATCTGATATGCATGGTTGTTTCGACATTTTGCATGTCAGTCTGTTCAGAAATAAATTATTGCTTAATGCTTCAAAAACGAAGGTTCCGCTATTTGCACTGAAAGCTAAATGTCCTATGGATACCACTGATTTCCCTGTTTCCACTGTGATGGGTGCCAAACCAGAATTAGTCTCTGTTTTACAAGTACTTGGGACTGTGGATTGATAGTAGGTTGTCCTTTGCAAACACATTGGCATCTTTTACAAAAAAAAAGCCTAGATAAAGACTAGGTTTGTATTTTAGAAATGAGCTGCTTTGCAACTGATGCCCCCCAAAAAAAGGTTGGTACCAGCGAAATTCTTGCTACTTTTGGACTATTGAGATATAATATATAGGGGGAGGTCCCCTCTGGCTATCTTGCATAGACATGCTATATCACAAGGCTTTTCAGTTTATAACTGGCCTGAGCCCTAGAAGTCATCATTGCATCCTCTGTTCTGCCCTAGTCACTTCTTTTCCGAGTACAAGGAGGTTAAAAAAATCTCTGTTTGTGGATCTGCAAAGCCTTGCTGAATGATTTACGATCATATATTATGGCAAGAACTACATGCCCATATTGCCTGAGGAGTAACTTGTAATATAAGTAGAATTGCCAAGATACCGTACATTTCTCAGTAAATCCACCTTCAATTCACTTGCATCTACACTCTGGAGTAAGTTGCAGAGTGTTCTTAGACAAGGAACTCTTTTAATAAAAGTCTTTAAATCAGTGATTGAAAACTATTGTAAAGATAGCTGCAGCTGCTGTTAGGAGTCATTCGTAATCCTAGAGGACCATGACCTCCCCAAGCACTTTACGCCTCCAATTGAAGAATGGTCTACTTCTTAATTGTCATGTCATGTAATTGTGCGGCATATTTGTTGCTGATCTGGATCTGCCCAGCCCACTGGTTCTGCTGAATTTGGACTTTCTTTGATTGCGTTGAGAAAATTTGGCATGCAGTTAGCTATTCCATCACTGCTGACTTAGAATTGCAGTGTGACTGCCTTATTTCCTGCAAAATTGACATTCAGCTAGATATGTTATCTCTGCTCTCAATCTATATTCAGTTTAGTTCTTATCATTGGTTTGTATTATCCAGCATGTCCTTGTAAATGAGTGTTGCTCAGTGGAGCATTCTCCGAATAAAAAAAAGAGGAAAAAAAACAAAATAATGATGTGTCCATGATGATGAATCGGTAATGTGTCAGTAATGAATCAGTAGTGTGTCAGTGTTAATTCAGTGATATAGCAATGGTGAACCTATGATGCGTCAGTGCAGTAGCAGTGATGTTTCAATGATGAATCAATGATGTGTCAGTGATTAATCAGCGATGTGTCAATGATGAATCAATGTGTCAGTGATGAATCAGCGGTGTGTCAATGATGAATCAATGTGTCAGTGATGAATCAGTGATGTGTCAGTGATGAATTGATGATGTGTCAGTGATGAATCAGTGGTGTGTCAATGATGAATCCTTGATGTGTTTGTGATGAATCAGTGATGTGTCAGTGATGAATCGATGATGTCAGTGATGTATCAACTATAATTCAGTGGTGTAGCAATGGTGAACCAGTGATGTGTCAATGGTGAACCAATGATGTCAGTGATGAATCAATTATGTGTCAGTGCTGAATCAGTGATGTAGCAGTGACGAATCAGTGATGTAACAGTGATGTGTTGGCGATGAATCATTGATGTAGCAGTGATGTGTCAGAGGTGAATCAATGATGTGTCAGTGATGTGTCAGTGATGTAGCAGTGATGAATCAGTGGTGTGTCAGTGATGAATCAGTGGTGTGTCAGTGATGAATCAGTGGTGTGTCAGTGATGAATCAGTGATGTAGCAGTGATGAATCAGTGATGTAACAGTGATGTGTCGGCGATGAATCAGTGATGTAGCAGTGATGTGTCAGAGGTGAATCAAGGATGTGTCAGTGATGAATCAGTGATGTAGCAGTGATGTGTCAGTGATGAATCAGTGGTGTGTCAGCGATGAATAAGTGATGTAGCAGTGATGTAGCAGTGACGAATCAGTGATGTAACAGTGATGTGTCAGCGATGAATCATTGATGTAGCAGTGATGTGTCGGTGATGAATCAATGATGTGTCAGTGATGAATCAGTGATGTGTCAGTGATGAATCAATGATGTGTTGGTGATGTATCAGTAATGTAGCAGTGACGTGTCAGTGATGAATCAATGATGTGTCAGTGATGAATCAATGATGTAGCAGTGATGAATCAGTGGTGTAGCAGTGATGTGTCAGTGATGAATCAGTGGTGTGTCAGTGATGAATCAATGATGTGTTGGTGATGTATCAGTAATGTAGCAGTGATGTGTCAGTGATGACTCAGGGATGTAGCAGTGATGTGTCAGTGATGAATCAATGGTGTACTGTAGCAATGATGTGTCAGTTATGAATCAGTGGTGTGCCAATGATATGTCAGTGATGAATCAATGGTGTACTGTAGCAATGATGTATCAGTGATGAATCAAAGATGCATCAGTGATGTAGCAATGATGTGTCAGTGATGAATCAATGGTGTACTGTAGCAATGATGTGTCAGTTATGAATCAGTGGTGTGCCAATGATATGTCAGTGATGAATCAATGGTGTACTGTAGCAATGATGTGTCAGTGATGAATTAGTGGTGTGCCAATGATGTGTCAGTGATGAATTAGTGGTGTGCCAATGATGTGTCAGTGATGAATCAATGGTGTACTGTAGCAATGATGTACCAGTGATGAAGCAATGATGTATCAGTGATGTAGCAATGATGTGTCAGTGATGAATCAATGATGTATCAGTGATGTAGCAATGATGTGTCAGTGATGAATCAATGGTGTACTATAGCAATGATGTATCAGTGATGAAGCAATGATGTAGCAATGATGTGTCAGTGATGAATCAATGGTGTACTGTAGCAATGATGTGTCAGTTATGAATCAGTGGTGTGCCAATGATATGTCAGTGATGAATCAATGGTGTACTGTAGCAATGATGTGTCAGTGATGAATTAGTGGTGTGCCAATGATGTGTCAGTGATGAATTAGTGGTGTGCCAATGATGTGTCAGTGATGAATCAATGGTGTACTGTAGCAATGATGTATCAGTGATGAAGCAATGATGTATCAGTGATGTAGCAATGATGTGTCAGTGATGAATCAATGATGTATCAGTGATGTAGCAATGATGTGTCAGTGATGAATCAATGGTGTACTGTAGCAATGATGTGTCAGTGATGAATCAGTGGTGTGCCAATGATGTGTCAGTGATGAATCAATGGTGTACTGTAGCAATGATGTGTCAGTGATGAATCAGTGGTGTGCCAATGATGTGTCAGTGATGAATCAATGGTGTACTGTAGCAATGATGTGTCAGTGATGAATCAGTGGTGTGCCAATGATGTGTCAGTGATGAATCAATGGTGTACTGTAGCAATGATATGTCAGTGATGAATCAGTGTTGTGCCAATGATGTGTCAGTGATGAATTAGTGGTGTGCCAATGATGTGTCAGTGATGAATTAGTGGTGTGCTAATGATGTGTCAGTGATGAATTAGTGGTGTGCCAATGATGTGTCAGTGATGAATCAATGGTGTACTGTAGCAATGATGTATCAGTGATGTAGCAATGATGTGTCAGTGATGAATCAATGGTGTACTGTAGCAATGATGTGTCAGTGATGAATCAGTGGTGTGCCAATGATGTGTCAGTGATGAATCAATGGTGTACTGTAGCAATGATGTGTCAGTGATGAATCAGTGGTGTGCCAATGATGTGTCAGTGATGAATCAATGGTGTACTGTAGCAATGATATGTCAGTGATGAATCAGTGTTGTGCCAATGATGTGTCAGTGATGAATTAGTGGTGTGCCAATGATGTGTCAGTGATGAATTAGTGGTGTGCCAATGATGTGTCAGTGATGAATCAATGATGTATCAGTGATGTAGCAATGATGTGTCAGTGATGAATCAATGGTGTACTGTAGCAATGATGTATCAGTGATGTAGCAATGATGTGTCAGTGATGAATCAATGGTGTACTGTAGCAATGATGTGTCAGTTATGAATCAGTGGTATGCCAATGATATGTCAGTGATGAGTCAATGGTGTACTGTAGCAATGATGTGTCAGTGATGAATTAGTGGTGTGCCAATGATGTGTCAGTGATGAATTAGTGGTGTGCCAATGATGTGTCAGTGATGAATCAATGGTGTACTGTAGCAATGATGTATCAGTGATGTAGCAATGATGTGTCAGTGATGAATCAATGATGTATCAGTGATGTAGCAATGATGTGTCAGTGATGAATCAATGGTGTACTGTAGCAATGATGTATCAGTGATGTAGCAATGATGTGTCAGTGATGAATCAATGGTGTACTGTAGCAATGATGTGTCAGTGATGAATCAGTGGTGTGTCAGTGATGAATCAATGGTGTATCAGTGATGTAGCAATGATGTGTCAGTGATGAATCAATGGTGTACTGTAGCAATGATGTATCAGTGATGTAACAGTGATGTGGCAATGATGTGTCAGTGATGAATCAATGGTGTACTGTAGCAATGATGTGTCAGTGATGAATCAGTGGTGTGTCAGTGATGAATCAATGGTGTATCAGTGATGTAGCAATGATGTGTCAGTGATGAATCAATGGTGTACTGTAGCAGTGATGTATCAGTGATGAATCAGTGATGTAGCAATGATGTGTCAGTGATGAATCAATGGTGTACTGTAGCAATGATGTGTCAGTGATGAATCAGTGGTGTGCCAATGATGTGTCAGTGATGAATCAATGGTGTACTGTAGCAATGATGTATCAGTGATGAATCAATGGTGTACTGTAGCAATGATGTGCCAGTGATGAATCAGTGGTGTGCCAATGATGCGTCAGTGATGAATCAATGGTGTACTGTAGCAATGATGTGTCAGTGATGAATCAGTGGTGTGCCAATGATGTGTCAGTGATGAATCAGTGATGTAGCAATGATGTGTCAGTGATGAATCAATGGTGTACTGTAGCATTGATGTGTCAGTGATGAATCAGTGGTGTGCCAATGATGTGTCAGTGATGAATCAATGGTGTACTGTAGCAATGATGTATCAGTGATGTAGCAATGATGTGTCAGTGATGAATCAATGGTGTACTGTAGCAATGATGTGTCAGTGATGAATTAGTGGTGTGCCAATGATGTGTCAGTGATGAATCAATGGTGTACTGTAGCAATGATGTATCAGTGATGAATCAATGATGTATCAGTGATGTAGCAATGATGTGTCAGTGATGAATCAATGGTGTACTGTAGCAATGATGTGTCAGTGATGAATCAGTGGTGTACCAATGATGTGTCAGTGATGAATCAATGGTGTACTGTAGCAATGATGTATCAGTGATGTATTAATGATGTGTCAGTGATGAATCAATGATGTGTCTGATGAATCAATGATACACCGTCATTCAATGAATGGAATGGAGTGCTTGGAAGTTCTGAGATTGGAGAGGCTCGCTCACTTAATGCTAGATCAGGCTCATATATTCAGCTCTAAGTGAGGTACACTTTATAATTCTTTCTCTTCACCAACCCAGTAAGCCTTTAGGCTACCAGTAACCTATCCCTCCTTACCTGATCCCTCCCCCTTCCCCGTCTGCTTTTTCTGCTACATTTCTCATGTTGACTTATTTCTTCAGGGGAATGTTGTTCAAGGATTAGTGGGGTAACTTCTCTCTATTACTAAGGTAATATATCTATAATTTATAATTAATAATTTAATGAGTACTGTGTGTAGTTTTAGAAGTCTCTGTTAAGTTACTAAAGCAATGTTTATCTTTTAGGTGAGGCATGAATGATTATTGCTGTACTGTTTTTGTTGATTACTTATGGCATTATTTTTGTGTATTGTATATTAATTTAATAAAATTGTGTTGATAAAATGATGAGTCGGCCATAAATCTGTGATGTATCAGTGATGAATCAGTGATCTCTCAATTGTGTATAGGTGATCAGTCAGTGATGTAGCAGTAGAAACATTGAATGTGACAACAGATAAGGGCGGCTGGGTCTAGCTAGTCTGCTCATTTTTTACATTCATTTTTGCTGTAGATGTGTTGTTGATGTACAGCGCCATTTCTTCCCCTCCCTTCCTTACTGCTATAATTCCTTTGTGCCTGTCCCAGGCATTTGTTAACCCCACCACTGTCTTCATGCGCTACCTCTACTGGCAGACTGTTCCAGGCGTCCTTCACCCTTGCAGTGAAGAAGTGCTTCCTCACATCCCTCTTGAATTTACCCCACTCCAGTTTCATAGCATGTCTCCTTCTTCTAGAGCACCCATTTCTCTGAAAAACATCCCCCATACCTTATTAACCCCCATGAGGTAGTTGAAGGTGTCTGTCATATCCCTCCTCTCCTCCATGGTATACATATTTAACTCCCTAAGCCTCTCCTCAATGTAAACCAATGATGTATCAGTGATGAATTAATCATGTATCAACAAATCTATGATGTACCAGTGGTAAACCAATGGATTCATCAGTGATGAATTATTACAAATATAGAAATGAGGGCAGATGAAGGCCTAGTGGCCCACTGAGTCTGCCATCCTGCCCTACTATACGGTCTAGGCCCTAGAAACCATCCCACTTGCATTGCTCCCTGTCCTTCTTAATGGGGCCATATTCCTGTCCCATCTCTTCTTGAAACTGCCAACTGATTTGGCCTCCATTGCCTCCTTAGGCAGTTTGTTCCACTTGTTCACCATTCCATTGGTGAAAAATTGCTTGGGGATATCCTTCCTGAATCTTCCTCCAGTCAGTTTAACTGAATTTTCCCTTGTACCTGTAGTCTCTCTTAAGGTAGGTATATTCCTGTAATCCACTCTGTTTATCCCGTTCATGTATGTGTAAAATTCTATCATGTCCCACTTTCCCTCCTAGCCTCCAGGGTGGATATTTTAAGGTCCTGCAACCTCTCCTCATATGCCTTCCCACCCAAACCCTGGACCATCTAAGTCACCCTTCGCTGCATTTTCTCCACCTTCTCTCAGTTCTTTGATGGGTATGGACTCCAGAACGTTGTTCAGTATTTCGGGTGTGGTCTCACCAATGATCTGCACAGTCTGAGGATCACATCCCGGCTTCGCCAAGCACCTCCCTATGCACCCCAGCATTCAGTTCACCTTTCCCACTGCCTTCTGGCAGTGTGCTGCGGATTTCAGATTTGATGATATTATAACCCCAAGATCATTTGCTTTTTTCCTCTTTCTAGTACCCCATCCCCATGGAGTATTGTGCCATGGGGTTCTTTTCTTTTGCATTTTTTTGCACTGAAGCTCAGCTGCCAAATCTAAGACCACAGGAGCAGCTTACCCAGGTCGTCCTTCAGCTCCCTAATCCCCTCCTCAGTGTCTATCTTTGCACTGATCTAAGTGTTGTCTGCAAAGAGGCAGGTCATGCCCTTTATGTCTTCCACAATATCACATAGGAATATGTTAAAGAGGATGGGTCCCAGGACCCCTGTGACACTCTGCTCACAACTTTCGTAACATCTTTGAACTTAACTTTAACCACAGCCCTCTGAGTCCCACCCGCCCAGCTTGCTCTCCACCCAAGCTGCTATTTTTACATCCGCTCCAATGTCCCTTAGTTTTTTGACCAGTCACTTGTGCTGAGTGGAGTCAAAGGCCTTGCTGAAGTCCATGTATAGTATATCAACTGCTTGTCCTTTGTTAGCTGCCCTGGTCATCCAGTCAAAGAACTGAAAAAGGTTACTTTGGCATAACCTCCCCTGTGAACCTGGGATGACTTGTTCTGTAACCCACACACTTTAAGGAAGTCCACCAGCTCTTCCCTTCGTATGGCCTCCAATATCTTTTCCACTATAGATGTTAGGCTGTCTGATCTGTAGTTCCCGGCTTGTCCTTCCTTCAGCTTTTATGTAGAGGGACCAGTTCAACTATCATCCAGTCCCTGGGGCCTACCTCTTTGTCCAACAAGCTGTTGAAATTGTCTGTAAGTGGACCCAATGTTGCCTCCTTGAGTATCCTAGAATGCAGCCTATCAGGCCCCATTGCTTTAGCTACCCTCAACCCTTTTAGCTCCTCCAGCACTTCTCCCTCTGTGACACAACCTTTATCAGTAGAGCTTCTTCTTTCCGCCCCCACTCCACATTTTGGCAGTGGTCCCGCCTCCCTGGTTGATACATAACAAAAGTTCAGGATCTCTGCAATTCCACTGTTCTCCTCCTCCCATTCTTCCTCTTTCTTCAGCCTTACAATGCCCTTATTGATCTTTCATTTTTCCTGGATATACCTGAAAAATCCCTTGCCCGCCCCCCCAGCTTCACCCCTTTTGTGATTCTGAGCTCTGTCTGCCTTGGCCCCCGACCCTCCTAATGGTCTCCCTGGTTGCCCTTAGATACCCTTTCCTGTCTTACGCCCTTCCTTTTAGCAGCCCTTGGACATCCTGAATGCCCTTCTCTTCTCTCTCACTGCATTCTTCATATCCAGTGTGAACCACAGATGGCTTTTTGCCTTCTTACCTTTAGTAACTATCTCAGTTCAGCTTGCCACTGCTTCTAGCATTCCTGTTTTGAATGCCTCCCATTTTTTCTCCACTCTTTCTGTCCTCTCTGTTCCCCTCATGTTTTCTCCTAGCAGACCTTGCATCTTTTTGAAGTCTGCCTTTCTGAAGTTCCCACGCCTTCACTGATCTTGTCTTTTGTTGGCTTCTAGTTGACCTCCAGTCTAACCGTCTTGTGGTAACTAGATCCCAGGGGTTCCTGGGTTGTTAAATTTTTGATCCGTTTACTGTTGGTGAGAACCAGATTCAGCAGGGTTCCATCTTGTGTCAGGTCCTGAACTAGTTGTCCTAGGAATGCATCCTGGCATGCTTCCACCCACCAGCAGCTGATTCCCTTGCGATTGCCATGACTGGAACCTTCCAGTCTATGTCCAGCATAGTTACCCTATACTGTTACTACTTCCTCCAGCCCAACTGCACTCTTCAGCATCTCTCCTAGTGTCCTGTCTGCCCCCTGCTTTTTTGGCCTGGTGATCTGTAAACCACCCAAACTCTTAATTTGTTTCCCTTCCATATGCTATTAGTGCCCACAGAGCCTCTGACCCCCAGAGCCACACAGAATATTTAGTTTTGTGGCCTTGATTCCTTTCTTCACAGAAATTGCAATGATGCATCAGTGAGGTATCAATGATGAATCAGTGATGTAGCAATGGTGAACCAATGATATGTTAGTAATGAATCAATGATGTTACAGTGATGTACTGTATCAGCGATGAATCAATAATGAAGCAAAGAAGGTGTAAGTGATGAATCAAGTATGTATCGGTGATAAATCAGTGATGTAGCCTGATGTTGTAATGATGGAGCAGTGATGAATTGACCATGGATCAGTGATGGATCAGTGATGTAGCAATGATGTATCAGTGAGGTATCAATGATGACTCAAAATGTATCAGTGATGAATCAATGATGTTTCAAAGATGCATCATTGATTTTATCAGTGATGAATCAGTAATGTTGCAAAGAAATAGCAGTGATGAATCAATTATATATCAACAATGAATCAGCAGTGTGTCAGTGATTAAACAATGATGTAATAATGACGTGTCAATGATGAATCAGCAATGATATCAGTGATCAATCAATGATGTGGCACTGATGGATCAGAGATTTATCAATGATGTAGCAATATAGTACACTCTGAGCCTGTTTTACTGGTCGTTTTGAAAACTTGTTCTACGTATTTTGGAATGTAGAATCCATTGTTTTTAACATTTCGGAACATCAAGAACAAGTTTTCAGAGCTGCACCTAGCAGAATCTTGCTCTGAATATGGACCATCACAGAAGCTCAAGTTCAGCTATCCCCAACTCAGCAGTGAAAGCATCATGTGCTGATTCAAAATCAGCTGGCAAAACCACAGCTATTCACGTTACACTGTTCTTGGTAGGAAAATCAGCATTACTGTTTGATGATGTGTTGAACAACAATCTTAGATTGTATTATAAACAATAACAAACCACCCTTCATTGAGAACTCTGAGATTCTAAACACCCTGTTAAATCGGTGACATCAGAAAGGCAGCCAAGCTTCACTCTTGTGCCACTAATGTCACCAATCAAACTTAGTGCTGAGAAACTGCTGATTCTCAGTGAAGAGGGTTAATTATTTGATGTGTTATATCAGTGATGAATTTAATGATGCATCAGTTACGAATCAATAATGTATTAGTGATAAATCAATGATGTATCAGTGAGAAATCAGTGATGTATTAAAGAGCTAGTGTACTGCTTGGAATTAATAATTTTCAGATGCAGTCAGCCATCACTTCTTATATTTCAAGTATTTTTTCTTTTCTGTTTGCTAATTAGAATATTTTCCACCTGGTAGTACTGGGGCGATGTGTGGAGCAGCACTCTGTCTAGAAGAAAGAAAAGTCCTTTCTTAAAATAAGCCAGAAGCTTTGCTAGTTAAATTAAAGAATGCAGTAAATAACATAATGACAGTGGGTAGAAGGCGGAGGGGGGTCCCAGACCTGGGAGGGAGGGAGAGCTGAGCGATTGGATTGGGGTAGTGTGGACCAGGAGACACCCTGGGGTGAAATGGAATCCAGAACGAGGTTCGCCTTGTCTAGTGCCCATACCCAAGGGCTACATGGTAAATAGGCCGGTGTCTCATCCGACTCGCACAGTGTTGTGCAATGCCAGATCTATTAAAAACAAGATGGCTATTATATCTTGTTGGGTCAGCAGATCTGGCATGCATCACCGAGACCTGGCTGGCTGAGAATGCTGGCCCCATTTTGCCGGCAGCTATTCCAGCTGGGTTTTCGGTAATACACCGTGCAAGACTGGATTGCAGGGGCGGGGGTGTAGCAGTTTGTTTTAAATTGGAATTGGGCCTGTAGATGTGCCAGTTGAGGGGATCAGGTCCTTTGAGTGTACTGTGGTCCAGGATCATCCTCATCTACCATCCACCCGGAGGAGAGAAGTCATTCCTGCAGGAAGTCACAGATTTAGTTGTCGACATGGTGTCGGAGTCTCCCAGATTGATAGTGCTGGGTGACTTCAGTGCCTGGGTCGATGACGAACTCTTGCATTTTGATCAGGACTTCCTCCGACTTATGATTTCGTTGGGCTTCACACAGACAGTTGCCTCTGCGACTCACAATTATGGTCACTCATTGGACCTGATCTTCTTCCTGGGGATGGAGACCTCCAACTTGGTGGTGGAAATATTTGGATGGTCCAACCACCACACTATAAGGTTCAATCTCCTGGCTCCCCCCATAGGCCTGCCCCTGTGGAAATGGTGCGATACCACCCTTTACGGGGAGTGACCCCAGAAGGTCTTCTGGTGGTGTTGGACCTATCAGGATTACCGGGTGCAAGTGAGGGTCCTGAGAACCTGCTACAGGCTTATAATTAGGCAGTGGTGGGGGCTCTGGACACCTTGACTCCAGTCCATGTTTGCCCTTTCACCCTTCACCCTCAGTCCCCCTGATATGATGGGGCTTTGAGGGAGCTGAGGCAAGTAGGGTGAAGGTTAGAGCGTTGCTGGTTGAGATCCGGCCAGGATGCCGACAGACTTGGACTGATGAAACATTATAGGAACTATCAGTCGGCAATCTCCCGTAAGAAGGCAGAATTCCTGTCCTGGGAGATTGCTGCAGCTCAGAATCGACCAGCTCAGCTCTTTCAAACTGTGGACAGACTGTGCAATCCAGCCTGTCTGCAAGTTTGAAGAGCATTTTCTCAAGATAAGTGTGAGGAGTTTTCTCTCATCTTTGCTGATAAGGTTGCTGACATCAGGTCTGAGATCTGCTTAGCATGCTCTATGGGGGGGTGGCGGTGGTCGGTGTGGTGTCACTACTCCTTGGTTTTGTTGGATGGAGTTTGATAGGCCAGAGATCAAGGATGTCATGTTGATTCTCCAAAGTATGCGGCCGACTTGCTGTAGTTTGGACCTGGGTCCAGCCTGCCTTTTAATAGACCGTGTTGATGTCATCGGCCCTGTCCTCGTGGAGATAGTCTGGTGTTCACTGGAGTTGGTTGAGTTTCCGAGCTCCCTGAAGGAAGCGTTGGTAACTCCCCTTCTCAAGAAATCTTCACTTGACCCAGACTGCCCCGCTAACTGCCGACCAGTCTCTAACCTTCCCTTTGTAGGAAAGGTTATTGAGAAAGTTGTAGTGCTGCAGTTGGAGAGATATCTTACCATCCATGACATCTACTATCCTACCCAGTCCGGATTTTGTAAGAGGCATAGCACAGAGACCACTCTAATTCAGGTACCCAGTGATCTCCTGATTGCAAGAGATCAGAAATGCTGTTCCATCTTGGTACTCTTAGATCTCTCTTCAGCTTTTGACACCGTGGACCATGGGGTGCTGCTGGAATGTCTGTGAGTCATCTATGGTCTGTCTGGTATGGTCCTCAGATGGTTCCATTCATTCCTCACTGGCAGATCTCAGAGAGTGGTCTCAAGGACTTGTTCCTCCGAGTCATTCCCTCTGCCATTTGGGATACTGCAGGGTTCCGTGCTGTCCCCCATGTTGTTCGTGGTGTACATGCTGCCATTAGGAGACATTGTGAGGTGGTATGGGCTGGGTTTTCACTGCTATGCAGATGATACTCAGCTCTACCTATCCTTTGTGCCTGACCAGAATAGTGCACTCTCAGTGTTTAACAACTGCTTCATGGAAATCCAGGACTGGATGAATACCAACTGGTTGAAACTGAATTCTAACAAGACTGAAGTGCTGGTTGTGGATCCTGGCCATCAGATAGAGGGGTCAGCGGTGGGATGTCCCTCAGGGCTTTGGCTTGGGGGTGCCCAGTTGCTGACCTCTGAACGGGTGCAGAATCTGGGGATAATACTTGACGTTAGGCTGATGCTTCGTTCTCGGGTGTCAGCTGTTGTCAAGTCCTCTTTTTACCATTTGAGGAATATCACCTGGATTAAGTACCTAGTTCCATCCGGCAACCTTCCAACATTAATCCACGCCTATGTGACCTCACACCTCGACTATTGTAACTCCCTTTACCTAGGGCTTCTGGGGGTTGATATCCACTGCTTGCAGCTGGTGCAGAATGCGGTGGCCAGGTTGTTGTCTGGATTATCTCAATCCAGCCATGTGACACCTGTGCTGCATGAACTGCACTGGCTACCAGTTCAGTGGTGGATCACCTTCAAGGTCAGCTTGCTGAGCTAGAAAGCCCTACACAGACTGGGTCTGAGCTACCTGCAAGATCTTCTGCACCCTTACTCTCCCCTCCAACTGCTCCGCTCAGCCAATGGGGGATTGCTGGAGATTCCCAGGGTACGGTTAAAAACTTCTGGATCTCGGGCATTTTTGTTCACAGCCCCAACCCCGTGGAATTCTTTGCCTCATCGGATATGAGAGTGTCTGACAGCGGACAGCTTCAAAACTGCATTAAAAACCTATTTATTTGGGCTCGCCTTTGGAGAAACTATTTAATTCATGTTGGACTTTGGTATTTGAGTTTTAACCATAGTGATTGGATGAGTAATTTTTTGAATTTTATTGTTTTAATTGATATTGTATAGTTTGTACAACGCTTTGGTACAATGTGAACAGCGCTTCATAAATAATTATTATGATTATTATTATTCATAAATAATTTTAGACATTGGTTACAAGGTATTGAAATAAAATGGAAAATATACATAAAAACCTACACTTTAAAACTCTGAGATTTAAAGTCTACCTCAAGTCCTTAGTAATGAACTATGAAGTGCAGTCTTTACAGAGGCAGATGAAAATCTTGGTTCTTGGTAGTGCAGAAGAATTCTTGAAGAAAGTGTCTCTGGTCTCCTAAGTATATAGAGAGGGTCCCAGATGTTACAATGGCAAGGCTTCAAACAAGAAGGCAAAAGCTAAAAAGGCTCAGATACCTCTCTGCATCCTGGTTTTAAGGGTTTTCCAAAGGCAGGTCCAGTGGACAGGGATGCAGCTATGAATTTTGGGGCCCCGGACAAGTCACTTGAAATGGGCCCGTTTCAAAAACCAGCTAATGCCAGGGGTAATGCCAGCTCCTCAGGTGGGCCCCTCTTGAGCTCGGGGCCCCCGACAACATCCCCACTTTTCCCCCCATTACTGCAGCCCTGCCAGTGGATAGTGGCTGCCCTCCGACTGGCTAGCATTCTGTTTCTGTGGTTACCCAACCAATCCAAGTTTCGTATTTTATTACAATATCACAGATATGAGGTTCTTAATATAAGAAAAAAAGACTCAGAGGTCAGCCAGCTCAAACCAGATTTCTAGGGGAACATTCCAGCCTCCTGCTGGGAGATAGCTGAAGTTAAACTGTGCTGAATACCAGTCGTTTACATAAATGGTAGCCCATTTATTGGTAATGAGGTTAGCTGAGAGTAGACCTCTGAAAACAAAGGAAAGGTAGACGAAGAGGCACCAGATGATGCTGTGGTCCATTGAGACACAAATGGACCTGCCTGCTGGCCAGCTCTGCTTAATTAGTCTTTTGTCTCCATTTAGATAATTTAATTGTAACCCCTAGGGGGCGCTATCCTAAGGGCTACTACCCCTGCCTGCCCTAACTGTGACAGGGTGAGGGGCCCAGATTCATTGGCGGGTGCCTCCACCCAGAGGTCGGGGTTAGAACAGTGAGATTGACTCAGTCACAGCCCTCTGGGTTGCTGCAACCCCCCTGTCTTCCCACTAGTGGCCCACACAGTTCAATTTCAGTGTCCTTACCATATACACTTAACCCCCCGGCTTCAACCAATCAGCTCACTCCGGGGAGCCCCTGAAAAGCAATGTACAGTTACACCACATTCACTGTGCAATATTTCCCCATTAATACACAAACTAGCCAGTGTACTTTTGCAAAACAAGCAATCTGATTTATTCAAGGGGAGACAACAAGGACCGGGGGGAATCAGGTTGATTAGCTTACCAATACAATATAAGAATGTTCACCTAGGGCTCTGTGCACAGGCCTAACCTATAAGTTACTGTCCATGGGTACCCAAGCCCTAAAGGCTAGTTCCTCGATGCAGCTGGTTGGGGCCCTGACACAGATAAGCATTTAATTCCTACTACGATTTGATGGAGCCAGCTGGCTCAGCTAATGTAGTCAGCAAGGTAACCAGAAAATCCTGCCCTGGCTAGCAACGTCTAACAGGGAGCTACCCTGATTTAGTACTCACAACTCTAGAAGGAAAAGCGCTCTCTCAGCACTCCCAGGGCTGAGCCTGAACTTCAGACACTTCTCCACACATTTATATGAAAAACAACAGAGGGGTACCATACCAGGCAGCTGCTCCTATGGCCCAACCAAACTCCCAGCTATCGGGAGCCTCACTGCAGCTTCAACTTGCCTGACAGACCGAGCGCGATTCAGCAGATTCTCCAGTCCTCTTCAGGTTGAGCCTGGTAGGTAGCTGTGCGTGTACACAGCCTCCTCTGACCGCTGCCCTGCGGATTTGGTCTGTGGATCTGTGGCAATTTAAATGGCTGCCTAGGCCTTTCACGCGCTTCCCGCATGAACACTCAATGGCTCAGGAGCTCAGAGCTCCTTCCTCATTCACAGCCACAACGCCTCTGCCCTGTTGCAGTATGGGGCAATCCTCTCAGCTTGGGCGCCACCCAATCCTATTGGCTGGCTTCAGATGCCAGTCACTTACTTTTGCTCTCAGTGGTGCGAAAAAGGCGCCACGGTCCAGACTCCACTTCCCATAATTACTAGCTGTATCTTCATTGGTCAGTCGACTCCCTAAAGAGTCCTACTTCTGGTTGGTCACCAGTTACTCCATTCGAGATACCTCCTGCCCCTATTGGACCCTTCAGAACGTCCTGGTCCAAAATGGAGGGGCACAGCACACACACAGCCTCAGCTGCAAAGGAAACAGGTTAAACAAACTGTAATACTACTAACAGGCTAGCTAGTTATGCCCAAACAGTTACATCTTTCAAAAGGGGCTCCCCCTGCGCATATAGCGACTGCCAAATGGGAGCGATTTTACCACGGCTCAGGCGGGACTCGAACAGGGAAACACCAGTTCCCCCCATACCAGCCCACTGAACCCTGCGAGCAGGCAGCCCTTAAAGAGGCAGTACTGCGGGCTTTAAAAGCCTCACAACGCCCGCATTATGGCGCCATAGCACCGAACACCAGTTAGGCAGGGAGCATTAGGCAAGCTCTGGGAAGGCTTTTAGGAACCCCCATTTGTAAGGGGGTTACATAATTAACTCTAGCCTCTGCTAGCAGAAAACAGGGTTTTTTCTGTAGGAACAAGAAAATCACCTCGGTCTATAGGGCCCATTGTCTGTACCCATGATTCCTTGCACTTACATTGGGCCACTACGGCATTCTTTGATGCATTTCTCAGATACAAATGATATAAAACATGACCAAAACAATAAGGTATGGCTTTATCTTGCCACAACTGGGATCTGTCAACTGTTTCTCCCTTCCCATCATAGACCAGGGTTTTGGGGCATCTGGCGACTAGTGGAACTGGCTTTGTCCCATAACTTACATGGCTGGAGTCCTTTTAGTGAACAGGGGGCCTGTTTCAGACAGTGTCAGGTGAAGGGAGATGCTGATAGGACACCGAGTAATACACTAAATAATAATAATAATAATAATTTTATTTATATAGCGCCTTTCACTGTATCAAGGCGCTGAACAAGTTAATAAAAACTTCAACATACAATACAAAGCATCAAAGACCATAAACATTATAAAATATATCATAAAAACGTAATAAATTACAATAAAATTTCACACATTTTACAATACATTTAACTTTCCAAGAAGGGCATTCTCCATAAGTATGTTTTCAATTCCTTCTTAAATATCTCCACGGAGGTGCATTCCCGTAACCGGCATGGTAGAGAATTCCAAAGAGTGGGTGCAGCATGAGAAAATGCTCTGCTGCCAGAGGATTTCAAACTCACTCTTGGAATCTCTAACAACCCCATGTCGGCCGAGTGGAGTGATCGGCCAGGGCAGTAAGGAACCAGAAGGTCTTTCAGATAGGACGGACCCTGATTGCGAAGGGCTTTAAAAGTCAATAAGATGACTTTAAAGGTGATCCGCCACCGTATTGGGAGCCAGTGTTATACTGTGTTATACTGTTATACTGTGTATTTTCGTTTGTCTTACTGTGACAAGGTACCTTTGTAAATGAGCCTATGGCTCAAAGGTTTTCCAAACTGCTGTCTAAATAAATAAATAAATGTCAGTGCAGCTCATGCAGCACCGGGGTAATATGACAGGACCTGCTTGTCCCAGTGAAAACCCGGGCTGCCGCGTTCTGCACAAGCTGTAGGCGGCGGATTTCAACCCCAGAAAGCCCAAAGTAAAGGGCGTTGCAGTAGTCGAGGTGCGAGGACACAAAGGCATGGACCTATGTTGACAGAGAGTCAGACGGAACAAGGTGCTTAACCCGGGCAATATTCCTAAGATGGTAAAAGGAAGTCCTGACGACAGCTGACACCTGAGATTGAAAAGTCAGCCTATCGTCAAGAATCACCCCAAGGTTGCACACCCGTTCAGAGGCCAATAGTGACACACCGCCAAGAAAAATTCCAGAAGGCGCGCCAGCACATGACCTCTCAATCTGACCGCCCGGGTCCACAACCAAAACCTCAGTTTTCTCTGAGTTCAACTTTAACCAACTAGAATCCATCCAGTCTTGGATTTCCCCCAGACAGTTATTAAACACCGAGACAGCTCCATCCTGGTCGGGTGCAAAAGACAGGTATAGCTGGGTGTCATCTACATAGCAGTGAAACCTCAGCCCATACCGTCTTATAATGTTTCCGAAGGGCAGCATATACACTGCAAATAACATGGGCGACAGCACAGAACCCTGAGGCACTCCACACAACAAAGAGACTGGGCCAGAGGAAAAAATCCCCGACACAACTCTTTGTGATCTCCCAGTAAGGAATGAAGTGAACCATTTAAAAACGGTTCCAGACATTCCACAGATTTGCCCCAGGCGTGCTAGCAACACCATGTGATCCACAGTGTCAAAAGCTGGAGAGAGATCAAGGAGAACCAAGACAGAACGTCCCTTTGATCTCTCGCCCTCAGAAGATCATTTAGCACCCTAACCAGCGCAGTCTCGGTGCTGTGTCTTTTACGGAAACCAGACTGGAAGGATCCGTAGATACTATGGATGGTTAAATGGTCATCCTGTTGAGCAGCTATGACCTTTTCAATAACCTTCCCAATAAAGGGAAGGTTAGTGATGGGTCTGTAGTTGGAAAAACAGTCTGGGTCCAAGGAAGCTTTCTTCAAGAGAGGCGTCACCACCGCCTCTTTCAGGGAGCTAGGAAACTCACCCGACTCCAAGGAGCACCAGACTATTTGCGCCAGAACTGGACCAATGATATCCACACAACCCAAAATTAGGGTAGTCGGTCCAGGATCTGAGCCGCAGCTTGTAGGGCGCACACTATGGATAATCCTCATAATATCCACGAACTCAGGTCGACAAAAGGAACTCCAGGAGAAGCGAGGTCCTGTACTCTCACACACTCCTACCACGTCACCCTTAGAGGTTGTCGGACACAAGTCCGCCCTGATGTCAGCCACCTTAATTGCAAAGTATCGAGCGAGCTCATTGCACTCAATTTGCGAAAAGGCTTTCCTAACTAGCAGACCGGCTGGGTTGCACAGTCTATCTACAGTTCGGAACAGCTGAGCTGGTCGATTCTGAGCAACTGCAATCTCCCTGGACAGGAATTCTGCCTTCTTATGGGTGATTGCAGATTGATAGCTGGTATAATGTTCAATCAATCTAAGACGGTCGGCATCAAGGGCGGACTTGAGCCAGTAGCGCTCTAATCTTCGCCCTTGTCTCCACATCTCCCTCAGAGTCCCATCAAACCAAGGGGCCCTGGGGTGACGGGAAAGAGGGTGCTTGCGAACAGGAGCAATAGAATCCAGGGCAACCATGATGGCCTCATTATAGGCCAGTACCAGTGCCTCTGGACTACTGCCCACCAACACGAGGGATGCACATACAGGGCATGTAACCCCCCCAGTTATCATGGATTGCAGTTGGGAAGGGGATGAATACCTTGAGGAGTCTCTGATCCCACAGCATAAACTTTGAAAGAAGAATACTTCAACAGAATTCAGTTTGTAACTCTGTATTTCCAGTGTCCACCTCTCATTCTTTATCACTAAACACATTTGCATTAAAATGGAATTCTCTATAATGTAGTAATTATTTATTTATTTAATTTCTCGGAATTACAAGTACCCTTGAGCCAGAGGCTCTTTTACAAAGGTTCTATGTCAGGTGGACAATTAGACAATAAGGACAGGTGATAAACAAAGCAGCAACTTGACAAATGACATTACGAACAGTAAGAGTTAACAATGTAACATTTAGAGCAAGCAGGTTCAGCAAATGTATCCTATAGCAACAGTAGTGCAGTCAGTAAGATGACTGTCGGTAAATGAGTAGTAGGTAGTGATACAATTGATGAATACAAAGTAACAAGAAGTGTTAACATACATCACAAAAACAGAGATATAGGGTTACAAGTAGGTGCAGCAAAATGTGTATTGTAGCACAGAAATGCAGTCAACAGGTTGACTTTGTCTGTACTAGAGTAGAAAGTGTGGTGACGGGGGGGTAGGGAGTGGAGCAAGGAGCCACAAAGCTGCTACAGATTCATGAGGGGTGGGGGGCTGAGGGAAGGAGAATGGCAAGCAGGTTACGAGGTTAATAAGCAAGGTGGAGGGGGGCTCGGTATAGTAGGAGTGGGGCTAGGAGGTTCTTATGGGGGGGGAGTGAAAGGTGCAGTGGGAGGTAGGGATCAGTATAGAAAGGGGGAATTATCTGCTCTGGCAGCTTGTTCACACCTGATATCTTAATCCTGTGTTTGTGGTATCAAAACCATTTCATCTGTAACCAGTTTTGATTGTGATGTCGGACAGAGTGGATGATGACCAAGCAACAAGGCAAGGCAGCTTCATCTTTACAGCAACCAATCCCAAGGGCACTGGGCACTATGTACAATAACAAAATGAAACAGAGCAGTAAGTAGGAGAACCCACGCTAAATCAATGTCCGGTGATAACTACATAACTAGAGAGAAAAGAACTGCACATTTTTTTTCCCAATTATTTAACCAGGAGAGACACACTGAGCTGAAACCTTATTTGCAGGTGCGACCTGGGAGCACAGGGAAGTTAAGTGACTTGTTCAGTGTCACACAGTATGCAAGTTGCGGCTGTGGGATTCAAACCCAGGTCTCCAGATTTGCAGTTCAGAGCCTTAAACCACTGCGTTATACTGCCTCTCTTTGCAACAGGTATATCCCTCAGTGCAAATGCCTGTGTGAACAAGAATGTTTTTAGTTCCTTTTTAAATGCCTCCACTGAGGGTGAATTCCTTAAGCATGATCATAATGTATTCCGCAGTAATGGGGCTGCCACTGAGAATGTCCTTTCACCTGATTGACAAAGGCAGGATCTCAGGATGGCCAAAATGTTACTTTTGGTGGAGCACAGAGAGGATGACAAGGCAGATAGAGGACAAGAAATTTTTCAGGTAGCTCAGGGCCAGTCCATGTAGGGGCTTGTGTATTTACAGTGTTATCTTGAAGGTGGTGTGCCACCTCGCTAGAAACCAGTGCAAGCCACAGAGCACAGGGCAAATATGGTCTGTGTTAGATGTTCTTGTAATCAGCCTCGCTGCTGCACTGTGCACCATGTGAAGGTGATGCGACTGCTTAGATTACCCCCCCAACACACACACACACACACATTTTATTTTCCTCCTCTATCCCTCACTTCCTTATTCGCTATCCCCACAACTTATTTCATTCCACCCCCGCACACACACACACACTCTCTCCCTGTTCCCTACCAGCACCATGGTCAATTCAGGCACTTTTCCACATTTTTTTTCCTAACCCCCTCCTTTCCTCACTCACATGTCTGCCCTTCTTCTTTCCTCTCCCATGTCTCCCATCTTTTTCCCTCCCATGTTCTCTCCCTCTTACTTTGTCTCCACCCGCAGTTAACTCCTCTCTACGTAGTATATCTCCCTGTGGTACCCAACCCCTCTCTTCTCTCGCCACCTGTTTTTTTTGCTCCACTCCCTCTAATGCTCTACTCTAACAAAGCTAATTTCTGGCAGCTTATTTACCCCCTTAATTACTCCCTTCCTGCTGCCCTCTCCTCCCTCCCTCTTGCACTTTAATTATTTGTAAATTATTGCCATATCGCCTTAACTGTACTATGTATGTATATATGCCATCTGTATATGCTGTTATTTTTATCTTGTAAATAACCCGAATACTATATAGTGCCCAATATGCCTCTATGCTCTGTATTCCTGTACCTTCCTGCTTTGCTCTATCTGTGACGTGGAGCTTTTGCAAATGAGCTTGTAGCTCAAAGGTTGCAGTTCCAAGGCAGTAATAAATAAATAAAAACTAACCTCCCTGACAACGCTAGATAAAGGGCATTATAGTATTCGAGTCTAAAGGTGACAAGGACATGCAAGATGGTCACCAGATCCTCATACAGTATGCTAGATAACACTTAATCCGGGAGCTGTTTTGCAATTGGAGAAACCCACTGTGGGACACCGCTGACACCTGACGTTCTTTTGTAAGCACGTGGTCCACAGTTATCCTCAAATTCTTCACCCTATCCACAGCCAGCAGCTTGGTGCCTGCTGCCACAGCTAACCTCAGAGAACTGGGATCCACCAGAATGAACTCCAGTTTGCCCAGATTAAGAGTAAGACAGTGGGAGGCCATCCAGTCTGAGATTTCCACTGTGCATTACCAGCCTTACCGACAGAGATCCCATTTTCATGAATATTTCATATGTTACGTACCAAGAGAAGAAGTACGGTGTATGGCATATCAGCTAAATGTTATGCTTATACTGTTTTTGTGAATAAAAGTTGCCCTTGTGGTGTCAGAGGTACTCTATTTTTTTGTAACTTTTTTTTTTTTTTTACATTTTGTGCTTCTTTCTCCCCAACAGCCCCTTTAGTCCCTACCTCCAGCTGTCACCCACTGTCCCTGGGACACCCCATTTCTTGTTACCTCAGGGGTGAGTGGGTCCTGGTAGGTGGTGCGGAGCATAGAGGGAGGATGGGCTCATCCTGCTGACGGAGGGGGTTTTCCTCTGTTTTTCTCCCTTCTCTGCTCAGGCCTGCATGCAGTGACGTGCACGCACAGCATAAAGATGCATGCCTCAGTGCCTGCATCCTGCTGACGGAGGGGGTTTTCCTCTGTTTTTCTCCCTTCTCCACTTAGGCCAGCCTGCATGCAGTGACATGCACGCACAGCATAAAGATGCTCACCTCAGTGCCTGCATCCAGCTGACAAACAGGAGTGGCCGCTGGGTGGCAGCAAAACCATGGCATGTGTGGTCCCACCTCCCTGAAGAAGGACAGCAGTCTCTGGACGCTCAATCCTTCTTTCCTCAGCCAGCCCTCGAGCAACCCTGATTCGTTCTCAAACCTGGGTCAGTGGCATGATGGGGAGTGTGGTCCCCAGCACCTCAACCCTCCGCACTGCTGGGCCGGCGCTTTATTTGTTACTGTTGACCAGCAAAGACACACTGATCCCGATGCTGGCAACCTGGGTTTGGGAACAAGCACAGATTGGCGGGGACCAGCCAGTGGAGGAATGAGTGTCACAGCCTATGGTCTTTGCCTCCGGGAAGGAAAGGTCACTTCCGCCACTGCAGTGCTGCCACCTAGGTTACTGTAGGTGGCAGAGGTGTGATACACAGGCAGGGAAAGGAGGCCATCGGCTGAACATGTGGATATGCTGCTCTGTGTGTGTCCGCTTGCGTCCCATGCGTCCCTAGCACGCCGATGACTGCCAGGAGAAAACCAAAGGAAAATTACCCTGTCACCAAGGCAAAGGGACCCTGGTAAGTTGGGGCCCTGTATATCTGTCGCACTGCTGTCTCTTGGAAAATTTGGAGGTACTTCTCCCTTGCCATGGGGACAAACCATATCTCCGTGGAGGGGCAGCTATAGGCATTGGGATGCAAGTGAATCAGGTGTGCCTAGATAATCTGGAGAGAGCGGGTGGCGGACTAGGGGGCATAAAATGTAAGTAACAAAAAAAGGCAATCTGTACTGTGACAGCTTATTTTATTTTTTTTTTGAAATCAAAGTTTATTGAAGAATTTCTTAATTAGAATACATATATACACAAACAAACAATAACCAACTTCTAACCTCTAAGCAGTAATAAACAGTATAAGAAAAAAGAGAAGAAAGGAGAACAGAGAAAGAAAGGGGGAAGGAGGGAGGAAGGAAGGAAGAAAAGAAGAGAGAGTACCAATACTCACAAAGAAAAAAGGAAGGAATAAAAATTTATTATTAGCTGTCAATCATAAGTTATGATTTCATACCTAATACCTAGTGCCTCCCACTGATATGGGTATAACTGCAGATGCAGGAGACACAAGGAGGAGTAGATCAAAGAGAGTGCAAGTGGATTATATATGAAAAATGTATAAAATATAAGCCTCGGGGCATCACCATTACAATCACAGCTTATAAATCTCAGCTAAACCTGGAGCCCTAAGCATATCTGGCCAAAAAACTCAACAATAGGTTTCCCCTCACGAGAAGCCATGGAATGCAGAAAGGGCAACCATTTCCCTTTGAGTTTGTCTGAGGATAATCTCAATTTGGCTGTCAGGTACTCCATGTCTAAAATCTTAGTACAGATATCGTACCAGGAGGTGGTGGAGGGCCTGTCCAGGATGAGCCACAACAAATTGATGGCCTTAAGGGCTGCCGCCACTAAAATTACATACAGATAGCGAGAGGATCTGGAATTGAGAGAGGGTGGGTGCAGCCCCAGTAGCCAATATTGAGGGGCCTCTGGCAATATGGTCTCGAATATCCTCTCCATAATATGTCTAATTTCCCTCCAATAATCCTGAAAGATACTACATTCCCAGTAAATGTGAGAGTAAGATCCAGTTGACCGACAATTTCTCCAGCAAAGGTCAGAGTGATGTAACCCAAACTGTTTTGTCACCACTGGGGGTCTGAAGTACCTAACCGCCAATTTCCATTGAAATTCTCGCCAGAAAAGGGATGCTGAGGTGCTTTGGATGCCATTCCATATGAAGGTCCAGTCTGTGTCCGATAGGACCACACCAAAGTCTTCGTACCAGGAATCCTTAATTGATGTCAGGGGGTCCCCTTCCGCCAAGTTCATCCCCTGCACTAATTTAGAGATCAATTTTTTTTGATGGGGAACATTAATTAATGAAATCAGAATGGATTGTACTGGATTTTCCACTGGCTTTTCTCCAAGCCTTCGCTCTATTCCATTCTGACAGATATAATGCCTAAGCTGGAGATAACAGAAGAAATCTGAGTGTTGGAGGTTAAATTCAACCCTTAATTGATGGAAAGATTTAATTTGGTTCCCAATTAAACACTGGCCCAGGGTTTTTAAACCATTTCTGCCCCAACGGCGAAAAGCTAGATCCCACCTCAATGGGCTGAAGTCTTGACAACTTAGTATTGTCGTGGATTGACTAAGCATTAGAGGTAGACCAAGTTTCTGACTCATGTCCCTCCATGTCTGTAAGATAACCCTTGTGAAGGGGTTTCTAAAATCCAGCAAGCGCAATCTGGAAATATCCAGAAATATAAAATCTGAAATGTTGCCCAAGGGTGAGTCAGCCAATTCAGTGTGAACCCATTTAGGAGGGGAGTCCTGAACCATAGTGATCAGTGGTAGTAGTTGGGATGCCCAAAAATATTTCTGGATGTCTGGAATCCCAAAGCCTCCTCTCCTTGGGGGCCAGCATAACCCTCCATTTTATTCGAGGCCTTCTCCTGGACCAGATGAATTTGGAGAGAGTGGAATTCAGATCCTGCCAGACTTTCTTTGGGGGTCTAAGCGGAATAGCACCCATAATGAACAACAGGCGGGGAAGGATATTCATGTGGATAGATTCCCCTCTGCCAGAAAGGGAGAGGGGAAGCTCCCTCCACTTGTTGCAGTCCTCCTGAATCTCCTGGAGCACCCTCAATTGATTTGTGGAGTATATAGCCTTGTAGTCCCTGGGTACCCAGATCCCCAAGTATCTGAACCCAGATTTACACCACTTAAGTAGCTGCACCTCAGGCAGGGATTGACCTAAGGGGCCACCCAGAGAAAATTTACTTTGTAGTCCGAGAGGGCTCCGAATTCAGAGAGAAGGATACAAATCCTGGGAATGGCCACCACCGGCTTAGAAATATATAGTAAAGTATCGTCAGTGTATAAAGAAATTTTGACCTCCACCCCTTGGACTCGGAGACCCTGGAAAGTATCGGTTTGTCGAATATAGGCTGCGAGGGGTTCCAAACTAAGGGCAAACAAGAGAGGGGAGAGAGGGCAGCCCTGCCTGGTACCCCGCCCAATCCCAAACTGGGTGGAAAGCGACCCGTTCACCCGGACCCTAGGTCTAGTGTAAAGATTGGTGATCCAGGACCGAAATTTATCCCCGAACCTGAAGCCCCCCAGGACCAGATCCAGATAGTTCCAATTTAAACAATCAAATGCTTTCTCTGCATCTAGGGACAGAATCACAGAGAGAGAGGAGAATCCATGGGTAGCTGGGTCAAGGAAATAACATTCAGCAACAATCTAGTGTTGTCCTGGATGTGTCTGCTGGGTATAAACCCAGTTTGGTCCAGGTGAACGAGAGCGGAGACCACTTCTGTAAACGTTCACTAATAATCTTTGCAAATATTTTTGCATCTTGGTTGAGCGAAGAGATAGGCCGGTAGCCAGCACATAAGGCAGGGTCTTTGCCTGGTTTGGGCAATACTGATATGAGGGCTTCTCCCCAGGTGTCTGGCAAGGCCCCCGGCTCCTGCGCCACATTACAAACCTTAGTAAGCAGCGGGGTTATCACATCTTGAAATCCTTTATAGAATTCCGATGTAAATCCATCCAGGCCAGGAGCCTTGCTGGACCCGAGAGCTTTAATAGCCGCCCCCACTTCCCCTTCTGAGAAAGGAGCCTCAAGGGACTCTCTCCGAGTATGAGACAAGACAGGGAGCTCCAATCGCCGCAGAAAATTCAAGACTGTCTCACCATGGTCTTGTATCTCCTCCACTGCATAAAGTTGCTTATAGAAATTGGCAAACTCCTGGGCTATCTCATTAGGGAGAACCCTGTAGATTGGACTGGAAGATCCTGAACTGACCTTCGTCACATACCTATCAGCCGCCTGCTTCCGAAGTCTTTGTGCAAGCAGCCTACCTGCCCTCTCCCCCCCTCTCATAGTACCTATGCCCTGCATATCTAAGGGAGTTCTCTACCTGTCTTTGTATTAATGAATTGTATGTGTCTCGGGCTTCCCTGAGATTTTAAGAGTGAGATAAGACCCTGTACGCTTATGTGTTGCCTCTAGATTGGCAATAGTGTTAAGCGCTTCTTGTATACAAGCTTGATGTAGTTTATGCTTATGAGAAGCAAAAACTATCGTGTGTCCCCGCACCATGGCCTTTAAAGCATCCCAGAGGCATTTGGGTTTGGAAAGTGCCTCTGTGATTTCTTTTGGGTAGCACTGGCTGACCCATTTAGTAGACTCCCTATACTGTTTATCATTTAATAAACGTGGGTCAAATCTCCAGAATCCACTTCCCACTGCTGTATCCCAACGAAGCTGAGCCCTTACCATGGCGTGATCAGAAATCGTGATTGGAAGGATGGCAATATCCCTGAACGTATGCAGGGCATTTCTGTGGGTGTAAAATCTATCTAGCCTGGAGTACATATTTGAGGCTGGAGAGAAAAAAAATGTAATTTCTCGTGGAGGGGTTAAACTGCCTCCATGGATCCACAAGTCCTGCCTCTATACAAAGGTTACGAAGCAGTCGAGAACAGGACTTAGATACCAGAGTTTTGGTGGACCTTCTGTCTCTATTAACGTCCTCCACACAGTTCCAATCCCCCATAAGGATTACCTGCCCTGGGGGCAACTTAGCTACAGAATTAAAAAGGGAGTGGAAAAATTCCCCAGAGGGTGGAGTTGGGGCATAAACCCCTATCAAATGCAATACCCGGCCCTTATAAATACCGGGGACTATTAATTGATGTCCGGAGCCTGACTTAACAATGGACTAAATTTGAAAAGGAAGCCCCCTTCGAAAAAGGATGGCGACACCCCCCTTTTTATTTTGTGGGTGTTCGTCAGAGCATACTGAGCCTACCCAAGCCCTACACAGTTTCATTTGCTCTCCCGAGGTCAACCTGGTCTCCTGTAAATAGGTAATGTCACATTTCTCCTTTTTAAGTTCAGCTAAAACTTTAGCTCGCTTAATTACATTGTTGGTTCCTTTTACATTAAGTGATCAGATTGTCAAATCAGCCATTATCTATACTTGGGGAGATGCCAGGGATTTGTAGGTAACCTGTAATCACTCCTGCAACCATAGGCCCATACAACCAAAAATAATCCTCTCTCAGGAAAAAAGAAGGAAAAATGGGTATAGAAAAGAAATAGAGCAAAGAACAGTAAACAAATACAAAAAACATTAAGTACAATGTAACCTTAAATGCAACAAACATTTTGCTAGTTTTTACTCCTAGGAAGGAGCTCAACAACATAAAACCGTTGGTACTGTGTGGCTTAACAGCCAAAGCGTCCATCAAGGGTAATAGAAGTTACCCCAGCGGGCGCGGGGGGGGTGGGAGAGAAGAACTACACCCCCAAAAGGGAACAACACTCTACTAAGGAGTGAAAAGGTTAGGGGTTCCCATAAAACCTAGGAAACCACAACCCGTGCCCTTTTTTCAATATTGGAACTGCCGGGATGGGCTGGAAAAAACTCTTTACATCTCCAGCATTAACACATAAACATAGATACATAGACATAGATACATAGACAGTGTCGGCAGATAAGGGCCTATGGCCCACCCAGTCTGCCCATTTGAGCTTGTAAATTCAGTTTATGTTTTCCTAGAAGTCTGTTGCCCCTTTCCCCTGACCTCCAGAATTCCTTTATGTCTATCCCATGCATTCTTAAATCCCGTGATTGTTTCAACCCCCACCACTTCCTCTGGCAGGGTGTTCCACTTGTCCACCACCCGTTCTGTGAAGAAATTCTTCCTCACGTTTCCTCTGAATTGTCCTCCCTCTAACTTCATCCCATGCCCCTAGTCCTGGAACATCTTTTTCACTTACAAATAGTGTATTCCTGCACCCTGTTGCTCCCTGTAAGATACTTGTATGTCTCTATCATATCCCCTCTGTCCCTCCTCTCCTCCAGGAAGTACATGTTCAGTTCCTTCAACCTGTCCTCATAGGACTTGTGATGCAATCCATGCACCATCTTTGTTGCCCTCCTCTGAACCTTCTCTACCCTGTCAATGTCCTTACGTAGGTATGGTCTCCAGAACTGTACACTGTACTCCAGGTGGGGCCTCACTAGTGTCTTGTATAGCGGAATTATGACCTCTCTTTTCCTGCTGGTGATGGCCCTGCCTATACATCCCAGCATCCTATTTGCTTTACCTGCTGCCTTGTCACACTGTTTCCCTACCTTGAGGTCATCAGAGATGATAACCCCAAGATCCCTTTCCTGCTTGGTGCATGCTATATCCTCACCCCCCAACTGATATATTGTGCCAGGGTTTTTGTGCCCCATATGCATTATCTTGCACTCCCTTGCATTGAATTTCAACTGCCAAACCTCTGACCATTTCAGGTTTCTGCAGGTCCTTCTCATTCTGTCTACACCCTCTGGTGCGCCTACTCTGTTACAGAGCTTTGTGTCATCAGCGAACAGTGAAATTCTGCCTTCTAGGTCCCAAGCAATGTCACTGATGAAGATGTTGAATAGGACCAGTCCCAGCACTGATCCCTGTGGTACCCCACTGGTCACTCTTCCTCTGTGGAGTGACAGCCATTTACCACCACCCTCTGTGTCCTGCCACCCAGCCAGTTACCTACCCACCACACTACTGTCCTGCCCACACCTTATTCCCTAGTTTGTGTAATAGTCTTCTATGTGGCACAGTGTCAAAGGCCTTGCTGAAGTCCAGATAGGCCATGTCCACTGCCCTCCCCTGATCCACCTCCCTAGTCACCCAGTCAAAAAATTCAACGAGGTTGGTCCGACATGACCTCCCCCTGGTGAAACCATGCTGCCTTGGGTCCTGTAGTCCATTGACAACCAGATGTTCCACCAATCTCTCCTTCAGTAGTGCTTCCATGATCTTCCACACTACCAAGATGAGGCTGACTGGTCTGTAGTTCCCTGCTTCCTCTTTGTTCCCACTTTTGTATAAGGGGACTACATCTGCTGTCCTTCAGTCTTTGGGTACCCCTGTTTCCAGTGATCGGCTAAACAGAATAGCCAGAGGTTCAGCCACCACCTCTCTTAGTTCTTTAAGGACCCTGGGTGCACCCCATCTGGCCCCATTGCTTTATCAACTCTTCTTACTTCCAGTTCCTTCAGGACCCTTTCTCATGTAAAGGACTTGTGTCCATTTCTGCAATTATTCACCCCTGTACTCCCTTCAGACCCATTACCCTCCTCTTCCTCAGTAAAGACTGAGCAGAAATACCTGTTCAATATGTCAGCTTTACTGTTGTCATCCTCCACGTGGCACCCATCCTCTCCCTTCAGTCTCACTATCCCTCCCTTTGTTTTTCTTTTTTCACTGATGTACCAGTAAAAGGTTTTGTCCCCTGTACCCACTGATTTTGCAATGCGTTCTTCTGTCTGAGCTTTGGCTTCCCTTACTGACCTCCCTGCCTCCCTTTGCTTCTCCTGGTACTTCTCCCTATCCCCTTCTGCCTGTGTCTTTTTGTATTGCCTGAATGCAATCTTTTGGCTTTCACTTTCTTTGCTACCTCTTTGAAAACCATAATGGTCTCCTCTTCCTTTTCCTCTTGCTAACCTGCTTAATGCATAATTCTGTTGTTCTTGTAATCCCCATTTAAATACTGCCCACTGTTCCTCAACCACTGATTCCTGTCCCATTCCTTAATGCCTCTTTCAAGTATCTCCCATTTTCCCAAAGTCTACCCGCTAAAATCCAGGATCGTGTTTTTGTGTGGTTTGGTTCTGCTCTTTCTGTGATTTCAAACCACAATGACTGGTGGTCTCTGTTCCCCAGGTGCTCCCCACTGTTACTCCTCATCACACTGTCCCTATTTGTGAGCACAAGGTCCAGTATTGTCTTCTGCCGAGTTGGTTCCATGACCAGTTGCTTGAGGAAGGCACCCTGAAGGAGTCCAGGATAAATCTGTTCTAGTTGATGCTGCTGCTGGGATGCTTCAGTCCACGCCTGGAATATTGAAGTCTCCAACCAGTACTACTCACTCCTTGTCTGCCATCCTTTGGATGGCTAGCATCAGCTCCCTATCTGTTTCTTCCTCCTGGGCTGGTGGTCTATAGACCACACCAGTGGATGGCTGTCCCCATTTTCCTTTCCAGCTTAACCCACAGTATCTCTCCCTGTTTTGTTCCTCCTGGATCTCTGTGGCCTTATGTCATTTTTCACATACAGTGCCCTCCTCCTCCCTCCCTGCCTGCTCTGTCTCTTCTGAATATGTTGTAGCCAGGTATGGCCATCTCCCAGTCGTGGTTATCATTACACCAGGTTTCAGTGATGGCCACAATGTCCAGGTCTGACTGCACCATGACAGCCTCCAGATCTTCCATCTTGTTGCTAAGGCTCCTGGCATTTGCACACATGGCTTTCCATGATTTGACCTCCCTAGACTGTTTCGCTGTTCTACTCCAGCCCCTTCCTTGGTTGTCATTTATCCCTGGTTCTCCTTGCTGTCTGCCCTTCTGCTGAATTTTGCCCCTTTTCTGTCTATCCACCTCTTGGGCACTAATCTCCATCTTTTGCACACTGCTTTGCAGAGATAGCCACTCCCTGGTTCACTGGTTCCACTGCTGTGGGGGTGAGCAAGTAGGTATCCTCCTTGCTGGCCTGCCACCCCTTTGCTAGTTTAAATGCTTGTCAATGTAGCATTTAAACTTATCATTGAGTGCTTGATTCCTCCAGGATGGATGCAGGCCGTCAGGCTTGAACAAACCTCCATCCCTCCAGGTGGGTCCCCAGTCACCAATGAATCCAAACCCTTCCTTACAGCACCAGTTCTTCAACTATGAGTTAAAGTTCCTGGTGCATGCACTCCATGCTCTCCTCTTGCCTCTCTGTGAGGAAGTACTTGAGAAAGTGACAGAAGTAGCTACTTGCTTGAGACCCCTCCCAATTTCCTAAACTCTTCCTGAACTTCCTTTGGCTCCCCATTTGCCAGGTCATTAGTACCTAGGTGGATAATGACATCCAGCTCACCCTCCTGTCTTGCCTTCCCAGTGATCCCCAGGAACTTCCTTCCATCCCTCCATGCTGTGGCACCTGGTAGGCACCTCACCTCCCTGTCCTCCCCCTCCTGTGTTCCTAGCTGGATCCCTCTTATGAGGGAGTCCCCCACCAGGATTCGCTTCCTCCTCCTCTGGGGTCCACTGCTTTCCCCGCTGAGGTCACCTCCTTGGCTAACCTCCACATCCTTTCCTTCCACTTCTCTGGGTACCTCTATTTGGTTGTCCTCATTTTCCAGTGTGGCATATGAGTTCTTGAGTGGAATATGATCTGGGATGTGCCTCTGCCTGACCGCTCTAACCCTCCCTGAGCCCACTGTCATCTAAGTGCTCCTCGTTCTTGGCATCCTTTGAGGCAGTTGCATTGCACTGGGTGGTCTCTGGATAGGGGTGATGGTATTCCTGACCCAGTTTACGCCCGCTCTGAGTCTGGCTACCTACCTCATCCCGCAGTCCAGAGAGATGCATGCAGATAGGGCAGCACCTCAGTGTCCAGAAGGTCTGCCTGAATATGACTGCCCCCAGCCACTGCATTGCACCACTCCCAACATTATACTGCAATTATAATGCTGTTCCACTACTTGTCTGCTACTGAAGCTCTCCTAGATCCCTTTTTATTAATTTACTGTCCTCAGAATCCTGCCACTGATCCTCCGAAAATTTTCTTTAAAAAAAAAAAAAGGAAAGAAAAGAAACCAATAAATAAATAAATAAGTCAAAACACTTGTCGTGCTGAGGGTGGGCTTCTTCCCCCTTATGTCCCTCCTACTTCACACCCCTTACTATACCCTGTGTTTAGCTCCTGTCAATCAGATTTAACAGGGCATATAATTAAGAGTTGGGGAAGGGAGGGAAGGGGCACAGAATTACACCACCACTACGTTTTAAATTTTCAACAGCCCAAAAACAATTGTAAGTAAAGACAACAAAGAAAGTACAGTGTCACTAAAAGCCCACAATCTAAGTTTAAAAGAAAAATAGCAATTACCAGTTACTCTAAAGCACTGAATTGAATATGTTTCCTTCCTTCCCCTTCTGTCTTCTTCTGAGAAAATAAAACTCACTTGCTACCTCAACTCTGACTCATTAAACATCATTAAGGGAGAATCAAGTGCAATAATAAAACTTATGATCTCGCACTGAGTCAGAATTGATAACAAGAACCACCGGGGGGGGGGCACCAAGATAAACGCTCTCCCAATTGCTGCAAGGTGCGTGGAACAAGGACCAGACGGGTGCAGCGAATTTAAAAATAATATGACTAAGCAATGCCCCATCCACATCAGAACGACCCCTTAAAATTTAAGAAAAGGAGTACAGCTGTAACAAAACTCAGGAACCGGAAACAAAGGCCATGAGACCCCTTCCGACACTCTCAATGGCTCTGCTATAACAAACTAGTACATAATAGTTATTATTGACTGAAACAAATGAACAATAACCTAGTAAAGTAGTATTCAATAGAGGTAACTACATGTCGCTGAGAGTCTGGATATACTGCTTATCGTCACTGTCCAGAAAAACTGCAACCTCCCACACGATGTAGAAAAATGACTCAATGGATAGGGGGATGGTATGAGCAATATAGCAAACTAACAAATTTAGCATTGTCACTTATCTCAACGAGTAGTGCTCTGGCCCCCGTCTGTAGAGAAATCCGAGGTTGAACATGTAAACAAAGGGTCCCACAGCGCCAGGCCTCGTACTAGACTGGATCCAATCTTTGGTGAAGGCTGGGGGAAGAAAACTAGGACCGACACCGGAAGGTGCCTCACCATGAAATAAGCCCTCCCTGCACGGCCTACCTTAAAAGAAGGTCCGCCCTCCAACCCCTTAACGTGCCAAGTGCAAAACACAACAGAAAGAAATCTGCAGAACTCCTCAAAGCCCAAAACGAAACGGGCTGACAGGGAAAATCAGAAAGGTAAGCATCTGATGGCATGAGATTTCACTTTGTATGGTACCACCTTGGATTTGTCAGAAACAGGGCGGCTTTGACCTGTATGAACAATCGTGGAGAAAAAATATGGTTAGAACAGTTCAGGTTGTCTTCTGGGAGTATTTTCCCTTGGAGATCCACTTGGAGAGATCGGCATGGAGGGGCCAAATGGAATCCGCTCTAAAGTGGGGTCGGTGGTTCATTTTGGGATCCGGGGCCACAGCCCAGAGAAGTTGCTCTATCTCCCTTTTCGCAATTTCTTCTTTAATATCTGGTATCTGAATATCTTTGGAAACCAGGAAATCGTTTGCCAGTAATAGTGTCTCAAAGATTTTAGGACCTTCAGGGAGTTCTATCCAAAGTCAAGCGGGGTAGCGCAGTTGGGCCTTCATTCCCTTCTTCCTGAGCTGTTTGACTACATTGAGCACCTTTCTCCGACGCTGGGCCATCGCGGGAGGGAAGTTCTGGTCTATGAAAACCTTGGTCCCGTCGTAGTTTAGATCCCTCTTTGCCCAAGCGAGATGCAGAATTTTATCTTTTGTTGGTACCTTAAAAGTTTAATAATGATGGCTGTAGGTGGGGCACCCTGCTTGGGTTTCGGGGCTAGGGCCCTGTGCGCCCTCTCAATTTCCAGCGGAGTCTCTTCATCAATTTGCAGCTCCATTTTCAGCCAACACTCCATGAAGGCTACTATATCGGCTTGCTCTGCCCCCTCCGGAATACTGACAACTCTGACATTATTGCGCCTGGAGCGTGCCTCTGCGTCCTCCGTTTTGGCAGTTAAGGCTTTCCCTCTGCCATATAGGAAGGCTAGTGAGTGACTGTAGGCCATGTGCTCGGCTTGTAGACCCTTGAGGTGCTGTTCCACTGAGGTCGTCCTGGACTCCAGTTTTTTGAAATCGTGCTGGATGTCCAAAACTTTGCCATCTATCTTATGGGGTAGCTTCAGGATTTTTCGTAATTCAGACCTGGTACTGGTGGAGCTGGAGTCTGAGCAGGAGTCTTCAGCCCCGGACCCAGAAAGCACAGATGACCGGGAGGGAGCTGGACTAAGGCCCGATGTGGGTCTGGCTTGCGAGTTGGCTGTAGCAGATTTTGAGATCAATGATCCCCTTTTTGTACTGACCATCAGCGGGTCCACTCCCGTAGACAGAGCTAAGAAAAAATACAGGATGCGGCGCACAAGATTCGTGCAATATATTAACGGGAGAGCTTGAGCAAGAGTTAAGCAGCCATTCCTACTCACTCACGCCACCGGAAGTCCGTGACAGCTTATTTTTGTTGGGGCCTTGTAAGGTGGGTGACAGGAACCTGTGTCATCCACAGGAGGAATGTCGACCAGGAAACTGAGGAAGGCCCCCTGCCTACTGTAAGGATAAGTGCCATGGGATCTTTAGCTCTTATTTGCACTGCCAACAGAGAGGGGCTGAAAGGACGGCTCCTCAACACTGCAACACCTTCACAGTGCTGCATTACAGGCTCTGTATTGGGTATTTGCTGAGGTTCCTAGTGTGGGACTAGAACCCAGGACCTTCCACTTTTCCAGTCCGAGGCAAGTGTGCAACCCACTGAGCCACTGAGAGTGATTAAAGTAAAATAATCTATATATAGTGTTTACTGTGTGTGACTACTGAGATCGGGTTGGGGAGGGGTTAGAAAAGACAGTGCTGGGATTAGGGAGAGGCTGATTTAATGTCAGATGTAGTTAATAAGCTGTTGGAGGACCAGGGGTGGGAGGAGGAGATGCGTAAGGTGGGAGTGGCCATGGGACTTGCCCAGACCACCATAGGGCATGCAAACTGCATATTGCAGAAGATTGTCTGTAAAATAAAGTTTGGTCCAAATAACTTACAACGAATATTTTGAAGTGCCTATTATGAGTACTTGGTGAATATTCACCTGAAGGTATGCGCACATACCTTTACCACTTTATTCTGCTCGGACCTCCAATCTGCATGTAGTTGAATCTAGTGGCAGCATTTCCTAGCTGGCTGATCCTGAAAACCTTTTATCTCGGCCCATCTGGATAAGGGTCTCACAGCCGTAGTCTTTGCCACTAAAGTGCATGGCATAAGTTAGTTTTAGAAACTTGGTTAGTAGACTTGGCTAATCAACAAAAGTTTGATTAGCAGCCAGCCGGATTTGAGGAGCAATTTAACTAAATAGTTATTTTATATCTATGAACTACAGTCCAGAAGAGCTGCAGAAAAGTGTCAAACTGTACTTTTTACCACTATTGCAGACACAAATATTGCAGTTCTGAACGTTTTACTGCAGTGTGGGAAATAAGTAGATTAGTAACTTCTACTCCCATTGCCAGATCTGGTCCTGGGCTTCATAGCTCCATTTCTTTTTTTTTAATACTTTCTTTATTGTGTTGTACCCGAATGGGCTATATTAAACATACAGTATATATTTCTTAACAATCAACTTTTACATTGCAGCTTTCTTTACAATCAACATCTTTTTATAAGAAAACACTGCCAACCTAATATCCGTTGGATTTTTCCATCAGCAATCCACTTAAGGCTACTTAACCAACCTACCAATCAATCAATCAATCAAACTTTATTTAACCAGGCAGTTACGTCATTGAGCAAGCTCATTGCAAGACGGTCTTGGACACAGAGGATACTTTTGCTTACAGTAGACAACACTTCATACAAAAGTAGACATCAGTACAGGCAGTTACAATATACAAAATCAGTACTTGGATGAATCAGACATGTAAAGCAAGTGCAAATATAGGCATTTAAAATGCAGCGTAGACAGGTTGTAGCTTATAGAGTACAGGTGAGGAGAGGAAGGAGGGACATAGAGAAGGGCAGTGGGAAGAAAGGGTATCAGACACATAGTAGAGAGGGAAAATAGGGCAGCCTAATAGAATGAGGCCCCTGCGAAGCTAATTGATGGGGGGGGAGGTGGAGGGGGTGTTGCCCTAAAGGGATGCTGGCTGACACGGGAAATAGGCGGCCCAGGATTACAGAGGTCAAGGGACTCAGTTGAGCAGGGTAAGGCTTTACCTGAAGCAATCACACGCCATTTTCAGGCCTCTATAGAGCAGCCCCCCTAAATATAAATATAAAATGGCTGGGCAGCAGGGAGATTTTAAGTAATTTTTGCATGCTATTCATGGTAGCTTAAGGAGGACAAAGGAGGAGTTCCTTAGTCCATAGGCACCCTTTGAATGTTCAAACAGGTCACAGATATAGGGTGGTAGTTTGTTGGACAAAGCCCGGAATAGCCACATGAGGGTGTTTATTTGCCTCCTCGTGGAGAGGAACAGCCAATCTAATGCTTGGTACAATGAGCAGTGATGAGTCTACAAGGTCAAGTCAAGAACAAATCTCAGTGCGCGATGATAGAGTGTATCCAGCTTTTGGAGCGCACACTGGGGGCAATGGCTGCATAGGAAGTCAGCGTAGTCAATCAGGGGAAGAAAGGTTGTTTGAACCAGCCGCTTTCTAGCTTCCGAGGTGAGTAAGCGTCTTATGCGGTGGAAAATACAGAGGCGCTGCCTTAGCTTTTTTGTTAACTCACTTAGGTGTACACCGAAGGTGAGTTTGTTATCCAACCAGACTCCCAGATATTTATATTTATCCACTAGCTCTAGTGGTTCATTAAGAAGGGTAATAATCCGTGGGGTACCAGGTATCCCCGTATTGTGGAATGGAGGAGATGTGGGGAAGGTCACGCTTCCCAGGCTCACGTCTTCTGGAATTGTCCAGGGATTTCAGCAGCTTAAAGTACTGGATAATAAGTACCCAGTAGATTAACCACATGGAGAGAACAACATAAACATCAGTGTGAATAAAGAAGAAAATGAATATATAAGCAGAAGCAGGGGAAATTCAATACCAGGTGTCTTTAAAATAAGTCCTTCAGGGCAAAAGAAGCAATCACCTCCTAGGGCATCTAGATGTGCCATCCGTCCCACCAAGGTCTACCTTTACATATCTAAGCCCAAATTATTCTCATACATGAGCCATCTAGTCCATCTGTTTTGGTACAGGTGGGTTTGTTGACAGAGACCAAAGGTGACTCTTTCCATCAGGTGTATGGCGTCCACTATCTCCTTCCAGTCCCCTCTTGAGGGTGAGGTCACCTGTCCCCATTTTTTAGTAATCACTTTGATGGCAGCAATAATCAGTATCTGCCACAGGTATATTGCTTCTCTACCTCTGATCTCTCTAGGGGAGTGTCCCAAGAATCAGATGCTCTGAACCTAGTGGGCTGTGAATTTGGAAAATGTCTCCTAGGTGTTGTTTAATGTCTGTCCAAAATCTTGAAATCCCTGAACAATTCCAGAAGACGTGAGCCTGGGAAGCGTGCCCCTCCCCACATCTCCTCCAACAGACTGCTGCTGGCTCTGGAGCGTAGTGTGTCACCTGGGCCAGGACCCGAAAAAATCTGGTCCTCAGTTTCCAGCCAAACTGTCGCCAAATGGGTACCCCGTCATACTCCACATGCCCTTCCATACCTCAGCCTATTGTTTCTCTGTTAAGGCCACCCCCAACTCCTGTTCCCATTTAGTTTTAAGGTATGTCATGGAGAGGCATAAATTGCTATATAGTCTTTATATAGTAAGGAAATTGCACCTCCTGTCCTGCATGAAGACCAGATTCCCCGGAATGGGAGCCCCCTATCTCCCTGTCCCCCTCTATCAAAATGTCTTATTTGTCTACAGGGCTGTCAGGTTCAGGGTGAGAGCGGGCAGGGAGAGGGTTAGGACAAGAACCAAAGTAATGGACTTCAGAAAGGCTGACTTTCATGGAATGAGGAAGGTAGTTGGGGAAGAAAAGTTGAGGATAGGGGATGTGCAGGGGGTGGAGGAATTATGGGCAGCCATCAAGAGAGGGGTATTTAAAGCCATGGACTCATGTATAAGAAGGGTAAGAAAGAATAGAAGACAGAAAAGACCTCTATGGTTCACTAGAGAGGTGGCATTAGGGGTCAAGGAGAAGACTAGAGCATTCAGGAGGTACAGGAGGACACAAAAGGATGAGGACAGGGAAACCTACAGGGAAAAAAGAAAGAAGGCTGGGCAAAAGATACGGAGGGCTAAAGGAGGCCATGAGGAGAGGATAACGAAGCAGCCAAGGAGGTGGGACAAAACCTTCTTTAGGTACATTGGAGAAAGGAGGAGGGCATAGCATGGGATTGGAAGGATAAGGGGGGGAAAGTGGAACAATACTGGAAGGGGACTTCGAAAAAACAGATGGAGGAAAGGGAGGGTAGGGGACCAGGATGGGGTGGGGAGGGCGACAGCCACAGGCAGGTGGCTGTGGCAAAATTCACTGCTGAAGGAGTAAGGGAAGAGCTGGGTAGACTTAGGGTAGACAAGGCAATGGGGCCTGATGGAATACACCCAAGGGTTCTCAAGGAGGTGAAGGATGAACTGGCGGCGCATCTAGCAAGACTGTTTAACTTGTCCTTGGTCACAGGGGTGGTGCCAACGGACTGGAAGAGGGCAGAGGTGGTCGCACTACTTAAGGGGAGGCGGAAGGACGAGGTCAAAAACTGCCGTCCTATTAGTCTTACCTCGGTGGTGGGGAGGGTAATGGAAACACTACTTAAGATCAGGTTGATAGAATACTTGGAGTTGAATGGCATGCAGGATGTCAGGCAGCATGGCTTCACCAAGGGAAGGTCCTGTCAGACTAACCTGATAGAGTTTTTTGATGGGGTGACACAGATAGTGGACCAGGGAGGAGCAGTGGACGTGGTCTATCTGGATTTCAGTAAGGCCTTCGACACCATTCCGTATGGTGGAATGGTACATAAGCTGGAAAGACTAGGAGCTGACAACAGGATCACCAGGTGGGTTGAAAACTGGTTGAAGGGAAGGAGTCAGATGGTGGTGGTAAATGGGACACATTCCAGGGAACGGACGGTGACCAGTGGGGTGCCACAGGGGTCAGTGCTAGGACCAATACTCTTTAACATCTATGTTAGTGACCTAGCAGAGGGTCTGGAGTGACAGGTGTGCCTATTCGCAGATGATACAAATGTCTGCAGTAGGGTAGATTCACCTAGTGGGGTGCAAGCCATGAGGCGGGACCTGGAGAGGCTGGAGAGGTGGTCTGACACCTGGAAATTGAAGTTTAATACACAAAAGTGCTCGCTGCTGCACCTGGGGAGGAAGAATAGGAAGGAAACTTACTCCCTTGGGGGGTTGGTGATTATGGAGAAGGAAACAGAAAGGGACCTGGGGATTATGATATCGCATGACCTCAAGGTAGGCAGCCAGTGTAGCAGGGCAGTGGGAAAGGCAAATGGAATTTTGGCCTGCATTGCGAGGGGTTTTCATAGCAGGAAGAAGGAGATGCTAATGCCATTATACAGAAACATGGTTGGGCCGCATCTGGAGTATGGGGTGCAGTTCTGGAGGCCTCACCTATGAAGAGATGTTGAGCTGATGGAGAGGGTGCAGAGAAGGGCAACCAAAATGGTACGAGGGTTGCAGGATGTACCCTATGAGAGAAGATTGAGAGGGCTGAATTTGTACCCTCTGGAGACTAGGAGGGAGAGGGGAGACATGATTGAGACCTTTAAGTATCTGAAGGGAATAAATAAGGTAGAGGGTAACAGCTTGTTCAAATTGAAGAAGGGAGTGAACACGAGGGGACATAGCCTCAAACTGGAAGGTGGGCAATACAGAGGTAATGTCAGGGGGCAGTTTTTCACGGAGAGGGTGGTGGAGGCTTGGAACAAGCTGCTGGAGGAGGTAGTGGCAGCTGAAACAGTGGAGAGGTTCAAGAGGGCTTGGGATAGATTTAAGGGGTTGGGAAAAGAGCGTGAAAGCATAACAGAAGGGGGGGAGGTAAGGTGTTGAGCAGACTAGATGAGCCGTGGTGCCTTTCTCTGCCATCACATTTCTGTGTATCTGTGTCTATATAAGTAGTCCCTGATCTGGTAGTACCATAGGGTGTCTGCGGGCTTCAAACCAAATGTCTGCTGGGCTATCTTGAAAGACAAAACTGTACCCCCACTTAATATTTGATATAGTGGGTGGAATCCCTTCTGAGCCCATCTCTTGAACCAGGGGTCCAGCAATGCTGGGGCAAACCGAGGATCGTAGGCCCACCATCGAAACTGCCATATTTTTTCTTTAGTCTGTCCCCTGGCTGTGCCCCTTCTCCACCCCTCTAGGACTGCCATCGTCCCAAAATATCCAGCTATTCTTCCCTGATCACCCTCGCTAAAAAGCAGTGCCTGTAGGGCTGGGTCACTTTGTTTCCACAAATCAATTTTTTTCCAGTGCGAGTCAAATCCTGGGCAACCCTCATCTGGGCTGCAGCCCAGTATCCCTGTAAGTGAGGGAAGGCAAGCCCACCCTCAGTTTTAGATGCAAAGAGGAGTGATCGCCACACTCTAGGTCTCCCATTCTCCCATAGAAAAGCAAAACACATATTCTGCCATGCTTCTAACTCCTCCTGTGGTACTATGCACGGGACACACTGATATAGGTACAGCAGTCTAGGCAGGGTGTTCATCTTCAAAGCTTGTGTTTTGGTGTGTATGGAAAGCGGCATTAAAGCCCACCTCCTAAGATCTGCAGTCAGCTGCCCAATCAGGGGTGGGTAGTTAAGTTCCCACATTTGACCAGTATCCCTCCCCAACTTAATTCCAAGATAGCCCATATGCTCCATCCCCCAATCTCATAGGGAAGCTATTCCTAATCTCGGGGCTCAGGACATGAGACACAGAACCTCTGTTTTACTTTAATTTATACCCCAAGAGATTAGAGTATTCCTCGAGTTGCTGAAAAACGGCTGGCAGGGAAGAACCAGGCTAGGATATATATAGGAGCACATCATCGGCGTGTAGTGCTAATTTGTGTTCAGAGTCACCTACCCTGATCCCCTTAATCTCCGCATTCTCTGGGCCAACGGCTCTATATAAAGAGCAAACAGCAGCGGGAATAGGAGGCAACCCTGTCTCGTTTTATTTTATTTTATTTATTTTTGAAAGTCAGATTTACAACCTTTGAGTCAGGGACTCATTTACAAAGGCACCTTGTCACAGGGAGGGTAGACATGGTTACAGTGTAAGATAAAACAGTGGTAACATACAGGTGCAATACAGAACAAAAAGAACACAATATAACAGTGGTTTACAGGATAAAGTTACATGCAGTAAATAGCAATCGTATAAAGTACAACAAAAGTAGAAGTCACAACCCTGGTCATACCGGGAAATACCTAAGTGGAAGGGTGGGGGACTGGGGTGAGGAAAGAGAGAAAAAAAAGGGGGGGGGGAAGCAGTCCAACAGACATCGTTCCCCTACCCAAGTTCAGGGCCCCAGATATATGCCCATTGGCCCTGACATACACACTGGGAAAAGCATAAAGTTTAAATATGGACTGTATAAATTCTCTTGGGAACCCAAACCGGTAAAGGACACATCTCAAAAAGTCCCAGGCCACTTGGTCGAAAGCTTTTCCTGCATCCAAGCTCATTAACAGAGCCAGAGTTTTCAACAAATTTATATGATCATTTAGGTGGGCAGCTCTATGAAGGTTATCCTGGGCTTGTCTACACAATACAAAACCGTTCTGGTTCATTGTATCAAAGAGGGGAGATATTGCTGAATGCATTGGGCCAGAATGGACGACAGGATCTTGTAGCCCGTGTTTAACAATGAAATTGGACAATAAGAGACACACTTAGTGGAGTCCTTTCCTGGCTTGGGTATCACCGAGATCACAGCCCTAGCCCAGGAGGGCGGGGCTCCATCCTCCCCCCCTCACAACCCCTGCAAATACTCTTAGTAACAAGGGTTGGACCTGGCCCCCAAAATTGTTATAAAACTCTGCCAGTAATCAATCCGAGCATGGACACTTCCCCGTCTTTAACCTTCTGATCTCTCCTTTAACTTGCTCTGCTGTTATTGGGGCCATCAGTTTAATTTCCTGATCTCCAGACAGACTTGGCAGCCTCATTTTATTTAAAAAGTCCTGAATTTGTCTCTCTTGCGGAGCTGGCTCCTTGGCATAAAGCTCCTCATAAAACTCTTGGAAGGCTTCAGCCACTTCTTTTGCACTACATACCATCTTCTTCTGTTTCTCATGCCATAAAGCGGTGATTGTGGCCCTTGCCCGTTGTGCTCTAAACCTACTAGCGAATAACCTCTGCGACTTCGGTCTACCCTCATAATATTTCTGTCTTAGGAACAGGAGTCTCTGCTCTACCTGATAGTCAAGCATCTCTCCAAGTTCCTGTTTAAGTAACTTAAGTTGTTTTATTCTTTCCCTATCTACCTTTTGCTTCTGTGGTCCTCCAAGATCCTAATCCGCTCCATCAGTGTCTCCCACCTCTTCTCCCTCTCCATTTTTTTCCCCACAGCTATCTGAATAAATTTACCTCTAAGAACTGCTTTAGTGGTGTCCCATAAAATAGCCGGAGTTGTCTGTTGGTCCTCATTCTCTGCAGGAAATTTCTTATAAGTCTCACCATCTTATCCCGTGTCTCCTTGTCCTTGAGTAAAGAAATATTCAGCCGCCAGAAGGTATTTCTACATGTTTCCCCCACTCATGGCTCCATTTCTGGCACTTCTAGCTGCACCACAGCAACCTATATTGGTGGAACCCCAACCTTGACAACCAGTGGTGGACAAGTTGATGGGAGGACCCTAAGCAAGAGTCCAGACTTCTTCATCTCCTGTCTCTGTCGGTTACTACCGAAGGAAAGGATAATCCCTACTCCATGTCGATGGCCATCGCTGCTCGATCCAGACTCAGATCTGTTTGTATCATCCATCGCATCAACCCTACATTGAAGGAATGGCAGCCAGCCAACTGACAGACTCTCATTGGGGGCCAGTCCTCATATCCTGTTCTCCTGGACAACATGCCCATGCCTTTGTACACTAATATGAAGGCCAGAAGAAGGAGACCTACCTGCTGTTAAGCATGCTGGAAGAGGGATCCCTCACTGGGGGTGGCCTTCTGTGTTGCCGTAGCAGTACTGGGACAAACTTCTGCCTGGTCCCAGAATGCTGTATGGACCACAAGTATGTGCACCACCCCGCTGGGTTTGTTATCCAGGTTCTCAGAATATCTGTCATCAGAGAGACTCATTGCAAACATGGTATTCTGCAAGCCAAAGGTGCAAGATGAATCAGACAGGTAGGTGAACCTGAGCCACCAAAGTGTATGCTGCTATATCCCTGGGCATCAGCTAGGCCAGCTGTACAGCACTGATACCTTGGTACAGCAATGAGCTCTTCGAGAAACTCTCTGGCCTGTCTATTCTTCTCCCTGAAGAGAGCCAGCAGGACCATCGTGAGATACAAGACCTTGGGTTGGCCATAACCAAACACTGCTTGCAAGTTATCTTGGACTCTGCCAACATGTAAGCCCAAGAGGTGTCTGTAGCGGTCTCCATTTACCACCACACCTGGTAGCTGCTGTCACCCTTCACTCAGGAAATCCAGCAACGAGTGCTATTTTACCCTGGCAGGGACAGATTGGTTTGGGACAGGGAACCAGGAGCATCTCACACACATTGAGAAGTCCAGTGTAATCCTGGGTTTAGTGACAAAAACATAGAAACATAGAATTGGTTGGCAGAAAAGGACCACTTGAACCACCCAGTCTGCCTAGTTTTTTTCCCTGCCTATTCTGTCCCAGCAGACCCTAACCGGTCTTTGGTGACCCTCCTCCCACCCTTTTTATTCAGTAGTATTAGCATATTTCTATCCCATGCATGTTTGAACCTCCTCACACACAGTTCCATTTTTGCCCCTACTACCGCTTGTGGAAGGCTGTTCAGGCTTACACCACTCTTTCAGTGAAGTAGTATTTCCTTGTATCCATCTTAACTGTTCCCCCTTCTAGCTTTGTTGCATGCCCTCTTGCTCTGTTTAACATTTGCATCTGAAACGGGCTCCCCATCTGTACCCTGTTCCCTCCCGTGAGGCATTTGTAAGTCTCTATCTTGTCCCCTCTCTCCTTCCACTACCCCGATGCCACCCCTTCAGCTCGACACCCCGACGGTGAAACATGAAAAAAGACCATTACTGCGACAGTCGCTGTGATGGTCCTTTTCCGTGTTTCGCTTTCCCCCAGTGTTCTGCCCCCTTCCCAGACCAACTCCGACCTGGAGTTGATAATTCTAAAGTCCGGGGGGTGCGGGGGCGTGCAGCCCCCCACAGAAAACACTTGCAGATCGGGCGGCACAACACCTGCATCGCCCTGGATCCATTTCCTTCTTAGTGACCCACAGTACTTCCTTCCCCATTTATACTCAACTCCTGGGTTTCTCTGCTCCAAGTGCACATGCTATATCTTCAAGCTCGCCCTTCTGTGTGATGTTGGTCACAACCACAAAGCAGCAGCGCAAACCTTGGCCGCAAGGCTCTAGCTCCCTTTTGTGGCCCCTACCAGGTCTGACTGGGCCAGCAGCAGCAGCATTAGCTACAAAGGCAGAAACTTCATAAGCATCACCCAGCTGAACCCTTCAGTAAGTGTGGAGGTCAGGGCCAGCGCTCTGAAGGCTAGTCCTGGAGGTTTGCCCCACTGGCAGGAAATGATGGGATGAGAGACCCTATCGCCTCTCTCTCAACCTCAACTGCAGCTCCTGATGGGGAGCTGACTCTCCCACTTCTACCACAGTGGTCCGCTGTCACTTCCTGCCAGAAATGTTTTTAAAAAAAGGACTGGAAGGTATTAGTATCTGAGTGAGCTGCTTCCTGGTTGCTGGAAAAAAGTGTGAGGCCGTGGATTTCTTTTCCTGAAACACGTAACTTCATAACGCAAAAATTGACTACATATTTTATAATAGAAAGGTATAGGTTACAGTTTTCACAGTAACATGCACGGCTGCTTCAGCATTACTTTTCATGGGACAAGGACAACCTAATATGCAATGGCACCTGTTCCATGACCTTCTTGGACAATGGGGGCATCTGGGCACCCATATACAGTAACACTGACAGTGGTGGTGCACAGTGGCGGAGCTAGAGGGGGGGCTGGGGTGGCAGTCGCCGCTCCTGGCTGCCCCAGTGTGAGTAGTGGTGCCCCACCACCATCTATTTTCAATGTTTATTGCCCATTGTGGAGCCCATGATTGAATGAATGGTCCCCCCTGGCTTCCAAATGCTCCCAAACCTGGCTCCGCCACTGGCGCCGGTGCACCAGTGTAAATTTCTGATACAGAGAGACACTCCATTGTGCTGCAACCAAATGCTGCCATACACAAAGTCTTGGCTTAGCTGCCTGGGCAGCAGTTTCCCCCAGCAGTGAAGTTGCATTGCAGATGTGTCAACCAGATGTTAGTGGGGAGGAATGGGGTGTCTGCCTGCTAAGATGTTGGTGTGCGCCAACCACAGAGGTCTGGGATGGCACACTGCTTGTCACATGATGCTATACCATTCCCAGAGGCTATGAGCAGAGATGCTACTGCTGCAGTAGCCCCCCCCCCCCACAACCAGCCTGACCGATACCTTTTAGCCAGCTTGAGAGCCATGGCCATTTCAAGTCAGCAGTCCCTTGCTGGTCATCCTAAGCAGTGTCAGTGGCTTAGTAGGTAGCACACTTGCCTCTGAGGCTGGGAGATCAGAGGGCTGTGGGTTCAGTTCCCACATCTGGCACTTGGGTTAATATCCCAGTACTGACATTGTAGTGCAGCATGAGAGGGGTGCTGCACTTCTGAGGTACCGTCTTTCGGATGAGACGTTAAACCGAAGTCCCATCTGCCTGGATTGGTGGTAGTTCAGATGGATGTTAAAGATCACATGGCACTTATCGAAAAGAGCGGGGGAATTTCCCTGGTGTCCTGGCCAAATTTCCCTCATTCACTTACAAAAATACCACCAACAGCTTAATCTGGTTCAATGTCAGTTGGAATTCATCTGTATCCCCCTTCCCTGGGTCATGCCTGAAAATAGGCAGGATTTGTCTAGTGCACTTACCCGGTCAACAAAAACTAAATAAAATAAAAAATAAGTGGTCAAGTGGCACCCTCAAGGCCCATTTCCAGATGCCAACCTTGTACTGGTACAGTTCCTTAGTGATCTTAGACCCCCATTGACACTTGCCATCAGGGTTGCATACCTGCACACCCCTTAAAACTGCTAACATCTGGGAGATGCCGTGGGGTGCAACTGGGGTGTGCAAGCAATGCATGGCATCTGATGATGTCTGGTACAAAACATCATTTGCATGATGGACACCACACAGGTACACACACCCTTTCCTTTCACAGTCACAACTCTCTGAACCACTGCAGAGTGAAAGGCTTCTGCCCCCACTGTGTATAACACAACACGGTGCAGTTTGTAACAGTGATGCAGAATGTCCATTTTAAACCTCTTTAGGGCACATCATTGCATTTGTGTAGTGGGCCCCAGGACTAACTCCAGGGCACAGAACTTTAATTCTATTATCTTTATAAGTGACAATGCGGAGGGACTGGAATAAAAAGTATGCCTCTTTGCAGACGACACAAAGATCTGCAACAGGGTTGATACACAGGGTTGGGTGGAAAGGATGAGAAGGGACTTGACAAGGTTGGAGGAATGGTCAGAAGTATGGCAGCTTGGATTCAGTGCAAAGAAGTGCAAATAATGCACCTGGAAACAAAAACCCAGGGAAGATTACACAGTGGGGGTAGTAACAACAACAAAATGGAAAGGGACCTGGGGTAATCATATCAGATGACCTTAAGGTTGGCAAACAATGTGAGAAGGCAGTAGGGAGGACTGGGGGGATACTGGGATGTATAGGCAGAGGCATCACAAGCAGAAAACAGGAAGTTGTTATCCCTCTGTACAGACAGTTGGTGAGACCCCATCTGGAGTACTGCGTCCAGTTCTGGAGACCCCATCTCCGCAAGGACATAGACAGGATGAAGGCAGTCCAGAGAAGGGCAACTAAAATGGTGTAGGGTCTGCAAGAGAAGCCATACAAGGAGAGACTAAAGGAGCTTAATATGTATACCCTTGAGGAAAGGTGGGGGGGAAGGGACATGATAGAAACGTTTATGTACCTCAGTGGAATCAACAAAGTCCAAGAGGGTAGCATCTTTCAGAAAAAGAGATGTGCAAGAACAAGGGGACACAATTGGAAGATAGACGGGGAATGGCTCAGGGGTAATGTGAGGAAGTATTTTTTTCACAGAGAGGGTGATAAAAGCATGGAACAGCCTTCCTGAGGAGGTTATGGGGTCTAAAACTGTGGGAGAATTCAAGAATTCATGGGACAGACATAAGGCAATTCTTATTGGGGGGTAGGAAGAAATAGGCTGTTGGTTAACTAGGATCTGCAGCTTATCCAGTAGGTAGGGAAATGGGCAGACTAGGTGGGCCAAGCGGTCCTTATCTGCCGTCAAAGTGTATGTTTCTATGTAACTTGGTGATCATGAAACTTGGGAACAAACATGAGCAACAGGGACCAGCATTGGGGGGTCGAAAAGTATTGCAAGAATGAAACAGAAAAATAGACATTGTTGGCAGAAATGGACCCATTGCCTATTAAACCCTACCTATTTAATGTTGCTTTTGTAAGGACCCCACTTTCTCATTACACCCCATTCTCCCCATCCCCCGTTTTCCATTGTCTTCACTAACCCCATATGCATATCCCACCCATGCTTGAACCCTCCCACTGGTTTTGCACAGACTACTCCCTTGGCAGCCTAGTTCACCCCTGCACCACCCTTTCCATGAAGAAATTTTTTCTGACATCCTCCTTAAATCAAAACCACCAGCAGTTTCATTGAGTTCACCATGGTACTGGTATTCCCACTAAAACCTAAACAACTCTTCACTGCTTTGTTAACCCATGGAGGAATTTGTACGTCTCCATCATGTCAGACCTACAAGCATATCAACAAAAGTTGTTAAAGTTTGTTCATGTGAACTGCTACTTAAACAAAAACAGCTGATCCAGGAATATTTGCAAGTCACTGCTGCGGAGGACGAGTCTACATAAAAAGAACTGGGTCATCATTTCCCTGAAGCGTCTCTTCAGCCATTGAGAAAACATTTTGAAACTTAATATTCTGACATGCTTCAGCTTTCATTTCAAATGCTTTAACACAGAAACAAAGAAACATTGAATTTTGTCAGTTAAAAAGGACCGCTTGACGCACCCAGTCTGCCCAGATGGTCCTTGTGTAATCTGTCTCTGCAGACCCTAACTGGTCTCTGGTGACCCTCCCTCCTCCCTGTCTATTAACTAATATTCCCTCATGTCTGTCCCATGCATGCATGAAGCCCCCCCCCATTTTCGCCTCAACCACATCTGCTGGTAGTCTGTTCCAGGCATCTACCACCCTTTCAGAGAAGTAGTATTTCCTCACGTCCCTCCTGAACTTCCCCACTTCCGCTTCATCACATGCCCCTGGTCCTGGTGCCCTTTCCTCATCTGAAAGAGATTTCCCTCCTGCCCCTTGTGCACCACTCTGAGGTGCTTGTAGGTCTTGCTCATGTAACCTCTCACTATCCCATGTTCCAGGGTGTACATGTTGAGATCCCTCAGTCTCTCTACATAGGGCTTCTTGGCAACCCCTGCACCATTTTAGTTGCCCTCCTCGTTGCTGCCTGCACCCTGTCTGTCTTTTCTGGGGTGCAGCCTCCAAATCTGGACTCGGTACTCCAGGTTGGGTCTCGCCAGTGAGTGATACGAGGCAACACCTCCTTCCTCCCCCTGCCAGATACCCCTCCCTATGCACCCCAGCATTTGAAGCACCCCATCTTTGCCAGTTTATCTGTTCATTTTCTGTACACATTTTATTCTCCTTGTCCGGCAGTAACTTTCATGACTAGCAAAGAGCTGTAACCTCTCCCCCCCGACAACTTGTGGTTGGGGAACTCCAGGCACTCTGGAGACCATACACAGCAGAGGGCTGTAGCCTCTCCGACAGCTTGTGGTCGGGAACTCGGGACAACCAGACTTGGCATCCAACGCCACTTTGCGAGTGTGGTTTCACACATGGTGCTGTGCTACATGTGGCAACATTAGTTTCTACCCACCCAACCTCTCACCCTGGGGTGGTACTGAATTTAAAGCTCCTGAAACAATCAGCCCACTTTTACCCCCTTCCCCTCAATTAATGGACTCTCCCACCTCCACCCTGCACTAACATAGAGGACACCCTACAACCACTATTGATCAACCTGCTTCCAAATGATTGGACCCACCCCATGCTTCCACACCTGATAAGCATATAGAGACACCCACTATATTACTCCCACTTCAGGGGCATCTCTGTCAGCCTCCTGACTGGTCATTCTGCTGACCCTATTTTGCAGGGAGGCCTTTACTGGGCATAGATACTATGCTATTGAATACAGGCTGTGAGATTTGAACCCATGGCTGCACCTCCCACACAGAACGAAAGCCCACTGCTCTAGCCTCAGACTGTCCTGCCAACAAAAGTTACTGGATGGAACTGGATTATAACTCCTATTTCATCTTCTGTACTCTAGGTACATCCTTCCACCACTAAAGGTCACTCACATACATAGCCTCCTCTAGCCTTCACTGAAACTCCGCGCCCACAGCAACCTAACACACTTAAGCATCCCCCCTCCCTCCCTAGAGTCTATATCCTCAGCCCATCCCCCTACCAAGGACGTGGTGGTCTCTCCCGCTCCCCTTTGCTTACACACCCTTGAGCAAAAAACAGCTGCCAAACAACCCAGGCTGCTTGCATAGCTGCTATACTCAGCACAGCTCACACGTATAATGTAAACACTACCTACTCACTCAGAATTAGTTGTATACTGCCCGTGGGTACCCCAAATTAAATGTCCCTTACTAAACTTGGACTTACACTCTTTGTACTGCACTTGATGTCAGTGTTAAAAGAATCAGATAATCTATTCTCCCTCAAACACCATGCAGATGCCTATAATAAACAAGTATGCCCTGCTATACCCGTTGGCCAATGTCAGACGTCAGTGCCCTACAGGTCAGTTGTGTGGATGCCTACATGCCTGTCTGCCCACTCCCTGTTACCCTACTACTACCAACGATCACTCCTGCCCAACTAGTACTGACCACAACAACCTCCATTGGCAGGACAAAAATCAAGCGCTCACATGCCCTGAGGTTCAAAGCAATAAGAGAGCTTTTACTGCACTGTACCCTGTTGTTACTACTTATCATTGGGAACATTCACCCTAACTCGGGCCCTGCCAGGATAGCACAAGCCGAGGCTAATGCCAAGGGGGCTCTAAAATTGGCCACCTTTAACATCTGCAGCCTCCTCCCAAAACTAGACCAGCTTCAAGTTTGGGTCAGCCAGTACAATCCGGACGTGCTCTCCATAGTAGAAACATGGATCACCCCTAAAATCCCTGACTCGGCCATATCATCTAGCGGGTACTCTATTTTCAGGTGTGACAGACTAGGCGAAAAAGGGGGTGTACTGTTTTATCTATGTCAAGAACCACCTTCAAGCCCACGCAGTCCCTAAAATTGACTTTGGTAAGGAGATCCAGATCCTAGCTATAAGGTGATTACTCGGCTACCAAAACAAATCACTCACCATTGTGTCAGTTTACATACCCCCCCCCCCCGAGCTCAATCACTTGGTTTCAACAAATCAGGGGTTGACTTTAGCACCAAAAACCTGGTGGTCATTGAGGCCAGTGACTTAGAAAATTAATGGCCCACATAAAATGTTGGTGGCCCACCAGGAAGATACTACTGCTTTGCTCTACTCACACTGGCTCGATAACAGGACAAAGGACAAATCTGATAATGACATTTATTTTGGGGGGGGGGGGGCAGAATGAGTGTAAGTTTCCAAGTAAATAAATTGAACACAGATGTTAGTGCCTAGGGATAGAAAACTGGCACAGAGACTGGTTTACCAAAGAAATGACCAAGAAGAGCCCAAATTATGACACACTAGTTTCTTATTACAGTATATTAGTGCCTTACTAACAGAGGACCAGTCTGAATTTTGTAAAGACTGAGCCTATAATATTTCACTGGCAAACTGTACGCTGATGGACTTCACTTAGATCTTTCTGAGGAGAGTCGATATGCAAAGCTACAGTTCAAACACTCAGTAGACATCTATTTATATGGAGAATTTTTGTAGAAAAGAAAACTCAATTTATTTGAGAGGCTGCAAACTTGCAGCAGTCCCCTTCCCCCAGATAATGAATGAATTCTCACTACTTCTTTTAAATCTGTTTTCCTCACAATGGATCTGAAAAATTTGTTGGCTGGAGTCTGTTGTTTAAATTAGCAGTTGCACAGCACTCTTGGCAGATTAGCCTGCTGGCCAGCGCTGGGTGTTCTTTCACTGGTCACCAAGGTCAGCTAGAAGCTAGTAGTTACGTGATCAGTGTAGGAGCTCCACTGCTATCATATTTGTCCAACCTGTTGTTCCCACCTCTGACAGGTTCTATTGTTCACACCAGAGTCACTGCTCACCCTGACTTGACTAGTCCTGGGGTTCCCTCTATGCATTGCTGTGTGTGTGTGTCTCCTAACATGATTGCAGGTCCACAGTACACCAGTTCGTGCACAAGCGTGTCCATCTCCACAACCAGGAAGCTGGAGATTCACAGAACTGGCAACCCTTCATTCCGACAAGGTGCAGTGCATTATTTACTTTAAAAGGTGCTGGCCAATCAGGCCAGCAAAGTAGGACATCCTCTGGCCCGCCTTCAAACTGGCTGGCCTCGGGCCACTGGGCCACTTCTAAAGTTGACCCCTGACAAATTAACCAACCTCCTTACTGACCAGAGCCACAACAGGGAAATTGTGCTCCTAGGGAACTTTAACATCAATTGGGGATGAAGCAGTCCCTTACAGGGATGCCATTTCTAGCCTTGGCATCTCCCAAATAATTGAAGCACCAACCAGGTTTAATTATCGAATGGGCTGTATGACACTGATGGGCTGTATGACACTGATTGACTGGGTCCTTACAAAGTGCCCAGACCGTATCATGGACACACCCGTATCCTTGCAGATTTACTAAGTGACCACTCCACAGTCACCTTGCTTTGGTCCAACAAAATACCCCCCCCCCCAATATAGCCACAAATCATGCTCTAAAAAGAGGTAAACTAAGCTCATTTAAAACCCACCTTAAGCGGATGGACTGGTCCTCCCTCTCTGCCTTCCAAGATGTTGACCAGGCCCTAGATCGACTCATCGCAATCTTTAACGCTGTGTGTGATAACTGTGCACCAGCTAAGAAGCATAAAATAAAGGGCATCAGCAACTCTTGGATCACACAAGCTCTTCTTGATCTCATGGAGGCTAGGGACCACCTCTGGCACAAAGCAAAAGCCACTGGCAATACCACTGATATCCAGCGGTACAGAGCAGCAAGAAATGCTTGTACCTGGGAGATTAGACATGCCAAAACAAATTATTTCAAAGACTGGTTAAACAGCACATGGGGGGATGGCAAGAAATTCTGGAATAACATAAAAGATTTGATGGGAGAGAACCACAAGTCGTCCCCCTCTATGCTTCTAGTAAATGGGGAGATCACTCAAGGTTAAAAGAATATAGCTGATGCATTCAACATAGCCTTCTCAAACTTTAGCCACATCCTCTCACCGGACTTCCTCAACACTGATAAGACTAGCTTTGAAGATACCCTGGCTGTAGATATCCAGCCCCCCCACAGGTATTCCACTATTTTATTTCAAGGAAATCTCCCACTTGGAAGCCAAAAGATATCTCCAATGCTGTTGGCAAATCAAGGCACAGTAGCGACTCCCTTGACCTCAAATTAATAGCCCTTGCCCTAGATGAATTAATACAGCCTCTCACAATCATTCTAAACCTGTCACGAAGATACAGGTAATTCCCCAAGAAATGGAAATGCACAGTTGTCATGCTGGTCCACAAAAGTGGGGATCGGGCAAATCATGCCAACTATAGGCCTATCTCGATACTTCCACCTCTCTACGAAGCCCTAGAACAAATAGTTTCAGACCAGTTGGTGGACTTCCTAAACAAATATTATATCCAGTGCCCTCAACAGCACCATCATAGCACTGGTGGAATATGCTGACTTCATCCAAACAGCACTTGACAGTAGCCAGCTAGTGGGGTTGGTACACATCAACCTCACTAAAGCTTTTGACACTGTCAGCCATAGTATCCTACTCAACAAACTCTGTGCATCCGGGCTAACACCCGACTCAGTTGGGGGGGTTTAATAGTTCCCATGGCAACAGATCTCAATGAGTGAAGATCAATGGGATACTCTCAGATAGCAGGCAGGTGACAACCGGTGTCCTGCAAGGTTCAATCTTGAGCCTGTTCCCTAATTCCCTTCCCATGGCCTGCCCTGACAAATATCCTGCTATATGCAGATCATGCGGCAGTCAACTCCAGTAGCAGACACCCACTCTCGCTAGAATCCAAACTCCAAAATAGCTTTACAGCAGTAGAGGACTGGTTTACACAAAACAAGCTTCTCTTGAAGTACAAAAAAACTAAAGTTATGTTGTTTGCTAACAACCAAAGCAAATACAGAGCCAGTCAGCTGACCATCTGGAACATCAAGCAGGAACCTCTATATCAAGTCAACAGCTTTAAATACTTAGGCGTCACACTGGATAACTCTCTCTCCCTTACCCACCACATAGACAATGTCATAAAGACAGCGAACAGCAGAATTGGTCTGCTTTACAGACACAGACACAATATGACCCCTGCAGCCTTGTCCGTGGATGTCAACAGTTCTACAATCTCTGTTATAGACTATGGGCTAATTGTGTATAGTGCAGCAACGAACACAGCCCTAAAATTGGTCAGAACTGCCTCAACAAGTCTTGTAGATTTGCCCAAGGGGCACCCAGGCTGACTCATACCTGCAGACGTTACACCCAGTCCAAGTGGCTTAACCCTCAGGGGAGGATAAAATAGCAGACCTGCCTGTTTGGGGAAGAAAGCTCTTCTTGGCTTAACTCCTCGATTTGTTATAAGCCTCTTTAAACCATCATCTAACTTGCACCAGACCAGACGAGAAGCATGAATTGCCCTTCATATCCCTTTCTGACACACTGTCCTGGGTCAGAGGTCGTACGCTTGTAAAGTGCCCCTTCAGCTCAGTGAACTTCCCCAAGAAGTAACAAATGTGCCTAAACCCGGAACCTTCAGGAAACTACTACTGAAACACCTGACAGCACTCGGCTCCTGTGACTGCAGGTTCTAATCTTTCCCCCTCTTGCTGGTCACACACCCTCTTTCCCTCCACTCCCATCCACCTAGGCCCTCCCCCTTCCTACTCGACTACCCTCCCTCGGACTCCCCAACCCACCCCTCTTATCCTTCCTACCCCAGTTTGCCCCCATATCCAACCGCCGCCCTCCCCAGATATCCCACCCGCCTGATGCTGCTTCCTTCTCTCATCTCTCTTCCCACACCCCTACTCACTGCCTCTCTTACTTTAAAGACACTACTGTCTGCTCTGTGTTCTCAACTCCTACCTCAGCCCGCTTCCTCCCTACCCCTTGACATAGTCAGATCTGACTGTGTTACTATCCACCATTTTCACCTCTCCCCACCTCACTAGTCCTGTACCCTAGACCACTTCCTCCCTACCTTTTGACACAGTCAACTCTGACTGTGCTCCTAGCCACCCTTTTCACTTCACCTCACCTCACTAGTCATGTTGTCCTTTTGCACCCTAATTATTAGAACCAGTGCAGGTCCATTCTGTACTTTTGTCATTTGAACCAGCTGAACTTCCTTCTTGTATAAAGTACTGTTTACTATTGTATAGGTTTTTTTCTCTCATTTTTTCCTCGTTTAACACCAGGAACTCACCAGTGTTTGTAACTTATGTTTTGCACTTGCTCATGCCTGTGCTTAATGTTCCTTGTATCAGACTGTACCAATTGTCTGAACCTTACCTTGACGTGGAACCTTTGTAAAAGAGCTGTTAGGTCAAGGGTGTTACTCCGAGGTGATTAATAAATAAATAATAAATACATACATAAATCTAGTCCCTTCTTGAGCGACCCAACCCTGTCATGCTGCCATCTCCCAGGACATACCTCTTCCTCAGGTCTCCATGACTTTGGGCTATCAAGCATGGGGTTGGGGGGGGATTAAAGAGATGTTGGCAGGACCCTTTGAAATGATGTAAATATTGATTAAAAAAAACTTACATGGAAAGAATTCCTTTGTCAAACCACGGATTTCATATTTCCTGGTGCACAGTAGCAGCAGGAAAACTGCTGTGACTAAAACCACAGTCTGTTGTTTCCCATGGAATGTTGTGACTGTGGACAATCAAGGCAGAGATAGCAGTGAGGAAAATCGTAATACAGTAGTACACTTGATGTTTTACTGCAATAAAAGCACGGTGTTTAGCTGACCCGCTGGCACAGTGGTAGTGCTACTGCTCATGTTGCCGGTGACCCGAGTTCGGGGCGAGCCCTGGGTACAGCAGTCAGGGGAGAATGCTTGGCGTCTGAGGGACCGCTCTTCTCCTCCGGGGGATCTGGCGTGTGCTTGCCTGGCCTCTGATGGTGGCCATCAGTACAGCTACCTCGAGCCTTGACTAGGGGGGGAGGCGTGAATGACTTTGGCATGTGCCTTGACATCCCAGCGCATGTCATGCGTCCATTGGGGGGAAGGACTATACTACTGGAGGAAAAAGCTCGGCCCCAGCGCACCACTGACAGAGGGACTGGCACAGACCTGGCCCTCACCCACCGACTCTGTGACTTTGAGCAAACTCAACGAGATTTGAAGATACAAGGGCATGAGAGGCCCACCTCGTGCCTGCCTGGGGGGTATAACCGCGACTCCATGTGGGGATTGCCTGGGCTAACAGTGTTTAGGTTGGGACAATCAGTGTGTCTGTACTGGAGACTTGAGGGGGCAAAAACAGACATTACCAAAAAAAAATAAAAGCATGGAGTTGCAAATACATAATGCAAGGGACAATAGCATGCAGTAAATATTCTAGTATCAATAATCTGTAATGAAATAAGGTGCTGTCAGCTGCGCCGGGGATCTGATCAGTAGCAGAAGGGTCTTTCTCAGTCCTCAGTGCTTCAGACTTAAAGAGAAAGAGCTGCTGACACCTTCGATAAAACTTTGCAAAATAATATTTAGACATAATTCAGCATGCATTTCCTGTATCTTTTTTACAATGTAGGGGAGAATCAGACCTTATAAAACAGTCATTTATTTTATTCAGTGCAGCATTTGAAATGAACGTAGATCATCTGTCTTCATTTTAGCCATTTATCTCTGCTTTGGACAGGTTACAAAGGAACCCTTGCCCAATGGAAGAGCAGCTTGATCAATGCCTGATGACATCACAGTGGCCTTTGTTGCACTCAGACCAGAGCAGTGAGATCAAACAGAACAGTTAAATATTTATAAAAAAGAACTTATTTAAAAGCTTTACCATTTAAAATGCATTGTATAAATTGAACACACAATGCTCTGACTCCAGATATGTCACTTATCAATACTAGTGAAGGGACAGGAGTTCTATAACTCACCTGAGACTGCCACTTGTGAGTTATGTTCTGCCCCCTTACTCCTACAAATAAATGGTATATTCTGAGTCCGGTCATTGTGTGTTGAGTTTATACAATATATTTTAAAACATAGTTAGGCAATTGCATATCGCCTATATCTGCTCACCCCATTATTTATTACTGAGGAAGTTTTCGCAAAACACAAGGGGCTTGATTTTCAAAGTGTGATGCAGTGCTTGCGCCAAGCCCTACGCTGTGATACTTGGGTTCTGGCAGTGCGCCAAACCCCTTTGCCACAACTGTGCTCAGTTCTCACATCTCGGACGCAGTTGTGACAGTTTCCACGTTTGATGGCAGCTTGTGCCAAATATCTGATGCAAGCTCCACAAAAACAACCCCCTGGAATGCTGCAGGTTAGACCAGAAAAAGTTGGTCTAACTTGGCGGCACCTGGCGCATGGGATTGAAAATCCTAATCGCCAGCCAGCTGACTGCTGCACGCCCTATGCACCATATCTGCGGTGCATCCAGGGCTTACGACAAACGGAGACTTTGATAATCAAGCCCAAGATCTTTATCCCTTAGAGTTCAGCTGTCCAAGAAGCTGTTTTCCCACTTGAGTCTCATAATCCTGCGTTTCGACATCACAGTCTGTTGCCATGAGAATGACAGCGAAGTCACAAGTAGAGCATTTGACCTCAGGTGAGGAATAAGTTAATAGAGCAGACATACTCTTAAGGAACAAAGGTCCTCTTTTCATGCCATTAAGCTCAGTAATAAATAATTAGGGGAAGAAATACAAACTGTTGTAATGTATAAATGGAATTCTGTCTAAATAGTTTGGTTTTTGAAAGTTCTTCTGAATGTATTGGCTGTCTGGTTAAAGTACGGAGGTTGCAACTACTGGACTTTCATTTTTCTTTCTCTCTTTTTTTTTTTTGTTACTTGTTTTTGAATGTGAAGAAAAATTGGACGAGATCCTGGCGGCGGCAGCAGACCCCTCACTGAGGCCGGAGATTGTGGAAGCGGACTCCAGAGCAGCGACGGTGAAACAGCGCCCGACGAGCAGACGCATCACACCAGCTGAGATCAGTGTAAGAGAGCAAGCTTTATATACACCCACATTGCTTGATAGGATCGTTTAACACCGCTCAGCCTTTGGTACAGCACAGTACCATAGGTTGGCCCCTGTCACTCCAAAATAGAAGTTCTGTTAGCTGTCCAGTCAACAGTGACACCCAGTGGTCACTTGGGTGTATCCCAGGTATATATTGTCAAAGGATTTCTCTCTGACTCAGAATGCTGCGGCAAGGGAGGTACACCTCAGTTTAGATTTTCTTTGGACTTCCTTCTGCCACAGTATCCACTGAACACGTAGAAGTTTCTAAGGTGTATATTCTTTATAGATTTCCCTTTGTTCCAGTACGTTATCAGTATGTTGTGTCCAGGTAGGTAAGGTAAATCTCAGGTGGGTAATCTCTCTGGATTTCTCTATAACATCTTTGTTCTGCGGCCAGGTAGGTAAACCTCAAGTGTGTACTCCATGTGGATTTCTCTTTGTATTTCTGTCTTGTGACCAAGCAGGGTATTCTCAAGTGTGCATTCTCTGCAAATTTCCTGCTGTCTCAATACTCTGTGCCAGGTTGGTTACTATCAGGTGAGTGTTTTCTGGGGGTTTCCCTCTGTCTCAGTACCCTGATACCAAGTAAGTGACCGGAAGACATTTATTTTCTGTGGATTACTCACAGTCTCAGTACCTTGTGACCAGGTAGGTGAATTTTAGGTGTGTATTCTTTGGAGATCTCTCTCTCTCTCTGTCTCAGTGCACTGTAACCAGATCAGTAAATCTCAGGTGTGTATTCCATGTGGGTTTCTCTCTTTGTCAGTTCTCCGTGACCAGGTACAGTTCTTGAATACCAGGTGTGTATTGCATCCGTGCTCTGGGATCAGGTAACTAAATCCCAGATCTGTATTCTTAGTGGATATCTCTGTGTCTCAATACCTTCTGATCAGGTAACTAAATTTCAGGTGTGTATTCTCTGCGGATTCTGTCTGTCTCAGTACTGTGTAACCAGGTAAGTGAATCTCAGGTGTTAATTCTTTGTGGATTTCCCACTGTGTCAGTGTCCTATGACCAGGTAGGAGAATTCTCTTTTCATGTCTCTGTTTCTCAGTACTATGTGACCATGTAGATGAATTCACATATGTATTCTTTGCAAATTTCTCACTGCCTCTGTACTGTGTAACCAGGTAAGTGAATCACAGGTGTACATTCTCTGTGGATTTCCTTCTGTGTCAGTATCCTGTGACCAGGTAGGTGAATTCTCTTTTGATGTCTCTGTGTCTCAGTACCATGTGATCATGTTGATGAATCTCAGGTATGTATTCTTTTCAGATTTCTCACCATCTCAGTACTGTGACACCAGGTAAGTGAATCTAAGGGGACGGATTTTCAGATGATCGAGATTGCCACAAGCCTCAGATGCACCATGAATGCGGTGCACCGGGCTTGCAGCAATGTAAAGGGATTTTCTGTCCCTTCTGGCAATTGATGTTTGCTAGACCATATTTTTGTGGTCTAGCTTTCATCAGTAACGGGACCATTTTAACAGATTGTGCCCGAGATTTCACACAAGCTGCCGTAAAGTGGGAAAAATTTCATAACTGCCCCCAAGATTGTTAAATCGGGCACAGTTGTGGTAAGTGGGAATGGCACAGCTGTGGCGATGACAGGGTCTGACAGAGGGCTTGCTGCAAACCCTACGTCCCCCTTTGAAACTCTGCCCCAAGCTGTACGTTCTGCGTGGAATTCTCTCCGTTTCAGTACACTGTGGCAAGGTATCTAAAGTTCAGGTGTTTATTATTTTTGGATTTCGCTCTGTCTTTGTACCCATTATCCTGAAAAGAGAATCTCATTTGTGTTACCTTTGTGGATTTCCCTCTGTCTCAGTGTCCTATCACCAGGTACCTGAATTGCAGCTATTTCTTTTTTGGATTTATCTGTGTCTCCGTACCTTTGACCATGTAGATAAATCTCAGGTGTGTATCCTCTGTAGATTCCTCTCTTTCTCAGTATCCTGTGACCAGTTAGATGAATCTCAGGTGTGTATTCTCTGTGGATATTTCTCCGGCTTGGTATTCTGTGATCATGTAACTAAATCTCAGGTGTGTATTCTCTGTAGATTTCTCTCTGGCCAGTATCTTGTGATCATGTAACTAAATCTCAGATGTGTATTCTCTGTAGATATCTCACTGGCCAGTATCGTGTGATCATGTAACTAAATCTCAGGTGTGTATTCTCTCTGAATTTTCCTCTGGTTTGGTATCCTGTGATCATGTAACTAAATCTCAGGTGTGTATTCTCTGTGAACTTTTCTCTGGTTTGATATCCTATGATCATGTAACTAAATCTCAGGTGTGTACTCTCTGTGAATTTTTCTCTGGTTTGGTGCCCTGTGATCATGTAACTAAATCTCAGGTGTGTATTCTCTGTGAACTTTTCTCTGGTTTGGTACCCTGTGACCATGTAACTAAATCTCAGGTGTGTATTCCCTGTGAATTTTTCTCTGGTTTGGTACCCTGTGATCATGTAACTAAATCTCAGGTGTGTATTCTCTGTGAAATTTTCTCTGGTTTGGTACCCTGTGATCATGTAACTAAATCTCAGGTGTGTATTCCCTGTGAAATTTTCTCTGGTTTGGTATCCTGTGATCATGTAACTAAATCTCAGGTGTGTATTCCCTGTGAATTTTTCTCTGGTTTGGTATCCTGTGATCCTGTAACTAAATCTCAGGTGTGTATTCCCTGTGAATTTTTCTCTGGTTTGGTATCCTGTGATCATGTAACTAAATCTCAGGTGTGTATTCTCTGTATATTTCTCTCTGGCCAGTATCTTGAGATCATGTAACTAAATCTCAGGTGTGTATTCTCGGTGAATTTTCCTCTGGTTTGGTATCCTGTGATCATGTAACTAAATCTCAGGTTGTATTCTCGGTGAATTTTTCTCTGGTTTGGCATCCTTTGATCATGTAACTAAATCTCAGGTGTGTATTCTCTGTGAATTTTTCTCTGGTTTGGTATCCTGTGATCCTATAACTAAATCTCAGGTGTGTATTATCTGTAGATTTCTCTCTGGCCAATATCTTGAGATCATGTACCTAAATCTCAGGTGTGTGTTCTCTGTGAATTTTTCTCTGGTTTGGTATCCTGTGATCATGTAACTAAATCTCAGGTGTGTATTCTCTGTGAATTTTTCTCTGGTTTGGTATCCTGTGATCATGTAACTAAATCTCAGGTGTGTATTCTCTGTGAATTTTTCTCTGGTTTGGTATCCTGTGATCATGTAACTAAATCGCAGGTATGTATTCTCTGTAGATTTCTCTCTGGCCAATATATTGAGATCATGTAACTAAATCTCAGATGTGTATTCTCGGTGAATTTTCCTCTGGTTTGGTATGCAGTGATCATGTAACTAAATCTCCGGTGTGTATTCTCTGTGAATTTTTCTCTGGTTTGGTATCCTGTGATCATGTAACTAAATCTCAGGTGTGTATTCTCTGTGAATTTTTCTCTGGTTTGGTATCCTGTGATCATGTAACTAAATCTCAGGTGTGTATTCTCTGTGAATTTTTCTCTGGTTTGGTATCCTGTGATCATGTAACTAAATCGCAGATGTATATTCTCTGTAGATTTCTCTCTGGCCAGTATATTGAGATCATGTAACTAAATCTCAGGTGTGTATTCTCAGTGAATTTTCCTCTGGTTTGGTATCCTGTGATCATGTAACTAAATCTCAGGTGTGTATTCTCTGTGACTTTGTCTCTGAGTCGGTATCCTGTGATCATGTAACTAAATCTCAGGTGTGTCTTCTCTGTGGATATTGCTCTGGCTTGGTATTGTGTGATCGTGTAACTAAATCGCAGGTGTGTATTCTCTGTGAATTTTTCTCTGGTTTGGTATCCTGTGATCATGTAACTAAATCTCAGGTGTGTATTCTCTGTAGATTTCTCTCTGGCCAGTATCTTGAGATCATGTAACTAAATCTCAGGTGTGTATTCTCTGTGAATTTTTCTCTTGTTTGGTATCCTGTGATCATGTAACTAAATCTCAGGTGTGTATTCTCCGTGAATTTTTCTCTGTTTTTTTTTAATTTTATTTTATTTATTTAGTTGTTTAACCAGGTATAGCACACTAAGCTGAAAGCTTTTTTACAGGAGCGACCTGGTAGCACAAGGAGGTTAAGTGACTTGCTCAGGGTCACACAGTATGCATTGGTATCCTGTGATCATGTAACTAAATCTCAGGTGTGTATTCTCTGTGACTTTTTCTCTGGTTTGGTATCCTGTGATCATGTAACTAAATCTCAGTTGTGTATTCTCTGTGACTTTGTCTCTGGTTTGATATCCTGTGATCATGTAACTAAATCTCAGGTGTGTATTCTCTGTAGCTATCTCTCTGGCCAGTAACATGCGATCATGTAACGAAATCTCAGGTGTGTCTTCTTTGTGGATATTTCTCTGGCTAGGTATTGTGTGATTGTGTAACTAAATCTCAGGTATGTATTCTCTGTAGATCTCTCTCTGGCCAGTATCTTGTGATCATGTAACTAAATCTCAGGTGTGTATTCTCTGTAGAGGTCTCTGTGGCCAGTATAATGTGATCGTGTAACTAAATCTCAGGTGTGTGTATTCTCTGTAGATTTCTCTCTGGCCAGTATCTTGAGATCATGTAGCTAAATCTCAGGTGTGTATTCTCTGTGAAATTTTCTCTAGTTTGGTATCCTGTGATCATGTAACTAAATCTCAGGTGTGTATTCTCTGTGGCTTTTTCTTCGGTTTGGTATCCTGTGATCATGTAACTAAATCTCAGATGTGTATTCTCTGTAGATTTCTCTCTGGCCAGTATCTTGTGATCATGTAACTAAATCTCAGGTGTGTATTCTCTGTAGATTTCTCTCTGGCCAGTATCTTGTGATCATGTCACTAAATCTCAGGTGTGTATTCTCTGTAGATATCTATCTGGCCAGTATCTTGTGATCATGTAACTAAATCTCAGGTGTGTATTCTCTGTAGAGATCTCTGTGGCCAGTATAATGGGATTGTGTAACTAAATCTCAGGTGTGTATTCTCTGTAGATTTCTCTCTGGATAGTATCTTGTGATCATGTAACTAAATCTCAGGTGTGTATTCTCTGTAGATATCTCTGTGGCCAGTATAATGTGATTGTGTAACTAAATCTCAGGTGTGTATTCTCTGTGGATTTTTCTCTGGCTTCATATCCTGTGATCATGTAACTTAATCTCAGGTGTGTATTCTCTGTAAATTTCTCTATGGCCAGTATCTTGTGATCAGGTTACTAAATCTCAGGTGTGTATTCTCTATGGATTTCTCTCTGACTCAGTATCCTGTGATCAGGTAACTAAATCTCAGGTGTGTATTCTCTGTGGATTTTTCTGAGGGGGTTAGTATGCTGTGATCATGTAACTAAATCACAGGTGTGTATTCTCTGTAGATTTCTCTTTAGCAAGTACCGTGTGATCATGTAACTAAATCTCAGGTGTGTATTCTCTGTGGATTTCTGTCTGGCCAGTACCTTGTGTTCATGTAACTAAATCTCAGGTGTGTATTCTCTGTGGATTTGTCTCTGGCTTAGTATCCTGTGATCAGGTATCTAAATCTTAGGTGTGTATTCTCTGTAGATTTCTCTCTGGCTGTTACCTTGTGATCATGTAACAAAATCTTAGGGGTGTATTCTCTGTGGATTTTTCTCTGGGGTAGTATCCTATGACAGGTAACTAAATCACAGGTGTATATTCTTCGTAGATTTCTCTCTGACCAGTACCTTGTAATCATGTACTGTACATACATCGCTGGTGTGTATTGTCTGTAGATTTCTCTGTGGCCAGTACCTTGTGATCATGTGCGTAAATCTCAGATGTGTATTCTCTGTGGATTTCTCTCTAGCTCAGTATCCTGTGGTCAGGTAACTAAATCTCAGGTGTGTATTATCTGTAGATTTTCTCTGGCTTAGTATCCTGTGATCAGGTTACTAGATCTCAGGTATGTATTCTCTGTGGATTTCTCTCTGGCCAGTACCTTGTGATCATGTAGCTAAATCTTAGGTGTGTATTCTCTGTGGATTTCTCTCTGGCCTGTACCTTGTGTTCATGTAACTAAATCTCAGGTGTGTATTCTGTGGCGATTTTTCTCTGGCTTAGTATTCTATGATCAGGTAACTAAATTTCAGGTGCGTATTCTCTGTAGATTTCTCTCTGGCCAGTATCTTGTGACCATGTAACTAAATATCAGTGACATTGCGCAGGACCTAGAAGGCAGAATTTCACTGTTCGCTGATGACACAAAGCTCTGTAACAGAGTAGACACACCAGAGGGTGTAGACAGAATGAGAAGGGACCTGCAGAAACTTGAAGAATGGTCAGGGGTTTGGCAGTTGAAATTCAATGCAAAGAAGTGCAAGATAATGCATATGAGGCACAAAAACCCTGGTACAATATATCAGTTGGGGGTGAGGATATAGCATGCACCAAGCAGGAAAGGATCTTGGGGTTGTCATCTCTGATGACCTCAAGGCAGGGAAACAGTGTGACAAGGCAGCAGGTAAAGCAAATAGGATGCTGGGGTGCATAGGCAGGGGCATTACCAGCAGGAAAAGGGAGGTCATAACTCCACTATACAAGACACTAGTGAGGCCCCACCTGGAGTACAGTGTACAGTTCTGGAGACCTTACCTACGTAAGGACATAGACAGGGTAGAGAAGGTTCAGAGGAGGGCAACAAAGATGGTGCATGGATTGCATCACAAGTCCTATGAAGACAGGTTGAAGGCACTGAACATGTACTCCCTGGAGGAGAGGAGGGAGAGAGGGGATATGATAGAGACATACAAGTATCTTACAGGGAGGAACAGGGTGCAGGAATGCACTATTTTAAGCGAAAAGATGTTCCAGGACTAGAGGGCATGGGATGAAGTTGGAGGAGGACGATTCAGAGGAAACGTGAGGAAGAATTTCTTCACAGAATGGGTGGTGGGCAAGTGGAACACCCTGCCAGAGGAAGTGGTGGGGGCTGAAACAATCACGGGATTTAAGAATACATGGGATAGACATAAAGGAATTCTGGAGGTCAGGGGTAAGGGGCAACAGACTTCTTGTAAAACATAAACTGAACTTACAGACTTAAATGGGCAGACTGGGTGGGCCATAGGCCCTTATCTGCCGACACTGTCTATGTATCTATGTATGTATGTATTCTCTGTGGATTTTTCTCTGGGCAGTACCTTGTGTTCATGTAACTAAGTCTCAGGTGTGTATTCTCTGTGGATTTGTCTCTGGCTTGGTATCCTGTGATCAGGTAACTAAATCTCAGGTGTGTATTCTCTGTAGATTTCTCTTTGGCCAGTACCTTGTGATCATGTAACTAAATCTCAGGTGTGTATTCTTTGTGAATTTTTTCTCTGGCTTAGTATCGTATGGCAGGTAACTAAATCTCAGTTATGTATTCTCTGTGGATTTTTCTCTGGCTTTGTATCCTGTGATCGTGTAACTAAATCTCAAGTGTATATTCTCTGTAGATTTCTCTCTGACCAGTACCTTGTGATCATGTACATGCATCGCTGGTGTGTATTGTCTGTAGAGTTCTCTCTCGGCAGTACCTTGTGATCATGTACATAAATCTCAAATGTGTATTCTCTGTGGATTTCTCTCTAGCTCAGTATCCTGTGGTCAGGTAACTATATCTCAGGTGTGTGTTCTCAGTGGATTTTCTCTGGCTTAGTATCCTGTGATCAGGTAACTAAATCTCAGGCGTGTATTCTCTGTAGATTTCTCTCTGGCCAGTACCTTGTGATCATGTAGCTAAATCTCAGGTGTGTATTCTCTGTGGCTTTCTCTCTGGCTCAGTACTCTGTAATTTGGTTACCAAATTTAAGGGGATGGATTTTCAGACTCCTGAAATTCCCGCAGCTGTGGGAAAAAAATGGCGCCTAGTGGGTTGCTACTTGCAGAGCCACAGTTTTCCCCATAGCCATGGTATCCTCAAAGTGGGAGCCAGTTTACAAGCAGCCCCCGATTTACGGCAGCTTGCAACTGGTTTTTCGCTTGAGGTGCACCGGAATGGTATGTCTAGTGGGACCAGGCATTCCATCTTCCGCAGCAGCGTAGGCTGAAAATACGGCAGTCTGAAGGTGTGGAGATTTCAGTCTGTACCAGCCGCTGTGGAGTGGGACATAGTCTGCAGAAGGCTGAAAATCCAGACCCAGGTGTGTATTCTGTCTGGCTTATTATCCTGTTATCAGGTAACTAAATCTCAGGTGTGTATTTTCCGTGAATTTCTCTCTGGCTCATTATCCTGTGGTCAGGTAACTAAGTCTCAGGTGTGTATTCTCTGTGAATTTCTCTCTGGCTCAGTATCCTGTGATCAGATAGCTAAATCTCAGGTGTGTATTCTCTGTGGATTTCTCCCTGTCTCAGTGTCCTATGAACCAATAACTAAAGCTCAGGTGTGTATTCTCTATGGATATCTCTATGTCTCAGTACCCTGTGATCAGGTTACTAAATCTCAGGTGTGTATTCCCTGTGGATTTCTCTCTGACTCAGTATCTTGTGAAAAGGTAACTAATTCTGAGGTGTGTATTCTCTATGACTTTCTCTCTTGCGCAGTATCCTGTGATTATGTAACTAAATTTCAGATATGTATTCTCTGCTGATTTATCTCTGTCTCAGTACCATGTGATCATGCAACTAAATCTCAGGTGTGTATTCTCTGTGAATTTCTCTCTGGCTCAGTATCCTGTGATCAGATAGCTAAATCTCAGGTGTGTATTCTCTGTGGATTTCTCTCTGGCTCAGTATCCTGTGATCAGGTTAGTAAATCTCAGGTGTGTATCCTCCATAGATTTCTCTTAGGCTCTGTACCCAGTGATCAGGTAACTAAATCTCCGGAGTGTATTTTCTTGGATTTTTCATTGTCGTGGTACCCTGTGATCAGGTGACTATCAGGTGTGTATTTTCTGTGGATATCTCTGTGTCTCAGTACCCTGTGATCCAGTAACTAAGTCTCAGGTGTGTATTCTCTGTGAATGTCTATCTGGCTCAGTATCCTGTGATCTGGTAACTAAATCTCAGGTGTGTATGCTCTATGAATTTCTGTCTGGCTCAGTATCCTGTGATTGGGTTACTGAATCTCAGGTGTGTATTCTCTGTGAATTTCTATCTTGCTTAATATCCTGTGATCAGATGACTAAATCCCAGGTGTGAATTCTCTGTAGATTTCACTTTCAGTATTCTGTTATCAGGTAACTCAATCTCAGATGTGCATTTTCTGTGGATTTCTCTCTGGCTCAGTATCCTGTGACCAGGTAACTAAATCTCAGGTGTATATTCTCTGTGTCTCAGTACCCAGTGATCAGGTAACTAAATTCCATGTGTGTATTTTCTGTCAACTGCTCCCTGTCTCAGTACCCCATGATCAGGTAATTACATCTCAAGTGTGATTTGTCTCTATCTCAGTACCCTGTGATCAGATGACTGATTCTCAGGTGTGTATTCTTGGTGGATTTCTCTCTGGCTGAGTGCCCTCTTATCAGGTAACTAAATCACTGATGTGTATTCTCTGTGGATTTCTCCATGTGTCAGTAGCCTGTGATCAGGTAACAGAATCTTAGCTGTGAATTCTCTGTGGATATCTCTGTGCCTCAGTACCCTATGGCCAGGTAAATAATTCTCAGGTGTGTCTTCTCTGTGGCTATTTCTATGTCTCCGTACACTGTAACAAGGTAACTAAATCTCAGGTGTGTATACTCTGTGGCTATCTCTATGCATTGGAACCCTGTCACCAGGTATGTGAATCTCAGGTGTGTATACTCTGTGGATTTCTCTGTGTCTTAGTACCCTGGGATCAGGTAGGTGAATCTGTGTATTCTTTATTCTTAGTAGATTTTAATATGGTTCAGTCCCCTGTGACTAGGTACGTTAAAATATTGAGTGTGCATACTCTGTGGATAACCCTCGGTCATAGTGCTGTGTCACCAAGTACTGTAGGTGAAACTCAGGTCTGTATTTTTACCAGAAAGGTAAATCTCACATGTGCATATTCTGTGTATTTCTGTTTGTCTCAGTACGCTTTGACCAGATTGGTCAATGTCAAGTGTGCAGTTTCTGTGGATTTCTATCTGTCTCAGTACTGTGTGACTAAGTATGCCAGTCTCAGGTGTGTATTTTGTGGGGGATGTCACTCTCTGTTTTAGTAATCTGTGACCAGATAGGTACATCTCGGGTGTGAATTCTATGTGGATTTCACTCTGTCTCAGTATCCTATGACCAGAAAGGGGAATTTCAGATGTGTATTCTATGTGGATTTCTCACAGCCTCAGTGCCATGAAGTAAGAATCACACTAAGGAGGAGAGGGAGCTTGAAGGGCAAATTAGCCCACATATGCTCTTGTACTTGAATTCAGATTTTGTTTTACTGATGATTATGGTTAAGGGAAGTTTGTTCCATGGATTTATAATTCTTAATGTAAAAAATAATTTTCTGCTGATATAATTAAACCTTTTGCTTGTTAATTGAAGTGGGAGTCCTCAGGTATTATGTGTGGAGTCCTTAAATTCCAGACCAAGTTCCACCATTAGGTATGGTTCCTAAATAATATCAAAGAGAAAAAGATCACCTCTCAATCTTCTCGTCTAAGGTTAAGGGTATTTAGTCTATACTCATATGATTCATTTTCTGAACTGGTTATATGTTTTGTGAATCTGCGTTGTATATTTTCAAGAATTTTGCATTCTGTTTTTTTGTATGGGCACCGCAGCTGTGAGGCATGCTCAAGGCGTGGTCTTACGTAAGCCCTAAACAGAGGCATTAGAACCTTACAATCCTTTGAGTTGATGTTGCACTTTATTGACTATACTGCTCTGTTAGATCTCTTAACTGATTCTAGAATTTGTTTAGAATTATGTAGGACAATCTCAGGGGTGTAATCTTTGTTGATATCCCTCCGTCTCGGTGCCCTGTGGGCTGGTTGGTTAATATCAAGTGTGTATTCTCTGTGGATCTCTCCAACTTTCTTGGTTCCCCGTAAAAAGGAAGATGAGTCTTGGGTCTGTGGTTTTTTTTGTTGTACTTATGTTTTTGTTCTTTTGTGGATTTCCCTCTGTCTCAGTGCTCTGTGAACAGCTAGATGAACCTCAGGTGTGTTTCTCTGTTGATTTCTCTCAGTCTCAGTACCATGGGCAACTGAATCTCAAATATAATATCTGTTGATTTCCCTCCATCTCTATACCCTTTGACCAGGTATGCCAATGTCAGGTGTGTTTTCAGTGCAGGTTCACCTATGTCTCAGTGCCCTGTGACCAGGTCAGTAAATCTCAGGTGTGTAGTCTCTGTGGGTTTCTCTGCCTCAGTACCCTGTGACCAGACTTCTGCATCTCAGCTATACTCACTGTGGATTTCCCTCTGTCTTAATACCTGTTGACCAGGTACAGTAGGTGAATCTCAGGTGTGTGTTCTCTGTGGATTTCCTTCTGTCTCAAGATCCTATGACCAGGTATGTGAATCTCAGGTGTGTATTCTCAGTGGAGTTCCTTCTGTCTCAGTACCTTGCAACCAGGTAGGTGAACCTCAGGTGTGTATTCTTTGAGGATTTCTTTCTGTCTCATTGCCCTGTGACCTGGTAGCTGAACCTCAGGTGTGTATGCACCCAAGATTAACCTACATGGTCCCAGGGTATAAGGCTGCATTTTTATCGTGCCTGAATTGAAGAGAACTCCACCCCACTGATTGATATAGGGAGCAGTGGTGAGTGGAATAAGGCAGGCGTGTGATGAACCTCAGCGCTCTATGATATAATGTGTCAAGTTTGGTGAGGTAGGAAATGGGACAGTGACTGTAGAGGATGTCGGCATAATCTGTCAAGGACGGAAAGGTTGATTGTACCAGCGGTAGTTTGGCATCTCTAGTTAAGAAGCGGGCTATCCTAAAGAATAGGCCCAGTCTCTGTCGGAATTTTTTGAGTAATTCTTCAACGTGCTCTCTTGCATCCCCCAGGTCATCCTAATTTAAATATAAATGAGGTTGCTTCACCCTCTTTTGCCCTAGTGTGAAAACCTGTTTGTCTCCACTCCAAAGGTTATGACCCCACCCATGCAAGGCACTGTGGGAGTTGATGTGCACATGCACAAACCAGCAGAAGTTAAACTCTCATTCAGTTCTGTAACATGTCTTGTGAAGTACCTGCATTCTCTAAAAGCATTTTTTTCTAACTCAGATACACTTTAAACTACAGAAAGCAGCAGGACACTGTGCCTTGAAAAGTTTCATGGCCAGCGTAAGACAAGAACATTGGGACTGCAGAGGACAGCAACAGCATTGACTAATACAGTACGAACATACGAAAATGCCAGCAGAGACAGGCCTCACGGTCTATCGAGTCTGCTCGATTGTGCAGCTAGTGCTAAAGCCTACGGTAGTATAACTTCTGCAGGCTTTAGCACTAAAACATCATAAAATTCTAGTGCCTTACATGAGTCAGGTCATGAGTGACCTTTGCGATGGAGTCAAGCAGCTTTTCAGACCAGACTTAAGTGGCTTCATTTACATTTAAATCCTGATGAAGTTATGTATTTATTTGAAAAGGTTTCACCAGGAAAGACAACGTGAGCTGTGAACAGCTCATTTCCAGAGGTGTCCTGGGGGGAAGGGTTACAAACAATGGGGAGAGGGGGCAAAAATACGACAGCGTAAAATAAAACACAGTGCAGCTTAGATACATAAAGTGCAGAGTAGGCAAAACACGTAACAATGAACATGTATACAGTGCCACTCATTAACATGAAATGTAGGCACACTCCAGTGCATTTTGATCAAGGACAACAAATGGTATCGCATAAAAAGTGTGGTAGAGTGACTAAGCTAGAGGAGCCGACATAGGAGGAGACATACTGGGGTGAGCAAAAACTGTATGTGGTTAGGACATACATAGTGATAAAACCAAGAACAGGCAACCCGATAGAAGTATAGGAAGAAGATGGAGGGAACCTAAAGATGGCAGAAGTAGCAGGCTGAGCACCGGGTTACTGAGTGCTAGTTTAGGTCTAAAGAAGACAGTTGTAACACAAAGTGGGGGAGATGGAGGCAAAAGATAGGGCGGGTGGCGGGGGAGGGGAGGAAGAGAGGCAAGACAGGAACTGAACCCTTCAGGATGCAGAGAACCCTGCAAGGGATGAGACCTGGTAAGATTAGAAGGTGAATAGAAAGGGGGGAGCAAAGGGGATAGAATGTGGGGGAGGGAGGAAGAGCGGTATGCCAGGAGCTACATCCTGTCAGGATGCTGAGAACCCTGCAAGGGGACAGGACCTGGCAGCTAGGAGGTGAGGGGGAGGAAAGTGGGAGGGATGGAGGAAGAGAGGCAAGTCAGGGACTAATACTCCTACAGGATGCTGAGAACCCTGCAAGAGGATAGGGCCCAGCAGATGGGAAGTGGGGGGGACAGAGAGGGAGAAGTGGGCGGAGGGGCCACCTAGTGGAGTCTTGAACTGGAGATGGAAAGGCATGGAGGGAAAGGGGGTTAGTGATGAGAAATTAGTAGTCATAGGAAGGTATTAGGTGCAGTTACAGTGATGAACAGTGTGCTTGCCGAGGAGGAGGAGTGAGAGGCAGGATGGAGCAGAGCGAATTTCTAGTGGGAAGGAGTTCCAAATATCGGGGAACTTATATGAAAAGGCGGCATGGCCAGAGGAGGTGTGCTGTAATGGGAGGGCAGGTGTTTTATGTGTGGAGGTGCAGAGGAGATAGCGGGGGAAGGGGGGTCGATAGGAGGGAGGAAAGATAGGACGGCAAAGAACCATGCCAGAACTTTCCAGCTAAGTTGGCGATGTAAGACAGACACCTGGCATAGAGTGAAGGGAAGGGAAGGGAAGGAGAGAGGGGAATAAAGGTCACAGTGGTGAGTACGATGGGGGGGGGGGGGCAACCAAATATGAAGTGGCAGAAAGAATTGAAAACAGTGTCCAGTCTAGATAGGGTGATTTTAGGGGCAGAGCTGTAGACAATGTCCCCAAAGTCGAAGACTGGGAGAATAATCTCTTGGACGATATCTCTCCTGGCTTGCTGTGGCAGGCAGCTGCAGTGTCTGTACAGACCACCGAGTCTAGGGAGTAATTTGTTGTGGATGGCATCAATATGTACCCCGAAGTCTAGGTGTTTGTCTAGCCATAGGCCAAGGTACTTGAATGAGGCTACATCGTCGAGTGTTGAGCCAGAGAGGGTGTGGAAGATGGGGGTGGAATCGAGCCTGGCCAGTTTTTGTCTGGCGCCAAAGGTCATAGAAACTGATTTGTTGACATTCATAATGAGCTGATTTGCATTAAACCAGCACTGGGCATTGTTAAAGTGCAGATGAAGGCTGGTGGCTGCCTCTGAGAGGGAGTTCCCGGAGGAGAACAGCACGTTGTCGTCTGCGTACATGTGGATACATGAAGACGTGCAGGCATTAGGGAGGTCATTTAGGAAGATAGAAGGTAATGTAAGGCCAAGCACTGAGCCTTGGGTGACACCTGTGTTGATTGGGAGTGGCGGGGAGAGGGAGTTGCCTATTCTGACGGACTGAGACCAGCCTGCTAGGTAGGACTGGAATCAGCTGGTGGTTGAATCAGAGAGGCTGGCTGCAGTCAGCTTGCTGAAGAGTAGGGAGTGGGAGACAGCGTCGAAGGCTTTGGCCAAGTCGACAAAGATGGTAGAGGTGATGCGCTCCTGATCCATGCCTGAGAGAATGGAGTCAGTGAGCCACAGGAGGGAAGTGGAGTGGTCTTTGGGGTATCCAGGCTGGAAAGGGGTAAGAAAGGAGGAGAGTGGTTCCAGGGCCAGATGTTTCTGAAGTTGAGAGATGGGGCGGAAGTTGCAGGGGTTGGAGGTGTCCCCACCTTTAGGGAGATGAATCACAGTGGCAGACTTTCAAGCATCAGGATCTGTAGCATGCAGAAACGATAGGTTTAGAAGACTGGTTAGCAGATAACCTGTAGAGTAGGCAGAGAGGTGAAGTAGGTTGGGGTCTAGACTGTCAGGGCTTTTGCCCTTAACTGGATTCAGGGCAAGTAATAAAGGCAGGGTGTCATCCAGGTGAATGGGCTTGAACGTACAAACATACGAAATCCCAGCAGAAACAGGCCACATGGTCTGTCGAGTCTGCTCGATTGTGCAGCTAGCCCTTCAACTTGCAGCTGCCCTTCCCTTCCCTCCCCACAGCTGTTCCCCTCCTCACTGTGTCCCAACCCCTCTTGAAGCAGCCCACCATCCTACAGGAAACCACCTCCTCAGGTAGAGTGTTCCACTTGTCCACCACCCTCTCCGTGAAATAATGTCACCTCATTTCCCACCTGAATTTTCCCCCTCCAACCCTAGTTGGTGTCCTTTAGTATCCCTTCCCTTACTGAGCTGGAGTATCTCTCCTGCATTCACCTTGTTTATCCTCTTCATATACTTAAAGGTCTCGATCATGTCTCCCCTATCCCTCCTCTCCTCCAAGGAATACTGTACATGTTAAGCCTGTTCAGCCTTTCTTTGCAGGAATTCCCCTCCAAACCCTGGATCATCTTAGTCGCTCTCCACTGCACCCCTTCCAACAGCCTGATGTCTTTCTTCAGGAATGGGTGCCAGTACTGCATGCAGTATTCCAGGTGAGGTCTGCCCAGTGACCTGTACAAGGGAAAGATCACCTCCCTACTTCTAGAGGAGATCCCCCTGGCTGTACAGCCCAGCATCTTGTTGGCCTAGGCTACTGCTCTCCTGCACTGAGCCAAGTTGTTCATATTCCCTGTTATAATTACCCCCAGGTCTTTTCCTCCTCAGTGTTCCTCAACTGTACCCCTCCCAGCTGATGGCTCCTCCTCTGGTTCTTAGCTCCGAAGTGCAGTACCTTGCACTTCTTGGCATTAAACCCCAACTGCCATTTTCCCCACTCCTGCAGTTCCATCCACCCCTCGATGTCATCCACCACAGCTCCCATTTTGGTATTGTCTACGAACAGATTGATCTTACTCTGGGTCCCAAGTGAGATATCTGCTATGAATATCCCAAACAGCACTGATCCCTGTGGCACCCCGCTTGTTACCGCCCCTGGTGATGAGAGTTTCCCCTCCACCACCACCCTTTGCTGTCTGCTCTTGAGCCAATTAGTGATCCATTTGACCATCTTAGTACCCACCCCAATATATTCCAGCTTCCCCTCTAGCCTCCCTTGTGGCACAGAATCGAAGGCCTTGCTGAAGTCTAAGTACAGGACATCCACTGCATGCCCTCTGTCCAGTTCCCTGGTCACCCAATCGTAGTACTCAGTCAGGTTTTTCTGGTAGGACTTGCCTGAGGCTCATCAGTCTGTATTTACCTGGATCATCCTTTGGGCCTCCTTTGTGAATGGGTATCACATGGGCCAATCTCCAGTCTTGTGGCATGCATCCTGTGTGCAGAGAGGTATTGAACAGGTCAGCCAGTGGTCCTGCCAGGCACCTTGCCAGTTCCTTGAGTACCCTAGGGTGATTGCCATCAGGACCTGGTGCCTTGTCCACCCACAGTGCCCTCAGTCCTTCTAGTACCTTGGCCTCCATAATTTCCCTATCAGTCATCCCCTCCCCTCCCCTGTCCACGCCACTGTTCCCATGTGGTATTCAACTCCCCCCCCCCACTGTGAATGAGGCAGAAGTACTCATTTAGTACCTCAGCCTGCTCCTCCCCTTCTCTACCCACCCTCATCCTTCCTAATTTTCATTATCTGGTCCCTGTTCTTCCTTCTTGCCCAGAGTATCTAAATAAAATAGTGTGCAGAAGGGCACGTGGGGGCAATGGGAGGAACAGAATCCCTGGAGGCAGGTGAGGGAAGGGTGCAATAATGGAGGAGGCACAGGTAGTGAACTAAGTGTTGAATTCTGCGGCCATGGAGGGAGGGTCGTCAGTTGTCCCAGGTGCCAATTTTTAGGACAGGAGATGAGGAATGGTTAGGGAAGGAGAACAGAGTATGGATAACCTTCCAGAATTTGGATGGATTATTTATGTTTGCCTGGAAGGAGGATTGGAAGTACTCTGCCTTGGCGAGGTGAATGGCCTTGGTACAAGCGTTGCAGGGGGAGTGGTACTGTTGAAGATCAAGGGGAGTACCAGAAGTTTTATACATAGTCCAGACTTGGTCTCTTGCACGTTGGCATGCTATGAGCTCTGCGGTGACACAGAGAAGGTGCACTCTTGCGTTTCTAAAAGGTGCATGCTGGTACCATACTTTCAGGAACTGTGAACTAAAGAAGGACAAGGCTGAGTTGACGGAGGATGCACAGGTAACTGGGGTCCATTCAGTACTCTGTACTATACTTGGTACAAAAGGCAGACAGAAGACTTATCAACGAATATTATGTCTGACTCCTCTTATCAAGGGGTGTTAATGCCCACTTTCAATGAGAAGGTGATTATCGAGCTTTCTTTTAAATGTAAGGGTATTATATGTATCCATAACCTCTGGTGGGAGGGAATTCTATGTGTGGATTATTCTTTGAGTAAAGAAGTTCCTTCTCTGGTTTTTATTGGGGCATGTTAGTTTAAGCTGTTTATCATGACTCCTAAGATTGAATTTTCATACAGCATAACTGATACGCAGATCCTGGATTAAATCTTTGTCCAGGGAAATTTTGAACATTTGTAATAGAGCACCTCTTAATCGTCTTAATTCCAGGAGGTACAGATTCAGCTTCTCCAATCTAACCTCATATGTATCACTGGCAAGGCCCTTTGATCATCTTGGTGGTTCTCCGCTGGACCCTCTCAAGGGCATTACAGCCCTTCCTAAGATAGGGACTCCACCGAGGGCTACAGTAGTCCAAATGGGGACTAACAAGTGATGTTGGACAGGTCATATAATAGTAAGGATAGATCTAGGGAGCTGAAGGAACAGAAGTTGAGAATGACTGGAAGGGACTTGTGACGGTGAATTTTGTGCACCCAGTAGACCATATGATGATCGCTGAGTGCATCGGGAGGATACCAGATTTTATGACACAGTGGAGGTGAGAGGACAGCACCCAGTCAAGGAGGGTATGTTTCCCTGATTTGTGATTTAGACACGTTGGATCAGAAATTAGTTATTTTAAATTGAGTGAGGAGACATGGTTGCAGATTTTTGAGTGTGTGTTGGACAGCCAATTTATGTTGAAGTCCCCTAGTATGAAGAGTTTGCCAGGGGTGGCAAGGGAGGAGATGGTGGAGAGAAGATCAGTGATGGAATCGAGGGAGGAGGCAGGGAGGTTAGGGCAACAGTAGACACCGCCTACAAAGATGGGGTGGGAGAAAGGGAGGGATATTTTTACTAGTAACAGCTCATAGGCAGAGGGAGATAACATGGAGAGGCAGACAGAGAAACTGATGGACATGGATATATACATGGAGACTCCCGCGCCCCTAGACTTGGGATCCTGGTGGATGATGGAATAGCCAGGAATGGGGATGGCTGAGTTGGGGATTTGGGGAGTGAGCCATGACTCTGTTATGATGAGGACAGAGGGTTTGAGTTGTGACATGAGCGGCTGCAAAAGGTCAATTTTGGGGAGTAGGCTTCTAATATTTAGATGAAGAAGGTTTAATCCTTTTGGCAAATCAGGTGATGGGATGTAGGGGGGCATGGAGTTAGGGCCAATATCATCAGATGCAAGTAGCTGGAGCGAGATAAGTAATCTTGTAAGGATAGTCGGCCATCTTTTAGACAAGGTGTGAGGATGGCTGTGGGCCAACTTGGGCATGGCGTTTGGGCTGCTATTAAGGAAAACATGGGCACACAGGAAGGGAAGATGAGAACCAGTTCTAATGAGGATGCTGGCTGCTGCACGCCAGGAGAAGTGGAGCAGAGGAGGCTGATGAGGAAGGGAGGGTAGGGGAGATGGAGGAGGGGCAAAGGGGGAAGACAAATTGGATGGGAGAGAAGTAGGGGGAAGAGATGTCAAGGAGAAGAGTGGGGGTAGGCAGACAAGGAGGGGAGTCATGTTGAAGAGGGGTTGTGTGAAAGAGAGAAAGAAAAATAGATTCAGGTGAGTGGAGGGGGGGAGCATGATGAAGTGGTTGGTTTTTATGAGAGAGAGAGAGAGAGAGAGAGAGAGAGTTTACCGGAGAGTGGAGGGTAGCTGGAGGGAGTCAGTGGAGGTGTAGATTGGGGATCCAAGAAAAAAGTCATATAAGTATAAGCAAATTTTCAGGGAAGGAAAGGGGGGTAACTTGAGGGCCTACTATTACAATATGTAGGAAATGACTAGGCCTAAACGGAGTTGGTAAAAGGTTGAAGTATGGGAGGTGTTTGGCAGAAAGTATCAATAAGCAGCAAATGAATCTTTAACTAGCAGAGAAAGGGGTAATTACAGGCAAGAGAGACAGTGCGAGTAACAGAGCGGGAGTAGGAGGGGGCAGGGCATGTGGTAGTTGGACCTATTAGATAAGAGGTCAGACTTAAGGAAACAGCCAATTAGAGATAGTGGAGAAGGAGAGGAGGAGCTGAGCTGTATTTAATAGGGGTCTGGAGGGGCGGGACAGATTTCTTCTTCGTACTAGCCGAGACCCGATAATTAAATGCAGGGTCTAGGAGTAGTTAGCCGGTGGACTAACATCTGATTGGCTGGTGCGACTATGCACTGAGGTGGCACCACAATTCAAATCGGAAGATGTAAAGAAGTAAAAGCCCGATAGTCCTGTGGGCTGGCTTGGCGCAGAATTACCTGTCTCGGGGAGGGCGGGTGGCTCAGGAAGATGAGCTGCCATGGAGATGTGAGCCCAGTCAGGGGCTGCTTCCTAGCTGCATCTGCAGTGAGAACCTTTATCTGAGAAGGCTGGCAGTTCAAGAAGACGAGCTGCCATGGAGATGTTAGCTTGGTCAGGGGCTGCTTACTAGCTGCGTCTACAGCGAAAGCCTTTCTCGGGAAGGGCAGGTGGCTCAGGAAGACGAGCTGCCATGGAGATGTGAGCCCAGTCAGGGGCTGCTTCCTAGCTGCGTCTGCAGAGAGAGCCTTTTTCCGGGAGGGCAGGAAGATGAGCCACCGTGGAGATGTGAGCCCAGTCAGGGGCTGCTTCCTAGCTGCATCTGCAGCTAGAGCTTTTCACAAGGAGGGTGGGCGGCTCAGGAAGATGAGCCACCATGGAGATGTGAGCCAGGTCAGGGGCTGCTTTCTAGCTGCGTCTGCAGCGAGAGCCTTTCTCAAGGAGGGTGGGTGGTTTCAGGAAGACGAGCCACCATGGAGATGTGAGCCCGGTCAGGAGCTGCTTCCTAGCTGCATCTGCAGTGAAAGCCTTTCTCTGGTAGCGAGGGTGGTTCAAATAGATGAGCCACCGTGGAGATGTGAATCCGGTCAGGGGCTGCTTCCTAGCTGTGTCTGCAGCGAGAACCTTTCTCGGGGAGGGCAGGCAGATCAGGAAGATGAGCTGTGGTGGAGATGCGAGCCCGGTCAGGGGCTTTTTTTCGCTGCGTCTGCAGTGAGCCTTTCTTGGGGAGGGTGGATGGCTCAGGTAGACGAGCCACCATGGAGATGTGAGCCCGGTCAGGGGCTGCTTCCTAGCTGCGTCTGCAGCGAGAGCCTTTCTCGGGGGAAGGCGGACGGCTCAGGAAGATGAGCCACCGTGGAGATGAGAGCCCAGTCAGGGACTGCTTCCTGACTGCGTCTGGAGGGTGCAGCAGAGGCAATCATTGTGCATGCCTGCAAACTATACAGGGAAACAGAATAAAAGGCTAAGGAGGCTTTCCCTTTAATGAAAAAGTATACAAAGGAGTCTAAAGTCACTCGAGAAAGACACCAGATTGTTAGCTCGTAAAGAATATATTCCCAGTTTACATGCACTACCACATTGCTCCCTCAGTGTTTTGTTTCGAAGCACTTTATCAGGGTGACTAATAGGGAAACCAGCTAAGAGTGTATAAGGGAACCAGATGGCTGTCAGCAGGTTTACCACCAATCCAGGGAGTCCTAGTGCACCCTTTATAGTAAGTCTTCCAAAAGTTACACATTCTTTCTGCCTAAATTGGCTATTTACTTTTAGTGTCTTCCTGAAAAAGAGGGTCACTAAATTTTCATATCGAAGGTCTAATTTGAATTATGCTGAACCGTCAGACACCAGGGTGGACCCCTTAGTTTGGTTGTATAACCCAAACAGTGACCTGCCTGTGGTTGCTTCTCATACATAGAGTGCATTGCGCTGCATTCCTTCTGCAGTGCCCTGTACTCTACTCCCGTTGCTTTGTCACCAGAATCCATTTCACTTATCATACATTTTTTGTTAAAGGGAAACTCCTGTAGAGTCCCTAAGGGCAGCAGTGGCTGCAGAAATGCCCAATTAGGACTTTTAACATAAAATACATTTTTTTATTTATTTGCTACCTTTAAATTTTAATTAAAAAGATCCACTCCGTCCATAATGGCCGAAGAGCCCCAGACGGATATCTCACGCACCCTGGGCGGCTTCCATCTCAAAGATTATGCTAATGAGGGCTACCAACAAATGACAGATGTTGGTAGCCCTCATTAGCATACTTGGTGCCAGGGGCCACAATGTAGCTATAACCCATTAGTGCACACTGTGTAGCTTTCTGTCTGTTATTATTCATATTTGCTAAGATATTCAGTTATCATTCTTACATATTCATATTAATTCCACAACTTTATATTTGGTTAAAGTGCCAATCCACAGACCTAAATCAGACATAGACTATCCGCTCACCAAGTCTACTCTGAGAACAGCTTAACGTTACTTCATTCTGTTACACCTGTTGTGTTTCTAGGCTTATCCAACTGCAAAGCTGTCATGTGTTAATTATTATTAATTTTATACATTTAACCACAAACATTTTTTCAGTATTAAACCTTTCCGTATATCATACATAATAACATTAGTCTCGTACCTTATTAGTGTACTGATCTGTCCCTTACTTCTGTAGTCTGTTAATTACTGTTTTTCATACAGGTTCTGTTGGGATTATGTAAAACAATGGGCGTATGTTATTTTTCTTGATATTCCACATTTTTATGCTATTTATGGTTCAACTCATTTGTTTACACTAACCTTAAAGACACGGTTATCTTTTCTGTGTTGAACTACTGTTGTTTGATGCGTCATTCTATTCAGCTTATGCTTTCTACAGGGATGTTTCAACATTAACTCATTATTAAAGTTATTGCGACAGTATTAATTAATTAAGTGCAATAAAGCATTCACCCGTCAGCATACTATACGTTTACCTGAGTCCCTTAGTCTATGCCCCTTTATAACCCATAACACAGGTAATGGATTTGTTCCAACTTCTGCATAAGGCATCTACATACATGATAAGTCAGTCACTTTCTAATTTCTGCACTATACGTCTGTGTCCTGTTAAGGCTTTTCTTCATTCTTAAAACATACTTGCTGGCAAGCACTTCTGTATATAGTGCCGTCGGCTTCACTACCTATTAACTTGTAGTTAACTTCCCCATGTCTTATGCACTTACTTATTACAGGCTTTTCTTGTGCCACGATATATGTAGCTAGCAATTATAGTATTGTGTTTCCATTTATATACCAGGCCTCTGTGCACGTTTGAACATATTATCATTACATTTTCACAATGTCTTACTAAGTCATTTGTTGTGATTTGTATTTATCAAACAAACCTACTAGCAAGTACCTCTTTTTCTCATGGCCTCAGCATCACTGAGAAGTCTACTGCATGACTTCAGTCTAGCGTAGTTATAATACATTCCTTGGAATTTTGTTCCACAAAGAGTTCTTACCTCATTCAGTAGGTCCCTTGGCCTGCTGTAACACATAAAACCAAGCAACACATTACTCACTGCAGACCTGAGGGTAGCTGAAACACATATGAAAACTGTTACTGAGTGAGGTAAGAACTCTTTGTTGAACAAAATTGCAAATATATAACTACATGGGCATAGATGAAGTGATGCAGTAGCTCTTCATTATGTATCCTTAGTGATTACAAAAAGCTAGCTGTGCGTTAACAGTTAGTGACGCTGAGGCCATGAGAAAAAGAGGTACTTGCTAATAAGTTTGGTTGATAAATACAGATCACAGATGTACTGTATAGTGCAGAAATTAGAAAGTGACTGACTTATCATGTATGTAGATGCCTTATGCAGAATTTGGAACAGATCCATTACCTGTGCTATGGGTTATAAAGGGGCATATACTAAGGGACTCAGGTAAACATATAGTATGCTGACGGGTGAATGCTTTATTGCACTTAATTAATAATACTGTCGCAATACTTTAATGAGTTAATGTTGAAACATTCCTGTAGAAAGCATAAGCTGAATAGAATGACGCATCAAACAACAGTAGTTCAACACAGAAAAGATAACCATGTCTTTAAGGTTAGTGTAAACAAATGAGTTGAGCCTTAAATAACTTAGAAATGTGGAATATCAAAAAAAATAACATGTGCCCATTGTTTTACATAACCCCAACAGAACCTGTATGAAAAACAGTAATTAACAGACTACAGAAGTAAGGGACAGAGCAGTACACTAATAAGGTACAAGACTAATGTGATTATGTATGATATAAGGAATGGTTTAATACTGAAAAAATGTTTGTGGTTAAATGTATAAAATTAATAATAATTAACACATGACAGCTTTGCAGTTGGATAAGTCTAGAAACACAACAGGTGTAACAGAATGAAGTAAAGTTAAGCTGTTCTCAGAGTAGGCTTGGTGAGTGGATAGTCTATGGCTGATTTAGGTTTGTGGATTGGCACTTTAACCAAATATAAAGTTGTGGAATTAATATGAATATATAAGAATGATAATTGAATATCTTGGCAAATATGAATAATAATAGAAAACTAGACAGTGGGTTATAGCTACATTGTATCCCCTGACACCAAGTATGCACTACATGAAATTGTACATAATTTATGAAAAATCATTTTAAATTTTAGTCTATTGTTCATATGGACTAAAAATACTTTTGACTGTTTAAATATTAGATTCGCCCCTGATGAAACCTAATCTGGGTGAAATGTTGGGATTAGAGGATCTCAGGCTGGCAGTATAGCCTAGAGGTTAGAGGAACGAGGTGTGAACAAGCTTGATACATCCAGCAGACCAGACCCGAGTCTGATTCTCACAACCTCCACTTGCATATTGTGTGACTCTAAGCAAGTCACTTAAATGCCCAGTGCTCCCAGGTCGCCCCTGAAAACAGGCACTTGTGCCTAGTGGGCCTTACCCGGTTACCAAAAGACTAAAATAAAAAAAATAAAATTAAAAAATTGTTGTTACTGAGTATCAGAAAATAGTTTAAACTAAGTGTTGAAACCTTTATTGGAGTGGCTGGTCCTTCTTCCTTTTTGTTACGTTCCTTCAAAGACCCACCTCCCAGGCACTGCCAGCATAAGAAGAGTGAGGGCCAGTCAAGGCGTCACAGTCAGTTGTGGGCCACTCATGATCTGCTTGACTGGAAGCTCAACACGGTTGGTGAGCCTCGAAGAAGGTCGAACCACCAGTGGAGTCAGTCAGCCTGCTCATGGAGATTCCATCTCAAACCACTAATGGAGTCAGTCAGCCTGCCCATGAAGATCTCATCTTGTACTACTAGAGGAGTCAGTCAGCCTGCCCATAGAGATTCCATCTCAAACCACTAGTGGAGTCAGTCAGTCTGCCCACGGAGATGCCATCTCAAACCACTATTGGAGTCAGTCAGCCTGCCCATGGAGATTCCATCTCAAACCACTAGTGGAGTCAGTCAGCCTGCCCATGGAGATTTCATCTCGACCACTAGTGGAGTCAGTCAGCCTGCCCATGGAGATTGCATATGGAACCACTAGTGGAGTCAGTCAGCCTGCCTGATTCTATCTTGGCAATCAACTTAAGTCAGTGCTTTGGTTGAGCTATCAACAGTTCTTGAGGCCAGCAACCAAGGTATAGCAGCTGATCACCTCTTGACTAGACTGATGTCTCTGACTCTGCATCCCTGAGATGGAGGGGTGGGTCAGTACTGGTCAAGAACCCTTCAGTTATGAAGCCTGTTAAGATAAATTTTCACACAGTAAATGAGTGAATGAGGGAGTAGCATTACTGCATGTGTAATCATGCTGTTTGCAATAAGGGTAAGATGGCACCCACCAGAACGGGTGAGTAGAGGTCTGTGCTAGTAGCTGTGGGAGGGGAGATGGGGCAGTAGGTGCTACACTGCCATATGATTCTTGTAGACGTCAGCCAGGGATGGGTGAGGGAGGAGGTGCCACTGAATGGCAGGGAGTTATTTTTTTTTTTGAGGTCAGTTCTTGGATTGGATTGCTTAGATTGCTCAGATTTTGTACAATCCAATCCAAGATCCCACCTCGGATCGGAGAGCACATAATCTGACTGATGCAAAATCTGAGAAAATGCTCAGAATTCAAGAGTTCTATTTTTTTTTTTTTGGCGGATCATGTCCAAGCAACACTACTCCAGTGTCTCCTTCGATTTGGTCATCACAGCCACTAAGACAGCTGCACAACAGCTTCCACAAGGTGGCTGCATCTTTCATGGTTCCTTTTATGGTCCTCAGTGGCAACAGAAGCAGCAGTACCCCCAGCCAAGTCCTTCACCCCTAAGAAGTTTCAACCAATGCTTCTGTAAGGGTGACAGTGCCAATTCTGGTGGTCAGGCATCGGGATCCACCACCAAGGACAAGAAACGGCCCACCACCTCCCACCACATTCCGTACTGAAGCTCCCAGTTAGGGGTTGACTCTCTTACTTCCTCGCTACAGTGGTAGTGCTACCACTTGAGGTGCCAGTGACTGGGGTTTGGGAATGAGGCCAGGGTGTGGGATGTTTGGCCGGGGCAGGAGGATTGAGCATCCATTGGACAGCTATCCTCCTCTGGGGATGGGAGGGTGTGGCATTCTGTCAGTAGTCTGACTCCTAGTGGTGACTGGGGGTCAGTGCACCATGAGACTAATGCATTCGCAAGATTGGTGGCATGGCGGGCATCGGCAAGTCAGGTGTGGGAGCACCCCCTATGTTGCCTTGAATGCCAGTGCATATCCACACCACTGGGGAAACTAAAAATGACCCCCTCCCACCCGGATCACACAGCATGATGCTGGTCTCTCTGACCACCCTCACCAACCACAGATCCTGCCCTCCTGGGGAGGCCCATCAAATGGGTTACTCCACACTCCGGTCGCCTGAAATGCAGGTAAGTCCAAGGGTTGTGTGTAGGGCCAGGGTGGACTCATCAGGCAAACTGTTCCCACTGGCTCAGTGGACCCATAAACAGAGTTGATTAAAAAAACATTTTTAAATGGTCCTTAGTCCCCTTAATCAAGTGGGTCCTGGTCATGGTAGACTTGGGTATGCCTCTGTTGTTTGTGACCCCTTCCCCGTGTCAGCCCTGTGCCTCCTGGAGGATGTACTCTCCTCCTAGTGAGGCACGTGATAGAGTCTGTTGTGGTAAAGCAGGCTCAGTAGGGATTCATGTCACCGTACTTTCTGGTACCCAAGTAGACTAGGGATGAAGCCTTGTCCTTTACATGGGGATCATGAACAAGTTTGTCCAAAGAATGAAGTTTAGTTTGGTCATGCTGAACATCTCATTCCATGAGTGGAGATCTGGGTGTGCTGTAGTTCTGCTCCCTAGAACTTCCAATTCCATCCTTCGCACAGATGGTTCCTCCAATTTTGAGTGGATGGAACTCTGTATCAGTTTTGAGCCATGCCATTCCTCCTGTTATTGGCCCCAGGTTACTGACCAAAGATCTCTCAGCACTAGCAGCCTTCCTCAGATACACAGATGTCAAGGTGTTCCTCCTATCTCAATGACTGCCTGTTCACAGACTGTTCAATGTAGGACGTAGTATGGGTCAGAGACCTTGCCATCCAGACCTTATAACAGCTGTCTTCTAGTCAAAAATGTTAATGTCTGTGCTGACTCCAAATCTGGTAATTGTTCATTTGGGCTTAACTGAACTTACTTCAGACCAGAGTGCACCACCATAGTGACAGGGCTGAGGAACTTTTGTCCTTTGCCCATTCATTTCCAGCTGGGCAGTTGTGCCAGTCCGAGGATTTCCTCAAGCTCATGGGCTTTATGGTGTCTACTAGCCATGGTCTGTTGGGCCTACTGGCATATAAGGGCCATACATTAGGAAATGGGCTGTCAGTTGTCCCAGATGCCCTCAGACCTGCTGGTCTGGGTGGTCAAATAAATGATGAATGCCATCTATTATTGGCTGTCACCATGGAACATTCTGTATGTTATCCCATTGTTCAGGCCTGAGCTCTCTAATGAAATATGCCTCCCTCATTGGCAGGGGCACATCTGCAGGAGCACAGATTGCACAGTGTCTTATAGTTATACAAGTCCAGGATACACATCAACCTACGGGAGCCCTGAACAGTTTGCGCGACTCTGTCAGAATTTGCTCTGGTAGTCAAAACTCAGGTTGCCCAAGTCAACAGAGACAATACGACCACCATGTTCTAGTTGAACAAACAAGGCTATACTCCTTCCCGTCATGTTAAAAGGCACTACAGACATATTCTCTGGCTTATTCACTACAGGCAACCAGCTAGCAGATGCCCTCAGTCCTGTGGGAGAGGTGCCCTATGAGTAGCCATGTACCTGCGGAAGTTGTCCCAGGTGTTCTCAGCATGGGGAACACCATTAGTGTTTTGGGAAAACAGTAAGATGAGGCTGTCTTATGCCACCCCCCCCCCCCCATGAGGGCACATTGCTGGGGAGGCATTTTGCCTGACTGTATATGGGAGGTCCTCTGTATGCATCACTCACTCCCCACCCCTACTGTTTTCAGTGGTTTACAAGGATGATCCTCAAGGTCCAGGTGGACTGAGTGTCTCTCATCCCTGACAGCTTTGGATTGACCCTTCCAGTTCTGGTATCAGGATCTCCTCATCCTGAGTAGCAAACAACCGTGGCTGTTCCCACCCTTGCCGGCCCTGCTGACGAGATCCGAAGGGATGGTGCGGCACCTCGATTTGCAGTCCTTTCACCTGACAGCCTGGTACCTGAAGGCTTTCTCTGGGTTCTAGAGGCATCTCGAAAGAAGTCAACTCACAAAACTTACAGTTTTAAATGGAGTGGGTTCTCATGCTAATACATGCATCACAAGCTGTCCCTACTTTCCTGCCTGATTAAGGACATTCTCCACTAACTCTAGTCCCTGCCACAGATCTGTGAGCCACGTCTCTGAAGGTGCACTTGGAGGTTATCATAGCTTAGCAAGCCAAGGCTGGTATACTGATAATGACCTAGGAGGAAAGTGGTCTCTCAGTTTTTCAAGGGTTGAGACCTCCTGTCCCTTCTTGTTTCCCCACCTCAGCAGTGGGACCTTTTTTTTTTGTGTGAATTTTTTCCTTTTGTTGGTTGTTAGTCTCATTAAAGGTGCTGGACTGACAGCACTAGAACCTGAAGTCCTGTTCTTACCCACATCACAGGTACTGGATGGGTGATCACAGTGCAAGCTTCCCCACACTGCCCCTCCCCCCCAGTGTGCTTCAACCCTGCCATGGAGGGACCACCATGTAGGTGAGCGGGTAGTTCGGACTCCATGCACATTCAATCCTTGAACTCTCTTGTGTGACTGCCAACAAGGGTGCCAATTAGTGCCTGTTGTGTTTGTGGTTTTGGGATATGGACAGCTGTGCATTGGGAACTCGGCTGAGGCCACCTCAACTTATTTCACATAGACCACTGAACAGCCTGCAGATGAACATGGCTTTTGGTCACTACCGACCTTGGCTGGAGTTGAGCCAATGACCTAGAGGTGAAACTGTGCAAAGAGAAAGGTGCTGCGCTCTTGGACCAGGGGCGGGGTGTGAGTGCCGGCTACAAACCAACAGTAAGTTACAACAGACAAAAAGCACTCCCACGCCAGAGCCAAGAGTAGATATTTCAATCAAGCAATCAAATTTTTATTTATAAAGCGCTTTTCCAGTACCAAAGCGCATATACAATATAAAAAAACTATTCATCAATTAGAACATATAGAAATAAAAAGGCAGCAGTAATAAAACTAAACATAATCCCCAAATGCCAGGCTGAATAAATATGTTTTTAACAAGGATTTGAACGTCTCGGTGGATAGGCACTCTCTGATCCAATGAGGTAGAGAGTTCCACAGAGTTGGGGCTGCAAAAGCCCTAGCACCTGATGTCTGAAGACGGACCCTGGGAACTTCCAGCAATCCCTCGTCGGTGGAGCAGAGAGGATGGAGGGAGCAGTAAGGCCGAAGGAGGTCTTGCAAGGGTACGGTCTTATATGTCAGCAACGTGACCTTGAAGGTGATCCTCCACCACACCGGCAGCCAGTGCAATTCGCGCAGCACAGGCGTGACATGGCAAGTTCTTGACAACCCTGTCAACAACCTGGCCGCAGTATTTGGCACCAGCTGCAGGCAACAGAGATCCACCCCCAGTAATCCTAGGTATAGAGCATTGCAGTAGTCAAGATGAGAGGACACAAAGGCGTGAACCAATGTAGGAAGGTCATCGGGCGGAACAAGGTGCTTTATCCGGGCGATCTTCCTCAGATGGTAAAATGAGGACTTGACAACTACTGACACCCATATTTTTAGTGTCAGTTCATTATCAAGCACAACACCCAGATTCTGCACCTGTTCAGAAGGTCTCAACTGGTCACCCCCTAACACAAGGCCAGAGGGTTGTCCAGGAGTCAACTTCTCTACCTGCTGACCTGGGTCCACAACCAACACCTCAGTCTTGTCCGGATTCAGTTTCAACCAGTTAACACTCATCCAGTCTTGAATCTCAGCGAGGCAGTTGTTAAAGACTGAGATCGCACTATTCTGTTCGGGTTCGAATAACAAGTAGAACTGAGTATCATCTGCATAGCAGTGAAAACTCAGCCCATACTGCCTTATAATGTCTCCTAACGGCAGCATGTACACCGTGAACAACATGGGGGACAGTACAGAACCCTGCGGCACCCCACAAGGCAGGGCAAAGGGGGCCGAGTAAAAAATTCCTGACACCATCCTCTGAGTCCTGCCTGTGAGGAAAAATTTAAACCACCTGAGGACTGTCCCCGACAGTCCACAGGTTAGCTGCAGGCGTTCCAACAACACCCCATGATCCACAGTGTCAAAAGCTGCAGAGAGATCAAGAAGGACCAAGATCGAATGACTCCTCTGATCCCTCGCTATTAGGAGATCATTTATCACCCGAACTAATGCTGTCTCAGTACTGTGCCTCTTCCTGAAACCAGACTGGAGAGGATCATAGACTTCATGGATGGTAAGAAAGTTCTCAAGCTGCAACGCAACTACGTTCTCAATAACCTTGCCCAAAAAGGGCAGGTTAGAGACCAGTCTGTAGTTCGCAAGACAATCTGGGTCGCTGGAAGATTTCTTTAAAAGGGGAGTCACCACAGCCTCCTTCAAGGGGTCCAGGAACACCCCTTGATCCAGCGAGCACCAGACTATCTCAGCAAGGATCGGTCCGATGGTATCCATACACCCCACAAGGAGGCGAGTTGGACCAGGATCCAAACTACAGTAAGTCGTTTGCAAGCCCCGAACAATCTTCATGATATCCATGATCACTGGCCGGTCAAAATCTGTTCAGACAGACCGGGTACCTGTGCCCTTGCATCGACCTCTGCCATACTCATTTGAACGAGTTAAGCAGATCTCTGACCTGATGGAGAACACCTTATCTGCAAAGAATTGAGTGAACTCTTCACACTTAGCTTGTTAAAAAGCGCTCCGGCCCCGAAGGCAGGCTGGATTGCACAGCCTGTCCACAGTCCGAAAGAGCTGAGCCGGTCGATTCCTTGCTGCAGCAATCTCCCTGGACAGGAACTCTGCCTTCTTATGGGAGATTTCTGATTAATAGTCTAAATAATGGGCAATCAACCTAAGTCTGTCCTCCTCCAGGCCAGATTTCCACCAACAACGTTCCAACCTTCGACCCACTCTCCTTGACTCCCTCAAAGTCCCATCAAACCAAGGGGACTGAGGGCGAAGAGGGAGGGGGCGAACTTGGACAGGAGCTATAGAGTCCAGGGCCCCCAGAACCACACTATTATAGTGCATTACTAGGTCTCCCAGATCCAAGCATTCCAGTAGCCAACTCGATAGGTCCAGCACTGCCAACAGACCCTCTGGGGTAACACCCCTCAAAGGGCGGTACCAGACCATCTCCAAAGGGGCTGGTCTCATAGGGGGAGCCGCAAAACTGAATCTTGTAGAGTGATGGTCGGACCATCCAACTGGTTCCACCACCAAGTCAGCGGCCTCCATCCTCAGGAGGAACACCAGGTCCAAGGAGTGACCTTGAATATGGGTTGCAGCAGTAACTACCTGTGTAAAGCCCAACTAAATAATCAGTTGGAGGAAGTTTTGACCAAAAAACAAGAGTTTATCGTCGACCCAGGCATTGAAATACCCCAGGACCAACCACCTGGAGGATTCCAACACCATTTGACCATTAAGTCTGCAACTTCCTGCAGGAAAACTTTCTCATCTCCGGGTGGACGGTAGACGAGAGGAATCCTGCTACCCACACCTGCTCCCAAGATGCACTCAAAGGATCTAGTGATCCCCACTGGAACCTCTAAAAGGCTCAGTTCCGTCTTAAAACAGATGGCCACACCCCCGCCCCTTCAATCCAGTCTCGGGGGGTTTATCACCGAGTACCCAGCTGGAACCGCCGATTCCAATACTGGACCAGCATTCTCGTCCAGCCAGGTCTCGGTGATGCACACCAGGTCAGATGTCGCAACAAGGTCAGCAATAATTGCAGTCTTGTTCTTTATAGACCTGGCATTACATAACACCGCACTAGTTGGATGAGAGTCCATGGAAGAAAGGGCAAACTTGCCCACTATCAGTGGAGCCCTTGGGTATGGGTGCCAAGCATGGAGGACCCCTTTACTGGACCCATTTCACCCCAGAGCACCTCCTTGACTTCACTACCGCTATCTGCCCATCCCGCGCCTCCCCCCAGGACCAGGGACCCCGCCCCTTCAGCCTTTCCATGCAATACCCAAGGCACGACAGTGCCTATACACCTCGGGTTGTAACAGGGGACTATTAAAGGGACGCAGGTCCCTCAGCCTGGACGGGGAATAGCGCCTGCCCACCGAAGCTCAATCCCAACACATGCTACCTGTTAAAAACCTACTACAGTATAAGTATTAGGTACAACCACAAAAATCAGTTTCAGCGCTCTACTAATGAAATACCCTCGAGCTCTCACTTCGAGGGTTTAAGATGTATTAAATTTAATAATCCAAGGAAGTCATAAGAAAAAATTCTGAATGTGAGTTCTAAAAAAGCCAGAGTTCTCTTACTACTCTGGCAAAATGCCCAAATAACTCCCCCACCACCACCACCACCACCTCTCACATAGCGGGGGAGAGTCTGCAGAAAATAAAAGAAAATCACTCAAATAATAATAACACTGAAATTATAAAACTTTATGTCCAAGTCAAATGACGTCTCTCCAAGCATCCCATAAGAAAAGCAAGACACTCATCCTTGTGTGCACAGTTTATTCCATTCAAGCGAGCAGTCGAATCCTGAAAAGTTCAGTTTGATCCAAATTTGAGCACACACCCAAGTCACTTATTTCAGCCCAGCAGCAGGGGCCAGAAGCAGCAAGCTATGCACACACGACAGCTGGCATCCCGAGGGAGCCCCCCCCCAATTGCACCAGTAGGAATAACCCCCTTAACCCCAGCCACCTGCGACCCACGGCCACAGTCGCCCCAGAGGCAGGCCACAAGGTGTACCTCTTAGACAACTTAGGAGAGTCCCCACTCCACTCTGACTCCCCGGAGAAGTAGTAAGGGCACCCCCACCTGATCCCGAGCTGCACAGGAACAGAGGCCCCAAGTACAAGGAGGGAGGACCCCCCAACCCCCAGCACAGCACTGCTCCCGGACCTCACTGCACACTATATTTCTCTACTCATGGATCCAGGACAGGCAATATTCATGCACGATTCTTCCAGGGCACACAGTCAGCTCTAAGTCCAATAACGCTCCAACCAATAGACTCCCTCTAATCCACGCGGAGTCCAAGGATTTAACAGCAAGTAAAAAATCTTCCTCTACTAGGCATATCCCATCGTTGTCTGCCCACAGATAGTGCCTCACTCCAGAACTCAAAACCAACAAATGGACAGTCCACTTGATAAGAAGAGAAAGCACCCAAGGATAACAATTAAGCAGGTGCTAAACTTTCCATTTAAACAACCACTGAATGCTTGATGGACCGAACACCAGCTGATATGCTCCTTCTCACTGGCCAAATATTGCTCGGCTCCAGAACAAGCCAACCGGCTACTAGGTGCAAGAGAGAAGTCTTTCGGGCAGCAAAATATTTCGGACCACAAAACGTTCGATAAACCAAGGACTCAGTAACGTGGTCAATCGACTTAAAACAGATAAAAGCTGAGAAACAAAAATAAAGAAAAACTCTAAAGAACTCTAGAATGCCTGACGGCCGGCCCAGCATGGCCGCCATTTCGAGTAAGTTTGAAAGTTAGCCAATTGATGGGCAGTATTAATACAGACTTCCCACTGGTGTGTCTGTATTAATACTGCCCATCAAGTGGATAACTTTCAAATAAATGAAATTCCTTGAATTTACCTGGCATCATTGTCTTCACTGGAGGTAATCTACTCCTGGCTCTGGAGTGCGAGTGCTTTTTGTCTGTTGTAACCTAGAGGTGAAAGGCTGCTTAACCCCTTACTAATCCACTAAGCCATCCCATTCTCTGACTTACTGTTGGTATTATCAAGGCTCATGGACAAGTGGGTTGAGTCTGTGGACAAGTGTTATCTGTCACATTTTTCATGGAAGACAGAGTTTTTGGTCACCATCACGTCGGCCAGACAGGTGAGTGAACTCCAGGCACTTTCTGTGGAGTCACGGTATCTGGTTTTCCACAAGGACAAGGTTCTCTTGTACCTCCTAAGAGACCCTTGCCCAAGGATGTCTCTGAATGCCATCTAAATGAGGCTTTGCTGTACTACCTGAGTTTTTTCCAAAGCCTCTTGCTTCAGATGCCAAGCTGGCACTCAACACACTTGATGTCTGCAGGGCTTTACACTTTTACCAGGAGCATATAGTGGAATTTTGAGGTGAGGTTCACCACCTGTTTGTTACATATGTTGTAGTCTTCCAAGGCAGACCAGCAGCCAACCAGACCATTTGGTATGAGCTCACTCCACCAGACCATCTGCTGTCTCTGTTGCTGTCACCAGGTACATTCCCATCTAAGAAATATGCCAGGTTAGCCAGCCCACTAGTGCAGCAGTAGCGTACCAGTCACGCCACCAATGACCTGGGTTGAGGAATAAGCCTGAATCATCGGGGGCGGAGGAGGGCTAGCGTCCCTTAGGATGCTCTCCTCCTCTGGGATGGGGGGTTGCTGCCTCTACGGCAGTGTGGCTACCTGGGGGACCAGAGGAGGCAGCGTGGCGAGAGGCTGGCTGATTGGGTGGCTATCAGCTGGGCGCGCAGATGACATACCGCTGGGTATATTCCCGCCCTGCGCTGATAGCACACAAATGCCCTTGGGGAGAAATACAAGAAAATGGCCCTGGCTGAAGGTGAAGGACCCTGGTATCTTGAGGGCCCTAAGACCCCTTTTTCATCACCTGACAAAACACCAAAGAATCTGGGATACATCCCCTGACCCTACCTGGGGGCAAACCATGGTGGCATTTAATGGAGCAGGAGATGGAGTCGAGCTGCAGGAGAGTCAGGAAATGTGCCTTGGGGCTAAGGTCTCAGTCCTCCAGTCTCTTCATCTAAAAACCTCATGCCTCGACCAGGGCTGCTTGGAGTCTGGCTAAGTGTCGATAGTGAACTGAATCTAACTAGTTAGAAGAACAGGTTACTTATTTATTTAGTTTTTGTTAACCGGGTTAGGTGCGCTAGCCAAGAGTTGACTATTTTCAGGCACGACACGGGAGAATACATACATAAAAGAGATGAGATTATACAATTACATAGTATATAGTACATGTAGGTAAGAATACAGATCAATTCAGACAGTACTTGAGATTATTCATATGGCTAGGCAGAGATTACACAAGATGACAGTAGTACAAGCAAATAACAACTGAGACTGGGCTAAGCGGCAGCTATTAAGACAAAAATAAGGCAAAGCTTGTTCAGAAGTGCAGCAGTGTCCTGGGCGAGGTAGGGTGGCTAGCTGTGAGGCCTCAAGTGGGATAAAAGCATGTGCAAGGGTCCCGGGATAGGTGGCGATGTAGTTCTTTTTTGAATATTGGGTGGGAGTTTGCCTGTCTTAGGGCAGATGGGAGGGAGTTCCAGGTGGCTGGGGCGGTGCAGTGAAAAGCTCCAGAGCCTTTAGAAGTAAGACACCTGGGTACGGTAAGTGGAAATTTAATTTGCCGAGTGTAGTCCGTGGGCAGGTGTCAGTGGAACAAGTAAAGCTGCAAGGGAGGAGGGTGTTTGGTTTTGGATTACAGAGTCCGTGAGGGTCTCTAGGGAGTAAAGTCAGTAAGCAGAATGGGAGAGCCAGCCCAGTTCGTTATGTAGTGTGTAGTGGTGCTTGAGACAATGTGAAGAGGAGGCATACCGACATATGTTGTTATATGCGACATCTCATTTATGGAGAGCAGTCTTATGGGCATTAGCAAAAGTGGAGACACCATATGTCAGCACTGGAAGCAGAATACCCTTGGCAATAGCCAGTTTAGCGGATGGTGTTAGCAGGTGACTAGTCTTGTAGGCGTTTCCAAGTTTGGCATTTGTAGCTTTGCATGTTGACTGGATGTGCAGACTGAAATCAAGGGATTTATCAAGGAGGACTCCCAGGTATTTGAAGGATGTGACACAGTCGATGAGAGACCCCCCCCAGAGTCAAGGATTAGGAGGGGTTCCTTACAGGCCCTAAGTTTGGGGACAGTGCCAAGTAGCATGGCTTGGGTCTTTTTAGTGTTGAGGATGAGTTTATTTGCATTTGCCATGTTTGCACATTCCTGAAATCCGTGGAGAGGTTTTTGTTAATGATGTTAACTTTGTCAGCGATGGAGTAGAGGGCGAGATCATCAGTGTATAGGATAGCTGAGCAGGAGAGTATGGTAGAATCTATGTTGTTAATGTAAAGCAAGAAGAGAAGGGGTCCCAGGATGGACTCCTGGGGTACTCTGATGTCACTGCTGGTCACATCCGAGAGAGCGGAGTTGAATTTAACAAGTTGTAATCTGTTTGATAAGTAGCTGTTAAACCAGTCAACTACTGAGGATGAGAAGTTAAGTCTATGCAGGATTGAGAGAAGCAGGGGATGATCAATGAGATCGAAAGCCTTGGTAAGGTCAATGAATACTGCTTCGGTGAGTAGGCCTTTGTCCATGTTGTAGAGGACATCAGTAGTGAATTTGAGAAGGGCAGCTGAGGTACTGTGCCCTTTCCTGAAACCATGCTGAGTGTCTGAAAGAAGGTTGTTCTTTGTAAGATAGGAATTGTTTGGGTTGCAACAAGCTTCTCCAGTAGCTTGCTTAGCACAGAGAGAATGGCTATGGGCCTGTAGTTGTTAATATCCTTTGGGTCACCTTTTTTCAGGATGGACATAACTCGGGCAATCTTCCAGAGATCAGGGAAAATGCCAGGAGAGAGAGACAGAGTGAAAATCTTGGCCAAAGGTGAAGCAATCAATGGTGCCACTAGCGTCAGGAGTCGTGGCTCGAGTGAATCGGAGCCAGGGCTAGTGTTGTCGGATATGTTTTGCAATAGCCTTTGGACCTCAGACCTAGATACAGCTTTAAAGTAGAAAGGGGGGGGTAGTAGGTAGTTTGCAGTGGTCAGCACCAGTTGCAGATCTCATGGGTGTGCAGTAAGGCTGAGATGTTGTGGGAGATGAAGCGAAGGACGAGGTGTACTGAGACATGTCCGTGAAAAGTCTGTTAAAGGCATTTGTTATGGTGTTCGAGTCGTTGCAGTGCACACCATTTAGGATCATATCCCCAGGGGTCGATGACTGGGCATCCCAAGAAAGGTCTTAATGCGCGTCCAGAATTTTCTAGGGTCACCAGCCAAATTAGTGAGCTTAGTTAGCGTTGCTTATCTGTAACCGCAGCTCTAACACAGTAATACTGGTACTCCGTTCACATCCACACGAGCCTTCCAGCCTCCGCTGGTAAGGCTTGGCTTTCACTGTTTGTGTTCCAGTGTTCAGACCTGGGAGCATCTGGGGTGAAACCAGAGGACTCATGATAAGGTGGTAGGAGGAGAAAAGCTTGAAGACTATTCTGTTGACTGAGCATGCTCAGTGAAACTGCCTAAGTGCAGAGGTGAACAGATTACTGGTAGCAGAACTATGGTTACAAGTACATAATGCATTCTTTCTCTCCCTCATTGCTTTGTGCCTCTTACAGCTGATCTTTTTACCCTCCTGCACTTGGCAAGGGCAGGCGCGTTCTCCTACATGTACCCCATCCTGCCTTGTCTGTTTTTCCCAACTACGTATCTGTCATGTGTGACAGCACCCACACCCCTTTCTAGGTCCCTTTTGAGCTGTGGACATGCGATTACTTGGCACTTTTGATTCCATTTAAAAAATATTATTTTGTTGCCTGACTGCCCCAGGGTAGCGCACACAGTACTATGTCAGCAGCCTGGGTTTGGAAGCAGACTTTGCACTGGGTTGAGAGGCCAGGTCTGGGGAAGCAATGCCTTTGGCCCAGCCTGGGGGGGGACAGGAGCCAAATTCTGCTGCACACAGTGACCCCTGCAGTGGGCCAGGTAGTTTGCTTCTTCATAGAGGCAGGCTGTGTGCATGCGCAGGCCGCAGGGCACCAGTGACGACGCTGGGAAGGTCTGGAGAAGAAACAGCAGGAGGAAAAAGGTGGCTGCCGGGGAAGGGTGGACTTGTCACTCTTTGGTTCCATGCCACCACAAAAATCCTTAAGACCTGAGTGAAGGTAAGGGGAGTGCTGGGGCAGGAAGGTGTCCAGAGGCAGAAGGCGGAGCACTAGCCAGGAGCATAAGCAGCAACAGTATATGAAAAAAATATATAGTATAAGGTTGGCCCCTTAGTACGGCAGCAGCAGTGCCTCCTGTGAGCCCCAACAACTCAGGTTTACATCCCTGCCTGGAGCATCAGAGGACTATCATGAAATGGATCAAACATCCCTAAGGACTCTGCTCTCGGAGGTGGGGGGTGGGCAGTGCAGCCTGCTGCATCGGTGGCACTGTTGCTGGAATAACACTTGTTTTGGAGGGCACAGGTGTGATGCATGTTGTCATGTCATGTCTCTGTGTCCTGGAGGCTGGGGATTGTGAAGAAAATAGAAGAAGGTAGTCCCCCTCCTAGATGATGAAGTCGCCCCCACTCAAAAACCCACAGCTGGGTTGCCGAGATGTCTGCTTCACCCCTTCACCTGTACTCCTACAATAGGGGCAAGGTGAGGAGCTGAAAGCTAGCCTCCAAGGAGGTTCTCTATAAATGGAGACCGCAGGGCATTACCAGACCCGGAACATGGATTTGGGCTTAGGGGAGTAGCAACCTGAGGTTAGAATTCCTCCCACCCACCCAAGAGGGGAATCTGGATGAGCATTGGGGCAGCTGGAATGATGTCCACGAGGAGACCAAGTAACAAGGATAACATTCATAAAAAAATGTATACGAAGTAATTCTCATAATGGGAACCGTTGTTGCCCAACTTCTGATGTAGTGGCTAGAACAATTATTTGAGTAGAGGGGCCGGCATTTGGAGCTACAACTTCTCGCATGTGTAGTGCTGGCTGACTGCCAAGAGTTTTTTTACAGTGACAAACATTACAATAGAACTGCAGTTTGTAAAGGCCCTTCTTGCTCTGGGATATTCTAGAAGTAAATGATTTAGGAGGAGTTGTCTCTTAATTCCTGACTTTTACTGTGAGGGAGTATATTATTATTTTTACTGACTAAATAATTACTATGTCCTCATAGAAAAATGTTGTTAAGCGAAACACAGCCAGGCAGCTTATCTAATGACTCTGACCGAGATGTATTTTGTAAAAAAAAATCATTGCCTTCTCACTGAAGGTGGTGTTCATTTCACTGCTGATCAGAAAATTACATGTAGAATCAGGCATGGAAATATCAGTGTCCATTTTAAACGGCTTTCTGTTCTTTTTGATGCTATCTGTATGTACTTCACACTGTAACAGAAGGTACAATATGAATCGGTTCAAATTAGCATTGCCGAAGTGGTGGTCCTGTATGCCTTCAAAAATGTGTTGCCAGCCTATGACCAATAATGGTTGGTTCTTTTCCTTCTTTTAAATGCTTCCTTTTTTTCTTAGTAGGCCTGTGCCCCCATCCAAACTGCCCCCCAGCCCTGTCACTGGGCTTCCCGTGGACTTAGTGGTTGCCTCCTCTCTCTGCCTCCATGGTGTACCCCAGGTGGCGGGGTGTGGCAGGGCCCCAGCTGTCTCAAGTCCAGGCTCTGGTTTGAGAAATGGCTGCGACGTCACCAGTGCAGAGCCTGTGAGGGTCCGGTCCATCACTCTGCCCCACACCTGTTGCCTTTCCTCCCTTTTTGTGCCCTCCCCAGAGATGCCGGCTTAGGGTGTGACGCAAGCACACACACACAAGCATGGTGCGCATCATGCGCCTGCGTCTCCCTGCCTGCAGAGCTGCTCCTGAGTGCACTACCACCTGTGGTCAGCCAGGGGGCAGTCATGCACCAGAGGAGGCTGCTCTCCCCGGAGGTGGAAAGCTTAATCTGGGATGCTCGCTCCTCCTCCCTTCAGACAGCCCCTGATGACTTTGGCTGGTGTCATGAGCGGTAGCGCTTCCACTGTGTTGACGGGCTGGCGAGTTCTTTCCTTTCTGGTAGTTTTCGTTATGTGCCCATCACCTGTGGAAGAAGGTCACACGTTCAGGTGCTTGGGGAGGGGCTGGGGGTCACACATTCATCCCATGGGGCAGATGAAGGTGCTTTCTTTCATATGGGATGAAACCAAGTAATTCTCTGTACTTTGAGTGTTTAAGAGCTCCCATTTTCACCCCTGCCCACCCCATCCCAGGTCTGGTGCAGAATCAGGGGTCTCGACCAAGGTGCCCAGTTCAAATCCCTCAAGAAACTGTAAGAGTCTCTGTAAACAAGCAGGCATCCACAAATGGATACCTCTAGAATTATCTTTAATGATTACACAGTGTGGGGACAGAATTTCTCTGTCAACAAGCAGGCATGTTTAAAGAACAACTCTCTAGAATTATTTAAATAAATACCCCGTAACCACCATACCATATGAGGAGAGGGCCCCTTTATCAGTAAGAAGGCATGTTTAAAGGGCTATTCTCTAGAATATTTCAATAAATACTCCATACCTGCCATATCTTATAAGGAAAGGGCCTGTCTGTCAACAAGCAGGAACGTTTAACGGGCTACTTTCTAGAATTATTTCAGTAACTACCCTGTACCCACCATACCATATGAGGAAAGGGCCTCTCTGTCAACAAACAGGTATATTCAGAGGGATACTCTGTAGAGCTATCTTCAATAATTACACTTACTATAAAGTTTCTAGCACTCACAAAACAGTAAAAGGGACTAGCCTTTGAAGGACAGTCATGTCCGAATTATGTCAGGCAGTTGTTATGAACATACGAATTTGCCAGCAGATAAAGGCCTTATGGTCTGTTGAGTCTGCTCGAGTGTGCAACTAGCAACCCTTATGCTGCAGCTGCCTCCTCCCTCCCCTGACCCTCCTCTCTACTCCTATCCCATCCCCTTTGAAGCAGTCCACTGTTCTCACGGATACCACTTCTGCAGGCAACACGTTCCACCCAGACACCACTCTCTCCATAAAAAAAGTGTCTTCTCATTTCCCTCCTGAACCTTCCCCCTCCAATCTGAGATTGTGACCTCGAGTGTCCCTACCCCTCTCCGTGCCTGTCTTGTTTATTCCTTTCATGTATTTGAAGGTTTCAATCATATCCCCCCTGTCTCTCCTCTCATCCAGTGAGTACATGTTCAACTCCCTCAGCCTGGAGATGAGCTTGCCCTGTAAACTAGAAAACATGCTTGAAAAGCTGACTTTTTAAAATATTTTAAATAATAATAATTACTTCATACAAGAAGCAGACATGTTTAAAGGATTGCCTTGCAGAAATAGCTTCAGCAGTAATGATTACTACGTACCCGCAGCATGGAAACAGGGCCTATCTGTTTACAAGCAGACATGTTCCTGGTGTGACCTTGTAGGAATTTCTACTGTACAGTAATTCTAGTAACTCCCTGTGCCAGTCTGGGAACAGGGCCTCTCTGTTGGGTTTTTCATGGCTGTATATTAATTTTTCCTGTTCTATTTCAGTCATTGCTTGAACGTCAGGGAATGCCGGCATCTTTGGCTGCCTCTTCTATGATTGAGAAACCGCATGTCCCGCTTCCGAGGGGAATGTCCCGAACTATGTCTGCAGGTAAGAATTGTTGTTGACCTTCTCCTCACCCTGCACTCACTCACTCACTCACTCCATCTATCTCTGCATACATACAGTACATAACATACGTACTGTACATATCTCTGCTTATCCATCCATTTATCCCTCTGTCTCTCTGTCCATCCTTCTGTTGGTCAGTCTGTCTCTTTCTATCTACCTACCTGTCATCTGTCTGCTTGCCTACATACCTGTCTACCTTCTTACCTACATATCGTCTGTCTGCCTATACTTGTCTGTCAGTCAGTCCATCCATCTATGTATCTATCTAGATATCCATCTGTCAGTCATTTTGTCTGTCTTTCTGTCTGTTGATTTCTTTCTATTGATCTACACACTACAGTATCTATTGATCTTACTTCGAGAGGGCTCTTGCAGTAGGTAATAACCTTGAGGACTAAGCCGCCAGGCGTTAGCACCACACAGAAAACGTTAGCTAGCAATGTCTGGCGGGGGACTACATAGAAACATAGAATTTGACGGCAGATAAGGACCGCTTGGCCCACCTAGTCTGCCCATTTCTCCACCTGATGGATAAGCTGCAGATTCTAGTTAATCAACAGCTTACTTCCTCCTATCCCCCACTAGAATTGCCTTATGCCTGTCCCATGCATTCTTGAATTCTCCCACTGTTCCTGACTCCACAACCTCCTCAGGAAGGCTGTTCCATGCATCCACAACCCTCTCTGTGAAAAATACTTTCTAACATTACCTCTGAGCAGCCCCTCATCTTCAAATTGTGCCCCTTGTTCTTGCACATCTCTTCTTCTGAAAGATACTACCCTCTTGTACTTTGTTAATTCCCTTGAGATACTTGAAAGTTTCTATCATGTTCCCCCCTCTCCCTCCTTTCCTCAAGGGTATACATATTAAGCTGCTTTAGTCTCTCCTCATATGTCTTCTGGTGCAAACCCTGCACCATTTTGGTTGCCCTCCTCTGAACAGCCTCCACTCTGTTTATGTCTTTGTAGAGATGGGGTCTCCAGAACTGCACACAGTACTCCAGATGGGGTCTCACTAACTTTCTGTACAGAGGGATAACAACTTCCTGTTTTCTACTGTTTATGCCTCTCCCTATGCATCCCAGTATCCCCCAGCCCTCCTTACTGCCTTCTCACATTGCTTGCCCACCTTTAGGTCACCTGATATGACTACCCCCAGGTCTCTTTCAATTTTTGTTGTTGTTAGTATCTCACCCCCCATTGTGTACTCTTCCCCTGGGTTTTTGTTTCTCAGATGCGTTACCTTGCACTTCTTTGCACTGAATCTGAGCTGCCACATATTTGACCATTCCTCCAACCTTGCCAAGTCCCTTTTCATTCTTTCCACCCCACCTTGTGTATCAACCCTGTTGCAGATCTTTGTATCATCTGCAGAGAGACATACCTTTCCTTCCAGGTGCTCTCCAATGTCACTTATAAAGACATTAAAGAGGACCAGTCCCAGTACCGAACCCTGCGGTACCCTGCTAGTTACCCTCCTTTCTTCACTGTGGACTCCGTTTACTATTACCCTTTGCGTCCTGTTGTCCAGCCAGTTTTTTATCCATGCTACCACCTTGGGACCCACTCCAAGGCTGACTAACTTGTATATTAATCTTTGTGTGAGACTGTGTCAAATGCCTTGCTAAAATCTAGGTAGGCCATATCCACAGCCCCTCCCTGGTCTACTACTTTGGTCACCCAGGCAAAGAAATCTATTAGGTTCGTCTGACATGACGTTCCTGCTGTGAAATCATGCTGCTTTGGGTCCTGTGCCCCACTGGCCTCTAGGTACTCAACAGTTCTTTCCTTCAGAAGTGATTCCATAATTTTCCCTACCACTGAAGTCAAACTAACTGGTCTCTAGTTTCCTTCCTCTGCCCTGCTCCCACTTTTGTGAAGTGGAATCACATTTGCCCTTCTCCAGTCCTTAGGTACCACCCCATCCTCCCATGATTTGTTAAAGAGTCAGTGGTGTTACTAGTTCTACCCTTAGTTCTTTTAGAATTCTTGGGTGAATCCCATCAGGCCCCATTGCTTTGTCCACCCTCAGTTTCAAGAGTTCTTTCAAAACCCTTTCTTCTGTGAATGGACTGGTATCGACCACCCATTCAGAGTTTCTCTCCTGTTTGGTTTAGGTACCTCACCCTCCTCTTCCGTTGTGAATACTGAGCAGAAATATTTGTTCAGTATCCCTGCTTTTTCACTGTCACCCTCTGTCCACATTCCCTCCCCTTTATTGTCTCTGTATACATCCCCTGGTCTTTCTTTGCTCTCTAACATACCTATAAAAGGTTTTATCCCCCTTTGTAACAGAGTTGGCTGTCTTTTCCTCAGTTTATGCCTTTGCTATTCTGACTGCCTTCGCTGCCTCCTTCTGCTTTAACTGATAAAGTTCTCTGTCCTGTTTCTTCTGTGTTTCCTTATTTCCTGAATGCTATCCTTTTCTCCTTAACCGTCCCTGCCACCTCTTTTGAGAACCATAGTGTTTTTTTCCTTCGTTGTGTTTTGTTGATTTGCTTCACACAAAGGCTTCTTGCCTCTGCTCTGGCTGTTTTGATTATTCCCCATTGTTCCTCCACCCCTCCTTCTTGCCCGTTTGCTAGAGCTTTTCTGAGGCACTCTCTCATTTTCCCAAAGGCAGCCTTCCTAAAGTCCAATACTCTTGTTTTTGTATGGCTTGGCTCTGTGGCTGTGTTTATTGTGAACCAAACTGTTTGGTGGTCACTTGTTCCCAGATGGCTACCCACTTCTAAATCTGAGATCCTTTCTCCTTCCCCATTTGAGAGTACCAGGTCTAAGATTGCTCCCTCCCGAGTGGGTTCCAACACTAGCTGTCTGAGGCATGCCTCCTGTAGGGCATCAAGAATGACCCTGCTCTTGGATGTGCCTGCAGCAAAGGTACTCCAGTTAACATCTGGCATATTCAGATCCCCCATCAACAATATCTCCCCTTTTTCTGCCATTTTAAGAATGCCTTCTATCATTTCCTTGTCCATTTCCTCCCCCTGAGATGGGGGTCTGTACACAACCCCCATGTAGATTGTGGTGCCATTTCCTGTCTCCAGCGTGACCCATAGTGACTCATCAACTTCCTGTTTACTCTTTAGTTCTGTTGCTTTAATCCCTTCCCTTATATGGAGAGCTACTACTCCTCCTCCTCTTTTACCTACCCTGTCCCTCCTGTAGACTGTGCATCCTGGTATGTTGACATCCCATTCATGGTTCTCTGTGTACCATGTTTGAGTGACTGCCACAATATCCAGGCATCCCTCTTCCATCAAGGTCACTAGTTCAGGGAGCTTGTTGCACAGACTATGGGCATTGGTACTCATCACCTTCCATTTATTTTTTATGGTCTTACCCCTTTTAGCCCCATCCCTGTACTTACTGCCTTTTTCTGCATTTATCCCTGTCCTGCTCCCTACTGACTTCTCTATTTTGGTGTTTACCTCTCTAACTACTGTGTTTTGTGGGGGGAGGCCGGGATTTCCCTGCTGCTTTTCAGTGCCTCCCCCCTTGGCTAGTTTAAATGCTTGCCAATGAAGCATTTAAACCTGTCACCTAGGATCCTAGTTTCCCATCCTGGACAGATGCAGACCATCACGCCAGTATAAGCCTGCACCCCTCCAGGTGACTCCCCAGTCCCCAATAAAGCCAAAACCCTGAGCTCCACATCAGTTTTTCAACCATTCATTGAATCCCATGGTGTGGAATACCCTAGCGTCATCTTTGCCATAGACAGGCAGCACCTCCGAGAAGGTTACCATACATGCTACTTGTCTAAGGACCCTCCCCAACTCCACAAACTCCTTTTGCACCGCTCTGATCCCGTTCACAGCCAGGTCATTTGTCCCTAGGTGGACAATAACATCCATCTCCCTCCCTCGTGCAGCTGCTCCTGCGATCCTGAGGATTCGCTTCCTGTCCCTCCGAGCCGTGGCGCCAGGCAGGCATCTTACCTCCCTATCCCCTTCCTCCCCCACGCCTACCCCCCTAATGATCAAGTTCCCCAACAGGAGTTGTTTCCTTCCCCTGTGGGGTCTCGTGCCACCCTCCTGTGGGTCGCTTTTGTGGAGGTTCCCAGCATCCTCCTTGGACCCCACTGCAGGTGCCTCCATAGAGGAACCACTCTTTGCCAGAACAGCATATGAATTGTGGAACGGTACAGCTGGAGGGGTGCACCTCTGTTCCACCACCCCCCTCTCCCTCCCTGAGCCCACCTCGGTCCAACAGCTTCTCTTTCTTGGCAACCTCTGAGGTAATGGTGGTGGCCCTGGTGGTCCCTGGGTGGGGGAAGAGGTTTCACGAATCCTACCCAGGTCAGCTTGGAGACGGGCAACCTCCTCCCTCAGACCAGAGAGGTGCCTGCAAACAGGGCAGCATCGCAGCCTCCAGAATGTCTCCCGGAACACTGCTGCCCCACAGCCACTGCACTGCACCACTCTCATCTTGACTTATTTTGTGTCCCCTCTCCTGTGGCTTTGTATGCTTACTGTCTCCTCCCTCTATGTATTTTTACACTTACTTTCCTACTGCCTGTGTGCCCTTACAACTCTCACCCTTCCTGTTCTGGGACAGGAACTTCCTGTAGTCTTCAGTAGTCTCCTTCTTCCGTGCTTGGATTCAGACCTCCAGCAGCCAGGGAGGGGAGAAAGAGTTATTTTTTAGGTTCCTTCAAGGTTGATGAAACTAATGTGTCTCAGTGATCCTTCCCTTCCTACTGCCAAACAGGAAGTTCCTGTTGTCAGTCAGATCCAGTGGCTATAAAACTAGAACTGACTTTGGGTGACGGGGTAGGAAGAAGGGCAATTAGTAAATAATCTGTAGTTCTAGACTGCTGCTTCTTGCTCTGTAACCAAAGTTCTCCTCTCCAAAAAACAGCAGAAAGCTGTAATTGGAGACACCTACTTTTGTACTCCTAAGCTGCTAAGCCACACCCCCAATTAGAGTCACTCTCTGCTCTGACTCAGTAAATTAAGCTGATACAGCCCCCTTCCTCAGAGAAACGCACAGTGACTTTCTTTTTTTTTTTTTTTTTTTTTACTTAAATGATACCCTCTTCTTCTAATAAAGTATCTGTTTGCTTAATCCAAACAGGTACTGACTCCTGCTGAGATAGAAGTGATTTATCAGTAAAAAATCTGTAGTTCTAGACTGCTGCTTCTTGCTCTGAAACCAAAGTTCTCCTCTGCCAAAAAATGGCACCACAGCATGACTGCACCATGAAATCACCTGACTGGCGTCAGTGTGATGCTATATAAGGAGCAGTCCCCATGCCAGCCTTCCAGTTCTTTCCCGCCATCGACCTGCGCACATCGGACCTCGCAGGTAATGTTGCCTCAGTCGACCGCCTTTTTTGGATGTGTATTCCCAAAAAAATGTTAATTAATTTCTGTCATTAGTGTTTCCATTGTTCCTCATCTCCTTCTGGAGAGTTTTCTTTCAGGCCGCGGCTCCCTCGCGTAGGTGGCCTTTCTCTCTCTGTCTTGGACTCATGCTTTTTCTGGGAACTCTGCGGCCTACCAGGTTTTTTTTTTCTAGGCAACACGGACTCTTTGTCTGTCTCCCTGGATGGCCTCCATGGATAGGGAGCAGCAGTGAAGGCAGACCTTGTCGTCTCTGATGGGAGATTCTTCAGGCATCCTCAAGCAGAAGGGTCTGCGGGACAGGGAGAAACTCCCAGACTGGGACTGGTCTCCTTTGTGCCCACGGCCACCTAGTAGGGACCATGGGTGAGGAGAGGCCTTCCTCTTGTCTGGGAAGCGCACCTCAGGCCCAGCCCACTCCCGCTTTAGGGGAGTGACCATTGGGTTCTCCGCCTGAGTCAGGTTTGGTTCAGGCGGACGTCTCCAGTTCTCTGGGGACTCACCACTCTTGGGCCCTTCCTCTCTCTTGGGCCCAATCTCTGTGGTGAGGCTGGTAAGACACTCGGCGGTCCTACCAGTGGGTGCTCAGCCCCTGTTGGTAAGTTGCTTGGCAGCTCCTCCGGCAACCACCCACGCCTGCTGATAAGTCGTTTGCTGGCCCTCCCAGCATCTGCCCAGGTCCTGCTGATACGTCGCTCGCCAGCCCCACCGGCAAGCGCCCAGCCTTGGCTGATAAAGTCACTCGCTGACCCCTCTGGTGAGCGCCCAGCCCTACAGTAGCTGGTAAGTCACTCACTGGCTCCTACGGCGAGTGCCCAGCCCTAGCTGGTAAATCACTTCCCGGCCCCTTCAGTGACCATTCGGCTCCCGCTGATAAGTTGCTCACCGGCCCCTCTGACGAGCACCCAGCCCTAGCTGTTAAGTCACTCGCTGGCCCCACCAGTGACCACTCATCTCTTTCCAATAAGTCGCTCACCGGCTCCCACAATGAGTGCCCAGCTCCAGCTGGTAAGTTGCTCACCAGTCTTCCCCACAAGCGCTCAGCTGATAAGTTGGTCACTGCTTTCAACGGTGGCTGCTTAGCCCAGGCTGATAAGCCGCTTGCATTTGTTGCCAGCGAGTGCTCAGCCACGGAGCTTCCGTTGGGCCCCCATGTCTGGCCCGATGTCATCCCTCTGAATCAGCACCCACTACCACTCTGGCAGCAGCCACCCGGTTGGGGTTACCCCTCCAGGGAGTTCTCCCTTCCAGTGTTTGCGGTGGTCCCCGAACTGTGGTGTGCTATGAGCGCTGTTGGAAGGGGAGCGACCACCCGCTGGTTTTTACCAAACCCTGGTGCCAGTTCACCTTTCCCCACCTCTCTCTCAGGACTCCCAGGTCCCTACACCTCGGACTCCCCCTTCTGGGCCTTTTTACTCCCCCCCCCAGAAATCCACGGGTTTCTCGGGGTGGACGTTGGATTTTTCCCATGCAGGTTCGACATCAAGTCTGACTTTGTTAGGCGCCCAGAACCTACTGGGGCCCCCATCAGACTTTCAGGCTCTGACATCAGAGCCTTCGTCAGGTGTTCCCATGCAGGGTTTCCCATGATGGGCTCCCCCCTTTCGGGTCTCTACTGGAAGAGTTCCCGATGCTGGGGTTCTGACATTGTCTCTTAACGCTGGGTTTTCCCTCTTCTTCATTGGTTTACCCGGCCCCAGGTTCCAAACCACCAGGGATTCTGACATCGGGTTCATCTTTCTCCAGGTTTTCCGAAGTCAGCCTCCCCAATGTGAGATCCTGCACCTCCACCTTCCCAGCCGAAGGTGGGTTTGCCACCCATGTTTCAGTTTTGGTAGAACTAGACTGACAGGCAGTACAGTCTAGTGTTTTCCATGCACCAATTTGCAAACATTATTTTGCCTGGGCCAGGGGCCCTTTTCTCATTTTATGCTGGTTGGTCAGGCTCCTTCCTCAGATGCCCGACTCAGATCAGGAGGTTTGGCACCAGTTGCACCAGGTTTTGGGTCTGGAGACGGGGACCCTAATTCTTCGCTGGGCTCTGTCTCCAATCCAGAACTCCTTGTCAGTCTCAGAGCCCCGTACCAGGTGGCCCATTTGGTGGTCTACCAACGTTCATTCTGGGCCTGCTCAAACCCTAATTCGATTCCTACCAAATTTGGAGACATAATCCTAGATTGCGCACACCGTTGCATGGCAGAGATCTCTTGCCACCACGCCCTCTGGGCCATATGCGTTGCAGCTGAGGCTTCTATTAGGAGAACGGCAGTGGCAGTCCGCTTCCACAGACAGTCAGGGTTATGGTTTTCGGGTCTGGCACAGGAGGTCAAATTGGCCACACTGGACGTTCCCTTCATGGGTATGGTTGATTTTGGTTGTGATGTGGAGGACATCACTACCGGCTTGCAGACTGTGGGTCAGATCTTGCATCTGGTGAGCATGATGCTTCGCTCTGGACACAGGTTGAAGCAGTCCTTATCATCCACAGTGATGTCAGGCCAAGCGGGGACCCACCAGACGTCTGCTCACTCATCAGCCTACCCCAAGGGCAGCCACTCCTCCGACTAAAGTGTACTGTTCCTCCAGGGGAGCCACACCAGTACCTTCTGCAGACCCTGTCTCGCAGCTGTGGCCCCTGCCTCTGCCACCAGCTCAATTGAAACCAGTCGGGGACAGATTCATAAACCACCTCTCAGGCTGACAGGTGATCACAACTGACTCTTTGGTCCTTTCGCTAGTCTCTTAAGGCCGTTCTTGAGAATTCCTGGAGGGTCCACCAAGACACCCTCCAGGTCAGTCTCTCTTCCCAAGAAATCACTTTCTGCTCATAGGGGCAGGGATCAGGGCTCTTCTGGAAAAGTCAGCAATAGGGTTCATCTCTGTTTATCAGGTGGGCAGTGGCTTTTTACAACCCCATCAAGGGACAGCCTCCTGGTCTCCCTGTCCTAGACCTTGGACTGGCTTCCTCAGGTGGGCGTTATGGGGTATTACCCCAAGTACCACCTCACCCTGTCCCAGTGTCTCTATTTCACTGGTGTGATGCCAGACATGCTTCAGGGTCGAGTATTCCTCCCATCTCTCGAGGGATGGTCTGCTGGCCTCCCTGTCTACAATCCTGGCCCTTTTTTGCCAGGTGGGTATCACGGTGAACTACCCCAAGTCTCACCTTACTTCTTCCCAGTGCCTCCAATCTATTGGAGCTGTGCTGGGCACAGTTTGGAGCAATGCTTTCCTCCTGTTGGACAGAGCGGAAACCTTACAACAGCAGGTCAAACAGGTGGCATCCAGTCACTAGACTTGGGCCCAGTTAGTTTTACGCCTCCTGGGCCTGACAGCAGTAGCTTTCTCCAATGTACCCCTTGACAGGCTCCACATGTGGATCGCACAGTGGACACTACGGGTCCAGTGGGACCAGAGGTCAGACGGCCTGGATCTCCGAGTCCTTGTGTCCAGTTCCATGCAACAGGATCTCTTATGGTGGCAGGATCTTAACAGTCTCTGCCAGCTGGTTTCTTTTTCAGCCTATCCCCTCTGGTCCAGATCCTGATCACAGATGCTTCCAGCAAGGGCTGGGGCGCTTCTCTTTGGGGACCGCAGAACACAGGGATCCTGAGCTTAGTGGGAGCTCTTCCTGCACTTCATCGTGCAGGAGATGCAAACTGTGCTGTACACCCTTCAGGCCTTCCAGCCCTTTCTCCTCCTGGGTCCACTTCTTGTCTAGATGGATGGTATGTGCGTGGTGTGGTACCTGAACAAACGGGGGTATACAGCTGGGCAGTCCAGCACGATCTCCAGCTGAAGGCAGTGCATGTCCCAGGAGTCCACAGCACCCTAGCAGGCAGTCTCAGACACACTCAGGCAAGAGCACACGAGTGGGTATGGCTGCAGTCAGTGGTCGGAAGGCATCTTCAATCTTTGGGGCCGCACAGACTTATATCTGTTTGCCTCCCCATACAACACAAAACCTCCCAGTTTCTGCTCGTTTGTTCCCAGGCATGGTGTTTTCCGGTGAGACGCGCTGTCTCTTTCTTGGACAGGGAGGTTCCTCAATGCCTTGTCTCACTTCCTGCTATTACAGAGGGTTCTTCTGAAGCTGTGGGTGGAAGGGTCTCACGTGATTCTGGTAGCCCCTTACTGGGCTCATGAAATTTGTTTCCCTCTGCTGCAGCTACTGGCCGTGGATCCTATGATTCCTCTCCCCTCTGTCAGGACTTTCTGACTCGGGAGCAGGGCAGGCTGATCCATCCGGGACTAAAATCCCTTTACTTTTATGTGTGGCACCTTCAGTTATAGCTGCTTCACGCTATGGGTTTTCTGCCAGAGTCTTGCGAAGCCCAGAAAGCATTCAACACAAACTATTTGTGTGATGAAGTGGAAAAGGTTTTCCATATGGGCACCCTCCGAAAGTTGGGATCCTTTTTCCTGCCTGGTTCCTTAGGTCATGGGGTACCTGCTTCATCTCTCAGACCTTGGACTCAGCTATTCCTCACTGAAGGTGCATTTGTTGGCCTTTCCTGCCTACCATGTTCCAGTGGACAGCAAAATCCTGGCACAGTTGGAGGTTCCCATATCTTTTTTGAAAGGAATTCTCCACTTGAAACCCCTGGTTCGGAACCATGTGGGACCTGAGCTTCATTCTTGAGAAACTCACTTTGCCTCGGCCACGAGTTGCAACCTGCACTATATTTCCTGGAAAGTGCTCTTTCTGGTTGCCATTACTTCTGCTCGAAGGATTTCCGAGCCTCAGGCCCTGATGTGTAAGGAGCCATATTCGATTTTACACAGAGACCGTGTAGATCTGCATACAAATCTTAAGTTTCTACCAAAGGTGGTTTCTTAGTTTATTTTGACTCCGACCATACACTTGCCAGTGTAGTGCCCTGAGCATTCCAATCAAGGAGAGGCAATTCTGCACACTAACGGTGTGCACAGAATTTTTGCATTGCTACACTAATCGGACAAAGCCAGTCTGACCGGCAGATCAGTTGTTTGTTTTCTTTGCGCCCAAAGAGAGGGCGTTGCAGTTAGAAATAGTGTTTGTCCAAATGGTTGACAATCTGCTTTTTGTTTTAGCAGAAGTATAACAAATCTCTTCCAGAGGAAGTCAAGGGACACTCAGCAAGAGGCATGGCTGCATCTATTACTTGTTTTACAAATGTTTCTGCCACAGACATTTGTGCACCTGCTACTTTAGCCACACTTTCACCTAACACTATAGTCTGGACATTGCCTGTAGACGCAGGGCTGACTTTGGACTAGCTGTCCTTCCGGGCATTTCATAAATCCCTGCCTACTGCAGACCTTTCCTGCCTCCCATGTTTCAGACCTTGTCTGTCCCACTGCTTGGGATTGAGTCCTCAAGATTATTACCTACTGCAAGAGCCTCTCGAAGTAAGATAGTACAGTTATGTAAGAACTTACCGTAACAGTAGATCTTCGAGAGAGACTCTTGCAGTAGGTAACTTTTCCCCCTCTCACCTGCTGCCTGCTTCTGCTGCTTCTTTCTAGCCTATTTTTGGCTCCAGGAGCCCCTCCTTTTCTCCTGTCACACCCTTTTTCCAGTCTCAGGCAAGAGAACTGGGAGGTGGACACGAAGACTGCCCCTTATATAGCGTGTCACTGACGTCAGTCAGGTGACGGGGCAGATCCCCGCCAGACATTGCTAGCTAAAGTTTTCTGTGTGGTCCTAGTGCCTGTGGGCTTAGTCCTCAAGGTTATTACCTACTGCAAGAGCCTCTCTCGAAGATCTGCTGTTACGGTAAGTTTTTACCTAACTGTATTTTCTCTCCCATCTGTATCCATCCATGTTTGTCAGTCTTTCTCTGTGGGCCTGTCTACCTACCTATGTACAAACAGTATCTGTCTGCATAACTATTAGTCTGTTATCCTATCTCCATCTATATCCATTGATCGTTCTGAGTGTTCATCTGCCTGCCTGTCTGCTAGTGTGTCCGTCTGTTTACAGACAGTACTTGTCAGTCTGTGGTTCAGTATTTCGTTCTGACTCTCAATCCATGCATTCTTCTGCCATTTAGTCTGTCTGTCGAAACTAGGACAAAGTGATATCTGTAAATCTCACTTTTTGGGGCTGGTTCCATGATTTTCTTAAAAAGCCACAAAACTCCGCTGGTGAAATTGCAATTTTAGGCTGCCTGCATCTCGACTGTCCTTTAAGCAAGAAATATGTCAGTTGTCATGCACACACTCACACCCTAGGGCTAAGAGCCTTCCAAACCTGGTGACATTCAAATAAGTAGTCTTAAAGTCACAGGGGCTTTACATCTCAGTTTATGTAGCTGCAAGATGTCAAGAAACTACCTAGAATACTTGGCAGCTTATAAATCATCCACACTTTAGAGCTAAAGACCTGACTTTTGTTACGTGTACCCTTTGTTGCAGGCTAAAAGGAAATTGCCAAATTTGCTGACATTTCTGCAAGAAATTTTAATGTTACAAGTGGCCCTAATCTCACAGTTCACGTGTTTGAGAAGATACATGAAATGTTCCCAAATATTTGGCTAGTTTCTTGGCCACCCTTAGAGACAGAGTCCAGTAAACTAGTATGTTTACCCTTTGTTGCACTATCTGCAAAAGATGGTGAACATCTGTAGACGTAAAGCTACAGGGACAAATTCCTATTTGTGACATTTCACGTAAATGTTCCAAAATTATTGCATCATTTTTATAAGAATTTTTAATTCTGTGCAAATTACGCTGGAAGAATTTTAATTTCCCACGGCACTAGTATCTGTCTGTCTGTAAGAGCAGTATTGCACATGAGGAGGAGATCGCAAGTCAGTGTGCAATTATGCCTCTTTTTTTACTACTAGGATTTTGTAAGGCAGCGATTCTGACACAGCAGTCCCCTGCCAGACTTCAGGCTACATCTTGTGAATGCAGCTTCTGTGTGTGCCATCACCCAGGGCCTAGGACTTCAAATGTACTCACACATGCCATTTTTGGGGTGCCGGACAAGTACTGTATGCGCTGGCTAGTTTTTCTGTTCAGTTGTTGTACGGTTATTCAAATCCCTATGTCTAGCAGCATGCTAGCATCACTCTGTAAGTCTTGAAAATACAAAGCTTCGCAAAACTTGGTGGGGTGGTTTGGGCTCAGCAGTTTTCAGAGGGTCGAAATGATGTTCTTTGTTACTGACAAATAATGTAAGGCTTACTAAAACAAAGTCTTATGAGAATAAAGCACTTCATCGAGGATATCTCCTCCATTGGGCTTTGGAACTGTACGCCATCAGTATCAGGACCACTCCGGAACTTTTGCCAGCTGGGGGCCTCCCACGATGACATGCAACATCGTCTCCTATATAATCGTGGGAGGCCCCCGTTTCTCCTCAGTCCTTTCTTTCTCTGTCAGCCACCTGTCAGATGTGCAGTGAAAAAAGAATGGCGTCATTTTCTTCAACTTTATTATTTTCTAACATTGTATTTCTATTTTCGATGTCCTTTAATGTTGTCAACAAAAGAATCGTTTTTTAGGTTCTGTACCCGGGGTTACAAGATCTACAAGGGTGAGGCTCACAGGGTCTGTTTTGGCTGTTTGGGCCTGTCCCACAACATCAGCGCCTGCAAGTTCTGACGGGGATTCAACCAGGCCACCAGGAGACACTGAAAGAAGGCTGTAGAAACCTTCAGCACTATTAAGGCCATGGGAGCTCAAGAAAGGCTGCAGGCTCCAAGCTGGCTTTTCCCTCTCGCTTAACTGCATCTGGGAAGGACACTCCCCAGCATTCAACAATGTTTTATTGAGGGCTAAGGACAAAGACAAGGATAAATCACTGTTGAAGTCCTCCTCTTCCAGTCATCACCACAGGCTTAAGGATGAGTCTCATACTTCGCCGGTGAGGCTGAGGTCCCCACTGAAACATAGAAACATAGAATGTGTCAGCAGAAGAGGACCGGTAGGCCCATCTAGTCTGCCCTGTTTTCCCTGTCTGTCACTACATCCTGGACTCTGCTTGGTCCCAGGTGTCCCTCCCTCCTCCCTTACTTCTATTTATTACACCCATGTGACTATCCCGTGCATGTTTGAATCTCTCCACTGTCTTTCCCCATCACTTCTGGTAGGTTATTCCAGGTGTTCACACCCCTTTCTTTGAAGAAGTATTTCCTTACATCCCTATTAAAATCCTCCCCCCCCCCGAAGCTTCATAGCATACCCCTGTGTTTTGATGCCCTTCCTCTTGTGAAAGAGACTCCCCTCCTGCACCTTGTTCACCCCCATGAGGTACTTTGGTCTCAATCATGTCCTCGCTTACTATTCTCTCCTTCAGAGAGCACATGTTGAGCTTTGGCAGCCTATCCTTGTATGGTTTCTCGTGCAACCTTGCACATTTTAGTAGCCCTCTTCTGAACTGCTTCCACCCTGTCAGTGTCCTTGCAGAGGAGCAGCGTCCTGAACTGGACAGAGTACTCCAGGTTGGGTCTCACAAGTGAACAAAACAGAGACAACCTCCTTTGTCCTCCTAGAAATCCCCCTCCTTATGCTCCCCAGTACCTGGTTCATTTTTTAAATTTGGTATTTGCTTCTGAAAAAGCTAAACTGCTTATTATTTAATAGTCTTAGCATTTTTTTCATTGTTTTATGTATGCTGTTGCCACCTAAGGGAACCAAACTGCATTTTTAAACTAAATTTAGAGCCACTTTGGGGGGGTGTGGCGGGCGGCAAACATGGCAGATGGCCTTTCGGCTCCTCGGGACTACCGTTATGTGTCGCATTAGCAGCTAATAAGTATGCGTTAAAACCAGAGCTTGATCATTATTCTGCTCCTCCACGATGGCGCTGGAAACAAAAATAAACAAGCGAAACTGCAGTTTAACTCCCATCAACCCAGACAGAGCATGGGTGAGGCACACAGTCCCAGACTGCTGGACCCTGAGCCCAAGTGCGTGGGAGATCAGCAAGAACCCAGCATGGAGACCATCATCAAATCCTTAGCCAGAGTTCCATCCACACTGCTGCAGATGCAGCACGAGATGAAAGCTACTTTTGAGAACATCACGGCACAGCTTCCCCATCTACAAACTGTGGTTACTGGTCTTTCTGAGACATCAGCAATGCATTTCTCCCAGATTTCAGAACTCGAGCACTGGGTAGGAGAGCTGGCGGACTCATGTGCAGGGGTTTCTGCAGAGCAAAACGGGCTCTTAGCTTCCCTGGCTGAACTAAAAGACAATATAGACAAGCAAGAAAACTGCTCACGGCGCTCCAACATAAGAATTATTTGGCTCCCGGTGGGCACTGAAGGCCGGAACCCAAATACAAGGCTGCACCGCTGGCTGGTGGAACAGCTAGGCCTCTCGGAGGACTGTACGGCCTTTGAAATTGAGAGAGACCACCAGTTGGGCCCTCCTCTGAAACCAGGAGAACGGCCGTGCCACTGCCTGATAAAATATCTCCAATATACCGATAAGGAAACTATACTGCAGAAAGCTAAAAAAGCTAGCCCCATCTCTTTTGGAAATAGAATAGTATATATTTACGAAGACTACAGCGGGGATCTTCAGAATTGGCAGCAAAAATTAAACCAAGTTAAAAACAAGTTACACCACCTTGGTTGGACATTTGCCTTCATGTATCCAGCTTGCCTGCGGGTTGACAGACCAGGCCAGAGTCCTCGGTATTTTACGTGCCCTAAAGCAGTGGAGAAGTGGATCAAAGAGGAGGAGACCAGGAGGGAGAAGGTGCAACCAGGCCCACCTTGAACTCTGTACATTTATTGCTGAGTAAGTGAAACTCTTTTTTTTTTTCTTCTCATCTTCCTGGGGCTCTTATGTCCTCCTCGTACGGAGGGGCTCTGTACTTCAATATATGGGGATTACCTGGAGCGGAGAGATGCAGTGTACTTGCCGGTCTATGACTAGGGGGTTCTTCTTCTGGTTTCTTCTAATGCTGGGATCTCACCCTCTTATGTGATACCTCCTGACCATGTCTGGGGACATGGGTACCAGCAGGATGGATGTCCATCATCCTCAATCTAGCATCACCTGTTTCAACGATCAGGGCCTGTGTGGTTTTGCAGGCCTTGCTATTTGTGGCCAGGTATGGGCTCACGGGTCGCTTGGCTTTCTGTGGGAGGAATAAGTAGTATATGAAAGTACCCTGATCCAACGCACACACTTTCAGTCCCTGGATTATGGGTTTAGGCGGGCTATGAAAATAATATTTGGCTGAATGGCTCCAACTGGAGATTTGCTTGTGTTTACCTTTATGATTTAAACTTCATGCTGTATACTGAGATATATGGAGTCTAAGCTGGTATGGCCCTAGAATCCTGCCACTCAGTACTACTATACAAGATTGTAAGATATTTATTTCTAGGCCTACTATTTGCTCCAGGTGCTCGTGACATCAGTCCACCAGGCCTACCCAACCATGTCTGGGGGCACGGGTATCAGTAGGGTTGTCAGCTCCGGAATTGGCTCACTTGTTCCATGCACTTGCCTGGCCCTTTGAAGCTCCCCTGGACATGTTGTAAGGCAGTTCCCTGCATCTTTCACACCACTCGGACTAAAATGTATACGTGATACGCTCACCTTTGTTATTGCCACATCGGTTGACTTTTAATGTGTTCTGAACTTACTGTTTAAGTCCTCATAGCTCTGGTTTTGTTATTTTTGACCTTAGCTTATAGCTGTTATAATCTTTGACTTTTACTAAATTCGGTGTCCCATCTTTTCAGTGTTAAATTTATGGTGGGCCTTCAGTTCACCTTCTGCCTGCTGTTTGCAGTGGGAACTCTGGCGGGCATCAGTCTGCCCATGGGGGGGGCTCAGTTGTCCACGTTGGACCTCATTTATGTGGGGAGGGCCAGCACTGAGTCTGGCAGTTTGGGGGGTGTTTGTCAAGTAGGGTAGGAGGGAGGGCATGGGACTGGGGGATGGAGTCGGTCTGCTCCGGTTGTCGCGGGGGCTTGCTGGTGGAGCCAGTCTGGTGGTACCTTTGAACGCTGTCTTCAGTGACTACCTTGAGTTGCCTCCTGGCACGGCATTGATTCTGTGTGACAACGGCAGCAAGTTAGGGATTTTGGTATGGAGTTTTATAGGTGGATTCTATGGGGGGATTGTGGGGGGTTGTTTGGATTGATTTCTTATAAAATTTTGGGGAAAAATGGTTCTAGGGACATGGATATGTTGTTCATCCACACTGTCTGACAGGTTCCTTGCCACTTTGAATCTTGCCGGAAGGTCTTCAAGCTGGCTCCTCCCACCCACCTGGGTGGTAAAACTCTTGGCTCCGCCCCATGACGCCAGATCTTCCTTACCGCTTGGAAGCTCAGGTTCCCTCCTTAACGCTCTGCGTGATAGACTAGATCTTAATTCTTCAGTTCATCCGAAACTCGTTAAAGTTTTCAAGACTTCAGTCTTCCTTTTCCCTCGTGGCTGCGATGGATAAATCGACTCCCGGTTTTTGGCGGTGCCCTTGTGGGCAGAAGATATCCAGGACGGACCCTCACTCCACGTGCGTCTACTGCCTCGGCCTAGAACACGACCCGCAGGCCTGCGAGTCTTGCGGCCAGTGTCCTGGAGGACCGCACTGCCCGGTTAAAGCTAGGGTGCCCCGAGAAGCGCTACCCGCCAGTAAAGTCAAAGGAGGCCCATTGGGCAGTTACCGTGGCAGCTGGCTCGGCTGAGCAGCTCGAGCAGATGATCGCCCTCGAGGAGGAGGCGGCCCAGGCTGCATCTTCCTCCTCCATGATCGCAGCATTTATCCTGCTCTCTTTGGGTACCTCGTATTCGGCTTCGTTCAAGGAGCTTTGCCAGTCCCTTTCCGCGAAGGGAAGGGGGCCATCGGGACACTCCTCTCGGTCCAAAAAGAAGGATTCTAAGGGTAAGTCCCAAAGTCGGCATTTGTGAGAGCAGGAGAGGTCCCCTTCCCCGGACAGCCGACTGTCGACTTCGGTCGAGGTTGCGGCTAAGGCCGCTGGCTTCATGGCATCCCCGTCAGGCCAGCCGGCCGAGACACCCATCGACGCGATCGAGATTTTTCTCGACCTGTCGGACGGGCTGTCGACTGGTGAAGCCGACAACCCTTCTTCACCGGTTCCCCCGGTGGAGACCGAGGATCTGCCTGTGTCCCCGGTGCAGCAGTCCCCAGTTAAGGTGTCCGAGCCGAGGGAAGAGTGGGTGTCCCCCAACCCTTCCCAGGCCCATCCTCAGAAACACCGAGGATCTCGGTCTCAGACCTCTTCTCGGTCCAGTCGATCCCGCCGACATCAGCAGTCTTGGTCTCGGCACCGAGGTAAGCGGCGCCGCCAATCGTCCTCGTCTTCCTCCTCGGAAGAGGAGAGGCTTTGGCACAAATTGCATCGACGCTACGAGGACCTGATGTGGCAGCAGTTACTTTTGTCCGGGAGCAAGTCGATGCCGTCCCCGGCCATCAAGTGGCTGTCACCCGAGCGGCCGAAACAACCCCTCGCTGCAGTCGAGATGCCCAAGCCTGGGCTGGTTGTTCGGCCGAAACCTGCTGCCCCACCGATTGTGGTGGAACCTCCGCCTCCACAACCGAAATCGGGGCGCCGACCACTGACTCTCGGTCGGGTCAAGGCCTGCCGCACAGGTTGTCGGTCACCCTCACTCCCAACCGTCCTCAGCAGGTGGAGGGTGGCTCAGGCCCTAGGCAGCTCTTCGCGGACTACTCAGAGTCCGATGATGACTCATCCTTGTTTTCCAGGCTGGTTGACCTGGAGTCCTCCGGGGGTCAGTCACTGGACAAAAGCCCATCGTCCTTAATGGGTTTGCTTCGGCTCATCCCGGAGTCCACTGGGATGCAGCTCGAGCCTGAATCGAAACAGGCCATGTATCCCCTGATGGAGATACTGGACCAAGGGGATTCACCCACGGAGGCCTTTCTGGTGACTGAGGCCATCGTAGGCCCAGCCTTGGAGCTTTGGCAGCTGCCTGCTTCCTGTCCTGTGCCCTTGGCCAGAATGGCCAGGAAGTATGCTGTCCCTACCGGCTCTTTGCCCGGGTTTTTGGAACACCCCTCTGCCAAGGGGTTGGTCACCGACAGCGTCTTCCGGCGTTCTGGGAACGCTAGAGATGTGGACAAGCCCCCAACAAGGAGTCCAAAAAGCTGGACTATGCTGGGCGCAAGGTGTATGCTGTGTCCTCCCTTGGCCTCCGCCAGGCCAGCGCGGCCGTGCTGATGGCACACTTCTCCCACACCCTTATGGGCTCCCTGGATGAGGTGATCCCTCATCTGCCGGCCGACCTGCAGACCACGGTCCGGCAGGTTCGGGACCAGGGTAGGGCGGTGGCGAAGCAACAGCTCCAAACAGCTCTGGACATAGGAGACTCCTATGCCAGATCGGTTGCGGCCGTGGTGGCCATGCGCCGCAGAGCATGGCTGAGGATATCCACCTTCACGGCGGATACCCAGCACAGACTGGCAGACGTCCCCTTCTTGGGAACCGACCTCTTCGGCCCTGGAGTGGAAGGTCACCTCCAGCGGATCGAGAAGTCCAGTGCCACTCTGGACTTGGTCACCTCCGCCCAGAAGGACAAAGGCCGCCGACAGCAGCAGCACAAGTCCTTTCGCCCTTCTGCGCCTGCGGCACATCCAGCCCAACAGCACCAGCACCAGGGTCAGCAGGCTCACGCTTGGCATCCCAAACCCAAGCCCGTGGCTTCCTCTAGTAGGAAGCAGGGAGGTAAAGGCCCAGGAGGTCCTTGGCGGTCCCTCCTCCAAGCCTGCCCAGTGACGGGTTGAGGGTGTCGCCTCAGCCTTGTCACTCCCCTGGTTCCCCCATGGGGGGGGCAGCTCCGCCACTTCCTTTCCGCCTGGTCCGCTATCACCACGGACTGCTGGGTGTTGGAGGTGGTAGGAAAGGGCCTGCCTCTGGAAGTCGAGCAGGCTCCACCCTTTCGAGCCGTCGCCACTACAGGGTCCGCAGCCTCATTGTCGGCCCGCCGAGCCGATAGTGCCCTGCTTCTCGAAAAAGGGGTGATCAGGAAGGTGGCGGATCCCCTCCAGACCCGGGGTTTGTGTCCAGGTATTTCCTGGTCCCAAAACGGATGGGGGGCTGGCGTCCCATTCTTGACCTGCACGACCTGAACAGGTTCCTAAGGTCTCGGACCTTCAGGATGGTCACTCTGGCTTAGATTATCCCATCCTTGGAACGAGGTGTGTGGTTCTGTTCCCTGGACCTTCAGGATGCATTCTTTCACGTCCCAATCTGTCCTTCACATCAGAGATTCCTCCGTTTCAGAGCGGAGGGATCCTTCTACGAGTTCCGGGCCATGCCCTTCGGCCGCTCCTTAGCTCCCAGGGTCTTCACCAAATGCATGGCAGTGGTGACAGCATTCCTGCGGCGCTGGAGGGTCCGGGTGTACCCCTACCTGGATGACTGGCTGATTGCAGCCCCCTCCAGAGCGGAGGAGGAGTGGTCCAGAGATCTGGCCCTCCAGATTTGCTCTCAGATTGGCCTCCTCATCAACGAGGCCAAGTCAGAACTCATGCCAAAGCAGGTGATACATTTCATCGGGGCAGAGCTCGACTGTCTTCGAGCCAGAGCATGGCTCCTGGTGGACAGGGCCGAGGTTCTTTCCTCCTTTGCTCAATCATTTCAGATTGGGCAATCGCGCCCTACCCGGGACTTCCTGGGCCTCTTGGGCCTCATGGCGGCCTGCACCAGCGTGGTCCATTGGGCCCGTTGGTACATGCGCCCTCTTCAGTGGGGACTGGCCAGTCAGTGGTCACAGCACTTCGATCCGTTGGATCAGCTAGTGACAGTGACCCAGGGGATGTGGAACGCTGTCCAGTGGTGGACCGTTCCGGCACATCTGCAGGAGGGCATCCCATTTGTCCGCCCCGAGCCAATGGTCTCTCTATCGACCGATGCCTCTCTGATGGGTTGGGGCGCCCATCTGGGGGAGCACAGAGCGCACGGCCTCTGGTCCCCTCGGAGTCCCGATGCCACATCAACCTGCTGGAGCTCGAGCGGTTTGTCTAGCCCTCACCGCCTTTGCTCCGTCTTTCTGAGTCAAGTGGTTCCAGGTCCAGACGGACAATACCACGACCATGTACTACCTAAACCGGGCCTGGGACGACTCCATGCTTTTGTGCAGGGAAGCTCTCCGCATTTGGTCACTCGTGTGCAGCCTGGAGGCGGATCTCCTTGCCATCCATGTGGCAGGAGCCTCCAACACATTGGCCGATGCCCTAAGCCAGGTAGGGGCTGCGTCTCACGAGTGGTCTCTCCTGCTGGAGGTAGTACAAGATCTCTTCTCCCACTGGGGCATGCCTCAGGCAGACCTGTTTGCCTCCAGGGAGAATGCGAAGCTGAGACTGTTCCATGCCTGCCCCCCTCAGCAGGGCTCGCTGCAGGGGGATGCCTTCTTGAGGCCGTGGACCCTGGGCCTCTCCTACGCCTTTCCCCCATTTCCCTTGATCCACAAGGTGCTTCTCAAGGTGAGGAAGGACAAGGCGCAGGTGATTCTGGTAGCCCCAGACTGGCCCTGCCAGTTCTGGTATCCAGATCTCCTCAGTCTCAGCTCCAAGCTCCCGAGGCGGCTTCCAGCCTGCCTGGACCTGATCTCAGTCAATCAGGGGACGGTATTCCATCCGGACCTTAATCCCTGCACCTGAGCGGCCTGGTTCCTGAGCGGCTAGAGTTCCAGGCCTTGGGTCTTTCCGACGAGGTCTTCAACGTCATTGAGGCGTCCCATTAGGAGTCGACCAGAAAATGCTACGCCTTCAAATGGAAGAGATTCTCCATTTGGTGTAAGGGCAAGGGCCTGGACCCTTCCTTCTGTTCCTTGGCAAGCATTCTGAACTATCTGTGGTCCCTTTCTCAGCAAGGGCTTCGGTCAACGTCCCTTAAGGTGCTCCTGGCAGCCATCTCTGCTTACCGGGCGCGAGCCGGGAAGCAGTCGGTGGCACAGGAGAAGGTGGTCGGGCGCTTTTTCAAAGGCCTTGATCACATATCCCCTCCGGTGCGAGAACCTCCACCTCCGTGGGATCTACTGCTGGTATTGGCTAAGCTCATGGGCAGGCCATTCCAACCGATACACAGGTGTGACATCTCTCACCTGTCGTGGAAGACCGCCTTCTTGGTGGCTATCACGTCAGCCAGAAGGATGGGAGAGCTCCAGGCGCTTTCCATTGAGTCTCCTTATCTGATCTTCCACAGGGACAAGGTTGTCCTGCGCCCCCAACCGAAATTCCTTCTGAAAGTGGTGTTGGAGTTTCACCTTAACCAGGTGTTGACTCTGCCGGTGTTCTACCCCAATCACACCTCAGAGGCCGAATATAGGCTCCATACTTTGGACCCTAGAAGAGTGCTCGCTTATTATAAGGAGCAGATGGCTGAAGTTCGGGGAGAGGTTTGCCAGCTGTTTGTCACCTACGCTGAAGCCGCACCTGGCAGACCTGCAGCCAAGCATATGATAGGCAGGTGGGTCACCTCCTGCATAGATCTCTGCTATAGGTTGGCGGGCATGGAGCCTCCCAGAGGGATAAGAGCTCATTCTACCCGCCATACCACTGCATCGGTGGCTGCTTCCAGGGACGTCCCTATCCAGGAAATCTGCAGGGCTGCTACCTGGAAGTCGTGCTGACGTGCTGACACCTTCATCACCTACTACCACATCGAACTTGAGTCATGCCGGAATGCTGGTTTGGGGGCCTCTGTTCCCCAGTCTTTATTCCCTAAGTAGGGGGTGTGCGCCTTGCCTCCCTCCTCCCGGAGAACTGCTAGGAGTCTGCCAGACAGTGTGGATGAACAACATATCCATGTCCCTAGAAATACAGGTTACTCGCCTTCAATAGGAGTTCTAGAATGATGTGTTCATCCACCGACCCGCATTTTCCCAACCGACAACCTGGCTTCCAGCGGGCTAGATCTGGTGTCATGGGGCGGAGCCAAGAGTTTTACCACCTGGGTGGGTGGGAGGAGCCAGCTTGAAGACCTTCCGGCAAGATTTAAAGTGGCAAGAAACCTGCCAGACAGTGTGGATGAACAACATATACCATTCCTAGAACTCCTGTTACAGGTGAGTAACCTGTATTTCTAGATGTGCATCTTTCTCATACAGTTAGTGCAAGGAGTATTCATGTAGCAGATAGCTGTGGATGATGACAATAGATATGTGTCCTGGAACATAAATGGCCTTAAATCTATCTTAAAATGTAGGAAAGTCTTGGCAGAAATTCAAAAGGTAAAGGGGCAAATAGTGCTATTGCAGGAGACTCATTTCTCTCCCACTGAGGCCCAGAAAACAGCCAAATTTATGGGGGGCACATGGGTATCGGCTACTTTTTCGTCAAAGTCGCTGGGAGCCTTGATCTGGATCCCACGGGGAATGCAGGTCCAGGTCCTGGAGAGTGTTGTGGACCAGGCGGGGTAGGTATGCCCTGTCTAAAGTGAGCATAACGGGTAAAGGAGTTTTCTTGATTGGTTCAATTTATGCCCCAAATATTGAAAACCCAGGCTTCTTTCCAAAGCTGGCCTTGGACATGTTTTATTGGGAAGGGCCCTGGATTTTGGGAGGGGATTACAATTGTGTCCTAGACATCATTTTGGACTGCTCCAATAAACTCCTGGTGCCCAAGTCATAGAATGCGAAGGCCTTAGAGGAGCTACAAGCCGAGTTTGATTTCACTGATGCATGGCGGCACGCCAGCCCTACGGGGTGGGACTACAGTTTCTTTTCACATGTGCACCACTCACATGCCAGAATTAATAGAATTCTGGTTTCCAGATCCCTGTTGGGAGTGGGGGAAGCAACCTATCTCCCGATCCTAATCTCGGATCATGCAATCCATTATATCAGTTTAAAGGAGATTGGGGAACCCAAGGCACCAAGCAATGGAAACTTGACCCACTCCTCCTTAAAGACCAGGAATATATACATTTTTTGAATGGGTGTATTCAGGAGTATCTCCAACTAAATGTCAGAGGGGAGACAAATCATGGGATCAGATGGGAAGCTCTGAAGGCCTATATAAGAGGCCAAACCATCTCCTTTGCCTCGCACCGAAGGGGGAAACGAGGCAAAGGAACTATCTTTCTTGAGAACTAAAATTGAGGCCTGTGAGAATGCGCACTAGCGGAACCCCACTGCCTCTCTATATAATGTTGTCCAGAAACTGAAATGGAAATTTAACACTCTGTCTAGTGCCCAGCTAGAACGGTCCATTCTGCTAATTAATGTGGGGACGTACTTTGATGGGGATTGAGCGGGAAAGCTTCTAGCATGGCAATTGAAACGTAGGGAAGCGGAGAGGACAGTTGGGCAGATATGTAACACCCACGGGGAGTTAGTGCAGAGTACCGCTGAGATAGGAAAGGCTTTTGGTGAATTTTACAATTCCCTTTATACTTCTGAGTGTAGCCCTGAGCAGGGTGATTTTGACTCCTTCTTTGCTGGGGTACCCCTCAGAAAATTGAATGAGGAGGTGGTGGGTGAACTGGACACCCCCATATCCAGGCAGGAGATACTGGTAGCCCTTAAGGCTCTTAAGAGTGGAAAGGCCCCCAGCCCAGATGGGCTTCCCATAGATTTTCTCAAAACTTTTAGTAATCTCCTTCTGGACCCTCTTTTTGTCATGGTTGAGGAAAGCCTGGGCCAAGGTGAGCTGCCCTCCTCCACGCGGTCCGCTACAATTATGGTGCTACCAAAGCCTGGTAAAGATCCCACTAAGTGTGCCTCATACAGGCCAATTTTGCTCCTAACGGCTGACTATAAAATTGTGATTAAGGCCCTCGCCTCTTGTCTGGACCCACTTCTCCCTAAAGTAATTCACCAGGACCAAACAGGTTTTGTGAAGGGTAGAATGGGGAAGCATAACATTAGGCGCACGTTAAACATAATATTCAGATGGGAGAGGACTAAACATAACCATGGAGCAGCGGTGGTGGCCTTGGACACTGAAAAAGCCTTTGACCGCATGGAGTGGGGGTACCTGTTTAACACCTTGAGTAGAATTAGGGTGGGGCTGGCCTTTTGCTCTTGGGTTTGCACTTTATATAAACACCCTCAGGCCCAAGTGATGGTTAATGGAACTCTTTCCAAGCCATTTACCGTGGGAAGAGGCACCTGGCGGGGATGTCCTCTCTCCCCTCTTCTGTACGTGCTCTCCCTGGAACTTCTAGGGGCAGCTCTCAGAGCCCACTGAGGAATAAGGGGGTTCATGGGGGGAGGACAGGTGCACAAAATTGCCATGTATGCTGATGACCAGTTCCTTTACCTGCAAAGCCCAACCCAGGACCTTCCAGCGGTCCATCATTTGATGCAATCATTTGGTAGAATATCGGGCCACCGGATTAACTGGTCCAAGAGTGAGTTGCTCCCGGTGGGTACATTGCATAGAGCCCAGCTGATGGCCAACCTTGTGGGGTTACAACTGGTTTCCCACTTAAAATACCTAGGGGTACAACTGTTGGCCTCTATTGGCTTCTTACACACTCTAAATTTTAAACCTCTTCTTGCTAAAATAGCTAAGCACTGTGAGTGGTGGTCAGCTCTGCCTCTTTCCCTGTTGGGTAGAATTGGGGTGGTTAAGATGACAGTTTTGCCAAGAGTCCTCTATCTCCATCAGTCGCCCCACATTGGGATTCCCCAAACACATTTTAAACAGCTTGAGGCCACAATTCATAAATTTCTTGGGCAAGGAGGGAGGAAGGGCTAAAATTAAAAGAACGACCTTGCAGCGTTCCTCACAGGAGGGTGGAGCAGGACTACCAAACTTTAAAACCTACTACTGGGCAGCACATTTAGCATTCCTGCCTACCGGCTCCACAGTTTTGGAGTATCCCTGGCTGGGATTAGAGGAAGATATGTTGTACGGTAACCTCAGGAATGACATTTTGGTTGGTGCCTGGGAGCCCGTGGGGCGGAGCCGGTGATCAGCTCTTTCAGTGCCACCTCGTTGCAGGTGTGGGTGCAAGTCCACCAGTGTATTGGACACATTTGCACCATGTCCCCATATATTAGTCTGCTAGCTGCAATACGTCGTAGGGGCAATTATTCTCCTACAATGGCACAGCGACTTTGGGCTTGGAAGAAAAAAGGCCTCTTAGCTGTCAGTCAATTGTATGAGAGAGGTACACCGAAAAGTTTTTCAACAGTTAGCAATGAATGGGGGATACACCCTGGTGACTTCTTTCTTTACCTGCGGGTTCACCAAAAATGTGGGGAAACCCTCTCCGTACCACATGGTTGGTCAGAACCATCAGCTCTTTAGGCCCCAACCAAGGTAAAAGCCCCTTTCAGTATACTATCGCATCATTCAAGGACACCTACAACATCTGCAAGAGGCCAGCCGAGACAAGTGGGGTGCAGATCTGCTTCTCCCAATAGACCAGCATACATGGAGATTGGCCTATTTCCACTACTTGAATTGTTCCTGCAGCAATAAACTGCACCAGATTCAACTGAATTTCTTACGCAAGGCATATGCGACCCCTAAGAGGCTGCAAGCCCTGGTTGCCTCAAGATCTGAACTCTGTCCAAAATGTCGGGTCGATGAGGCGGACTTTATGCACCTGGCCCTAACATGCTCCAAGGTGGCCCCTTTTTGGCACTCTGTTCACGGTATAACGAGTGGGATGCTGGGTTATGTCCCTTCTAGATCCCCCCTTGAGTTATTACTTGGAGTGGATCTGGTCCATCCTGATCGGAAGTCACATAACCCTCTGTGGTCCCTGGCACTTATCAATGCAAGGAGGATGATAGCCCAAGAATGGATGTCCCCGACTCCCTTTTCAACTGCCAGATGGGTAAAGAATTTAAAGTCAAGTACGGCCATAGAAAGAGCTCAGCTGAGTGCACAGGGTAGACTACCTAAATTGTTTGAAGTTTGGCGCACGTTGTTGGATGCAGTGGAAGCTGGGGATTTCCCCATCTGAGTCTCAGACTGTGGTCAGAGTTTTATTGTAGTTCTCTCTTCCTGTGTGGCCATTGTGTTTCCCAGGCTCATTATAATTCATATTGTTATATGCTCCTCCACATGGTCTTAATTCTTTTTCATATTTTGACTAATACTCTGTATGGAATGATGTAATAATGATGTATGTTTTATTTCGATGTATGACGTCTATTTCCTAATAAACTATTTTTGAACAAAAAACCACTTTACTTCCACTTATGTTTTAGTGGTTTTCACCTATCTTAAGAGAAAAGGTACTTTATTTCAGTGCAGTTGTGACTGGGAACCAAGCAATTGATTTTAAAGGTCTTTTAAGTGTTTGGCATGACTGATAGACCTAAAAAGTGAACAGGACCGTCAAGCTTTAGAAAATGTACAAATTGTTTCTAGCTCCTGGCAAAGGCAGACTGCCATGGGCTTTGCCTAAGGTTCCTAGGTCCAGATTATGATTTTATCAGCAGTGAACTCTATAAAAAGTTTTGCCCTAAAGTCAAAATAAAAGGCTTTAAAAAGACAATTTTTGGCTTCTCAGTCTGCCTCTATGTCACCGAAGCGCAATAAAGGTGTAGATGGAGTTCCTAACGATGGTGGAATGCGTGCATCAGAGGGTTCTTCTCATCATAGCTCCAGTCCCTGTCAGAGGGGACAGACAGAAACAGTAAAGCTGCTGAACAATCAGAGAAACATGGTAAAGATGGCAAAGATACCAGGTTGTTCAAAAGGGGGAACCCAGAATCCATTGTTGGCAAAACTACAAATGAAAGGGCCTAAGGGAAGGTACAGGACTCCATACCTGCTAAGTAAAAAACAGGAAAAACATGTCTGTGCCACTTTTCCTGCAAAGGAAAAGGAGCAGGGATGGTTCATAGGCAGATGCCTCAACAGATGAAATGGCTAAGGTGTGGCAGTTTTTCAAAGCCTTACAGAATATAGGAAACTTCCTTAATATGACTTCCCCTTCCCAGGCTCCAGTGCCAGACCACTTGCCTGTGGTGGAGGAGGATGTGTATTATGAAGAGTAAGAGGAAGGTGAGCCCACAGAACCAGATGGCTTGCCTGACAAGGAGTTTGGTTCCCTACTAGACTCGCAGAGTATTATACCTGTTACTCCACTGAAGAACTCCTCTTGCATCCATTGAAGGAGGGTACATCCTCATCGTCATCCACCAGCGGCGACAGCTACAGCCCCGACCTTCGATAAGATACCAAAGTCTGGGTCTGGCTCTGGTGCTGCCACATCTACTAAGGACAGTAAGCAGCCCTTGTCATCGGGTTGTACTCCTTCGACGTTGTTTGTTCCAGGCACTTTACAGGGTGCTGTCAATTCCCATGTTGTGCTGGTGTCCTTCTCTGAACTATTTTGATGCCTGTTACCATTGCTCCCACCAGTGATAATGGCTATCCCGTTGATTGGGCCTCCCCCATCACCCTCAGTGGGATCCAAAAGCACACCTATCATGCCTCCATCGCAGCCTCTGCCTCCATCACCGGCTCTGTCAATTGCTTCTGTCACCATTCCAGACAATAACAAGGTAGGCTATAGTCCTGATCTGAAGATGGAGGATGATGAAAGTAATAATGATCCGGGGGGGGGGGGTGTCCTTTCAGCACTACCCTCTCCTCATGCAGTGAGGACTCTGTGGTGTATACCCCCAGATCTCCTCCTGAGGATCCCACTTTTCTGGCTTTACTCGGACAAATCCAAAATGTCATGGGATTTGAAGCTGAGGAGGAGGACTCCAGTAAGAAAAATGTAATGGGGTTTTTGGACGTTCCCACTGCACCCCCCATTGTGGTTCCTCCCATATATCTTGCCTTAGAAGGTGCTGCCATTGCTGCTTGGCATAGGCCTAGTACCTTACCTGCTCTGCCTAGCGAGGCTGACAAACAGTACCTTGCTCTGTCTGGGAAGCCTTATTATGATTCCCAGCCTGAAGCATATTCTGTGGTTATAATGGCTGCTCATGGTTGTTCGAGAACCCCTAGATACATGAGCATTTTGCTTCTGATAAAGAAGACCGGAGACTGGATGTTATGGGTAAAAGAATGTATGCCTTTGTATCCTTGGGCCTAAGAATTACAAACTATCAGGCATACGTGATTAAATATCAGAATTGCCTCTGGAAATCTACTATGTCTCTACCTGATGGTCCTACCAGGGCAAACTTGCTTAAAGCTGCCTTGACTGGTATGGATACTGTAAGGCATCTGTTACATTCTGCATATGATGCTTCTGATGTCTCTGCCAGAGCTGCTGCGTCCAGCATGTACCTTAGGAGATATTTCTGGCTTAGAGTTGTCAAATTTGAGACTGATGTACATCAAGATGTGCCCCCTTTAGATGCTCTGGGCTGTTTGGAAGTGACGTTGAAAGTGCTCTAGTTGAGCTTCAGTCCTCCAGGATGACTTTAAAATCATTCAGATCTCTGACCCCTCAACCTGCCAGGAGGCATGGTAAAGGTTTGTTTCGCAAGCCTGCTGCTAGTGGTGTCCATGCCGCCCATCGGTAGCACCGTGCACAAAATTGTGGTGATGGTCCCCTCCTGGGTACCCACCCCCCTTTTGAGCATGTGAAGGCATCAAAAGGTATTGGTCTGTTATTTTCTGAATCCCCACTTCCTTCCCCTCCTCTGTTGCCTTCAGGGATGCAAGTGAGGGAAGGATCTCTGTTCATCTGCCAAAGTGGAGGGAGATGATGTTGGACGAGTGGGTCCTGGAAATAGTGGAAAGGCTGCATGCTCTGGAGTTGCTGTCTCCCCTTCCAGTTCATACTCCACCTCCTTGTCATTATCCTTTGGCCCACAAGTCCATTCTGCAAGAGGACTCAATCTGTTGCAAAAAAGCAGGATATGGAACCCGTTCCTTCCAAAGAGAGAGAGAGGCACACACACAAAGGGTTCTATTCCAGCTACTTCCTGGTTCCCAAATGGACAGGAGATGTGCATCCTGTACTGAACCTGAGAAATCTAAACCTGCTCATCGAATACAAAAAGCTTCCAATGGTGTCTCTTCAGGCTTTTATCCCCCTACTGCAAAAGGGGGCCTGGCATTGTGCCCTGGACATGAAAGTCAGATACCGTCATATCAAGATTTGCAAATCCCACAGGCAGTACCTCTGATTCATGCTGCTGGGCAGCGACTATCAGTTTGGAGTCCTGCCCTTTGGTTTATCTTCGGCAGCGCAAATATTTACTAAGTGCTTAGCAGTTGTAACAAGAACTCTTTGGAGGGAAGGACTCTATATCTTCTCATATCTGGAAGATCTGCTCCTGAAGGCCCCGTACGGGTAAGATATTTTTCCCAAACTCCAATGCAGATCCTCAGAGTGGCTGCCTCGAGGTCTGGCTAGAGTGCCCATCTCAGATCCGGTCAGACCCAAGGGCCCTGGATCGTTCTGGAGTCAGAGCTCCATATAAATATCCTGGAGATGCAGGCTGTTCTGCTTTGTCTCCAGGCTTTCCATGAGCACCTCAGGCCCTTGCCAATTTGGACAGACAATGACAGTGCCATGAACTACATAATCCTGGGGACGCTCACTCTTTATTCCCTGTGCAGAAAAATGATGAGGGTGTGGTACTGGGCGATGTCTCACTGCCTTCAGCTATCAGATGCATTTCTTCCAGGTGTCCAAAACGTCTTGGTAGATAGACTACGCAGGACTTAAGCCCCTGGTGCTCGAATGGGAATTGCTGCCCTCTGTGGTAAACAATCTCTTCGCAAGACAGGGTCATCCAGTGTTGGATCTTTTTTATCGCGACACATTGTCCTTCTCCTGGAAAGGAAGGTTCATTTTTTTTTGTACTTGCCCCTTTGGCCTCGGCCCCCGGGGGGTACCTCCTGTTTCCCCAGTATTCGGCTGGGTCCCGGCATACCAGGAACCCAGTGTCGTGTTGCTCGACACCAGAGAGCTTTTTCTGGTTTTCTCCCCTGATTTTTCTTGTGCAGTTCCAGCCTCTATAGGATGCCAGAGCGAAGGACATTCAACCAGACTGACAACGTGCTGATGCACATCATAGTCAAGCACCCTACAGTGCCCTCCTCTCCCCTGACTCGTGAGAGCCGTGTTCACCGCGCCGCCCTTGCTTCCACCAGTGGTGGGACAATGGGTGCTAGTGTCGCCCGGAGTACCCCCCTCCGGAGGAGGAGGAGAGCATCTGTTGGGAAGCTCAATCCTCCTCCTCCTCCTCTGTGCATACTTTCACTAAGCACTACAATCTAGACATCGTATCGCATAGACATGCTGGCTTTGGTCATGTGGTGTGGGAAGACATTCTGTCCTGATTGTATATCAGACTCTACCATCTTCCCTGGGTAGTTTGTACTGTTTAGGAATTGTTCCAAAGGTGTGCCCCAATGGAGGTGATATCCTTGATGAAGATAGAACAGTTACTCACCGTGACAATAGATTTTCAAGAGAATCTCCTCTATTGGACCACAGCGTACCCACCTTCCTTCCCCCAATTCTGAGGTATAGGCTGGCAGGATTGTCCACTGCCTTGTTTGGAGATGTCCATAAATGCCTATGTATGCTATATATTTCCAGCCCCATGCCTCTCCTCATGTGTCTGGTACTGGTTTGGTCTCCTGGTTCCTTGCGGTAAGAGGTCCTCTGAGCTTATCTCCATCGGGGAATTGAGTAGCATTGAGGCCGCCCATAATTATGTAATCACTAATGCTGAGAGTCATCACGAGCAGCCCTCCGCTAGCAAAAGTTTCTAAGCGGTCCTGACACCAGTGGCTTACAGTTATAAAGGTGTGGCCCAGTGGAGGACATTCTCTCAACAGTCTACTGTTACAGTGAGTTATCGGTTTATTGCTCATTTCCTTTTGGTCCTCTCATTTTTATTGGACCCTACCATTGCTGCACCCCTTTATCTGCCCCCCCCCCCAAATTTTGTGGGTCCTTTGGCATCTGACCTAAACCAAGAAGCCCATGGAAGGGGGGGTTTGGACCCCAAGACCACCTCACCTCAGCTTGACTCTTAGAAATCAGAGTCATTTATGGCCTGACCCTTAGTTGCCCCAGGTCGGTCTGTTTACTAGATTCTCATCTGCCAGTGAGCTGGTTCTAACCAGATCTGGGAAATGCAAGTGACTTTTGGACTTTATTCCTGTAAAAACTAAGTAAATTTGTAGGACCCCCCCTCCCCAAAAAAAACGTTTTTAAACATTAAAAGGACGTAAAAAAAAGCTTATTCATGGAGAGTTGGAGCAACATGGTTCAATCATTTGCTCAAGTCTGGATCTGTCACTGACCCAGTCTGGAACATTTTCATTTTATTTGCAAAAATCAGAACATTATCTGCAGGGTCACCGAGTGAGACACCAGAACACATTCCAAAACCTGGGTCTCCCCTGTGTCGGAATCACAGATGCTCGCTTAGCTATTGGCTTTGTTCTCCTAGCCCCAGCTATCTGAAAATCACAACCTTATCTGCAGGTTTAGCAAGTGAGAGACCAGAACTCATTCCAAAATCTGGGTCTCCCCTGTGTCGGGAACAGAGTATTGCTACCGAGCCACTGGGCTTGCCCTCTCTAGCCCCCATCTCTCTAAAAATTCAGAAACTTATCTACAGTTTCAGCGAGCAAGAAACCAAAAGTCATTCAGAAACCTGGGCCTCCCCCGTGTCAGGAACAGAGTGCTGCTTCCAATGCACTGCGCTTGTTCTGTCTGGCCCCCATCTATATGAAAAATCAGAACCTTATCTCCAGGTCCAAGAAGTGAGAGACAAGAACTCATTCCGAAACTTGGGTCTCCCCTGTGTCAGGAGCAGAGTGTTGCTGCCAAACCTCTGGGCTTGTTCTCTCTGGCTCCCATCTATCTGAAAAATCAGAACCTTATCTGCAGGATCAGCATGTGAGAGACCAGAACTCATTGCGAAACCTGGGTCTTCCCCATGTCTAGGACAGAGTGTTGCTGCCGATCCACCGGGCATGTCATCTGTGGTCCCTATTGTTCTGAAAAATCAGAACCTTATTTGCAGGTTCAGAAAGTGAGAGACCAGAAGTCATTGCGAAACCTGAGTCTCCCTCGTGTCGGGAACAGAGTGTTGCTGTCGAGTCACTGGGTTCATCCTCTCTGGGCCTGTCTCTATCTGAAAACTCAAAACCTTGTCTGCAGGTTCAGAGAGCAAGAGAACAGAACTCATTCCGAAACCTGTGTCTCCCCCATATTGGGAACAGTGTTGCTTCTGAGCCACTGGGCTTGTCGACTCTGGCCCCTGTCTATCTCAAAAGTCAGAATCTCATTTGTAGGTTCAGCAAGCAAGAGACCAGTACCTATTCCGAAACCATGGTCTCCTCTATGTCGGGAACAGTGTTTCTGCTGGGCCACTGAGTTTGTCCTTTCTGGCCCCCATCTATCTGAACAATCAGAACCTTATCTGCAGGTTTAGTAAGAGAGAGAGACCAGAACTCATTGTGAAACCTGGGTCTCGCCCGTGTCTGGAACACAGTGTTGCTGTCAAGCCACTGGGCATGACATCTGTGGCTCCCATCTGTCTGATAAATCAGAGACTTGTCTGTGGGCTCAGCAAGCAAGAGACCAGAACTCATTCCAAAACCTGGGTCTCCCCCGTGTCGGGAACAGTGTTGCTGCCGAGCCACTGGGCTTGCCCTCTGTAGCCCCCATCTATCAGAAAATTCAGAGACTTATCTGCAGGTTCAGAAAGTGAGAGACCAGAACTCATTGCGAAACCTGAGTCTCCCTCGTGTTGGGAACTGTGCTGTTGCTGAGCCACTGGGCTCGTCCTCTCTGGGCCTGTCTCTATCTGAAAACTCAGAACCTTGTCTGCAGGTTCAGAGAGCAAGAAAGCAGAACTCATTCCGAAACCTGGGTCTCCCCTATGTCAGGAGCAGAGTGTTGCTTCTAAGCCAATGGGCTTGTCGTCTCTGGCCCCTGGCTATCTGAAAAATCATAATCTTATCTGTAGGTTCTGCGAACAAGAGACCAGTACCCATTCTGAAACCATGGTCTCTGTCTCGGGAACAGTGTTACTGCTGAGCCACTGGGTTTGTCCTTTCTGGGCCCCCATCTAGCTGAAAAATCAGAACCTTATCTGCAGGTTTAGAAGAGAGAGAGAGAGACCAGAATGCATTCTGAAACATGGGTCTCCCCCGTGTCAGGAGCAGTGTATTGCTGCCGAGTCACTGGGTTTGTTCTCTCTGGCTTCTATCTGTCTGAAAATTCAGAGTCTTATCTGCAGGTTCAGCAAGCGAGAGACCAGAACTCATTCTGAAACCTGGGTCTCCCCCGTGTCATGAACAGAGTGTTGCTGCCGAGCCACCGGGCTCACCCTCTCTGGCCCCCATCTATCTGAAAATTCAGAAACCTATCTGCAGATTCAGCGAGCAAGAGACCAGAACTCATTCCAAAACCTGGGTCTCCCCTGTGTCGGGAACAGAGTGTTGCTGTCAAGCTACTGGGCTTGTGCTCTCTGGCCCCCATCTATCTGAAAAATTTGAGACTTATCTGCAGGCTCAGCAAGTGACAGACCAGAACTCATTCCCGAATCCTGTGTCTCCTCTGTGTCGGGAACAGAGTGTTTCATCTGAGCCACTGGGCTTGTGGTCTCTGGCCCCTGTATTTCTGCAAAATCAGAGACTTATCTACAGGTTCAGCAAGCGAGAGACCAGAACTCGTTCCAAAACCTGGGTCTCCTCCATGTCGGGGAAGAGTGTGTTGCTGCCAAGCCACTGGGCTTGTTCTTTCTCACCCCCATCTTTCTGAAAACTCAGAGACCTATCTGCAGGCACAGCAAGTGAGAGACCAGAACTCATTGCAAAAACTGGGTCTCCCCTGTATTGGGAGCAGAGTGTTGCTGCCAAAACACTGGGATTATCGTCTGTGACCCCCATCTATCTGAAAAATCAGAGACGTATCTGCAGGCTCAGCAAGGGAGAGACCAGAACTCATTCTGAAACCAGTGTGTTCCTCATGTCGGGAACTGTGTGTTGCTGCCAGTTCACATGGCTCGCCCTCACTGGCCCCCCATCTTTCTGGAAATTCAGAACCTTATCTGCAGGTTGAGTGAGCAAGGGACCAGAACTCATTTTGAAACCAGAGGACTCCACTATGTTGGGAACAGAGTGTTGCTGCTGAGCCACTGGGCTCGTCCTCTCTGGCCTCCATCTGTCTGAAAAATCAGAACCCTATCTGCAGGTTCAGCAACAGAGAGACCAGAATTCATTCCAAAGCCTGGGTCTCCCCCGTGTCAGAAGCAGTGTGTTGCTGCCGAGCCACTGGGCTTGTCCTCTCTGGGCCTCATCTGTCTGAAAATTCTGCGTCATATCCGGAGGTTCAGCAAGCGAGAGACAAGATCTCCTTCTGAAACCTGGGTCTCCCCCGTGTCAGGAACAGAGCGTTGCTGCCAAGCCACTGGGCTCACCCTATCTGGCCTCCATCTGTCTGAAAATTCAGAGACTTATCTTTCTTTTATTTCCTTTTCTTTGTTTAACAGGTAGGCAAAACTGGAAAATTAATTCCATTTACAGTTGCGACCCACATTTAATAAAGAAAAACAATACAATAGACGCATAATACATAATTACACATAATAAAATCGAAATAAAAACTCCCACATCATTTCATCTCTATCACATCAATTAAAACATCCACATACAGATGAAGTCTGCAGGTTCACCAAGTGTGAGACCAGAACTCATTCCGAAACCTGGGTCTCCCCTGTATCGGGAGCAGAGGGTTGCTGCCAAGCCACTGGGCTTATCGTCTGTTGCCCCCGTCTGTCTGAAAAATCAGAGACTTATCTACAGACTGTGCAAGCAAGAGACCAGAACTCGTTCTGAAACCAGTGTCTTCCTCAGCAAGCAAGAGACCAGAACTCATTCCGAAACCTGTATTTCCCCCATGTCAGGAAAAGAGTGTTGCTTCCAAGCCACTGGGCTTGTAGTCTCTGGCCCCTGTCTATCTGAAAAATTAGAGACTTATCTGGAGGTTCAGCAAGCAAGAGACCAGAACCCATTCCAAAACCTCGGTCTCCCCCGTGTCCGGGAAGAGTGTGCTGCTGCCGAGCCACTGGGCTTGTCCTCTCTGGACCCCATCTATCTGAAAAATCAGAAACTTATCTGCTGGTTCAGCAAGAGAGAGAGAGAGAGAAATCAGAATTAATTTCGAAACCTGGGTCGCCCCCATGTCAGGAGCAGTGTGTTGCTGCCGAGCCACTGGACTTGTCCCCTCTGGCCCTCATCTGTCTGAAGTTCAAAGTCATATCTACAGGTTCAGCGAGCAAGAGACCAGAACTCTTTCCAAAACCTGGGTCCCCCCTGTGTTGGGAACAGAGTGTTGCTGCCAAGCCACTGGGCTTGCACTCTCTGGGCTCCATCTGTCTGACAATTCAGAGACTTATCTGCAGGTTCAGCAAGTGAGAGACCAGAGCTCATTCCGAAACCTGGGTCTCCCTGTATCGGGAGCAGTGTTGCTGTCAAGCCACTGGGCTTATAGTCTGTGGCCCCCATCTGTCTGAAAAATCAGAGACTTATCTATAGGCTCAACAAGCGAGAGACCAGAACTTGTCCTAAAATCAGTGTCTTCCTCATGACAGGAGCAGTGTGTTGCTGCCGAGTCACAGGGCTCGCCCTCTCTGGCCCTCATCTGTCTGAAATTCAGAGTCATATCTACAGGTTCAGCGAGCAAGAGACCAGAACTCATTCTGAAACCTAGGTCTCTCCCGTGTCGGGAACACAGTGTTGCTGCAGAGCCACTGGACTCACCCTCTCTGGCCCCATCTATCTGAAAAATCAGTAACTTACCTGCAGGTTCATCAAGTGAGAGAACAGAGCTCATTCTGAAACCTGGGTCTCCCCTGTATGGGGAGCAGAGTGTTGCTGCTGAGCCACTGGGCATGTCCTCTCTGGCCCCATCTGTCTGAAATACAGTTTGTTTTAATAAAACGTGAAGGGCTGTTTTTTTTTTTCTTTTCTCAGTAACCATCCATGTGTAGGTGTAATTAACTCCGCCAACTATTTTGTTTCTTATTAGACAAGGGCACTGGATTGTGATGGGGGAAGTGAATAACGAGTAATGAGTCGATATCTGAAAAAGCGTCAATGAAGGATACATTTTGCTGTATCCCATACACAGGAAGAGTCGGCAGCCCCTTCTTATGGCAAGGGCATTTGTGGTGGCCTGCAACCCACAGAGTGAAAAGTACATCTTCAAGAATGAGTGCCATATACTACAGAACCTGTTATGTCTCAACAGTTTAACACAAACTATATTTAGAACTGTTAAGGGCTATTCCCCATGAGTGTAGACATTATGGACTCTAATTAAACCAACTGGCCAGAATTTTTCTTAGCCTGCTTGACCCATTGTCGGTGACTTGCTGTTTCTGACTGCAGTCCTCTCGGCCCTGCTACTGAAGGGCCAGTTACTCCAGCCGACCTGTCTACCTGCAGGAGCATGACCCCTCGAGGGTTCTGCGGGCTCCAGTCCATGCTGCGTACACGGTTCCATTCCTTGCGTCTCCTCTCAATGACCCAATAGTCATTAGTCGAGATCACCATCGAGGACTCGGTCCCATTCAGGTTCAAGATCTTGGGTATCTTTGTGTTCTTGCTCTTATCTACTCAGAAGTGCCATCTATGGTCCTCCTCTTCATCTTCAAGCAAAGGCAGTCTCTGCCACAGATTGTGGCATCATTAGGAGGCGCTGATGTAGTCCCAGTGGTTCCTCAGCCATGGTCTTGCTGCTTCTCTAGCCCTGGCTCTCCCCCAGTCAGCGCCACCGTGGCTGTTCCAGTTTTCCCCAGCCAAGCTGATGCTGACTTCTCCTCCCATCTGGGTGGAGCCTCCCGCCACTGCAGCCCTTGCTTAGGCTCCGGCCTCCCTGGATGGCTGTCCGTCGAGACCTCTTGTTCAAGTCCCAAGAGATCCATGGTGAGCCTGGGTCAAGGGTGGTGTTGGAAGAGCCCCCAGATTCTGAGAACTCCTCCATGCTTTCCACGCAGGCTCAGGGCTTTCTCGAGTGTCCACCAACTGGTACCCCCAGTCAGAAATCCTCGTCAGGGCCTAGTCCCCAGGGTTTGCCTTCTCGGTGGTGGGATCCACTCTTGATCCCACTTGGGAGCTTTGGCAGTATCTAGCCTCTTGCCTGGTGCCTTCGGGCCATGTGGTCCACCAGTATGCAGTCCCTTCCCTGGCTTTACTGGCCATCCTTCAACTGAAGGACTGGTTACAAGTTCGATCTCTGGTAGACAGGCAATGTCAGGGGTGTCGTCACATTCCCCAACATGGAGCAATGAGATTGGGCGGCATCACTGGTATATGCTGCCCCCTTCCTCAGTCTTTGGCAGGTGAGCTCTGCCATCCTGACAGCCCTCTTACCCATGCCCTCATGGATGTCTTTCCTAGGTCTTCTCTGCCTCCCTGCGGCTCTGCAGTTGGTGGTTCAGATGGTCCTGGACCAGGAACATTAGGTTGCTAAGCTCCAGCTGGCCTTGGATGTCAGTGGCCCTGTCGCCCAGTCTGTGGCTGCTGCAGTTGCTTGGCAGTGTGGGGCATGGTTGGGGATCTCCACCCTTCCGGTAGTTCCCCACATAAGTTGGTGGAGATCCCGACCTGTTCGGTCGGGGGTGGATAGTCATCTCGTTAGCACTGAGTTGTCTCATGCCGCCAACCTCTCAGACGAACTCTATGGGCTGGAAACAGAACTGGAAGCCGTTTTGGTTTCAAACGCACCGAGCCCCACAGTCCAAGCCACCGCAGCCCCAACTGGGGCAGACCTGGGTATGGTGACCTAAGCCTGAACCTGCTGCCTCTGGCTCCAGGACGCTCGAGGATCGGGGTGGCAGCACTCCTCCAGCAACCGGTACCAGAGCCACCACCAAGTCTGCTCAGTGATAGGTCATGGGGTGTCTCCCTCCTGCCTGTCCTGTATCAGCCTTGTGTTCCTGCGGGGGGTCGGATTTGCTGTTTCTGGCACGCCTGATCTGTCATCATATTGGACAGACTAGGTGCTTAGCATGGTGGGTTGTGGTTTGCCGTCAGGCTGTCCTGCCCTAACTAGCCCATGCACTACAGCAGGCCATGGGTCCCTGGTCATGCTGTCCGCCCTTCAGGAGGACATCGCTCAGCTCCTTCAGAAAGGTGCTGTAGCATGTGTCCCAGACTACATGGCCAGTCAGGGCTTCATATCTAGAAACTTTCTGGTCCCCAAATAGACAGGGGTCTGGCACCCAATATTGGATCTTCACAGTCTCTGTCAGTTCCTGAGGAAGCACAAGTTCTGGATGGTCCCTCTGAACCAAATCATTCCATCCCTGGAGCAGAGCATGTGGTTCTTCTCTCTGGACCTCCAGGATGCCTTCTTCCACATCCCAGTCCATCCGTCCCACTGGTGGTTCCTTCAGTTCTGTGCAGACAGGGTGCTTTTTGAGTTCTGAGTGATGCTATTCAACCTCTCCTCAGCCCTCAGGGTCTTCACCAAGTGCATCGCAGTGGTGGCAGCTTTCCTGATGTGCCAAGGAGTCTGGGTGTACCCCTACCTTGACGACTGGCTGATTGCCAGTTCCTCTTGGAGGAAGTGAAGAGGTCCAGGGATCTGACCCTCCAGACTTGTTCGGGCTTTGGCCTTCAAGTCACCCTAGCCAATTTGGACCTCCACCCCCTCACAGGTCATCTACTTCATTGGGGTATCTTACCTTCTTTGCTTGATCATTTCAGGATGGGCACTTGCACCCTGCCTGGGACTGCTAGGGTACATGACATCCTGCACTATCTTGGTCTGGTGGGCCTGCTGGCAGATGCACCCCTGCAGTGGGAGCTGGCCAACCAGTGGTGTCAGTACCTTGGTCACCTGAACCAAATGGTCACGGTGATGCAGCCAATATAGGATGCCATCTAATGGTGACTCATTCTGGAACACCTGCAGGAAGGAGTCCCATTTGTCCACCCAGCGCTGATGGTCACTCTGATGACCGATGCATCTGAGGAGCATGCCTGGGGACCACAGGGCCCATAGTCTCTGGACCCCCAGGGCGTCCTAGTACCACAACAACCTGCTGGAGCTCCATGCAGTGCATCTTGCTCTGACAGCCTTCGCTCCATCTTTTTGGGGTCAGGTCGTACAGGTCCAGATGGAAAACACCACAACCATGTACTCTTCAACAGGCAGGGTGGAACATTCCCTCAGGTAGTGTCTGGAAGTCCTCTGCACCTGGACCGTGTTGCCAGTCTGGACGCTAATCTCCTGGCAATCCATGTGGCCGGTACCTTCAACCAGCTAGCAGATGCCCTCAGCCGAGTGGGCAAGGCGTCTCACAAATGGTCTCTCCACCAGGAGGTGGTGGATCACCTATTCCCCCAGTGGGGCACTCCCCTGGTTGACCTGTTCACCTCTTGGGAGAAAGCACAGCTGAGATTGTTCTGTGCCTGGCCCCCACAGTGCAGAACACTGATGGGGGATGCTTTCCTGAGGCCCTGGACCCCGGGCCTCCTGTGCACCTTCCCTCCCTTTCCCCTGATCCACAAGGTGTTGGACAAGGTGTGGAGGGACAAGGCATGGATGATCCTGGTGGCCCCGGACTGGCTGTGCCAGTTCTGGTACCCAGATCTCCTCAGAAGCAGGCCTTCATGGCACTTGCCTCTGCACCTGGACCTGCTCTCTTCCAAGGGTGGGAGGTCTTGCACCCAGATCTTCAGTCCCTGCACCTGACAGCCTGGTTCCTGAGCAGCTAGGGTTCCAGGCTTTGGGTTTCTCTGATGGGGTCCTCCATGTTGTAGGGGTCTCTGGATGGAGTTGACTCGCCAGTGCTATGCCTAAGGGTGAAAGCACTTTTCAATTTGGTGCTAGGGCAGGGAGCTATGTTCTGTGCACTGCCCCATGGTTAGCATCCTGGCCTGCTTGTGGTCCTTCTGTCAGTCAGGCCTAAGGTCGATGACCCTCAAGGTACACCTAGCAGCCATCTCTGCATACCGAGTGCAGGCTGGTATGCTGACGATGGTGCAGGAAGATGTGGTCTGACATTTCTTTAAGGGCCCAAACCACCTGTCCCCACCAGTGTATAAACTACCACCACCTTGGGACATGTTGCTGGTACTGGCAATGCTCATGGGCAAGCTAGTTGAACCCATTCAGGTGTCAGATGTCCACCTATCATGGAAGACTGCTTTCTTGGTGTCTACTATCTCCGACAGAAGGATCAGTGAGCTTCAGGTGCTCTCTATGGCATCTCCGTGCATGGTTTTCCACTGGGTCAAGGTTGTCCTCTGCCCCACCCAAAGTTCCTTCTAAGGGTTGTTTCGGAGTCACCTTCACCAGGTGATCATTCTCCCAGTGTGCTTCACTGCTTCATTCTTAGAGAACAAGCTCCACGCATTGGTCCTGAGGTGAGCACCTGATTATTACCCAGAGCACACGGCTGGAGCTCAGGGAGAGGTTCGCCAGCTCTTTGTCTCTTATGCTGGAGTGCACCTGGCAGACTGGCAGCTATGCGGGTGACTGGCAGGTGTTTTTGTATCCTGCATCGATCTCCGCTATGGATTGGCTGGTAGGGAGCCTTCCATTGGGCTATGGGCTCATTCCACCAGACACACTGCTGCCTCGGTTGCTGCTTCCAGGGCTGCCCTTATCCAGGAGATCTGCAGGGCTGCTACCTTGCAGTCAGCACAAACCTTCATTTCCCACTACCGTATTGACCTTGAGTCATGCCGGGATGCTGGTTGTGGGGCCTCAGTTCTCATAGAAACATAGAATTTGATGGCAGATGAGGACCGCTTGGCCCACATAGTCATCTCATTTCCCTACCTAATGGATAAGCTGCAGATCCTAATTAACCAACAGCCTGCTTCCTCCTACCCCCAACTAGAATTGCCTTATGTCTGTCCCATGCATTCTTGAATTCCCCCACTGTTTTTGACTCCGCTACCTCCTCAGAAAGGTTGTTCCATGCATCCACCACCCTCTCTGTGAAAAAATACTTCCTCACATTGCCTCTGAGCGCCCCCCATCTTCAAATTGTGCCCCCTTGTTCTTGCACATCTCTTTTTCTAAAAGATGCTACCCTCTTGGACTTTGTTGATTCCCTTGAGGTACTTGAAAGTTTCTATCATGTCCCCTCTCTTCCTCCTTTCCTCGAGGTATACATATTAAGCTCCTTTAGTCTCTCTTTGTATGTCTTCTGGTGCAGACCCTGCACCATTTTGGTTGCCCTCCTCTGGACAGCCTCACCGTTCATGTTCCTTTTATGAGATGGGTTCTTTTGCCCTCTTTCCTGTGTAGGGATGTACACCTTGCCGCCCTCCCATAGGACTGCTGGGAGTCTGCCAAAGTGTGGATAGTGAACCATATCCACATCCCTAGAAATGAGGGTTACTCACCTGACTCACCTGTAACCGTAGTTCTAAGAGTGGTATATAGTGCACATCAACACGACCCACCCGACTTCCCCGGCAAGTGGCACATGGATCCCTGCTTCCAGTGTACAAGATCTGATGTCACGGGGTGGAGTCAAGGAGGATACCACCCGGGTGGGTGAGAGGCACTTAGCTTGAAGATGTTCTGGCAAAACTTAAAGGGAAAGGAAACTGCTGAAGTGTGGAGGTGTACCATATACCACTCCTTGAACTACGGCTACATGTGAGTAACCCTCATTTCTACTCCTCCCCTTCCAGCTTGAGCACATGGCCCCTAGTGGACCTACTGTTCCTCAGAATAAATAGAATTGCTGTGTCATAGCTATTAAACCCTTTCATGCAATTGAAAGTCGTTATCATACCACCCCTCTCCTTTCTATCCTCCAGTGAGTACATGTTAAGACTGTTTAGTCCTTCCTCTTAAATTTTGCCTTGTTTCCACAGATCATGGCTGTTGCCCTTCTCTGCAGTGTCTCTACTCTATCTTTATCCTTCCTTAGGTATGGACCCAGACCTGCACACATTACTGCTGTGTGGCTGGACCAGTGATCTATATAGGGGCATTATAACCTCCTTTCTTCTGCTAGTAATTCTTCTCCCTGTGCATCATGTTAGCCCTATCGTATACATTATTTCATTACAGAGAATTGTTTGCAGCCGCATTTCAGTTATTTATTATCATTATGCCCACATCTCCTTCTCCGTACTCCCTACTGGCATCATATAGCTATACTGAGATAGAGAGATAGATAGCATGATTGATAGATAAGTAAGATAAGTAGATAGATGATAGGTGGATAGATGATAGATAAGTAGATAGATGATAGATAAAATAGAGATAAATAGAGAGCGTGTTTGATAGATAAGTAGATGATAGATAAGTAGATAGATGGATGGATGGATAGATAGATAGATAGATAGATAGATAGATAGATAGATAGATAGATAGATAGATACAGTAGATGGATGGATGGGATATGCGATGGGGACCTATGTGATACATTATTTATCTGCACAAGGACAGTTTGACTACAGATAACCTCATGAGTGGTGTAAGTCATGAGTTATGTGACTGAGGTCAAACTGCCCAAGTACTGGTCAATGATGTATCACACAAGGTCCCCATCACATATTTAATTTATGCAATAGGGAAGGACCTTGTATCTGGTTTTTTTTTTTTAGTTGTTTTATTCGTTCTTTATTTATAAAAATGTGTCGGAGTTCTGTGAAAAAGTGCATTTCCACAGACCGTTATCACCATTGCCATGGCCGCTGTCACGGCCCGGCACTGGTGCTGCACTGCCACACCTCATTGATGGTTGCAGTGGGAAAGGAAAAAAATCTCTGACAATGTAGTGACTGCTTTCGGGAGGGGGGGATCAGGAGAGTTTTAGCAACAAGAAGTTGCTGTGGTTGTCGGGTTTTTGCAGCTCTGAGGTGGTGTGGTCGTCAGTTAAACTAAAAAAACTAACTGAAGTGTCATTTTATTTGTTTTTAATGGTGCGGCTCTGTTTGGAAAAGGTGGTATATATCTGTGATTCCAGGAGCAAGGCAGCTGTTGTGAAGGCAAGGCAGTACCGCAAATGGAGGCAGGGGGATTAGTTTCAAAAGGGAAGTTGCGGCAAAGATACTTTTGATGAGAAAAAGAAAAGTGCTCTTACTTTGCTTGTAATGTAAGGGATGGCAGATTCATGGTCCTGGTTATGAGAAGCAGTTTGGGAGCCAGTCTCTCGAGTGAAGCGAGCACGACTTGCTCGAGTGAAGTGTGAGCGACAGGAACACAGGTTGATGGCAGTTCGGGAGGATTTTTTCAAAGGCAGCATGTGCAGTACTGTTGAGTGGTAAGCTAGAAGTCTGGTTGCTTTTTGAATTGGGTTATGGTGGAGGGTGTTGGGGAAGTCAGCGAGCAGCACCTCTGATGGTCTGGTTCTAACAAAAAGGTGACAGAGAATAGTGAAGTAGCCGGGGAGGCTTGTCTGATGTCAGACTAACTGGGTGTATAAATCAGCCGTGACGTAGTAACTAGTTTTATAAATGTAAGATTTTGCATTTTTACACACAGTTGCTCTGACAAACAGATTTATCACATGGATGGATGGATGGATGGATGGATGGATGGATAGATAGATAGATAGATAGATAGATAGATAGATAGATAGATAGATATACGAACATACGAAAGAGCCAGCAGAAGAAGGCTAAATTGGTCTGTCAAGTCTGCTCATTAATAGTGTAGTATAGCTATATATAGTAAACCGTTATCAGATTCTTAACACCTGTATGTTTCACCTTGCACTTTTTGGCATTGAATTGGAGCTTCCAAACACTGGACCATTTCTCCCATCTCTGCACATCCTGTCTCATGTTGTAAACTCCTTCTCCACTGCCAACCCTCCCACAGAGCTTTGTATCACCTGCGAATAGACTTATCTTGCCCCGAATACCCTTGCCTAGGTCACTAATATATATTGTATATATGATAACTAGTAACCCCTTTATCACTCTGGATTATTTTTGTGCTCAAATGCCATAATAACTGGTATGATGTCATATCCAGTTTTTACGGCGTTTGGGGCTCTCATGCTTACGTTCCCTGTGGAGAAATTAGATTTTTCTACTCATGTCCCTACAGGTATTATAAAAAGTTAAACATAAGAGACTGTGTGTGTAGGATTTTTTTTTTTTTTTACACACCCTCTTCAGGAGGTTCCCCAGGGGAACACTTCATTTAAGACCCCCCCAATTGAAAAAAAAAACTGTTGCCAGCAAGGATACGAGTGAAGCTCTGGAAGAGCTTACTCGCAAGCCTTTCAAGCTAGCTGCCATTTATGAGCAGAAATACCTCTTGTGAAAATTCGCTTTCCTGATAGCTATCACCTCATCTTGCAGCATCAATTTGCAAGCTTTGGTAACTGCTTCACCTTACACAGTATTCTGCTAGGATAGAGATAGCTGTTCTCTGTAGATACACTGAATTACTGCCAAAGGTTGTGTTGGAGTTTCACGCTTACCAGTCTTTGGTACTGCCAGCATTATTCTCCAAGCCTGATATTCCATGGAAAGTATTGCTCCATCTCTTGTTGTCAGACAAATCATCAGCTTCTACCGCAGTAGAGCAAAGAACACAGATAATCAACCCAGCTGTTTGTCTCTGATCCAGTTCGTAAAGCAGTTCCAGTCTCAAAGCGTTGTCTCTCTAACTGGATTGCCAGTTGCATTCAGTACTGCTACACCCTGGCGGGGAAGCAGTTTGAAGGTCCTGTCTGAGCTTAGAAAATAGGCTAAGAGATTTCCAGGCTCTGACTGGCTGATACCCCTGGCCAGGTGGGCATCTATCAGACAACAGAGCCTGGGTATAAAAAAAAGTGACGGTTCCAACTGACCTGATTTTGTTCCAAACATCCTTGTGCCAATAGAATTTTGAGTTTGAAATTGCTGCCATTTTCTCCACTCACTTAGCGAGAGTTGTACCTCCAATCTGACATTTCTCATCTTTCAATTATTAAGTACTAATTAATATTATTACTTTTAATTATTAATTAATAATTAAGTAGACTTTGTGAAACATACTACAGTGCAGTAGGCACACATGCACAAATATTATTTGCAGTCACCTGTTACTATCAGGAGTTAAGTTTTGTTACTTTAAAGTAAGATGAATATAAAATACATAACTTACCTGAAAGCAAGGAAGTCAGTACATTCGTCGCTACATGAGTCCACTGTGGTGACCGAGTAAATGAAAGGAACTCCCAGTACATAGGTCCACTGCAGCGACTGAGTAAAGGAATGGAAGTCCCGAATAGTCTGTACACTGCTGCTTCAAAACAGAAAGGCACCAAGCAAATGGGCAGAGAGAGAGACAAAGGAGCCATGATTTAAGACCGATCCCTGCCATGCCACCTGCTTCAGTCCAGACACCGTGGTCCTCCCAACCATGACTCAACTACCGAGTCTGCTGTCAATTAAAAAAAAAAGTCATCATTTTCCAGTCTGCATATCTCAGAATCCTGCTCATTTTAAACCGGTCCGATCTCCCGAACATGCTTTCATGACAATGAGACTGCTATAGATTTCAAAAAAAAGTCTTCATTTTGCAGTCTGCATATCTCGGAACCCCATTCATTTTAAACAGGTCCACTCTTCCGACCACGCTGTCGTGACAACATCACCCAGTAACAGTCCCTCTCTTAAAAAAGCACAGAACTATCAAAGCAGTTAAACAACTACTGCAAAATAAAATAAAGCTCTCTCCTCATCACAAGCACATAGAAAAGTTGGCACAATAAAACCAGCAGTGCTCTCTAATGGCATCTGTACCACTACAGGGACTACTTTAACAAACAATACTTTTCTATTCATTTCTAGATCTTTTTTAAAGTAATTTTATGACATTTCTGAATAATTTTATAAAACTGTCACAATAACCCATTTTCTAAGTGCAGTAATACCCTCCAAGGTGAATGGTATTGGGCTGTACTGGACCTTCCAGGGGCTATAAGGCCCTTTGCTTGCAGCATCGGGTCTCATTATGCCCCTACCCTAACCCAATACAGCCCACCCTGTCGGGTATTATTCTTGCTTATTCCATGCGTACCATGACCACATCAGTGGGTTTGCTCAGTTTAGTTCCTGTTGCAGAGATGTATAGGGCTTCTGCAAAACATTACACCCTCGATATCCAGTCTAGAAAATGGGCAAGTTTTGGAGTTGCTATACTAAAAGTTTGCTCTCTTTGTGAGTGCTGTGGTTTCCAAGTTCCCTGGCCTGTAGATTTATACTGCTTATCACGTGACCAAACAGTGTGACTGTATGGAGAAGACTGCAGAAAAATAAAAAAAGTTACTTACTGTAACTCTTGATCTTCATCAGAGAGAGATCTCTTTCACCAGGTCACACCTATACTTAGCCATCAGACACTAGGATCCCACAGAAGCCTTTTTCTATAGCAGTCTATTAGGGCTGCCCTTGCCGACGTCACCTGCCAACGTCATCTTCTCTATATAGGCGTAGGTGGCCCTGCTCCCTCCTCAGTTCTTTCCTGACGTCGACTTCCTCACACAGTCTCCTTCGGAATCCTCATCATTCAGTCATCAGCCAAAATTTGTATTTTCTTTATTTTCCCTCATGTTGTATGTCTAGAACCGTTGACTCGTCCTCTCTTTTGTATCGCAGCCTCTGCGAAAAGAAGATTTTTCGGGAGGACGACGACCACAATCTTTGTCTCTGCTGTCTGGGGCCTTCTCATAATCCCAAGGCCTCCACCCTCTGACAGAAGTTTAATCTGACAACTCTTTGGAGCCATAAGAGAGCTCTCAAAGTTTTCATCATGGAACAGCAACTAGCCAGTTTGGAACCGGGGCTCAGGGGCCTTTTCCTCCCTGTCTCCAGTGCACTCTTTGGGGTCGCAGGCAGCTAGGGCCCGAGACAAGTCCTCAGGGAGGTGCAAGGACAAGGACCATTGAAAGAACCATTCCTCTTGCCACCGATCCCAGTCCCTGGGTGCTCCCTGCCAGTCCTCCGAGGGTGCCTTGTCAGCTTCTCTGGAGCCGACCCCCTCTGCTGCCTTGTCCTCGGGATCTTCCAGGCTGATCCAAGTGGGGGAACTCTTCTTCAGCTTAACTGGAAGCCCGGCCGTCAACCTCCGGTAGTCAGCCTCTGCCTTGCTGTCTTTATCAGTCTCTCTGCAGGCTCCCCAGGTGCTGGGCCCTACTGTTTCTGCACTGGACAGCGGACCATTGATCGCTGGCTTTCTCTTGGCACCATTGCACGTGCTCCCTCATGGTCATCAACAGCTGGGCTTACCCCAGCTCTGTTACCCTCTGGCCCCCCAGGGCCATCAATTGCAGGTATCTCGCCCTCGCTCCTGGTCATGACAGTTATTCCTCAACCCATCATCGACCTCAATACTATTTTGGCTTCCCTTACCACGGCATTGGTCAAGAAGTTTACTCCTGTGCTTGCCCTGCTGATGGCGCATCCTTCGGGTCCCCCTTCAGCTTCGTTGCTGGCTTGGTCCTGTCACCCGGTGCCCTCCTGGATATCGTTGGCATCCATTGTGTTGGCCTATGGCCCAGACCAGGTTGACATCAAAGGGGAATATCGCCCTGATCTCCTCCTGCCAGAGGAGGAGGAGGAGGAGGATGGGGAAGAAGGGGCCTACTCCTCAGATAGATTCATACTAAGGTTACTTAGAGAGCAAGAAAGCCAACGACCCATAGGAGCTCCTGTACTAATCAATTATAATAAGACAGCTGAGTATCTGACAATAGAAGGATGTCCAATCTAGCTTTAAATTCTGCTTTATTTTTACTAATAATAGTCCACTGTCTCTTCCAGGAGCAGGGCTCAGAGCATCAAACTCTCCAGTCCCCCTCCCCGAGGACCCCAGTTTTTAAAACATCACAAAGCAGCTGCAGTCTGCTATGGGGTTTCCAGACTGAGGAGGAGGAGGATGCCACCAGGAGGAATCTGGTAGACTTCCTGGAGATCATGGAGTCTTCTCCTAAGGTCATCCCTCCTTTGCTTCCAGCTCTGGATGACGCTGCACAGGCAGTCTGGTGCAGGCCCCACTCTGTGCCTGCCATGCCCAGGAAGGTGGACAAGTTTTGCCATGCCCCACTGGGGAAGCCCTATTCCAGGCTGAGACGGACTCTGTGGTCATTAAGGCTGCTCATGACCATTCCAAGGCATCTAAGCGTCTCAGTTCTCTCCCTCCTGACAAAGAGTCTAGGAGGTTGGACTTATGGGGCAAGAGGACATTTTCTTCAGCCACCTTGGGCCTCAGGATATCAAACTAACTCTCTCACTTGGGTAAATACCAGAATACCCTCTGGAACAGGGCAAGGCCACAGCTCAGGCCCTCCTAGATGTGTCACAGAGGCAGGAAATCCTCAAGATTCTTCAGGCTGCTGAGGATGTTAGTAAGCACCTCCTCCAGGCGATTTATGATATGTCTGACAGTATGACCAGAGCGGCTGCCTCAGGCATTTGCCTTAGGAGGCACTCCTGACTCTGGATTTGCTGCCGATGTGCAGCAGAAGGTCCTGGATGCCCCTTTTGTCGGCTACAAATTGTTTGGCCCTGAGGTTCAGGACATTATTAATGAACTGCAGCCTCAGATAGGGCCCTCAAATCTGTGCACTCCCTGTACCATACCCAGTCCAGGAGCCACCCAAGGCCTTCTTTTCAGAAAGTCCCTCAAAACTCCAGCTCCAACCCCCGTCCACAGGGCAAGCGCAGAGCCAGATCTTACTTCAAGAGGCCTCTTGCAGTAGGTATTCACATATAGCACTAAGCCACCAGGTGTCAGGACCCCACGGAAAAATTCTAGTTAGCAGTCTCTGGCAGGGGACCGGCCCCACGTCAGGCGACCGGCATCATGTGACATTGGTATAAAGGGGCGGTCCCCCACACCCGCCTTCCAATTCTTTGCCGCCATCGGCTTGTGAAAGTTCCTCGTGGTAGAACAGCGCACATCAGTTCATTCGTCAGTCCTAAAGTTTTCAACTTTTTTGACCTTTTTTTCTCGATTTCTTCAATTTTCAACAATATCTGCTGTGTATGTCATCCCCGACGCCCTCTGAATCGCATAACAACAAGTGTGACTCATGTGGTTCCCAGCTTCCACACAAGAACGACCACTCCTTGTGCCTCTTCTGTCTAGGCCCCGACTACCCTGTGAAGAAGTGCCAGCACTGCCAGAAGTTCAGTTTGGCTACTCGCAAGAGAAGGCAGCTGTCCCTGGAAGCCCATCTCCTCAAGAAGAAAATGGCCTCCATGAAAAAAGAGTTAAAGAAGCTTAGGCAGGCATCCACTTGCTCCGAAGGCCACAAAAAGAAGCGTGACAAGGAGAAGCACCGGGAGCAGGAATCGTCTTCCACAGCAGCCGTGACTACGGCTGGAGTCGCGGCCCTAAAGGTAACATCCCCTTCAGGGGATCGCTCCTCGATGGCCATCTTGATGGCTACCAAGAAGGCGTCACCCCTCCCATCGGGCTTGTGCTTGGGTCCTTCGGGAGCCTCTGGGGCAAAGGAGGCCTCCGCTCCCATTAAGGCCGCTCCTCCTCCTTCACGGCCTTCCAGTCTGAGCGGGTCCGGTAAGTCGGACGTCGGTCCTACTGATGCCCGCCCAGACATGGCTGCTAAGCCGCTCTCCTCTTCAGGTGATCACATAGCCCAACCCCCTTCCGACAAGGCCGCCACTCCTTCAAGGCCTTCCTCGGACAGGGAGTCCGATAAGTTGAACGCCGGCTTCTCCGATGTCCTCCCGGACACTGCCAATAAGACGGCCGCCGGCTCCGACGATGACCACCCGGTCAACTAGCCTGCGCCAGACCCTGTTGTAATGTCTGATGCCCCAGGCTCTTCACAATGGATAACCCCGTTGCTTACTGAGGTCCCTGCGTCCCCTCGGTTTACACCCGGGGATTTTAACCCTCCTTCCCCAGTTGAGACCGACGACCTTGGGACGCTGCCGTCAGGATTCCCCCCTCCTATGCCGGACCCTCATGCGCCGGTCCCGACATCGGTCGACCCAGCGCCGTCCTCTGGCGTCCCTTTGCCCAGTGGAAGACCTGTTCCTCCATCAGGACCGTCAGACCCACTCAACAGTATCCCTACACCGGGCCCGACGCCTGCGGGGCCGACGCTCCCTCCGTCCGGCCCACCAGCAGGGCCTTTGCCAGGTCCTTCTGCTCCATCAGAGCCCCTGGCACCAGGGTACCCAACACCACAATACCCGGTGCCACAGTACCCAGCCCCTCAGTATCTGATGCCGCAGTACCTGATACCGCATTACCCGACACTGGGCTTCCCACCGTTGGGCTGTGGATACTCCTTTTATAGGTACCCACACTACCCGTATCCCTCTCCTCCTCCTCCACCTCCACTGCCTACTCTACAGCCACTGGCGGATCTGAAGGAGACCTTGGCCTCCTGGTGGGCTGAGGCCAAGGGTCAGCTCACCAAGGAGGTCGAAAGTCATCTCCCAACGTTAGTCCCTACACTGGACCCCCTACGTCCGAGACGGGAGACTCCCTCCCCTTTACCCAATGCCAGAGAAGAACCTTCTGGTGCCCGGGGTGGGGAGTACATGTGCCCTTGGGAGCTTCCCAGAGGGGTCGTTCCTCCCCCCCCAGGCAGGAGTCTTCTTCTTCTTCCTCAGAGACCTCTGACTTGGACTCAGAGTCCGACCACTCTGATCATGGAGACAAACCTCATACTCCAGAACGCCCTAGGCCAAGGGATCCTCCGAAGTCCCGTCCAGAGGACCCTTCCTTTCTGGAGCCCTTAAGAAAGATCCAGGAAACTCGCCAGTGGCAATCAGTGGAGCCAGATCCACAGCGTAAGAAACTTGCTGCTCATTTTGACCTGCCCAAGACCGCTCCCACACTGATTCCACCCTGGATAGAGCCTCATGCCAATCTTGTTTCCACATCTGGAAACAACCTTCTGCACTAGCCCCCCTTCCAAGGAAGGTGAATAGGCTATACCAGGCTCAGGAGGATATAGACTTTCTCAGTCTTCACCCCAAGGCGGATTTGGTTGCCATTGGTGCCACCCATGGCCGCTCCGCCAGCCCTAAACATCTGAGTTCATCCCCGCCTGACAAGGAATCCCGGCTTCTGGATCAGTACAGGAAGAAGATATACTCCTCTTTGACCCTAGACATCAGGGCCCTCAATTACGTTGGCCATATGTAGAATTTCCAGTAGTCCATCCTTAGCCAGGTGGAATCTGAGTTGGACTCCCTACCTGATTTGCAAACTAAGCAGGAACTGGGAGACCTAGTCCGTTCTGCTCATTTGGCCTGTAGGAACATGCTTCTTGCCACTTACGATGCGGTGGACACAGCTGGCACGAGCTCTGCTCAGGATTGGTCCCTGAGTTACAGTCCGCTATACAGGATGCTCCCTTCAGGGGTTCGGTGCTGTTCAGGGATGATGTCAAGGACATCATAACCGAACTGCAAGAGAAGGGCACTGCACTAAAATCTGTCCAGACTTTGTACAGACCCCCTCAGGGGCAGTGATGTCCTTTTCATCACCCAACCCGACAAAAACAAAAGCCTCAAGGAAAGCGCACCAACAAACATCGGGCCCTTCCAGCAACCAAGACTCCCCCCAGCAAAAAGTCTGTGGGAGCCTCGGCTGCTGCACTGCCCCACACCTCCTGACCCCCTGCCTCTCCCTCTGCCTCTGGCCATTCCAGAGGAACCAGTAGGGGGGAAATTCTCCGCCCATCTGCCGGGTTGGGAGAGGATAACATCGGACGCTTGGGTGCTCCAGCTAATATCAGCCGGTCGCTCAATAGAGTTTCTGCAGAAACCTCCCTGAAAACCACCCCCTCAGTCGTCTTACTCCCCGCAACATCTTCCTCTGGTTCTAGAAGAAATCCTATCCCTTCTGTCGGAGGTGGCAATAGAGCCAGTCCCCACTCATCTTTGGGGGATGGGTTACTATTCCCATTTCTTCCTAGTTCCAAAGAAAATGGGAGACTTGAGGTCAATTCTAAACCTCAGCTCCCTGAACATGTTCATGGAGTACAAATGCTTCAGAATGCTTTCCTTGCTGAGCTTTCTACCGTTACTTCGGCCGGGACAGTGGCTATGCGCTCCGGATATGCAGGATGCATACCTGCATATCCCCATATGCCCTTCCCATCACAAATAACTCTGTTTTTGTTTTCAGGGGGACAACTACCAATTCAAGGCCCTCCCATTTGGTCCTTCCTTGGCTCCCCAAGTGTTTACCAAATGCCTGTTGGTGGCAGCGGCCCACCTGCATACCCAGGGTGTGCATGTATTCCCGTACCTGGACGATTGGCTCCTGGTGGCCCCATCCAGGGAGGAACTCCTGCACTCCCTTTCCCTTACCCTGCAGGTTTTTACCAGCCTGGGCATCACCATCAACCAGGCCAAGTCCCACTTGGCCCCTTGCCAATGCCTCCAGTTCATAGGGGCGATACTGGACACGACCACAGGCAAAGCCTTCTTGCCTCCAGACAGGGTCGAGACCCTTCAGAATCAGGCTCATCTTCTGTCCGGTCGCAGGCGGGTCTGAGCCAGGTCAGTCCTCCACCTCCTCGGGCTAATGGCGGCTGCCATTCCGACAGTCCCGGTCACTCGGCTCCATATCAGGATCTCTCGGTGGACACTTCAGTCGCAATGGGACCAGACCATGGATGATCTAGACCAAAAGTTGCTAGTGTCGGATCCCATGTCCAGGGACTTGCACTGGTGGATGGTTCAGGAGAACCTGTGTCTGGGAGTTCCTTTCTGCATCACTCCTCCTTCCCAGACATTGACAATAGATGTGCCAGGGGAGGGCTGGGGTGCCACCTAGGGTCTCACAGGACTCCGGGTAGCTGGTCCAGGTTCAAGCAGAATCTGCACATAAATGTGCTCGAACTGAGGGCAGTCCTTTATACCCTCCAGGCTCTTCCTCCCTTCATTCTTCCCAGTCATCTTCTCATCCAATCAGACAACATGTACGTAGTCTGGTACCTCAACAAACAGGGAAGAACACATTCCTATCACCTGTGCCGGGAGGCGATGAGAGTCTGGTATTGGGCAGCCCAGCACCACCTTCACCTGACCACAGTTCACGTTCCGGGAGCGGAAAACACTCTGGCAGACAGACTCAGCTGGTCCTCAGCCAGGTCTCACGAATGGGAGCTAGATCAACAGGTCATAAACAACATCTTTTGGCGGTGGGGGACACCTCAGGTAGACCTCTTCACCTCACGCCAAAATGCAAAACTTCCCACCTTTTGCTTGCTCGCTCCAGGGCGAGACGCTTTCTGGCGGGACCTGGTGTCTCTCTGTTGGAGGGACAGATTCGTTTATGCCTTCCCTCCTATTCCTTTGATTCCGAGGGTCCTGAACAAACTCAGATCAGAAGGGGCATGAATGATTCTCATTGCCCCTTTCTGGCCCAGGCAAGTTTGGTTCTGTCTTCTGCAACAGTTTTCAGAGGAACCGCCTCTTCCTCTGTCGCAGCAATTGTTGACCCAGGATCAGGGTACCCTTGCTCATCCAGGCCTTAAATCCCTTCAACTCCATGCGTGGCTCCTGCAGATGTAGCAAAAGCTGGTAACCCATGAAGTGGGCGCATGCGGAAGGGCGCCGTCCGTTACAGCGACACCTTCCCGGCGCAGTCCACTCACGGCGATGGAAAGGTAGAGGCGGCGGATTGGGGGTGGGCGAACTAGCGACAGGTTGTCGCTATATGTCTGCCAGCGTCTTGGGGGTGAGGCGAGCACGGCGAGTGTGGGCTGGGAGGGTGGAAGGCTGTGAGGAGTGGTGCTGCGGTTGTTGAGCTGCGTCGTGGCGTCAGGGATTGGCTAGTGGCTGAGGTACTGGGTTGGTCCGGGCACTGGTGGAATTTTATTGCGCTGCCCAAACCTTTTATTTTACTGCTTTCACCCCCCGACATACACCCCCTGGAGTTGAGAATCCTTAGGGGTGCAGGATGGCCTCACATGAGGGTGGTGGGGGCACAGCCACCCCCAGAAAGCAGTAAACATATGTCCTGGTGCCATTGCGCTGGTGCGCAAGGGTTGTCAGAGTGCCAAAAATGTGTTCGCCACTCTGATTGAGCGATAACGGTGATCGCCTTTAGGCATTCGCCGTTATCACATAGACCCTCAACAGCCCGCTTCAGAGTCTCTCCTTTAGTAGCGGACATTTTGGTGGAGGCGAGGAAGCCTTCCACCAGGTCCACCTACGCTATGAAGTGGAAACAGTTTTCCATCTGGGCAGACTCTAAAGACTTAGAGCCTTTTTCGTGCCCAGCTAACAAAGTCCTGAACTACATGTATCACCTCTTCAACCTGGATCTCAGCCATTCCTCTTTAAAGGTCCATATGGCAGTTATTTCAGCCTACCATATTCCCTTTGGAGACAGGACTTTTGCTCAGTTAGAAGTCTCTAAGACTTTTCTTAATGGGGTTCTCCACTTGAGACCCCCTATTCACATTCCTGCCCCTCCATGGGACTTGAATTTCATCCTGGAGAAGCTCACACTGCCTCCCTTCGAGCCCACAGTGGAAGCTGTCTTAAAGTTCCCTTCCTGGAAGACACTGTTCCTAGTGGCCATAACTTCTGCTCGGTGCATTTCCGAGCTCCAGGCCTTAATGTGTAAAATCCCTCAGGTGGTGGCTGAATCTACGCTGAATCAATCTATTGAGTTACCGGCTTTCTTTATGCAACAATCCAATCAAGGGGAGTACCTCTTACATACTTTGGATGGTCACAGAATCCTGAGATACTACACCAATCAGACTAAGGATCTTAGGAAGACTGATCAGCTCTTTGTCTCTTTTGTTCACAAAAGAGAAGGCAATGCTGTTTCTAAGCAATGCCTTTCAAAATGGTTGGCTAATTGTATCACTTTCTGTTATGACATGTACAAAAAGACACTGCTGGGTCAAGTCAGAGGTCACTCCACCAGAGGAGTAGCTATTTCTGCTGCTCGTTTCAAGAATGTGTCAGCGGCAGACATCTGTGCAGCCGCAACTTGGACTTCTGTCCATACCTTCACGAAACACTGCAGTTTGGACATTGCCTCTCGCCGTAGAGCAGACTTCGGGTTGGCTGTCCTACAAGGTCTCCTCTCATGAGACCTGTTCAGCCCTGAGGTTTTATGTTATGAATGACAGTCCTCCTCCCAAGTGTTTTTCCTTGTTCCAGACTGCTTGGGACTCAGTCCTATATGTGAATACCTACTGCAAGAACCTTCTCGAAGTAAGACAGTACAGTTATGTAAGAACTTACCGTAACAGTAGATCTTCGAGAGAGGCTCTTGTAGTAGGTATTACCTTCCCGCCCTCCGTCCTCCTAAGATTCTTTGCTTCATTTCCATGGGGGGAAATATCCTCTTCTCGCTCGTCTTGCCTCTTTTGGCCTTTGGCGGGAAAGAACTGGAAGGTGGGCGTGGGGGACCGCCCCTTTATACTGACATCGCATGACGCCGGTCACCTGATGTGGGGGCGGTCCCCCGCCAGAGACTGCTAGCTAGAATTTTTCCGTGAGGTCCTGACGCCTGGCGGCTTAGTCCTATTTGTGAATACCTACTGCAAGAGCCTCTCTCAAAGATCTACTGTTATGGTAAGTTCTTATGTAACTGTACTTTCTTCTCTGCCCACCCCTTCCTTCATCTCCGGAGCCTCTGTCAATATCTACTGGGTCAGAGGCATTGCTCAGGCCCCTGGCCCTGCTTCAGCCTGACGCCTTGCTCAACCCCCATCCTCTTGTTCCAAGCCCAGGAGGAGGTAGTAGGGAGGTCGCTTTTCCCTCCATGTAGACCAGTGGAGGGAAATTACTTCGGATGCTTGGATTTTGCAACTCGTGCAAAGGGGCCACACTTTGGAGCTTCTGGAATGGCCTCCCACTGTTCCCCTGGGGCTCACTGGCTTTTCACCAGACCACATTCTGGTCTTAAGGGAGGAAATTCACTCTCACTTGCCTACACAGGCCATAGAGCTGGACCCACAGGGACAGAGAAACAGGGGCTGCTATTCCAGGTTTTTCCTGGTGCCCAAGTGGACAAGAGGTCTTCGTCCCATCCTGGACCACAAGGGGCTAAACCAGTACATTCAGTACAATTAGTGTCACATGGTCAGGGAAGGGGAGGGAAGGGCAGCTGCAGTATAAGGGTTGCTAGCTGCATACTCGAGCAGACTCGATAGACCATAAGACCTTTATCTGCTGGCAAATTCGTATGTTCATATGTACAGGGCCTGCTGCCTCTGATCAAGCAAGGTGACTGGCTTTGTTCTCTGGACATGTAGGACAAATACCTGCATATCTTGGTTTATCCCCCCACTGGAGGTACCTCAGGTTCTCGTTCCGGGGGAACATTTTCAGTTCAGAATCTTGCCCTTTGGCTTGTCTTCTGCGCCGCAGGTCTTTACCAAGTGCTTAGCGGCAGTGGCAGCAGCCCTCCACCATGAGGGCCTGTATTAAAAGCCCCATCCAGGGAGCTCTCGCTAACCACTCTGCACAAGACCCTACAGCTGTTTCATTCCCTGGGTGTCACGTTGAACTTACCCCAAGTCCACCTCTCCCTGTCTCAGCACCTTCAGTTTATAGGCATGGTTCTGGACTCCTCCCTGGGCAAGTCCTTTCTGCCCCAGGATAGGGCGAACTGCCTAATTGCAGTGGCCTGTCTTGTGGCTTGGGCCCAGTATGTTATGGCCAGGTCCTACCTTCAGCTGATAGGCCTTATAGTGGCAGAACCCTCTCAGTCTGTTGCAGGGAGTCCCCTTCTTCATCCTGTCTCAGGAGCAGGTCCTGACTATGGACTCCTTGGACACTGGAGGAGTCCTGGTCCCTAGTGGAGGCCACCCTCCACATAAACGCACTCAAAATGAGAGTGGTCCTGTGCATCCTCCAAACCTTTCAGAGCCACTTGGCCCTGGGTCACCTGTTGGTGCAGTCAGACAAACTCAGTGTGGTGTACTATCTCAACAAATTGGGGAACACATTCTTACCCTGTGTGCCGGGAGACGATGATAGTCTGGTACTGGGCTCTGGACCATGGCTTCGAGTTGTCAACTGTCCTTGTTCCAGGAGACCAAAACGTGTTAGCAGACAGCCTCAGCTGGTCGCAGTCCTGGAAACGCAAATGGGAACTGCTGTCTTCAGTAGCCAAGGGCCTGTTCAAAAGATGGGGATGCCCAGAGCTGGACCTTTTTGCATCCCCACTCAATGCAAAACTGCCACTTTTCTGCTCACTAGATCCAGGACCTGGAGTTTTCTGGCAAGACGCATTGCCCCTTTCCTGGAAAGGGAGGTTCCTCTATGCCTGTTTCCCCCTTTCCACTGGTCCAGAGGATGCTCCTCAAATTGCAGATGGAACAGGCCTCCCTCATACTGGTGGCGCCATTCTAGCCTCGCAAATTTTGTTTTCGTTATTGCGACAGCTGGTGGTGTAACCTCCAGTTCCTCTCCCGCTCTGCCGGGACCTGCTGATGCAGGCTCAGGAGATGCTGGTCCATCCAGAACTCTAGTCCCTTCAGCTGCATGCTTGGCTCCTGAGGACGTAGCCATGACCCATTTTGGGGTTTCTCTGAAGGTAGCTGATGTCCTGGTGACTGCCAGGAAACCCTCCACGAGAGCCACGTATTCCATGAAATGGAAGCGCTTTGCCATTTGGGCCTCCGCTCACCGCTTAGACCCTTTCTCCTGTCTGGTGAATGAGGTTCTGGAGTACCTGTTGCCCCTATCAGACTTAGGGCTTAAATACTCATCCATGAAGGTGCAGGTCAGCCATCGCTGCCTTCCATGTGGCTGTGGACGGCCGTCCGGTTGCCCACTTAGAGGTGGCTCGTACGTTTTTGAGGGGCATCCTTCATCTGAAGCCCCCTATTCGTAGTTCCGTCCTTACTTGGGACTTGAATTTTATGTTAGAGAAACTGACCCTGCCTCCTTTTGAACAGCCATGTCCAGCGAGCTGTGCTTTCTGTCGTGGAAAGTGTTATTTTTAGTTACCATTACTTCTGTTCGAAGAATTTCAGAGCTTCAAGCTCTCAGGTGTGAGCAGCCTTATTTGATTTTCCACAAAGACATAGAAACATAGAAGTTGACGGCAGATAAGGACCGCAAGGCCCATCCAGTCTGCCCATTTCTTTTTCTACCTCATGAATGTGCCATCGGCCTTTGCTCTGTCAATGGCCTCGCTATTCATACTCATCTGTATTGCTCCCTTATGCCTATCCCATGCCTGTTTGAAGCCCTGCACTGTATTCATATCCACCACTTCCTGAGGTAGGCCATTCCATGCATCCACCACCCTTTCTGTGAAAAAGAACTTCCTCACATTACCCCTTAATCAGCCTCCCTCTAATCTCATGCTGTATCCTCTTGTCCTGCTATTTTTCTTATATTGAAACATGTTAGACTCTTTCAGCTTGTTAACACCCTTAAGGTGTTTGAATGTTTCGATCATATCACCTCTCTCCCTCCTTTACCCTAGTGTATACATATTGAGCTCCGTTAATCTGTCCGCCTATGTTTTTTGATGCAGTTCCTGCACCATTTTGGTTGCCCTTCCCTGGACTGCCTCAATTTGGCTAATGTCCTTGTGAAGGTGTGGCCTCCAATACTGCACGCAGTACTCCAGATGGGGCCTAACCAGTGTCTTGTAAAGAGGGATTATTACCTCCTTCTTATGACTTGTGATACCCCTACTAATACACCCCAACATCCCCCTAGCCTTACCTTACCTACTGCCTTAGTCACTTTAGGTACTAACCCTAAGTTTCTTCCTAAGGTGCTGCCTGAGTTTACCTTAAATCAATCCATCCACCTGCTTGTTTATTATCCAGAGTGTACCAATATGAGGGAAGTATTGCTCCATACTTTGGATGTGCATAGAATTCTATGTTACTATACACACCATACGAAGGACTGCAGAAAGTCCAAACAATTGTTTCTTTTGCCCCTGAGAAAGAGGGCACCCTGTTTTCAAAACAGTGTTTGTCCAAATGGTTGGCCAACGGTATTACTTTTTGTTATAGGAAGTATGGTAAGGAACTTCCTGGGACTGTCAAGGGCCATTCATCCTGGGGCACGGCCACTTCTGTTGCCTGTTTCAGGGGTGTTTCTGCAGCCGAGATCTGCGCTGCTGTGACTTAAGAGTACTGTCCACACTTTCGCCAAGCACTGTAGTCTGAACATTGCTTCCAGAAGAAGGGCAGGCTTTGGCCTAGCTGTGCTTCAGGGCCTCCTTTCTTAGGCCTCTAGTCTCCAGCCACACAGACTGTCCTTGCTGTCAGCACTGCTGGAGACTTGTTCCATAGGTGTGACCTGATGAAAGAGATATCCTCGATGAAGACAGTACAGTTACGTAAGAACTTAACGTAACAGTAGATTTTCATGGGAATCTTTCATGAGATCATGCCGCCCCACTCTCCATCCTCTTTGGAGTCTATTCTGTTCCAGACTGTTTAATTAGTGTTCCAGCCTTATACAGGGCTAGCTCTCTCTCTCTCTCTCTCTCTCTCTCTCTCTCTGGTTCACCAGAGATAGCCGGATGGGAAAGGTCTCCAGCAGGAATGAACTGAGGAGGGAGCAAGGCCGCCTACAACTATATTGGGAAGATGACGTTGACAGGCGACATTGGCGTGAGTGTCCCTAATAGGCGGCTACAGAAAAAGGCTTCTCTGGGATCCTAGTGCCTCATGGCTAAGTTCCATAGGTGTAATTCCCTCAAAGATCTACTGTTACAGTAAGTTCTTATGTAACTGTTCTGTCTTCCAGAATATCCACCCATAGAGCCACACCGGTCTACCCACCATCCCCCCACTGGCTGTGTGTGTGTGTGTGTGTGTGTGTGTGTGTGTTAGTAGTAAAACTTTTGTTCATAATAATATGAATCGTTTGCTCAGTTGAGCAGAGCTCATTTCCAGTGAGGTCCTTATTGTATAAATTTCATTACCTTGAAAATTTACATTGATAGTTGAAATACAGAACAAATGGTTTGATACTTTTTTACTGGACCAACAAGGATGTTACAAAAAGAACACAGAGCTTTAGATTTCGGACCAACAAGTCCTTCTTCGGAAGCCTAATGAGAGTTATTTAGAAAATCCCATATTATTAACACTTAGAACATGCAGAAAAAAACAGAAATAATTCTCATTGGTTTAAAACAGGCCTTCAGAACATAATTAAAGTGACATTGGAGAGCTTGAATATCTTAAGTGTGATTTCAGCTGAACCAAACTTAAAGGTCAGTGGTTGTCCAGAGATAACAGCAGGCAGAGAGTTCAACCCACATGTATTATACCATGTTTCAGTCTAATGGATAACAAAATACTAAGATTCTCTGCTCACTAAATTATTTGTCAAGTGAAGAAACCTCCCGAAGACACATACTTCAAGAGTGAGGTAACAGTACACCAAAAGCCAGCTTCATAACTGACAAGGTCAAAAGTCTTTTCAGGTCCAGAACATGTCCAGATAATCTTTGGATATGATTGCAGTACTGCTCATAATTAAAATATTCTAATGTCACAACATATCCGTCTTGTCTGATAACATGTTATTGTTCTTTGGCAGGTGGCTCGGAGGATGAGAAGCTTGGTGCATCTGGGACAGATGGGCGATTCCCACGGAGCTCTTCAATGCAGGACACAGTACGGGAAGGACAAGGGATCCCACCTCCTCCTCAGACAGCTCCTCCCCCTCCTCCTTCACCATATTTTGTTGATACTGGTCCTCCCCCCACTTTCTCCCCACCTCCACCCCCTGGAAGGGCCTATGATACTCTGCGATCGAGCTTCAAGCCCAGTGTAGAGGCCAAAATCCATGGGCTGCCACAGGTCGTCACCACAGCTGAAATTTATGAACCGCCCAGAGCATCTGGGCTGCACATTGAAAGGCAGAGGAAGGCCCGATCCATGATAATCCTGCAGGACTCCTCCCATAGTCCTGTGGAGCCCACAGACATCCCCAAGCTCAGCACAGCAGCCACACCCCCCGAGAAGGCCAAGCGGAAAGGGAGGCCGGTGGATAACCCCTATGCCAACATGGGCCAGTTTAGCGTCAGTCTGTTGGCCCCAACAAAGCCTCAGCGCAAAAAAAGTCCCCTGGTAAAGCAGCTGCAGGTTGAAGATGCCCAGGAGAGGGCTGCTTTGTCTGCCTCCTCTGGCAGCCATGTCAGGGAACCCTCACCAACAGGACGGGTCATGCATCCCAGTGTTGCTGAGCTCCAGCTTATGGCAAGGGTAACAGGCGAGTCAGGAAAAGGCCCCTTCGCAACTGCCCTTTCTGGGGCTGTCAAGGACAGGGAGAAGCGTCTGGAAGAGAAGCGGAAATCCTCAGTCTTCCACTCACTTGGCACCATAGAAGGGGGAGTGCCCCCAAGCACTGATGTGCCAGCCCTGCAGCCGTCACGGTCAATAGACGAGCGGTTGCTGGGAAGCAGGGATGTGACTGCGACTGCCTCCACAGCACAGCCACCTTCTGGAATCTCAGCATTTAAGCCATCTGTCAGCAGCACATATTCCACCTTCATTCACCCTCTGACGGGGAAGCCACTGGATCCCAACTCGCCATTGGCACTTGCGCTGGCCGCAAGGGAGCGGGCACTGGCCACCCAAACTCAGCCACAACCCACCCCCCTAGCAGTAAGCCCTGAGCCCCGAACGAAGCAAGAAAAGACAGACCCTCTGTTTGTGGACATCCAAACCAAAGAAGTGGAGCAAGCAGACTCTCAAGGACTGTTGTCCCCTACATTCTCGTCAGGAGCAAAAGGGGGCTACAGCCCTGTCCCTAGCTCTTCTGCCCCCACAATGAATCAGTGGGATACCCCTACAACACAACGGAAGGAGACTGAGACCAGAACACCAGAGAAGGTAGAGCGAAAGCCCGAAGACAAAAAATCAATGATTATTAGCATTGTGGACACCTCCCAAAGGAAGACTGCAGGCTTGGTCATGGTTCATGCAACCAGTAATGGCCAAGCAGTGGGACTCGGAACACGGGAAGAGAAACCGGCTGCCTTACAGTCGCCAAGGAACCAGTATGCACACCCCCGGCTGAGATGCAGCAGCCTAAGCGCCCATTTCCCCTGCCCCACCCCCTCCTCTAGCGCACCTCACGGATAGGACGCTGGCACAAGGCAGCTCGGAAGAGGATGTGGAGCCCTTCACAGTTACTTTGCCACCGCACAGCTGTCTTCGAGTGATGAGGAGACACGGGAGGAGCTAGCCAAGATTGGCCTTGTGCCTCCACCTGATGAGTTTGCCAACGGAGTATTGGTGACCACCGCAGGCACTCCCATCAGTGCTGTAGTAAGACCAAGTGTACTCTCCATACCAGCGGCAGCAGTAGCACCCTCTACCACTGGTGGAACACTCTCAGGGAAGCCCTCAGATGCCCCCATGGCGCCAGACTCTGCCGCAGACTCTGGCGTGGAAGAAGTAGATACCCGAAGCTCTAGCGACCACCACCTGGAGACCACAAGCACCATTTCCACAGTCTCCAGCATGTCCACCCTGTCATCAGAGAGTGGAGAGCCCATGGACACATACACTTCCTTCGCAGATGGGCAGACTTTTATACTCGAGAAGCCGCCAGTGCCTCCAAAGCCAAAACTGAAGTCCCAGCTGAGCAAGGGGCCGGTTACCTTCAGGGACCCACTTCTGAAGCAGTCCTCGGACAGTGAGCTCATGTCCCAGCAACACGTGGCCACCCAGGCCACTGCCGGCCCAGCCCGGCCACGCTACCTCTTTCAGAGACGGTCCAAGCTGTGGGGAGACCCCGTGGACATCAGGCCCATCCAAATGTCCGAGGACGGCAAGCCAACTGTGATCAGCGAGCTGAGCTCCCGTTTGCAGCTGCTCAACAAGGACACACGCTCCCTGGGTGACGAGCCAGAGGGGATGCCCTTGGATGGAGGGAAGAAATCGCCAGTGGGGGCCTCACGGTAAGAACCGGTAAAAGCAACTCTTCAATACAGTATTGTTTTACAAAAAATGTTGTTACGAAGATGCTCAGTGCTTGTTAGGAGAACAGTTTAAAAGATAAACCCCAATGCACAAGCACTCAGTCAAGGGGTATGAGAAAAGACGTTGGGGGTAAAATAACAAACCCAAAATGACACGTGCTGTATACTGCTTTTGCAAGGCACCATGGATAACATATGCAAATCAGTCATCATGAAGGCAGTTAGGCGGGCTATGCTTTGAGCAGAACCGTAAGATGCTCAGCATCCTCATAATCGTTCTTTAACAATGCTGCTTACAGCGCAGCCAGCCTAAACGCCTTCTGGTGATTTGCATATATTGCCCACCGTGCCTTTCATTATGGAAGTACGAGTAATTTTGTGGTTTCTTCAGTGCTTGTTAGATTGCAAGAAGCCACTGGGGGTGCGGGAAGGTGACACCTCCATGAGTTTTGCAGGGTCAGAAACGCAGAACTTGCCTGCCATAAAGCTCCATGCTCAGTGTTATGGGACCACACTAGGGACATGGAGTACAGTCCGAGTTCTCAGGTCCCGAGTAAGACAGGTTGGCTGTACCAAGCTCTGTTCCATCTCACTTTTGAGAGTCTGATAGGCATCATTTGCTGCAGGAGCTGTGTGCTATTGTTACACTGATGGACAGTGTTTATTACTCTTGTGGGGCAAGGTTTTATTACAGCATGGGGAGGGTATACTGGAGCAGTGTAATATTATTACAATATGAAAATCAGACGTTGTATATTATTACATTTTGTTGTGCATGAATATTCTTTACAGTGTGGGGTGGTGTGCGTTTATATTGTCAGTGCTGTGAATTATTACACCTTGAGGTCAGTGTGTATGTTTTATTCACTGTGGAGGAAGTGTAGTATTACACTTTAGAGCAGTGCATTATTACATTGTGGCAGCAGTATACTATATTATCAAACTGTGGCATAAGGGCATTATAGCATAGGGAAGTCTCTTATAACATTGTTGGGGCAACATATAATTACACTGTGTAGGAAGTGGTTATTGAACTCTAGGGTAGTGTGTTATTACATTTTAGAAAACGGGTTGGAGAAATCCTACTTTTTGAATAGCTGTGGGTATCCACCACCCAGGCAGGTATTAGGCAACAGAGAACGGTAAATAAATAGCCCCTCTGCCTGCTTGCCTTTTAACCAAATCACGAAGCTCACAAAGAATGCTGAACTCCGAGATAGCAGCCATGTTTTTTTTCTCGCTTAGTGAGCTGACACCACTCACCCATCACTTCCTCTGCTGTGCAAAAAAAAACAAGATTTTCCACCTGTTTCTTTCCGTAGCAAGTCCCATTAAAGATTTACCTGTTGTTACAGATTCTGACATTATTTTTATAAATGGAGCCACCTGATATCACATGTCAGCTGTTCTGCTCCCAGCCGTCTTCAGTTAAGTCCTTGCGGTAATGCTAGATTTAAAATAGCACTTTCTGACCACCCACAGCCAACAGCATTGAGTCCTGCCAAACTGTGCCCGGTGTCTGCTGTAACCAGGGCTGTGCAGAGGCCAAATATTATTTCCTTAATACCATGAATAGTGCAGCCCTTCCTAAATAGGGGACTGTTCGTATTCAGGAAGTTATTTGGGCACCTGTAAAACCCCCCAAAAATGTCCTGTCCTAGCCCATCCAGGTAAACTGCAACCCCATCGCCCCACCCTCTATTAAAAGCACACCCCCCCCAAGCACCTGTGTTGTTGTTTTTTTTAAATAAGTTTAATAAAACTTTAGACCCCCAATGTGTGGCCTCCACACCAGCCACTGTCTTAATGTAAAGCGCTATTTGCACTTAAAAACAGAAGTATAAATTGTGTCCCCCTGACACAGAACCTGACCCTGCTCCCACCCACCAACACCCAGTTCTGATATACAGAAGGTGACTGGCATAACCCTCCCTTCTCCACAGCCAGCCACCATCTTAATATAAAGCACTGTTTGCGCTTAAAACAAAAGTATAAATTATGTCTCCATCTCCCCCCCGGTACAGGACCCAACCCTACTCCCACCCACCAGCACCCACTTCTTGTTCTGATATACATTTATTGATTTTATTTAGCTTTTGTTTACCGGGTAAGTACACTAAACAAGTATTATGCCTATTTTCAGGAACGACCCGGGAGAGTACAACATGAGGAACAACAGTCAAGGAGACATGGCAAAGAGAGTACAGTTTTTTGTCACAGTAAACAAACATGTGGGAAATACATCATTTGACGCTAGGGGAAACATATAGTAGTAAGCATATTTCAGATTATACACTCTAGACTAGCTAGTTCAACTGACAGATATATACAGGTCATCATACATAGGAGTGGAACATAGCTCAAGGACTGGATTGGTCATAATATAACTTATAACATTGTCGTATACACCCCCTAGGCTAGTTGGATCGTGGACAGGTATATACAGCTCATCACATTTTTCTAAATATGAAATGGAGAAGGTGACCAGCACAATCATCCCTCCTCCACGGCCAGCTGCCTTTTCATGAATGGAAGCGCTTACGCGCTCGCTACAGTAAAACCAACTAATCACATGATCAGCTGGTTTTACTATAGCAAGCGCACGAGCGCTTTCATTCATGAGAACGCAGCTGACCATGCAGGAGGGAGGATTGTGCAGTTTATCTTCTCCATGTATATCAGAACAGAACTGGGTGCTGATGGGTTGGAGTAAGGTTGGGTGCTGTGCTTGGGGGGAACATAATTTATACTTTTTTTTTTTTAAGCACAAATAGCGCTTTACATTGAGACAGTATCCGGCCATGGAGGAGGGAGGGTTGTATCGGTCACCTTCTGTATATCAGAACTGGGTGCTGGTGGGTGGGAGTAGGGTCAGGTGCTGTGCCGGGGGTGGGGGGATATCATTTTATAATCCTTTTTTTTTTTTTTTAAGCACAAATAGTGCTTTACATTAAGACTGTGGCCGGTTGTGGAGGTGCTGATCACCTTCTGTATATCAGAACTGGGTGCTAGTGGGTTGTAGTAGCATCGGGTGCTGTGCCAGGGAAGGGGGGTACATAATTTATACTTTTTTAAGTCTAAACAGTGCTTTACATTAAAATAGTGGCTGGCCGTAGAGGTGGGTGGGTTGAGAGGTCACCCATCTGGGGGTCAAGTACTAAAAAAAACTTGTGTGCTGGGGAGGAGGGGCTTTGCTTTTGACAGAGGGTGTGAGATGGGAGTTACATTGTCTTGGCTGGGGCGAGGGGAGTCTGCCTTTTTTATTTTTTTTAACCGCCGAATAATTTCCCGAATACCCAAATATTTGGCTGCTGAACACTGAATATTCAGCCAAATATTCAGGAAAAGTAGTCGCACAGCTCTAGCCGTAACAAGCTGCCAACCATTCTCACTGCTGTGACAAAATCCAGCCAAAACGCGCAAAGAAATGCATCACTACATGAGTCTCCAGAAAACAATGTTTTACTTAACACAGTGTGACCAGACAAACAAAAATACCTCAGCACTTCGAGGGATCTAAGCCCTCTTCATCATGAGGTGGAATTAAATTCAAAATACATGTTCCTTATATGCAGAAAAACTGATTACATCATAATCATGTGACATTAAAATAGAAATCAAAAATACATCTTATAAAGTAAATCCAAAAACTTTTACATGAAAGTTTGAAATACCATCATAATACAAGGAATAATTAAACCAATATATTGATTATGTTTTGCGATTTTTTTTTTTTTAAAGCAAACATCCTAGTTGATCAGAAATAAAGCAAATTGCCTTTTATTTCTATGACACGTGAAGCGCCATCATTAAAGGCGTGCTTCAATAAATACTTATGTGATATATGTTCAGACAAGCTGAAATACAACAAAAGATAATTTTTGAGAACAGAAGTGCTGCAAGAATCTAGCAAAGACTTTTATGTTGTTGTTCGTGTTGATTAACTATCATTTTTTTAAATGTTTACGTTTTTTCTTTCTCAACTTGTTTGCTGTTTCATAACCTATTAGATTCATAGTTTAAGAAAAAAGACCTAAATAATCAAACATTACGTGTTGCAATCAGAAAAATCCAAACATAGTCAGAATGTTATAAATACATTGTGAGGTCAAGTTCCCTCTTAAGACCTTCTGGGTAAATGCAATTTAAGGGAAAGGGGAAATTATTTAACCAGGAAAGGCACACTAAGCCAGAACTTGTTTCCAGGTGTGACCCGGGAGCACAAGGAAGTTAAGTGACTTGCTCAGGGTCACACAGCATGCAAGTGGGGGCTTGCTAAAAATCCATCTCAATTCTTTCTGACGCAATTTCCTAACTTGATCATCTCTTCTAATTTGGTGCTTGACATGCTTAAGAAATGTGAATTTAACTTCATTCACTTTCTTGTCATGCTTTTCAAAAAAAATGTGCACCAAGAGCTGAATCGAGATTGGTATTTCTGATGCCCCTTATGTGTTCTAACACACATTCTTTAACTTGTCTAGTTGTCATGCCAACATGGACAAGCGGACATGAACACTGGGCATCATAAACAACAAATGGGGTGGAGCAGTTAATGAATTCTTTAATTGTTGCACTAGAGTTATTTGTAGGATGTCTAAGTTCCTTCTCTTGATTGACATATTTGCAAGCTATACAGTGGCCATATTTATAACAACCAGCTGGCTGTACAGGAAGCCATGCATGTGGAGGCAGTATGGCACAGTGGTTTAGGGCTCTGAGCTGCAAATCTGGAGACCTGGGTTTGAATCCCATCAGCTCCCACTTGCAAAATGTGTGACCCTGAGAAAGTCACTTAACCTTCCTTATGCTCCCAGGTCACACCTGGAAACAAGCTTTGACTTAATGTGCCTTTCCTGGTTAAACAATTTCCTCTTCCCTTCCTGACAGGCACAGTGTAGTGACAATGGCTCAAATGGTTGCCCAGATTATTGGCATGGCTGTAGGTAACCCTGGGAAGTTTAGATAAGAGATTTCCTGAACTGCATTGTTTTAACAAATGCCAGTTTTTCAATACAATGTTTTTCACTTACAAAATCCAGCCCAGTCTTTTTTTTTTTTTTTAAGACTTTGTTTTCTATCACCAGAGAACCAGGGCATCTCTCTGGTGCACCCACACAGCCTCGGCCTCTAATCCCTATCTGAAACCCCATACCCCCAGAGTACAATGGCTCAGCACTCCCTTACTAGGCACAAGGACCCATCCAGCCCCTCCGGTTTCACCCCCCAGAGGAGGGTCCACCTCACCTACCTGGTGACCTATTTGGACTTAGAGGGATGGTCCTATGGTGGGTCAAGGGGCTTGGGAGAGCCGGTGGGACGGTGGTGCTATGTCGGGATATGGGCGTGGTCCCGGGGTCACCGTCGGCTCCCTAGATCCTCCGGGTGTTTTTTCTTGCAGTGTTTCCCCCTCAGGGCACGGCGTGAAATGACTCCTGCATGGCTCTTCCACTCCGCCACCACTGGAATCTACCGTCATCCCACCCCCTTCAACATCCCTGCTCTTGTGCTTCCTCCAGTCTCTACCAGAGGCTGCAACAGAGCCGGGAACTCCCTGCAACCCACCCCGGGAGAGGAGAGGAATCCTCCGGACGCCAGTACTCTTCCCTTCTGCCGAATTCTGGGTCCAGGTCCATTCCCCGAACCCGACCGCCAGCATGGCGTGAGGTATGGCGTCCAGTGCCTCAACCCTCAGCACCACCAGGTCGGCTACCAGCCCAGTCTCTAAAGGTGGGAAATCCTTTTTTTTCCCCCATTTAAAAAATAATGAAAGGGGAAATGAGAATGACAGTGGCGCACACTGCCTTCTTGTCTGAACATGCGTCTACTCCTGGGCCCTTGTCAGGCAACTGCGCTCACTACTGACTGATCGAAACCCCAGAACAATTGTGACTGAAACTGCCTCAGATATTCCTGTCCAGTTACAGATCAGCACCATCTGTCAGTACTTTAAATTGTAACCGGTGGACGGTTGGGGGGGGGGGTGAAGACACCTGTAAAGAAAAGTGAACAAAAAAAAAGCTTTTTAAACATAGCAGTGCCCTCTACTGGCAAGTATACCAGTAGATGGACTATACTCATTTTTTATTTAGATTTTTTAAAACACATTTCTAGGGGCATGGATATGGTGTACTAGCTACACTTCCCTCCATAATGCTTTGTGTTTGTGTTGGCCCTGTCATTCTTTTTTCACAAATATTATGGTCTTCGAGTTGCTTTGCGGTTTTCACTGTTTTGGCTCAAGGATTCAACGGCTTCTAAGCGCCCAGTTTTAAACTCTTTCCATGCAGACAGACAATGTCACACATGGGCTCTTATGCCACGTGTGTTTAGTGCCTGGGCCAGGAACATGACTCCCAGGCTTGCGGCCTGTGCCGCACTTTACACCCCTCCACATTGGAGGACCGGTACAAATGACTTTTGCTGGATCGTCCGTTCAAGGGGGGACACCCCCCATTTGGTTTAAGGACATCTGTCAGGTGATCTCTGCAACTGCGGGTCCACCGAACAGTTAACAGCTTTCAAGGAAGCTGCAGCCCAGGCTGCACTGGGGTTACTAGTGAGGTATCACAGGGTTCAGTACTGGGGCCGGTCCCTTTTAATAGAAATATAGACTTTGACGGCAGATAAGGACCGCTTGGCCCACCTAGTCTGCCCATTTCCCTACCTACAGGATAAGCCGCAGATCCTAGTTAACCAACAGCCTATTTCTTCCTCCGTCCCACAAGAATTGCCTTATGTCTGTCCCATGTATTCTTGAATTCTCCCACAGTTTTAGACCCCACAACCTACTCAGGAAGGCTGTTCCATGCATCCACTACCCTCTCTGTGAAAAAGTACTTCCTCACATTGCCCCTGATCTGCCCCCCCCATCTTTAAATTGTGTCCCCTTGTTCTTGCATGTCTCTTTTTCTGAAAGATGCTACCCTCTTGGACTTTGTTGATTCCACTGAGGTCTTAAACGTTTCTATCATGTCCCCCCTCTCCTTTCTTTCCTCAAGGGTATACATATTAAGCTCTTTTAGTCTCTTCTCGTATGGCTTCTCTTGCAGACCCTGCACCATTCTAGTTGCCCTCCTCTGGACTGCCTCTATCCCGTCTATGTCCTTGCGGAGATGGGGTCTCCAGAACTGAACACAGTACTCCAGATGGGGTCTCACCAACTGTCTGTACAGAGGCATAACAACTTCCTGTTTTCTGCTGGTGATGCCTCATATTACACTATAGAGTAATGTGTTATTTCATTGTTGAGGTAGTATATTATTACACTGTGGAGGAAGTGCGTTATTACATGGTAGGATAATGTGGTATTGCATTATTGGAGCATTATATTATTACACTGTGAACAGTATATTATTACACTGTGGAGGAAGTGTATTATTACACTGTAGGATAATGTGTTATTGTATTGTTAGGGCAGTATATTATTACACTATGGAGGCAGTGTATTATTACACTGTAGGCCAGGTACGGTTTTATTGCATTATTGGGGCAGTATATTATTACACTGCGAACAGTATATTATTACACCTTTCTCTGCAGTGTATTATTATTACACTGTTGGATAATGTGTTATTGTATTGTTAGGGTGGTATATTATTACACTGTAGGGTAATATGTTATTGTATTGTTGGGGCACTATATTATTACAGTGTGAACAGTATAGTATCGCACTTTGGAGGAAGTGTATTGTTACACTGTAGGGTAAACAGTATATTATCACACTGTGGAGGAAATGTATTATTACACTGTAGGATAACATGTTATTGCATTGTTGGGACAGGATATTATTACACTGTGAACAGTATATTATTACGCTGTGAAAGAAGTGTATTACATTGTAGGGTAACGTGTTATTGCATTGTTGGGGCAGTATATTATTACACTGTGGAGGAACTGTATAACACTGTAGGGAAACTTGTTATTGCATTGTTGAGGCAGTATAATAATTACACTGTGAACAGTTTATTATCACACTGTGGAGAGAGTATATTATTACACTGTAGGGTAATATGTTATTGCATTGTTGGGGCAGTGCATTATTACACTGTGAACAGTATATTATTATTACACTGTGGAGGAAGTGTATTATTGCACTGTAGTGAAATGAATAATTGCATTGTTGGGGCATTATGTCATTACACTGTGAACAATATATTATCACACTGTGGAGGAAGTGTATTATTATTACACTGTAGGGTAATGTGTTATTGCATTGTTGGGGTAGTATATCATTACACTGTGAACAGTATATTATCTCACTGTGGAGGAAGTGTGTTATTACATTGTTGGGGCAGTATATAATTACACTGTGATCAGTATATTATCGCACTGTGGAAGAAGTGTTTTATTACACTGTAGGGTGATGTGTTATTTCATTGTTGGGGAAGTGTATTATTATACTGTAGGGAAACCTGTTATTGCATTGTTGGGGCAGTATATAATTACACTGTGAACAGTGTATTATCACACTGTGGAGAGAGTATATTATTGCACTGTAGGGTAATATGTTATTGCATTGTTGGGGTAGTGTATTATTACATTGTGAACAGTATAGTATTACATTGTGGAGGAAGTATATTATTACACTGTAGGGTAATGAGTTATTGCATTGTTGGAGCACTATATCATTACACTGTGTACAATATATCATTACACTGTGAAGAAAGTAGTATTACACTATAGGGCAATGCATTATTGCATTGTTGGGGCAATATATTACACTGTGGAGGTAGTGTATTACACTGTGGAGGAAGTATATTACACTGTAGGGTAAAGTGTTATTGCATTGTTCTGGCAGTATATTATTACATTAGACGAAGTATACTGTTAGGGAAATATGTTATTACATTTTTGGGCAGTGTATTATTACTCTGGTGAAAGTGTATTGTTTCAGTGTAGAGTAGTATATAATTATATTATGGTGATTTTTTTATTATTACACTGTGGTGGAAGTGTATCATTACAGTATTGGATAGTGTGCTAATATATTGTAACATGGAAAAATAAAAACATAGACAGTGATGGCAGAAAAATACTGCTGGTCCATCCAGTCTGCCCGTGGTTCCTCATCTATCCCTGGGACCTGTCATCCAGGCCACTAACCCTCTCTTTGTCGCTCTGAGTAGCCGCAGTAGCCTTCACTCTGTCCCAACTGGGCTTGAACTCATTTATGGTTTTGGTTCCTATCACCTCAGCTGGCAAACTGTTCCAAGGTTCCACCACCCTCTCAGTAATGTAAGACTTCCTCAAATCCCTCTTAAACCTTCCCCCTTTCAGTTTCTGCTCATGCCTCCGTCACCTCGAATTTGTGCTCGTGCTTAATAACTACTCGCAGCTTACCTTATTTATTCTTTTCAGGAATCTGAAGATCTCTATCATATCACCCCTTTCCCATCTGGTCTCAAGCGAGTACGGATTTAGCACTTTTAGTTGCTCTTCGTATGATCTGCCCTGCAGGCCCTCTATCATCCTGGTCACCCTTTGTTGCCCTGCCTCTAGCCTGTCCTTATCCTTTCTGAGGTGAGGACTCCAGAACTGGATGCAGAACTCCGGGTGTGGCCTCACCAATAACCTACAAAAATGTAATACTACCTGTTTCCTTCTGCTGTCTGTACCCCTCCTGATACATCCCAACATGCTATTTTCCTTGCTAATGCCCTTTTGCATTGACTTACGTGTTTGAGGATGTTGCTAATGATGACTCCTGGGTCCCTTTCCTCGGCTGCAGTGCTCAGTGTAACCCCTCCCATCCAGTATGCCGTCCTGCGATCTTGCTCCCTAGATGCACTACTTTGCATTTTTTGGCAGTGAATTTCAACTGCCAGACCTTAGACCACCTCTACAATCTATGCAAGTCAACCTGCATCTCCCTAATTCCCTCATCACTGTCTACCCTCCCACAGAGCTTTGTGTCATCTGCAAAAAGACACAGCCTGCCCTGGATTCCTTCTCCAGTATCACTGATGAACATATTGAAGAGGACTGGGCCCAGGACAGAACCCTGTGGCACCCATCTTGTGATCTCTGTCTCTTCTGATTTGACCCCATTTATCATAACCCTTTGCTGCCTCCCTTCTCAGCCAATTTCCTACCCATTTTATGATGTCCCTTGCCATCCCCAGATCCTCCGTCTTTTTTCAGCTGTTGCCTGTGATGCACTGAGTCAAAGGTGTTGTTGAAAGCGAGTAGATCCATGGCGTTGCTTCCATCCAGTGTCTTTGACACCCAGCCAAAGAAAACTATTGGATACTTCTGACGAGACACTGTTGCCACAAACCCATGCTGCTGCTTATTCTGGAGGCCATTGCTCTCCAGGTAGTCCTCAAGGTCCTCCTTGACTAGTGACTCCATCCTTTTCCCTACAGTTGAGGTAAGACTTACAAGTCTGTAGTTTGCTGCCTGCTCCATGTCTCCCCCTTGTGGAGTATAATCATATTCTCCGCCCTCAAGTCCTTCGGAACTACCCTTAAGTGAAGCAAACTATTGAGTAGCCCTATGAGGGGTTCAACCAGTTCTGCTGCCAGCTGTCTGAGCACCCTTGGTGCATCCTGTCCGGCCCCTGGGTCTTATCTATCTTAAGGGCTGCTAGCCATTTCCATACCTTTTCACTAATGAAAACTGGCTTACCTCATCTTGGGGACCTCTTTAATTGCCACCTTGATGCCACTCTCAGGTAAGGGCCCGCTGTCCTCCCTGGTGAAGACAGAGCAGATAGTCATTTAGGATGACCTGCGTTTTAACGATCCCCATGTTTACACTCTGAGGTTTTGTTAAAAAGACCTGTATTTTAACGATCCCCTTGTTTACACACTGAGGTTCTGTGAAAAAAAAGACCTGTGTTTTAATCATCTCTGTGTTTACGCACCAAAGTTCCATAAAAAAAGACCTGTGTTTTAGTGATCCCTGTGTTTACGCACTGAGGTTCCATAAAACTGTGTTTTAATAATCTCCGTGTTTACACACTGAGGTTCTGTACAAAAAAGAGCTGTTTTAATTATCCCCATTCCCCATGCTTACACACTAGTTCTGTTAAAAAAAAAAAAAGCCTAGTGTTTTAACAATCCTCCTATTTACACACTGAGGTTCTGTAAAAAAAAAAAAAAAAGCCCAGTGTTTTAACAATCCCCCTGTTTACACACTGAGGTTCTGTAAAAAAAGACCTGTGTTTCAATGATCCCCATGTTTACACAGCAAAGTCTGGTTAAAAAAAAAACCTGTGTTTTAACGATCCCTGTGTTTACACATCACGGTTCGGTAAAAAAAACAAACCCTGGGTGTTAACGATCCTTGTAGTTACACACCGAGGTTCTGTAAAAAACACCCGTTTTAACGATCCCTGTGTTTACATGCCGAGGTTCTGTAAAAAATAAAATTCCTGTTTTTTAACCATCCCTATATTTTACATGCCGATGTTCTGTTTAAAAAAAAAAAAAGACGTGTTTTAATGATTCCCGTGTTTTTTTTTTTTTGTTTATAATTACCAGTTTCTAAATTACATTTTGTAGAAGCTGTGGGCTGTGCCATGGGAACATGAAAGTGTTTTTTGACTGCCTGTGCTCTGTTATACACTCGTTGTTGATCTGTGGTGTGTATAATCAAGAACTCCAGTACTGGATTTTGTAGTGTATTCAACCAGTATCAGTAATTATTATACTGCAGGGAAGTGAGCTATTATTACACCGTGGGGCTGTCTGTTGTTACATTGTAGAGGAAGTTTATTACTGTGGAGGGAAGTGTATTATCAAAGAAAACTGGAACAGAGGCTCATGGCGGTCCAGCTAATTCTGACCCTGCATTGTACCATGGGGTGGGACCCAAAGGACTGTCTTTGTATCTTTACAGCTGCTCCCTGCTGTGGCCTGGGAACACATGAAGCGAGCATTTCTTGTGCAATGGCAAGGTAACAAACACAAAAGCAATAACACTCAACAGGTTGTGAATTAAGTTATATTGCTGCGTGTCTCAGGTGTTTTATGATGCACAAGGTCACAGGCCAAGTGCCTTCAACCACTTTGGAAGTGTGGAGATTATATCATGATGCACACACCAAAGTGTTTTATTGCACTTATAAAATGGGTCTTTAACAAAAAAAAGGAAATAAAAAAAACCCGTGACCTGGTATTAAGCAATATCATTGTGCAGTCATGTGATGGATCTCAGCCAATCATAGCTCTCTATTTGAGTTACCTAGTTTATAAAAGTAGGTGTAAATTGATTGCTGTGAACTGACTGTAAATACACATGGCCCTCCTCACTGAGCTTCCACGATTGTGTCGCTAGCTGCACACACAGAGTACAGACAGGGCTCTGGGTACCTTGAGTTTCTCCTGTTGTCCAGCCATGGGAGAGGGGTTGAACAGAGTAACATACTGTAACTTTCACTCCCCTACAAAGTGAGCATGACACACCTGCCCTGCCCCAAATCTGCGAGCAAGTATACTGAGCAACTGTGCTCTCCCTTCTGAGCCATAGCGTCCTATGTATTTTTTTTTTTTAATAGAAATATTTTACCATTCATTTTTGGTGGTTTCACTCCTTGGGGCAGTATTACTTCCACAAGTGATCCAAATTGTTGTAAACTGCAGCAATTCTTTTATTAAATTTATTCTGGCTTTGTGCCCTCCCTTGTTCAGATGGTGCACCTATTTTCTAATAAGGTTCACGGGAGACATTAGTGAGGCTTTTCCCGCAGGAAAAAAGCCCGTGGCATCCGACAAGCTGCAGTACTGCAGGCAGCAGAGAGGTGGACAGTACTGACCCAATTATCATGTGGACATCCTCACACCATGACTTTCAGTGTAACTGGGTCAGCGCAGGGTCAGGACTCGGCACCAGCATCACACAACACCTGTGGGAAACACAGATAACTGATTGTACTGAATATCAGGCTGTGTCTCAGGTATAAGGGTTCCCACCCTCACAGGCTTAAAAAGGGACCTATACAGAGGTTCCAGCTACACCTTACAAATGGCCTTTGAGATGGGTGGGGGGGGAGATGACATTCCATGGCTGGGAATTGAAAAATGACACATTCAGTAATGGCTGGTTTAGAACTTGCAAACACAGAAGGACACCACCATCCACTAGTATACTGTTGCTACAATATAATTAACTGAAAACAGTGCAGCTTCACTACTCACACACAAAGTGCCAAAGGAGATGCCACAAAGCTCACAGAAGGGCCCAACCAAGGACCCTGAATATAAGTATTCCTTAAGCATCTCAGCCAGTCCCTCTGGCTCTCTCACAGGCTCCTCTCCCTAACCTCATTTTTGAAGGAACAGCCCCCCTCCTTTACCTTTCTTCTTCTTCCATTTCTGTACAGGAAGAAGGCTTTGCTGTTGTCTGCAGCTCCGGCTGCCATCTTGGCTTCCAGCCTCTTCCCAGTCGTGCAGTCCTTCAGTGCTGCTCTGTACCCCTGACTGCCCTGGAAGCAATGGGCCTTTTCCCAGCGGTCATAAACCTTCTTTATGTTCAGAATCCATTGCCTTAGGTCTCTGTCGAGCCTCGGGGGGGGGGCACATTTTTGCCCTTTTATTCCCTTTATTGCTTGCAGCAATCGGAGCTCTGCAGTTGATTTGAGCACCTTCTTCAATGAACACCACCTAGGCTAGGTATTACCAGCTCCATGCAGCCGCTCCCGTTTCTTGGATACCAGGTCCTTCATCATGGCAGAGTCTGCCTTCCTAAAGTTTCTGGTCCTGGTGGCTGATGTCCAAAAACTTTTCCCTGTCACCAGGGAGAAGGCTACCTGGTTGTGGTCAGTCACCAACTTCCCGTGGTTTCTTGACGTTTGCATTGGAGGTGACCCTGTCCCCAGTGCTGACAACAAGACCATGGGTGGCCCCAAACCTAGTACCACATTGGATGTGCTCTTCTTGGAAGCAGTCCTTGAAGGTGGACAGGAATTTGGGGTATTTTCATAATTTCAGAACCACTGTTTTCAACATCTGTTGGACCCCAGCTGTGCCCCTGAACCCATCCCCCATTCAACTCTCTTTAGCAGCAGCAGCAGGTAAAGTTCACACCAGCCTTTCACAACTCTAAATGTGCCTGACAAGAAGGGCTCTGCTGGGCAGATTTCTGGTTGTGAAGATTCAATCTGCCTGACTCTAGTATCCAGATGACTTGCCATCCAGGTGAACTGAATTCATCTCTCTCCAGATGTACAGTATGCCTACCCCAGCAGCCTGTGCAAGCACTGATGTGCAGAAACCTTGTAAGTATCTTAGAAACTGAGCCATTATTGATAGGTGTTACAGCACAGTGGAAAAAAAGAGTGCATTTAACAAGAAAAAATATACGTTATATTCTGACCTCACAGCAAATCCATTCAAGTCCTTTATATTTCTACAGATTTGAGAAGGAGGGAGAAGACAGTAAACCTTAATGTTTTAGCTCCTAGGGTAAAGCATCTCTTTCTATATAAACTCATAAACTAATTCAGTTTCCGTGTAATTGTGTTTTATTTTTTTAACTTCGTCATGATTACTAGCCACATGCGGATCTAACCTCATGTTACTTTGTGGGCTACTGAAAAAATAAATTACAGGCCTGCTTGTGTCTGCCTGTTGAGAGTCACGGTTTGCAGTCCCTGCCTGAGAGCTGCCCGATAACTGAGCTGGAAGATATGTTCATCTAGTTAAATCCTCCAGACCTTCATCAGACGCTTCAGTTCCATCCTGAGTTGGGCAAGCATTTTATTGTTCTGGCAAATGTCACAGGACTTCAGTAGCACAACAGCAGTGCGGAGAAAGGGGCATCCCATTCATCCTGTCTGCATTGGGATTTAGAGTGGAACCAAAGCACTCCAGCACACAAAACTAGTGTCTGTGGCTCAGATGGGAGTCCTCTTGCCTCTCGGTCAGGAAGGTATGGCTAGTCATGGGTTTGAGTCCCCCAACAGGTACTTGAATTAATATCCAACACTTATGAAACAGTGCCACACTTGGAGACTGTCACAACATTTGAAATGCTGTCCTGTGGATACAAAAATTAATAGAGGTTTATGCCAAGAGCTGGCTAAAAATATCACATTTATTTTATCTCTTTGTTTTGAACTCTGGGACTCACGAGTAACTGAGTCATGGGTAAGGTCCATAGAGGTCAGATTCTGCAGACACAAGTAAATGTGATATTTTCAGCCAGCCCGTGGCATATGTCATAAACAGTGTCAGTGGCTCAGCAGGTTATACATTCACTTTTGACGCCAGAAGATTAGAAGGCTATGGGTTCTAGCCCCACACCAGGAACTTGGGACAAAACCCAGTACTGACACTGTAGTGGAGCATGAGGGGGGTGCATCACTCCTGAGGTACCATCTTTCAGATGAGATGTTAAACTGAGGTCCCATCTGCCTATTCTGCTAGTTGTTCAGGTGGATGTAAAAGATCCCATGGCACTTCTTGAAAAGAGTAGGGGAATTGTCCTGGCCAAATTTCCCCTGATCCACGATTTGCCAAAAATACCACCATCAGATTAACCTGACTCAGTATGTTAGTTTGTATCTGTATGCTGCCCCAGCAAGGTCGGGAACAGTTGGAATTCCAAGCCCACCTTTCCTGGTCAACTAATACTAAGTAAATTACATTTTTTTTTTTTTTTTTTTTGTAAAATGAGAGTTTCAGCTTCTACCTAGATGGGCAGAGGTGGCAGCTGTGGTCAAGCGATCATCTTGCTCTTAGTTTCAGAGTCCCAACTAATGGAAGAAATGATGGCATCTGGATAGTGACATTTTTCTCTGCGAGGCACTGATGCACTGTAAACAGCCAGGAAGGCAAAAGACAAACGGTGATGATCAAATTTCACTGCTGCATATATCACATATCATGAGATACCTGTACAAGACCATCAGTTGTCATTACCTGTACCAGATGTCATGTAATGTAGGCAATGTATTGATGTTGTCAACTTCCTCAGTAAACCACGAGTTACCAAAACAAAAAAAGAAATGATGACCTTCTTTTGTAGTAACACCTGATTGACTTACATTCCTTAGTTTGGAGACACTGGAACAAAGAAAAATACGATGATCACACCACCATGAGATCACAGGACTCAGAGCCTGGTATAATTATAACCTTCTAATTATCCTTACAATTTGTGGGCTCTGAGGCACAGGAGGGAGGGTGGGGATAGTGGGTGTGTAGGGTGACGGTTATCTGTTAAACTTGTGGAGTGGGGGAACAGTGACAGGGTGGAGGGAGGTGGAAGGCCTGTGATTTGGCATGGGTGGAAGGATGGGGTTTTATTATAGGCAGCCAGACTTTTATACTACATTTAACAATGAAATAAATTAAAATAAAAGAATGTGTTCACAGGGGGCCGGGGAGGAAGTAGATTGAGTGTTAGAGGATGGGTAAGGTGGGGATGTTAGCAGTTGTATCTGGGCTCAGAGGGACATTGACAGGGTGAGGTATTTTAAAGCAGTTTATGTCAGATTCCATATGGGATATCAGTATATGAATCCTGTATAGAATTCTAATAGTCTGTTTAATAACCCCAGTCTAGTGCTTTGTGTGTTTGTTTTGAAATATTGCTATCGTTACCGTATTTAGGGACCCATGTTAATGCGACCTTTTTCCTACCAACGGAGCCCAGTATATTTATTTTTGGTTAGTTTGCAGCTCCAGAAGCCTTTGACAGTTGAGCGGAAGAATGCAAACAAGCAGAATCCAAGGACATCGTCTCTGATGTCACTGGATTCCACTTCATCGTAGTCTTCAGCTCAACTGATGTCACTGGGTTCAGGAACGGCTGAGTATTAAAAGCATGAATACTGGGCGGAGAAAAGGCTGCAGTTATATGGGACCTTTAATAAAGAAAACCTATTGCTGTTGGAAAACAAAACACACACAATAATACCCTGGAGTGACTAAACAGACTGCACACATGCCCAACTTTACAATAATATTAAAAAATATATAAACCTCAGGGTTTATGGTTCCTTTAATGCTAAGGAACAGAATGGGATGAAATCTGGATTTGATTAGGACGTCGTGAAACAATAATGAGTTCTGCTGAGGCTGACTGGCGTGTTTTGCTGGTGACCAGGGCCTCCGTCTACTGTCTCAGCCGAGGATGCTGCATCCCCCAGCACTGCACTACATTGTCCGTAGGTATGAGCCCACATTTCAGGTGTGGACCATCATCCCTTGACCTTCTGACCCAAATTTGAGAGTGCTCCCCCCCCCCCCCCACCAACTGGGCCACATTTAAAACTTACAACACAAAGACACTAACGGACATTCACACTGAACGTTTTCCTGGACAGCAGATTTTGGGTACAAGTTTTGTTGGTTGGAATTCCAGAGTCAGTGTCCACTGACATTTGCCAGACAGAAAAAAAAATGTTGGGGCTGTAGGAGGGGTGGTGGTAATCTTGAGGATGGTGTGCACAAGGTAACAGAGAGGTTGGTGGGGAAATAACACAGCCTGATAGCATGTTCCATGTCACAGCAGTCTTAACACAGAGAAGAAAACATGGCTGCCTACTTTGCCTGCCATTTTGAATGCTCTCAGTAGCCGCATATCTGCTAGTGTGACATCACTGAGCCATCAGTGGTCAGGATATTGGTGTGTAAGGGTTGCGGTCTCCAAACCTTGCAGATGGCCACTGTGCAGGCATTCTTTGGGGCCTGGTTTGCAGAAACTGTGTTGCTGCGAGTTTATGTCCCCGCAGATTCTGCACAGTTGAGCTTTATTTGAAAAGCATTCTTTTGCAGTCAGTGTTATCTACAGATTACATAGACAATAATACATATGCAGTAATGTGTTATGAGTTTTTTTTTTACACACATGAGGTTTATGAGATTCTCACACACTGAGGATGTGTAAAAAAAAAAAAAAAAACGACACACACCTGCATATTTTTTTTTTTTATAATAACTGGTATTTTGAGAGAAAATAAATGTACTCTTGTAAAACTGAGAGCTGCCACTCTTATTGCAGTTTCCTAAATGTTAAACTTAAAAGGTTTTAACATCATGCAACATCCTACAACCCTTTTTAACTGGTAGTGAATAAGTTAATTAGTAATTAAATAATTAATATATCATACTGTGTTTTCGGATACTGCTCATTTTGGATATCATCTGCCCGGGTGCAGTTGCAGTCTCTCTGGTTGTGTTTGTCAGAACATGACACTCCTATCTAACTTTAAACTTGATAAAAACTTAACTGCCAGTGTTTTTAAACCAAAATAAACTTTTTTTTTAAATGTCTCTGTGTGTCTCGATTGCTGATTGCATTTTAGGTCACTCTGGTTGCCACGGCATCTAGGGTGAAAGTGCAGGTCATCTGAAAAACATTAAAGGACTTGGAAAAGACATCAAAAGCAGGAAGACAGGACACTGAATTGGCTTTTCATGTTTCTTTTCTATAGGTAGAAGAAGCCTTGTAAAGAATAGAGGTATCTATATGTGGCAGAAAAGTCAGTTTTGTTGTATGACACAGTTTTGAAAGTTAGGGAGAGCCATGTCGTGAAAGGGTTTTTTTCCCCAGCTTGTACAGTGAGTGAGTGAGACAGTGGGGTACGAGCTTTCAAAAGCCATAATAAGTCGATGTGATGTCACACCAGGTTATTATGGCATTTGGAAACTATCTGAAGTGAGTTAATATAGGGGGTCACCAGTATTTATATCCAAATAATTTCATTTGACGCGTATTGTTTTCTATACAAGATAGCAAGGCATAGACTGCCAAGCCATCCAGTGCGGCTGTATTTTTTTTAAAACCTCAAAAACACTTGTAGGGGTCCTTTTCACCTACGAAGAAGAGAAAGGAAGGTTTGTAATGGACATAGAAAATATTCATCGGTGGGAAGTGCAAATGTTTACCATTGCTACACACTTCTAACATTTATGGCCTTAAGCTGGCTTTTTAAAAACCCTGGCTCAGCTTTTAAAATCCACCCCCCCCCCCAAGTAAATCACAACTACTGTAGATTAATCAAGACTTGAGCTAGACAGGCTAATAAATGCAATATTATTCTCTATAATGCATATGACATGGCTTAGTCAGCTAAACTCCAACAGATCCAATGTAACTGTCTACATCACTGTAGATGCAGCAGTGTCCGTGGCTCAGCAGCTTGTTCTTCCTCTTCTGAGACCAGAAGATCGAAAGTTGTGGGTTCTAACCCCACCCCATGAACTTACGGTGAAATCCCAATACCGACACTGTACTGCAGCATGGGGGACGGGATGCTGCACTCCTGAAGTGCTGTATTTTTGATGAGACATAAAACTGAGGTCTCGACTGCCTGTTCTGGTGGTTGTTCAGGTGGTCGTTAAAGATCCCATGGCACTTCTCGAAAAGAGTAGAGGAATTTTTTTATTTAACAGAAAATATCAAATTGGTACAAAAATCAAAAACCGTAACTTCCAGACTTATGCGACATACATAGTAATATACAGTACAAAATAATACCTAACTCTCCTAAGCAAGGATAACCGTCATACACCTACTTAATACATACACTTTCCGCCTACTAGAAAATGATAGTGGTCATAGATAAATAGACTGTACACCCCATACCACCATCCACCAAAAAAAAGGAAAACACCTCAACATCATCTGTGCTCCAAAATCGCTTTCCCCAGGGCGTCTTGCCCCACAGCTTGACAAAGAAGGTAACAGATGGAGTATTCCGTTTTTGAGAACTCATTTCTTTCATTTCAGATTCTATTAAATGTGAGAGATGGGGCATTTTTATTAAATGGAAAATATCTACAAAACGCCTACACTAGAGCTTTACACACACACACTCTACATCTATTCAAATATTTTTACACACAATATCCGATCTTACTTCGGGAGGGCTCTTGCAGTAGGTATTCACGTATAGGACTGACCCTCCAGGTGTTGAGACCCATGGAAAAATTTCTAGCTAGCAGTCTCTGGCAGGAGACCGCCCCCATATCAGGTGACCGGTCATGTATGCCCGTCAGTATAAAGGCGGTCCCCCCACCTTCCAGTTCTTTTCCACATCGTCGGCTTGTGAAAGTTCCTCACAGTTGAACAACGCTTCATTGGTCCTTAAGTCTTGAAACTTTTTGACCTTTTTTCTCTGTCTTTAAGCCTTTATCTTCAATTCGCTGTGTATGTCGTCCCCGACGCCCTTCGAATTCCATAAGAATAAGTGCGACTCATGTGGTTCCCAACTTCCACACAAGGATGGCCACTCCTTGTGCCTCTTCTGTCTGGGCCCAGACCACCCCGTGGAGAAGTTCCAGTACTGCCAGAAATTTAACTCTGCTACCTGCAAAAGGAGGCAGCCTTCCCTGGAAGCCCATACCTTGAAGAAGAAAATGGCCTCATTGGAAAAAGAGCTAAAGAAACTCAGGCAGGCGTCCACTTCCCCCGAAGTCACAAGAAAAAGTGCGACAAGGAGAAGCACCAGGAGCAGGAACCGGCTTCCACAGCAGCCACGACTCCAGCCGGGGTCGCGGAACTTAAGGTAATGTCCCCTCTGGGGGATCGCTCCACGACGGCCGTCTTGGTGGTTACCAAGAAGGCGTCGCCCCTCCCGTCTGGCTCATGCTCGGGCCCTTCAGGAGCCTCCGGGGCAGAGGAGGCCTCCACTTCCGTGAAGGTCGCTTCTACCACACGGCCTTCAGGTCAGAGCGGATCCGGTAAGTCGGACGTTGGTCCCACTGACACTCGCCCAGACAAGGCTGTTAAGACACTTGCCCCTTCGGGGAAGCGCCCAGCCAAGACTACGCCTGACAAGGCCGCATCTCCTGCGCGGCCTTCCTCAGGTAGGGAGTCCAGTAAGTCAGACATTGGCTCCTCCGACGCCCAGCCGGATTCAGCCAAAAAGTCGGACACTGGTTACCCATCCCGACCAAGAAGCCTGCGCCAGAACCTACGGAGCAGTCTGACGCCCCAGGCTCCCTGCAACATGCTAAGTTGCCTTCTGAGGTCCCCGTATCTCCTCAGCTGACCCCCGGGGATTTTAATCCTCTTCCTTCCCTGGTCATCACGGGGGATACTGAGACGCTGCTGTAAGGGAACCCTCCTTCTGGACCTGATACCGTGACGCTGGACCCTCAGACACAGTCCGATGCTGGCATACCTGACACCATCTGGCGTCTCCTTACCGTCCAGTCCTTTGGACCCTGTCAAAGGCGTACCCACGCCGGGCCCAGCGCCCACGGGGCCAGCATTACCACCATCTGGCCCACCAGCTGGGCCTCTGCCAGGCCCCTCTGCTCTGTCAGAGCCCCTGGCACCCGGGTATCCAACACCGCAATATCCGGTGCCACAGTACCCGACTCCACAGTATCCGGTGCCTCAGTATCCAACACTGCAGTATCCAGCGCCGCAGTACCTGATGCCTCAGTACCCAACGCCAGGTTACGGATACTCCTTCTACGGATATCCTCAATATCTGTATCCCCTCTCCTCCTCCACCTCCGACGCTCACTCCCCAGCCGCCGGCAGATCTGAAGGAGTCACTGGCCTCCTGGTGGGCTGAGGCCAAGGCTCAGCTCACTCGTGAGGTCGAGAGTCATCTACCAAAGCCAGACCCTGTACAGAATCTCCTATGTCGGAAACAGGAGACTCCCTTCCCCTTCCTGACACCAGAGGAGAACCCTTTGGTGCCCGAAGAGGGGAGGATATGCACCCCAAGGACCTCCCCAAAGGGGCCGTTCCTCCCCCTCGTAGGGAGGAGTCTTCCTCCTCTTCATTAGATATGACTGACTCGGACTCAGACGGGATGCTCTGATCCCGAAGACGAGCCACATACTCTGGATTGTCCCAGGCTGAGGACTCCTCCGAAGTCTCCTCTGGAGGATCCCTCCTTTCTGGAGTTATTGAGGAAAATCCAGGAAGTCCATCAGTGGCAATCACAGGAGCAAGACCCACAGCTTAAGAAACTCACTGCTCATCTGGTTCTGCCCGAGACCGCTCCTACGCTGATTCCACCCTGGATAGAGCCTCACGTGGATCTTGTTTCCACCATTTGGAAACAACCTTCTGCGTTAGCCCCCCTTCCGAGGAAGGCGGACAGGCTATATCAGGCTCCTGAGGGTGTAGATTTCCTTAAACTCTGCCCCAAGGTGGACTCGGTCGTCATCAGCGCTGCTTACGGCCGCTCCACCAGTCCCAAACACCTCAGCTCATCTCTGCCTGATAAGGAATCCCGGCTTCTGGACCACTATGGGAAGAATATCTATTCCTCTTCTACCTTAGGTATTAGGGCCCTGAACTATGTGGTACATATGGGGGATTTCTAGAAGACCATCCTTAGTCAGGTGGCATCTAAATTGGACTCCCTTCCTGAGTCTCAGACTAAGCAGGAAGTGGCGGATCTTGTCCGATCTGCTCGTTCGTCCAGTCGGCACATGCTTCATGCCACTTACGACGCAGTGGACACAGCTGGAAGGAGCTCGGCTTTCGCCGTAGGCCTACGGCATCTTGCCTGGCTCTGCGTGTCAGGTTTGGTCCCTGAAGTGCCGTCCGCTATCCAGGATGCTCCCTTCAGGGGTACGGTGCTGTTCGGGGGCGATGTCAAGGACATCATTACCGAACTGCAGGACTAGGGCACTGCACTCAAGTCTGTCAACTCTATGTACAGGTCCCTTCAAGGGCAGTGATGTCCTTTTCATAGACAGAACCGACAAAGGCAGAAACCACAGGGCAAACAGGCCAACAAACATCAGGCCCCTCCAGCAACCAAGCCCCCCCCACAGCAAAAAATCCGCAGGAGCATCGGCTGCTGCACTACCCCACACCTCCTGACCTCCTCCCTCTCCCACTCCCTCTGGAGTTTCCAGAGGAACCAGTAGGGGGAGATTCTCCTTCCATTTGCCGGGTTAGGAGAGGATAGCGTCAGATGCTTGGGTGCTCCAGTTGATATCAGCAGGACACTTAATAGAGTTTCTACAGAAATCACCCCGAAGACCACCCCCCCCCCAGTCGTCTTAATCCCCGCAACATCTTCCTCTGGTCCTAGAGGAAATCATTGCCCTTCTCTTGAAGACGGCGATAGAACCAGTCCCCAGTCATCTTTTGGGGACAGGTTACTATTTCCATTTCTTCCTAGTTCTAAAGAAGACGGGAGATGTGAGGCCTGTCCTAGACCTCTGCTCCCTGAACATGTTCGTGGAGTACAAACGCTTCAGAATGCTCTCTTTGCAGAGCCTTCTACCACTTCTTCGGCAGGGACAGTGGCTATGCGCTGTGGACATGCAAGATGCCTACCTGCATATCCCCATATGCCCCTTCCCACCGCAAATTCCTTCGTTTTTGCTTTCAGGGGGACCATTACCAATTCAAGGCCCTCCCATTTGATCTTTCCTCAGCTCCCTGAGTATTTACCAAATGCCTGTCTGTGGTAGCAGCCCATCAGTGTACCCAGGGAGTTCAGGTATTCCCGTACCTAGACGATTGGCTCCTGGCAGCCCCGTCCAGAGAGGAACTCATGCACTCCCTTCCCTTACCCTGCTGGTTTTCACCAGCCTGGATATCACCATCAACCGGGCAAAGTCCCATTTGGTCCCTTGCCAACACCTCAGATTTATAGGGGAGATTCTGGACACGTCCATCGGCAAAGCCTTTTTGCCTCAGACTCAGGCCCGTCTTCTGTCCAGTTGCAGAAAGGTCGGAGCCAGGTCAGTCCTTTGCCTCCTCAGGCTAATGGTGGCTGCCATTCCGACAGTCCCACTCGCTCGGCTCCATATGAGGATCTCTTAGTGGACGCCGGTCACAATGGGACCAGACTCTGGACAATCTAGACCAAGAGGTACTAGTTTCCGATCCCATGATCAGGGACTTACAATGGCGGATGGTGCAGGAGAACCTATGCCTGGGGGTTCACTTCAGTATCGAACCCCCCTCCCAGACGTTGACGACAGATGCATCAGGAGAAGGCTGGGGTGCCTATCTAGGGCCTCACAGGACTCAAGGCAGCTGCTCCAAGTTCGAACAAAATCTGCACATAAATGTGCTCGAACTGAGAGCAGTCCTTTATGCCCTTCAGGCTCTACACTCCCTTAACCTTCCCGATCATCTCCTCATACAATCAGACAGCATGTGCATAGTCTGATATCTCAACAGACAGGGAGAAACACGTTCCTACCCTCTGTGCTGGGAAGCGATGAGAGTCTGACTTTGTGCAACCCAGCATCACCTTCACTTGACTGTGGTTCACATTCCAGGAGTGGAAAACACACTGGCGGACCAACTCAGTCGATCCTCAGGCAGACTCCCACGAATGGGAATTGGATCAAGAAGGCGTATACGACATCTTTCAGTGATGGGGAACACCTCAGATAGACCTCTTCGCTTCTCCCCAAAATGAAAAACTTCCCACATTCTGCTCGCTCGCTCCAGGGTGAGACATTTTTTGGCAGGACACTGTCTCTCGCTTGGAGGGACAGATTTGTTTATGCCTTCCATCCTATTCCCTTAATTCCGAGGGTCCTGAATAAACTCAGATCGGAGGGAGCTCGAATGATTCTCATCACTCCCTTCAGGCCCAGGCAAGTTTGGTTCTCTCTTCTGCAACAGTTTTCAGAGGAACCTCCTCTTCCTCTTCCTCGGTCACAACAATTGTTGACCCAGGATCAGGGGACCCTTGTTCATCCAGGTCTCAGATGCCTTCATTTACATGCGTGGCTCCTGCAGACATAGCAAAAGTCTGCTTCGGACTTTCTCCACTCGTAGTGGACATCTTGGTAGGGGCCAGAAAGCCTTCCACCAGGTCCATCTATGCCATGAAGTGGAAACGATGTTCTATTTGGGCTACCTCGAAAAGACTTCGAACTTTTCTCATGCCCAGCCAATAAAGTCCAGGACTACATGCATCACATCTTCGATCTGGGTCTCAGCCATTCCTCATTAAAGGTCCACATGGCCGCTATTTCAGCCTAACATATTCCCTTCGGGGACAGGACTTTTGCTTAGTTGGAAGTCTCCAAGACCTTCCTCAGAGGGGTTCTCCATTTGAGACCCCCCATCTGCATTCCTGCCCCTCCTTGTGACTTGAATTTCATTCTGGAGAAGCTTACCCTGCCTCCCTTCAAGCCGGCAGCTACAGCAGATCTAAAGTTCCTTTTTTGGAAGACACTCTTCCTGGTGGCCATTACTTCTGCTCGGCGTATTTCTGAGCTTCAGGCCTTGATGTGCAAAATCCCATACTTGATTTTCCACAAGGAACGTGTAGCTGTACGCACCAACCCTAAGTTTCTCCCTAAGGTGGTGGCTGAATCTATGCCGAATCAATCCATTGAGTTGCCCGCTTTCTTTAAGCAACACTCCAATCAAGGGGAGTACCTCTTGCATACTTTGGATATTCACAGAATACTGAGATACTACACCACTCAGACTAAGGATCGCAGGAAAACTGATCAGCTTTTTGTCTCTTTTGCTCACAAAAGAGAAGGCAATGCTGTTTCAAGGCAATGCCTAACACAATGGTTGGCTCATTGTTTCACTTTCTGTTATGATAAAGTACAACAAGACCCTGCCGGGTCAAGTCAGAGGTCACTCCACAAGAGAAGTAGCTGCCTCTGTGGCTTGTTTCAAGAATGTGTCCGCAGCAGACATCTGTGCAGCTGCAACTTGGACTTCTGTCCATACCTTTACAAAACACTACAGCTTGGACATTGCCTCTCGCCGTAGAGCAGGCTTCGGGTTGGCTGTGCTACAAGGTCTCCTTTCATGACATCCATTCAGCCTGAGGTTCTATGCTATGGATAACAATCCTCCTCCCGAGTGCTTTTCCTTGTTCCAGACTGCTTGGGACTCATTCCTATATGTGAATACCTACTGCAAGATCCCTCTCGAAGTAAGATGGTACAGTTACGTAAGAACTTACCGTAACATTAGATCTGCGAGAGAGGCTCTTGCAGTAGGTATTGCCTTCCCGCCCTCCATCCCCCTAAGCTTTTTTGGCTTCATTTCCATGGGGGGAAATATCCTCTTCTCTCTCATCTTGCCTCTTTGGCCCTTGACAGGAAAGAACTGAAGGCGTGGCGTGGACCACCCTTTATACTGATCGGCCATGATGCCGGTCACCTGACGGGGCGGTCCCCACCAGAGACTGCTAGCTAGAAATTTTTCCGTGGGTCCTGATGCCTGGCAGGTCAGTCCTATATGTGAATACCTACTGCAAGAGCCTCTCTCGAAGATCTACTGTTACGGTAAGTTCTTACATAACTGTACTTTTCTAGTGTTTATACATGCATTACTAGAAACATCAATCAATCAATCAATCAATCAAAATCTTTATTTAGTCAGGCGAACATCATTGAGCGTAGCTCATTTACAAGATGGACCTGAGTGGTCATACAAATTAGAGTACAAGTATTTTTACATAGACAAGAAAAACATGAACAACAGTACAATGACATAGAATGAGAGTTTACAACAATTTACATATATACAATGTACAGTAAAATCACTTAACCTGTAGGAAAAGGAGAGAATAGATATAGCAGGCATAGTATACAAATAATAAGCCTATATGGCTTTTATAAGAGATAGCAGCTGACTGGATAATAGAAGGGAACCAATATAATGGAATACGGAAGGGGGTGTAGGTTGGATGGGAGATTAGGCCTTATGAAAGCAATTGCAGAACTCTGGAAATATGGTGGAGAATAATCTTTGAAGGATGATAAGGGTAAGAGGGTATTGAGATTCATAGATTTTTGGAGTGAGTTCCAAGTAACTGCAAGGGAGTAGCTGATAGCGGCCCTCCCAAACCGGGTACAGGCATTGGGGACCTTTAACATGATGAGTTTACTGATCCTTAGGGTGTATGGTCTAGAAGTAATTCAGGTAAAACAGTCTGTGATATAGGAGGGGAGTTTGCCTGATAAAGCTTTGAAGATCCAGATTGCAGCATTCCTATTTCTTCTGTGTTGTAGTGATGTCCAATTAACTGCCATATAAAGAGAGCAATGATGGGTGCTAGAGGGAAGGTCAGTAATAAATCTGATGGATCTATGATACAGGGTGTCCAGCTTATTTAAGAGGGAGAGTGAGCAACGGCCATAGAGAAAGTCAGCATAGTCAATGAGGGATAGGAATGATGCCTGGATTAATCTTTGTTTGGAGTCTCTGGTAAGGTAGTGTTTTATCCTGTAAAATAGGCTGCCTTTGTCTCAACTTTTAGTAGCTCTTCAATATGGACAGAGTAGTCAAGCTTATTATCAATCCAGACTCCAAGATATTTGAACTTGTCCACAAATTCCAGCTTCCTCCAAGTAAGGTGAATAATTGTAGGGTGGTGGGTGATGGGGTAATGGCAGAGCAACTCTTTGTGGCAAAAAGCATAGCTTTTGTTTTTTGGCATTTAGAAGTAGTTTTTTTCCAATAGATTGTGTTGCAGGATGGAGAATTTGATTGTAACAGCTTAAGGCTTTAGGTAATGAGGATTAATGACATATAATACAGTATCATCAGCAAACAGATGAATGTTAGATTGAGAGGTTGGCATCGATATTATTAATATAAATGGCAAAGAGGATAGGGCCAAGAATAGAGCTCATGTGTACACCTCTTAGCAGTGGTTTTAAGTGTGATAGGTAATTTTCATTTTTACTAATTGTGACCTATCAGATAGATAGCACTTAAACCAGCTGGTGGAGAGAGAATCCAGGCCTAGAGAGCTAAGGGAGGTGAGTAATGATTCATGATCCACTGTGTCAAATGCTTTACTCAAGTCCAGGAACACAGCACAGGTACAATTCTTCTTGTCCAAGGCAATCCAGTCATTAGTTACTTTGGCTAGGGCAGAGATGGTGCTATGCCTTGATCTAAATCCTGATTATGCTGGATTTAGGAGGTTTTTATCCAGATAGGCCCTTAACTGTGAGTTTACTAATTTTCAAGCATCTTGGATAGTACCGTAGGATGGAAATGGGCCTGTAATTGTTGAGGTCCGTGGATCACTAGATTTAAGTAGTGGAACTACTTGAGCTGTTTTCCAAGTGGAGGAATGGATCCAGTAGCTAGGAAAGATTGAAGAGATGAGTGAGGGGGCAGATAAGGTGTGTGATGCTATTTTAAGGAAGTAGGATCCAGGAGTCTGTACCTGCACTTTAGAAGTATCTAAATTAGATAGGAGGTCTTCTACTTCTTTCAAGGATATTGGGTTGAAGGAGAATGTTGAAGTAGCCTTTTGTCCCACAGTGGATTGAAGGTTCAAAGATGATCTCAAGAGACTTGCAGGTGAGGAGTCAAATGCTAGGCCAGCTGTGGTGAAGTGGTCATTGACGGTGTGTTTAGGATTTCTTGCTTGCCTGTAATTTCTGTGTCACTTAGTAGCAGTTTGAGGTTAAGGCAGGGTAGAGTTTTGCCCAGAATTCCCTTTATAGTACCCCAGAGTCTGGATGGGTTATTGTAGGAAGCATCTAATTCAGCTCTATAATAGGCAGCTTTGGCAATTCTTATTTGTTTTGTACATGAATTTCTTGCTTTTCTGAATTGAAGCCAGTCTCTGGTGTCCTTTGTTTTTCTTGCCTTTTTCCAAAGTTTGTATCTGGCTAACAAGGCTGATTTAAGGTCAGTGGTGAACCAAGGACAAGATCTTACTTTAGTTCTGATACTGGTGATTGGTGCATGAATATTGAGAGCATTAGTGATGATGTCCTTTAAGATCTGGAGAGCTGTTTCAACTGAGGTTGTAAGGTAAAAGTCTTGCCAATATGTTGTATTGCACAAATCATGGAGATATCCTGAGATGTTGAATTTCCTTTTTGACCTTTTGAGGACAAATTCTGCAGGATTGGATGGTTTGAATGTAGTAGATCTTATGCCAGCTATAGGACAATGATCACTTACATCACTCGGTAGTACTCCTGCATGTGCATATAAGTGAGGCTTGTTTACCAACATAATATCCAGGAGTGAGCTGTTGCTAGAATTTTTTAGGTTAATCCTGGTTGGATCTTTGATTAATTGTGTGAATCCATGGGTGTCACAGAAGGTTACCAGTGGTGCAGATACATTAGATAGCCAGTTTAAATTCAAATCACCAAGGATGATGGTATCTTCAGGGCCTAGATTGAGTATTGATCCTAGGTGAGATAGGAGTTTGAGGCCTGCAGAGGGGCCTATAGCAGCCAATCAATTTAAATGAAGACAAATTTGGAAGGGATATTTTAATTGACAAACATTCAAATTCCTTTGGTTCGATGTATTGATGAGGCAGGATGCAGAGATGGTGTCCTTAATGTATATGGCCACTTCACCACCCTGGAAAGGCGATCTGATCTGAGAGCTGATAATTGGGAAGATTTATATCACTGTCGTTGTTGTAGGTCTGAGCCAAGTTTCAGAGATAACCAGGAAGTCAGGTAGTGTATGTCCAACCCAGGCCTGTATTAAGGAGAACTTTTAGAAGGCTGCAAGCATTGAAGTGAAGGAAGCTTAGGCCATTTATGGAGGTTAGATCAGCAGGGATAAAAACTTCAATGGGGCCAGGATTTATTTCAATAGTACCAATGCAGATCAGAAGGAAGAAGATTAATTTGAGGAGGGCACCAAGTGAAAGGGATAGGGAGTGGTCAGAGCATTTCCTCCTTTCTTGGGTGCCCACTGTATAGTGGGTGAAGGTCCTGTTATATAGGTATGAGATTTATCGTAACATAATAATCTGATGGACAGGCATAATGGGTTAATATAAAGCCAGGATGCATGTAAAGTGCTTGAGGCATGTTTATTGTTAGAGAGACTTTATGTGGGATTCCCAGGGGTTGCAGTGTAAAAGTGGTTGGAAATAAATAAGGAATTGGTGGGTGTCCATTGGGGATGGCAGGGTGGGCAGACCATATTCACTACCTTATTCACTATGGCAAGGGTATATCATGATTATCATATGGGAATGGGGAAGAAGAGAGGCTCAGGAGCAAAGGAAGCAGAGTAGCATTGTGGAGGTTAGGTAAGGGTTAAGAGAGGAAGGGAAAAAAGCTGTGGGCGTGGATTAGGGAAATGGCGGGAGAAAGTGTATGAAAAGAATCAACCGGGGGATTTGGCGGCTTTGCCCGTACCTTTCTGCCTGCTTCTCCCGGCCTCCTGGATCCCGGTCGGCTAGGCGGATGCTCATTGCTCCGCTGGCGGCTTGGAGCCCTCCGCCCCTGAACTGAGCAGCGCCGGCCAAGGTGGAGGACAGAGAGAAGGCAGTCAGCAGGTACCTTATTGCAGTAATCTGCAATAAGGTGCTAAAATTCAGGATTTACACAACAAAGACTGGGAGGGATGGGGGGTTAGGCGCCTAAGCGTCTAGCCTACACAGAATTTCAAAAGACTGTAAACACTATCTTAAAATACAATAAAACAACCCTTAAATCGGGCACATTACAAGAGTAAAACAGCTCTTTTTAGGTGGAATTGAGAAGAAATTAAAAAATAACAGAAATCCTGGCCAGAATAGTGTTGCAAAGCCCAGCTAAAGTCTATGGGAAAGGCGCACCAATCGGAAGCAAGGCAGAGACAGCGGTCGCTTTCCGATTGGTTTGCGGCTTTGCCCGTACCTTTCTGCCTGCTTCTCCCGGCCTCCTGGATCCCCGGGTCGGCTAGGCGGATGCCGGCTATCCCGCTAGGGCTCGGAGCCCCTCCGCCTCCTGAACCTCGAGGGCGCCCGGCTACAAGGTGGAGGACAGAGGAGAAGGCAGTCAGCAAGGTACCTTTATTGCAGTAATCTGCAATAAGGTGCTAAAATTCAGGATTTACACAACAAAAGACTGGGAGGGTATGGGGGGTTAGGCGCCTAAGGGTCTAGCCTACACAGAATTTCAAAAGACTGTAAACACTATCTTAAAATACAATAAAACAACCCTTAAATCGGACACATTACAAGAGTAAAACAGCTCTTTTTAGGTGGAATTGAGAAGAAATTAAAAAATAACAGAAATCCCGGCCAGAATAGTGTTGCAAAGCCCAGCTAAAGTCTATGGGAAAGGCACACCAATCGGAAGCAAGGCAGAGACAGCGGTCACTTTCCGATTGGTTTGTGGCTTGCCTGTACTGCCTGCCTGCTTCTCTCGGCCTCCTGGATCCCCGGTCGGCTAGGCGGACGCCGCCCGTCCGCTGTTGTTCGAGCCTCCGCTCCCTGAACTCGAAGGCTGCGCCGCTACAAGGTGGGGACAGAGGAGAAGGCAGTCAGCAGTACCTTTATTGCAGTAATCTGCAATAAGGTGCTAAAATTCAGGATTTACACAACAAAAGACTGGGAGGGTATGGGGGTGGGTTAGCCTAAGCTGCCTGGCCTCACACAGAATTTCAAAAGACTGTAAACACTATCTTAAAATACAATAAAACAACCCTTAAATTGGGCACATTACAAGAGTAAAACAGCTCTTTTAGGTGGAATTGAGAAGAAATTAAAAAATAACAGAAATCCCGCCAGAATAGTGTGGCAAAAGCCCAGCTAAAGTCTATGGGAAAAGCGCCAATGAAGCAAAGGCAGAGACAGCGGTCGCTTTCCGATTGGTTTAGCTTTGCCCGTACCTTTCTGCCTGCTTCTCCCGGCCTCCTGGATCCCGGTCGGCTAGGGCGGACGCCCGCTATCCGCTGGCGGCTCGGAGCCTCCGCCTCCCTGGAACTCCTAGGGGCTGCGCTGCCAAGGTGGGGACAGAGGAGAAGGCAGTCAGCAAGGTACCTTATTGCAGTAATCTGCAATAAGGTGCTAAAATTTAGGATTTACACAACAAAAGACTGGGAGGGTATAGGGAAGAGCCTAAGCTGCCTAGCCTACACAGAATTTCAAAAGACTGTAAACACTATCTTAAAATACAATAAAACAACCCTTAAATCGGGCACATTACAAGAGTAAAACAGCTCTTTTAGGTGGAATTGAGAAGAAATTAAAATAACAGAAATCCTGGCCAGAATAGTGTTGCAAAGCCCAGCTAAAGTCTATGGAAAGGCGCCAATGAAGCAAGGCAGAGACAGCGGTCGCTTCTCGATTGGTATTGGTATTGTGACAGCAGATAAGGGCCTCTAGGCCCACCCAGTCTGCCCATTTTTGTTAACCTTCATTTTTTTGCTGCAGGCCCTACTTGAGCTACAATGTAATCTCTCTCCCCCACTTCCTTACCCCTGCAATTCCCTTGTGTCTATCCCAGACATGTTTGAATTCCACAGCTGTGTTTGTCCCACTACCTCTGCTGGAAGGGTGTTCCAAGTATCAACCACCCTCTCTGTGAAGAAGTACATCTTCTTCAGGGATATCTCTGTCATCAGGTCGCACCTACAGAACGTAGCCATCAGACGCTAGGATCATACGAAAGCTTTTCTGCAGCAGTCTAGTAGGGGCCACCCATGCCAATGTCAAGCTCCAACGTCACAGCCCTATATAAGTGTGGATGGCCCCACTCCCTCCTCATTTTTTCCCCCCGCTGTTGACCATTCACACACAGACTCCGCAGAAGCTTCATTGCTCAGTCAACCATCAAAATTTAACGTACCTTTTATTTTGTTACTACCTTGAATCACTTTATTTTGACGTGATTCGTGTAATTTTTTGTACGTTGAGAACTGCTAATTTGTCAGCTGTTTTCCATTGCTGCCACTGCGGAAAGAAGATTTCTTCAACTGGTGCCATGAACTTTGTGTCTGCTGTCTCAGGCCTGGTCACAACGCTCTTGCTTGTGAGCTTTGCCTGAAGTTCAGCCTCTCCAACTGGTGCTGCCGCAAGAAAGCAATACAGAAGTTCCTCATGGAGCAACAGGCAGCCTATGGAGAGCAGGGGACTTCCGGAACTCCCTCCTCCCTTTCGCCGGCGTCCTATTCAGGCAGTCAAGCTGCCAAGGCCCAGGACAAGTCCTCAGGGAAGCTTCCTCATCGTGATAAGGACTGGCCTAAGGACTGTTCCCCCAACAGCAATCTTGTTCTCTATTGGTTTCTTCCTCCTTTTCTACTGGATCGCATAATTGAATACTTCAGTTTCAATGCCTCATTCCATGCAGGCCTTGCCCATCAAGACTCCATGGTGGAGAGTTTCTCAGCCTTCTCATGACTGCTGAGGGGCAAACAGCCCCAGTTTAGCCATCGAGACCTCTTGAACCGCGAGGTCCACAGACAGTAGGCCCCAACGCCTCTACTGCAGCTGGTGGCTGTTCATTGAAGCTGGGTCTTTCACCCTCTCCATCAATACCTGTGTCGACAGCGCTTCCTTACCCAGCTGTCAACCTCAATGCAGTTCTCACTTCCATAACTTCGGCTCTTATCCAACAGTTTCTTCCACGGCCTGGCCCCTCGTCACCCTTGGCATTGTGGGCTGCTGCTGTGTTGACGCCAGTTCAACTTGTCCACCCTGCATCCCCTAAAGAGCCGTCGGTATTCTGGCCATCAGTCCTTGCTGCAGAACACTCCACCGTAGAGAAGGAATATCACCCTGATCTCATGCTCCCTGATGAAGAGGATGAAGAGGAAGATGTGGAGGTTAACTCCTCTGACAGGTCTACTGTCTTCTCCAGGAGTGAAGACTCTGTCAAACCCACCCAAAGATCCCACCTCCAGAGCGTAACACTCAGTATGAGCGACTATTATTGAGTGACACAAGATGAGCAACTCAATAATAGTGCTCATAAGGACAGCGACTGGTGAAAAATGTCGATATATCCTGCAGAGTGAGTGTGGAGGAGCTACACTCGCCACTGCAGAGATACAGGATGATGGTTGGCCACAGTCCGCCAAGCTGGCCATGTTGCATAGCAGAGTATACTACCGGCCCTGGAGCCAGCAACCCGGGTTCAGGTCTACTACCAGATATAAAGATTTTTTCCACATCCTTTGCTGTATTCTAAGTCCACGCCCCCTTGGAGTTGATTATATTTATTTTGGGGGGTGCAGGGTGCATAGCCCCCTACATAAAAATAGATTTGGTGATGTTTTTTCGGTGGAGGAAGGAACCATCATTATCGTCCTGGGGTCCATCGCCCTGCTTGTGTTAGGCAGTTTTTGGTTCACTGTGTGTGACTGGCACTCATTAGGAGTCCCCATTATCACATAAAACCTCCAGAGGACCCCTCCTTCTTTAATATTATGAAGCAGCTTTCCTCCACTATGGTGTTCCAGACTGAGGAGCAGGATGTCACAAGGAGAAACCTAATGGAGTTGTTGGAGATCCTAGAATCTCCACCCAAAGTTACTCCCCCTCCACCAAGGGTCCCTCCACTAAGCACTCCAGGGGAGGAGGGGTGGCTTCTTCTGCTGGTTCCGCCTCGGCCTGGCTCCTTGCCAGACCCTCCTCCTCTTGTTCCAAGCCAGAAGGTGGTGGTCGGAGGTCGGTTCTCCCTCCATCTGTCCCAGTGGAGAACCATTACCACAGATGCTTGTATCCTGCAGATAATCAAACAGGGCAGTGCTGTAGAACTTCTAGAACAGCCTCCAGATGTTCCACCGGTTCCCACCTCTTATCCTCCGAACCACAGAGCAGTGCTTCGGGAGGATGTATTCACCTTGCTGCACAAAAGGGCTATAGCTCCAGTGCCCAGGCAGTAAAGGAACAAAGGGCTCTACTCCCAGTTGTTCTTGGTTCCCAAAAGAACTGGGGACCTAGGCCTATTCTAGACCTCAAGGGCCTCAATCGCTACATCCAATACAGAAAGTGCAGGATGGTAACTCTACATGGCCTTCCTCCTCTGCTCAAGCAGGGTGACTGGTTATGCTCCCTGGACATGCAGGATGCCTATCTGCATATCATGGTTTGCCCCCCCCTCACAGGGTGGTACCTACGGTCCCTCTTCCTGGCGGAGCATTAACAGTTCAGATTGTTGCCCCATGGTATATCCTCTGTGCCACGGGTCTTTACCAAGTGCTTAGCAGCTGTAGCAGCAGTCCTCCGATGCCAAAGCCTTTATGTGTTTCCATATTTGGATAACTGGTTACTGAAAGCCCAGTTCTGTGAACTGCTGTTACTGATTCTAGAATGTGCCCTGCAGTTGTTTCAGTCATTGGACATTACTGTCCATTTGCCAAAGTATTTGCTGACCCCATCCAAGCAGTTACAGTACATAGGGGCGGTTCTGGATTCTACACAGGGCAAGGCCTTCCTACCACAAGACAGGGTGGACTGCCTCATAGCTCAGGCCTAGGCTTCAGCTTACTGCCGGTATGTCCCAGCCAGGACATTCTTGAGGCTGCTGGGCTTAATGACTGCAGCTATTGTTACTGTCCCTTTGGCCAGACTGCATATGAGGATCCTGTGATGGACCCTCAGGGACCAGTGGGATGAGTGCTCCGACAGTCTGGATCCACTGGTCCTTGTCTCGTCCCCAGTACACAGGGTGCTTCGGTTGTGGATGGACCCAGCAGTCTCTTGAAATGAGTCCCTTTGTTATCTCCACCTCTTACCAAATCCTCACCACGGATGCTTTGGGTCTGGGTTGGGAGCTTAAACCCTTATCAGATCCAGGGATCTGGTCCCAGGGAGACCCGCCCACATAAACGTTTCTAGAATGAGGGTGGTTCTGTATGCCTTCCAGGCCTTCCAGAACCATCTCTCTCAGGCCCACTGTTCCTTTGTTTATTTAAAGTTGGTAACTGAAGAAGCACACTGAGCTGAAGCTCATTTCCAGGTGCGACCTGGGGGAAAGGGAAGAGGAGACAAAAGTAACACACATACATGATATGAGACAGTTAAACATAGTGTTTCATAGTGTCACAGGCAGGTTACAATGTGCAGGCAGTTGAACACAGTAACTTAGGCAGGTTACAACAGAGCCTGAGTAAAAGGAAGTACAGATAGTGAGGAGACACAGGCAGGTTACAACTCTGCCTGAGAAGGTAGATGAAATAAAACAAAAACTAGCAAAATTGTAAAAATACAAAATAAAATTCAATTTCAGGTTGCTGGGTAACATTAGAATGCAAGAGATACAGGGTGGAACAGAAATACAAACAGTGATGACACATTTCAGACACGGTACAAATTAGGGCATTGAGAAACTGACTAGAGGCAGTCTTAGAAAAACAAGCTTTACAGGAAATTTAGTCAGGTTGATTGCAGGAGCAAGGAGGGAGGACACTGAGAGTGTATGTTTAATGAGATTTAGCAATGGTTGCACACAGGCGAGTGCAAGAGAGTTCCACAAATGGGGAGAAGAAGAAGAAAGCAGCCTTACCCGAGTTCGAGGTGTGGGGCGGGATGGTGAAAGAACGATGGTCACGTGTGCAGAGACTGTAGAATGTGTGGGGGGAGGGGGATAGGAGGGAGGAGAGGTAGGGGGAAGCATGTTGAACCAGAATTTGGCAGAGATGATGGAGGTGTGGCAGCTTCGGTTGGAGGAAAGGGAAGGGAGTGATAGAGAAGAGTAGAAGGAGCAATGGTGAGTCCCGGGGGGACGTTCAAGGTGAAATGGCAGAAAGCGTTGAAAAGAACGTCAAGTCTGGAGAGGTGGATGCAGAAGGGACCCATAGACGACATCAGCATAGTCAAATAGAGGTAGGATAGTTTTAGTAAAGAGTATCCGACAAACAGGGAGGGAGAGGGCGTCTTTATTTCTATAGAGAGCAGCAAGTTTGGGGCGGAGCTTCGAATGCATATAGTTGATGTGAGTTGAAAAGTCAAGGTGGCTGTCTAGCCAGACACCTAGATACCAGTATCCAAGGGGGAGCCATAAAAGGTTGAGAAGGAAGGGGCCTAGTGAGCTTGGCTAGTTTTTGGTGGGTGCCGAAAATCATAGAGACTGTTTTAGTAGTATTCACCTTGAGTTGGTTGATTTGGAACCAGTTTAGGATGCGAGAGAAATCTGTGTGCAACTGAGTGGTCATCTCAGGAATAGAGGGACTAGATGTAAGTTGATGCATTTGGACAACCTCAGTGTGGTCTGTTGCATCAACAAGCAAGGGGGGACCCATTCCTACCCCCTGTGCTGGAAGGCGATGAGGGTCTGGTACTGGGCTCTAGATCACAGTCTAGAACTGTCAGCCGTCCATGTGGCAGGTGACCAAAATGCCTTGGCGGACAGCCTCAATCGGTCACAGTCCAGAATGTACGAGTGGGAACTGCTGACCTCGGTCGTAGAAGACCTGTTCAACAAGTGGGGTCTTCCAGAGTTGGACCTTTTTGCGTCCCCACTCAATGCAAAACTGCTGCGTTTCTGCTCACCAGATCCAGGGCCTGAAGTTTTCTGGTGAGACCCATTGTCCCTCTCCTGGAAAGGGAGGTTTCTTTATGCCTTACCACCCTTTCCTTTAATTCAGAGTGTGCTCATCAAGCTACAAATGGAGCATGTCACTGCTATTCTGGTGGCTCCATTCTGGCCTTGTCAGATATGGTTTCCATTACTGCAACAATTGACTGTGGAACCTCCAGTATCCTTGCCCCTTTGCAGGGACCTGTTGACACAGGCTCAGGGGACCCTGGTCTATCCAGATCTCAGTTCCCTCCGGCTGCATGCCTGGCTCCTGAAGACATAACCATTGCTTGCTTTGGGTTCTCCTAGAAGGTGGCTAATGTCCTGGTGACTGCCAGGAAATCCTCCGCCAGGACAACTTACTCGATGAAGTGGAAGCGCTTTGCTATATAGGCCACTTCTCATCACCTGGACCCTTTCACTTGTCCAGTCAACCAAGTTCTAAAGTATCTCCTATCCTTATCCAGTGCAGGACTACAATATTCCTCTATTAAGGTGCACCTGTCTGCTATTTCAGCCTTTCGTGTACCTGTTGAGGGTCGTACTGTGGCCCAGTTGGATGTGGCCCATACTTTTCTGAGAAGCATTCTACACTTGAAGCCTACTATCCAGTATCCGGTCCTGACTTGGGACCTCAATTTTGCGCTCAAGAAGCTGACCCTGCCTCCTTTTGAGCCAGCCACATCTTACAAGCTACACTTTCTGTCATGGAAAGCGTTATTTTTAGTTGCTATTACTTCTTCTCAAAGAATTTGAGCGCTACAGGCTCTCATGTGAGCAGCCTAATTTGATTTTTTACAAAGACAGGGTCTCTTTGCATACTAATCCTAAGTTTCTTCCTAAGGTGGTGTCTGAGTTTACTTTGAATCAATCTATCCACCTGCCTGTTTATTATTCAGAGCATGCCAGTCCAGGGGAAGCATTGCTCCTATATGTATAATTCTCAGGTACTATACACATCATACGAAGGACTGCAGAAAGTCCTCTCAGTTATTTGTTTTTTTCATTCCTGGCAAAGAGAGCATTCCAGTATCTAAACAATGCTTGTTCAAATGGTTGGCCAACTGTATTACTTTTTGTTAAAAGAAGTATGGTAAGGAACTTCCTGGTTTAGTTAACTGCCATTCAATCAGAGGCTTGGCCACTTCTGTTGCCTGTTCCAGGAATGTGTCCGCTGAGGAAATTTGTGCTGATGCCCCTTGGGCACTGTTCACATTATACTAAACACTACAATCTGGACATTGCCTCCAAAGGAAGGGCATGCTTTGGCCTAGCTATGCTTCAGGGCCTTCTTTCTTAAGCTTGTGGTTTCCTGCCACCCAGACTGTTTTTTTTTTGGTACTGTTTGGAACTCGTTCCATAGGTGTGACCTGATGACAGAAATATCTCTGAAGAAGACGGAACAGTTACATAAGAACTTACAGTAACAGTAGAACTTCAGGGAATCTCTGTCATCAGGTCATGCTACCCCTCCCTCCATCCCTCTCTCTTTCTCTCTCTACAGCTCGGCTGTTCTGTTGCTCCAGCCTCTTTGCTAGCTGGGCACCTTCTCTCTTTCCTTGGTTCCCTGGTGTGACTCCTGTCTCTTATGGCCTCCGGCTGAAGAACTGAGGAGGGAGCAAGGCCGCCCATGCTTATATAGAGCTATGGCGTCAGAGCCTGATGTCGGCATGGGTGGCCCTTCTAGACTGCTGTAGAAAAGTTTCCATGTGATCCTGGAACCTGACAGCTAAGTTCCATAGGTGTGACCTGATGACAGAGATTCCCTTGAAGATCTGCTGTTACAGTAAGTTCTTACGTAATTGTTCTTCCCTCACATCCCTCCTGAATTTACCACTCTCTAGCTTCATATCATGCCTCCTTGTTCTAGAGCACTTTTTCTCTGAAACCGGATCAAGTACCAAACCTGCCTTATGACAAAGAAAATAATACTAGGCCTTGCTCCCCTAGGTGTCCAAGCTGTCCTCTGCCCAGCGCAAACTACTCGCATTACCAGGGGCTCTGAATCCCAGCTTCTGCATATCCCGCGTTTCCGCACCACACAAGGGCAAAGATTGTTTGCGCACAGAGCTCCCAGCTGGTTCAATAGTCGCAACATTGACATTGTCTCAGTGCCAAAGCTTGACCCATTCGAATCCAATCTCCGTCATATCCTGTCTGTATCCAGCTCCTGTGACTGTCCTTCCTAATTGTTCTACCCTCTCCTCTTTCCTCTTTCCACCTAGCACTTAACCCTCTCCCCCTCAACTCCCTCTCCCATGCACCCATTCATCCCCCCTCCTCCCACCCTCCTTTCCTACCCCCCTGTAGCACTTTAATTGATATTTGACAAGTGCCTATGGCCACACTCCACTAGTGTGTCTCTCTTCCATACCGTGTTAACCCTGTTACCAGACCTCCTTCTGGCATTTTTGCCACTGTATTGAATGTATAAAACTGTATGTAACTGCCTGTAACCCACTGTTATTCAATGTCTTGTTTGAATTGTACCTCAACTGACATGGAACCTTTGTAAAAGAGCCTTGGCTCAAAGGTACTTGTAATCCTAGATTCAAATAACTGAATAAATAAAAATATCCATTCCTGTACCTCATTTACCATCATGAGGTATTTAAAGGTCGCTGTCATATTCCCCCTCTCCCTCCTCTGTTCCAGGGTGTACATATTGAGGTCCATTAGTCTCTCCTCGTAAGGCTTTTGATAGAGATCCTGCACCATTTTGATAGCCCTTCTCTGGACCGCCTCCACTCTTGTCTATATCCTTCCTGAGATGTGGTCTCCAGAAGTGGACACAGTACTCCAGGTGGGGTCTTACCAGCGATCTATATAGAAGCAGCACCACCTCCCTCTTCCTGCTGGTGATACCCTTCCTGCGCACTCCAGCATCCCACTAGCCCTTCCAGCTACCTTGTCACACTGCCTGGCTATCTTAAGGCCATCAGATGTGACTCACCCTAGGTCTCTTTCTTTGCTTGGTCTTTGCCAGTATCACTCTGCCCATTTTGTACTCGGTTCCCAGATTTCTATGGCCCAAGTGCATTATTTTGCACTTTGCATTAAAACCCAGCTGCCATACCCCTGACCACTCATCCAGTCTCTTTAGATTCTTGCCCATCCCCTCCCCCCCCCAGAGTGTCCACTCTATTGCAGATCTCAGTGTCATCTGCAAAGAGGCAGACCTTCCCTTCCAGTACTATCACATGCAGTTTCCCTACACACACACCCACCCATGACCTCCCCCTTTTTTCTCCTCATCTAACTGCATATCTTTCCATAATGTTCTATATTTATCTTTTGCTAACAGTTTATATTCCTACTCCAGTACAACATTTAATTCTTTATATATATTGTTCTCTAAAGCTGAGATAATAATGTAATTTTTTTGAAACAAGTTGACATCTTGCCTCCCAAATACATGATTTTATGCATGCAAATAACGTCATAGTGCTGTAGTTCAATTTTTCCCAGCCTGTCCCTTGTTCACCTGAGATTAAACAAGCATAAGTAATATATTTAATTGCTGCAATCCCCACTATGTTCACCAAATATGGCCAGAATGGTTTAATGTATGAGCATGTGAAATAGAGGTGAGTCATTGTTTCTAGTTCCTTTTGACAGATTAGACAGCCTCTTTCTTCCAAGCTCTTATGTTTAGCATTTCCTGTAACATTTAAACGTCCATGAGCGCAAAGCCATAATACATCCTACATTTTATGTGGAAGTCTAGTACCTATCATCTGCTTAATAATCACTGACTCAGTTGTGCCATACTCAGGATCAAATATTGGAGATATAAAAAATATTATTGCATTATACATGTATTTGCAGACTTTTCTTTATTGCCCCAATAAGCTGACAGGTAAGTCCCCAACCTTTGATTTTTTTAACATGATAAAACATATGGGGACTTGGGCATATTAGGCCTCTAATATTTCATAAAGTCTGGAGTTCCACAGTTCTAACAAAGGTCTGCAGGCTTCTTGAAATAGCTCTATGCCTGCCGATCATTTACCCAGTAATATAGGATAAATATTGAAGCTGAACAAAAAAAACACTGTTAAAAATACAACAGGGTTGATCATGTTGACCCCTTCCTTTTTCAATTATCTGTAAGTGTGCCCTCTTTTTATGGTGTTTGACCTACTCTCCCACAGAACCTTAAAAAATGCACTATAAACGCTTGTCTCTAGCGGTATAGGTGGTGGGAATACACAACTAGTACACAAAAACATATTAAAAAAACTTTTATTAAAAATATTCTTTTGCTTTGTCGCCTGCCATTGACACCATCTGTTGACATGCATTTCTGCACTTTTGACCCTCAAATCCTAGTTATATTCTGCTTGGTCAGTTTCTCCAGTCCACACCCCTGGTACTTGTAAAGGGTCTTCTTTAATGGTCGATTCTCCACTTCTAATGCAGATGTACTGTCATCAGCCTCTAATACCATCCCGTAACTTTGGTCTTTATTTAGTTTAGATCCAGAAATCTGGGCAAACCTTTCAAAATTTTCTAGAGCTTTTACTCCAGAATCTACGTCTTTCACCAGCAGACTTGCATCATCTGCATACATAGCTGATTTATATGTCAGTACGTCTCTTGCAGTATCTACCCCCATAATCCCACTATCTTGTTGTATAAGTCTTCATACTGGATCTAATACAAACAAATACAGAATTGGACGCATTGGGCACCCTTGCCTAACATCTGATTTTAGGGAGACCTCTCTGCTATTAATCCCATTTACATTAGTAAATATTATTCCTGAAGTAAACAATAATTCCAACCAAGAAACAAAAAGAGGTGGCACTCCATATCTTAGTAATACTGACAATAGATATCCATTACTGATGCTATCAAACTTCTTCTTCTGGTCAAGTGTTTAAGGAGTCAGTATAGCACAGTGGTTTAAGGCTCTGAGCTGCAAACCTGGAGACCTGGGTTTGAATCCCACAGCCCCCACTTGCATACTGTGTGACCCTGAAGCAAGTCACTTAACTTCCTTATGCTCCCAGGTCGCACCTGCAAACAAGCATCAGCTTAGTGTGTTTCTCCTGGTTAAAAAAAAAGTGCCAGACGTAGGCCCCAGACCCCACCTAATCTGCCTTGCTCTACTAACTCTGTCATTAATATTAGATGTTTCTGAATTTTCCTGCCAGGGTTTGCATTTTCCTGCCAGGGATTGCAGAGGTCAGCATAGGAAGTATTAAAGTGGAAGCTGCTATGGATAGCCTCCTACCCAGGACCTTAACCAATATTTTAAAATCAGTATTCAATAAACTAAGTAAAGAGTAGGGGAATTTTAATAACAAGAAAATATCATGCAGTGTCCACTTTTACTCCGTTGTGAGTGGTGCCAAGTTCCTGATCTGCTGCCAGTGGATACGTGTCAGCGTGTCTGGGGGTGTTGTGAACCGATCCACTTCAGCTCCCGTAAAACTCAGTGGTGGTTGGGAATTGAAACAGTGCAGGAGTTCTCTGTCTCCATGTGGCTGCTTCCTACCACCTGCCAGTGCATTTGCAGAGTTAAAAGTCCAGGAGGGACGCAAGAATCACACGGGGGCAGACTACCTGCACTGCTGCACAGCGTCTGCACTGCTCCACAGCTCGTATGTGTAATCCCACTGGAGATGACTGCAACAGTGCTGCAATGGTGTGAAATCCAATGTATGTGTGAATAAAGTACACCTGTGGATATCACTTGCATGGACACTCTGTCATGTCACAATCTGAAACACACCTCCTGGCCCTCCTTTGCAGTGAATAATGGTGAACCATAGATAAGTTACACCCTCAGAATTCTTGGTCCTGCAGCCGTAGAACTGGCCTCAGGACCAGGGCACTGCCGAAGGACTTATGCAGTGCCAAAGAAGTCACCATTTAGCAGTGATTATCATTTAAAATACCAGTTTTACACAATTCCAGTCTTTTTCTCCCTCTTTATTAGGGTGTCATGGTATGAAGATTTTCACAGTATGATATTCCTGAAACAATGATCACATTTATGGTATTGTCACCATATTATGGCGTCTGGTTTGGGTTTTGTGTGAAGGACACCCCAAATTCTAAATAATTTATTTTTTGGGGGCAGGATAGTAGACTGAGAAACTGAATTTTTGTAGTTCATCACGATATATTATTGTATATCGTGAAATCGGAGGCAGTATAGTGTAGTGGTTAAAAGTACTGAGCTGCAAACCTGGAGAACTGGGTTTGAATCCCACAGCCACTACTTGCATACTGTGTGACCATGAACAAGTCAGTAACTTCCCTGTGCTCCCAGGATGCACCAGGAAATGAGTCTCACCTTAGTGTGTCTTTCCTGGCCAAAAACTGCAAAAAACCAACACATTATCCCGATATACAAAAACACAATATTACTGTCATCCATGAAAATCGTTGGTGCCTATGCACAAAAAAAAAGGGTGCCTACGTGCCATGTAACTGAGGTGCGTAGGCAACCCTAAGCGGGACGTCCACGCATGGGACCCCTGGCAGCATTCACTATCTGCGTGTGAGGCAGATACACAACTGATCCCCCGGCCACGCAAACAGCAACGCACCGGGGGCAGGCGGGGGCGTGCCTGCATTACGTGCCATGCACTAACATGTGTAGACTGGGGGGACATAGGAGGTCGCTGTTGTGCCGGGGACCCTGTCAGAATTGATCTACATGCCCCGCCCCCACACACAGGACACCACCCGGCACCAGCAGCACTATGGACATCCCCTCACCAGAATACCCGCCCCAGTCCCGGCCATACAGTACAGACCCCCACAAGACAGGCACCCGCCCCAGTCCCGAATGGCTTCCCCACACACATTGGCTGCCTCCCAACACACACGATGCCCCATTCCTGTCCATGTGCTGCAACCCCCACGACACATCACTGTCCATCCCCAGCCATAGGCAGGCCCCACACCACACAGCTCTGCCCCATCCTGCTGTATTTACCGCACACACACACACACACATATCAGAGCCCTGTCACTGGGCAGCAGACCCCCGACAGGTGTCCTGTCTTGCATGGCCCAACACTGTGCACATCATCCGAACACCCTGATCCCTGCACCGCCCCTCGTTGGTGTGCAGTGGTCCCCCTCCACCCACTGTGGCACAACAATCTCTATCTCGTTCCTGCTATCGCTGCCGCGGCCGAGCCAATGCCAGTGGCACAGCTCTTCACACACTTCCACGGTTGCTGGATCGCCAACTAAGGCTGGGAGCTTGTATCCATATATAGGTATCCTGCTCCCAGCCTCAGTTGGATGGCCGGTGGTCATGGAGGTGTGTGAAGGTCTGTGCTTTGGCCATCCCGAGCCGCAGCACCAACAGCAGGTTCGGGACCGGTGTGGTTCGGGTGCTGTGGGGGGACCACTGCACACCAACAAGGGCGGGGTACTGTACTGGGGTTTGGGGTAGAGCTGGCATGGCACATTTGTGTGTTTGGGGGTTGTCATTACATACACAGGGACTGGGCTGACACATGTAGGGGTGGGGGTATGTATTATGCAGCCGGGGACCTGGCAGACACTTGGGGGTGGGGGTATGTTTACACTGGCGGGGACCAAAGGTGAGGGGTGACTTGATGACTGGGGATGGGGGCGGTGCTGTCGGTGGAGGCATCAATGCAGCAGCAGCGGCTGCTGTAGGGCAGGTGGTCTGCTGGACTGTAGGGCAAGGTGGCGTGGGTCCGGGTGCTTGCAGGAGCTATTCACGAACCCAGACCCGCATCATCCCATGCAAATAATCCACTCTGGGACCCAGGAAGGGCATCCCATTGGATGCCTGCTTGGCTCTGCAACTCCACCCCCGACTGCGCTGCGGAGTCTTGCGTGCCCGGGGGGAGCAGGGCCATGGACAGGAGCCCCGTGGGTGCTTGCGCTAGTGCATACCACACACCCTGCACCTGTTGGGGGCTGTGGAGCTACACAGGAAGGATACGCGCCTCCAGCACATAATTCCTGTCCGTTCATGCATAGGGTCCATTGTTATTGTTGTGAAACGTAATTATGGTGACATCCACCACAGAGGGAAATCATTCCTGCTGCAGACATACCACAGACCTTAGTGCACAGAGAACTGAGGGCTCTGCCAATAAACATTTGGGGCCAAAGTTTTTTCAGGAACATCGCTGAACTGTTCCATGTGTCCCACGATGGTGTTGTCACACAGAGCTCTACCAGAAACTTCCATAAATTCATTTCTGGTGCCCCAGCCCTCTGTATAATGGTTGCAGTCTGAGACTAAGGTTTTGATAATGGAAAACAAGTGTGGTATTGTTTTTTCACTTATAAAACTTGGGGGGGGGGACAGAATTATATTATAATATACTATTAGCGTGTTTTTGCCATTGTTTCTAAAAGTCATTACAATCATGCGGTCAGGTAAAGTGGTTAGTCACATTAAAAAGTCACTCACCAAGACCAGTTCTTTACGCTTTCCATATGTTAAGCTGATCCCTAAGAAGATAAGGTAAGTGCTTAAAAACATGCTACCCAGTGTATTAATAAAAATTAAAAAAAACACCAAAGTGTAAAAAATGTGTTGGTTCCTGCACCTCTGGGGTGCTGTGACTTCAGTGAGGGACTTGAGCTTCGATCTCATGTCCAGTGATGCCACAGCACCCATGAGGTATGTAAAGCAGCTTGTTCTTTCTGAGTTGGTGTTAATTATTGTCTGTATACTGTCTTGTGCATCTGTTCCCACCAAGGTTCTAGTGCTAAACCAAACTCCACACTGACTGCAAGTGAAGGAGAGCTGGCCATGCTATAGGCCACTGGACCTGCGACCCTTACACACCAGAGCATGAGAAGGGCGGGAGGGTTCCACCTCATTCATCAAGTGATCTGCTAAGGTCGAGTTCCAGGTGCTCGAATAAAGGGGCTGCAAAGCTGTTTGGATCTGCTACTCACTAATGTTTTTGTCATCCACAGTGTAACACATCCCACCATCCGCTTCCGTTCCGATGTCTTCATGGTTTCTGGCTGTTGTTCAGACAAAAAAGTGTTTTGTTTTGTTCAGCTTTTGTTAGAAAAATAAAAGCATAAGACGGGGAAACAATGGCACTAAACTTGCTCCCAGACAAACTCTTAAAAGTAACAAAAACCTTGCCTTTACAATTAGAATTGCAAATGTGTGTGTCTGTAACTTTAATTACCCTGCTGTGCTTTTTGATTTGTTTGCTTTGAAAAAATCATTCTCCTTTTTTTTTTTTTTTTTTAGGGTCCCTAGTTACAGTTGTTGTTTTTGTCCCACCGATATGAATTTTTCAAATTACAGATCAGTTCCAGAACCTGGTGGCAGTTGAATGAAGGCCCTTCATTGAAACTTGCGCTGGCGTCCACACAAGTGATGTTCCCAGGTTCTGGAACCGATCAGTAATTAGGACGATGGATATCAGGCCAGCCCATGGCAGCGATAGCCCTACCACTTGCAATGCTGGCAGGCAGCATTCGGAAGAAGCACGGGCTGTTGGTGGCTGACCACGGGTGGAAGGATTGAGCATCCAAGGGACTTCTCTCCTTCATTGGGGGGGGGATTGCTACTCCCACTGCATGACTGCAGCTTGCTGGGCACCAGGAGAAGCACAGCTGGGAAGCACAAAAGAGGAAAGAGATAGCCATCTGCCACCCAGCAGGCATGCCTGCCACTGTCACTGTGGGCTGGCACCCCATGGGGGCAAAAGGGAAGGAAAGCCCAGTTTCCTCTCACCCCCCCAAAAGCTCTCGCATGACTGCCATGGCGGGCAGGGGAATCTAAAAAAAGGAAAAATAAAGTAATTGCAAAGCAAGCAAATTACAAAAGCAACTCAGCAGAGAAATGAACGAGGCTCCACATATGCCCTCATTTGAGAGTCAAAGGTTATGATCTTTAAACATCACGTTATGTACAGGATTGCGAAAGATAGATCACCACAGCTTTCAGTACTAGCTAAAGGGCTCAATAAATGCAGAGACTGGACCCCCCCCATTTGTACTCTCTTCCATAGAGTTGGGCTTGAAACTCCTAGCATGACATGGCAGGGAGACTCAGTATGTAATGCTCAGCAGATATTTGTCCTGAGAACATGAGAAACCACTGAGGCTAATACTGTACATTACTGGTACTCAGTGCTCCAGGTAGCGTGGACTGGGGCTGTGGCAATTGGGAAGATGACTGTGATATCTGTGGCCCAGCTAATGCACAGTTCCTGGACAGCTTGGGCAGAGAATGTGACCATGGAAAAGCTGGCAGTCACTTCACCTGTCGCAGCTAACACCCACAGCTCCTGGGCCCTGTGGGCAGAGGATGTGACCATGGAAAAGCTGGCAGTCACTTCACCTGTCGTAGCTAACACCCACAGCTCCTGGGCCCTGTGGGCAGAGGGATGTGATGGTGGGAAGCTATCATCAATATCACTGTCACAGCTAACGCTCACCTCCTGGACTGCTTGGTCAGGGTACATGACTGGAGAAACTGACAATGGTACCCCTACCCTGGCTAACACTTGCAGCTCCCCGACAGCTTGGACAGGGTATGTGACTGGAGAAACTTGACTTTCTATCCCTGCCCCAGCCAACACGTGCAGCTCCCCGACAGCTTGGACAGGGTATGTGACTGGAGAAACTTGACTTTCTGTCCGTGCCCCAGCCAACACGTGCAGCTCCCCGACAGCTTGAGCAGGGTATGTGACTGGAGAAACTGACAATGATTCCCCTACCCCCAGCCAGCACTCGCAGCTTCTGGACAGCTTGGGCAGGGTATGTGACTGTGGAGAAGATGGCAGTGATTTCACTGTCCCAACTAACTCATGCAGCTCCCAGACAGCTTAGGCAGGGCACTGTATGTAACTGTGAGGACACTGACAATTATATCAGTGTCCTAGCTAGCATGCTTACCTCCTGGACATCATGGAGAGGGTATAGGACTGTGGAGAAGCTGACAAATGACGCCACTGGCATACCTAGTAGGCAGAGTTCCTGGGTCATCTGAGCAGGATGTGTAACTGCTGTGAGGAAGTTGACAGTGATGTCACTCTCCCAGCTAGCACCCACGGCTCCTGGGTCATGTTGACATACCCTGACAAATGCAAATTACAGATCCATTGACCAGTATATAAATACCAGTTGGCATCAGAAGAGAACTCAATTGTGCTACCCTGCAAAAAAAAAAAAAACTTTCATCCCTCATCCATTCTCTTTCTTATTACTAAGGATATTTTTATGAAAAGCAGTAGCATTGCCCTTATAGTTCACCAAAGCATCAGGGCCTCTGCTTTTGACACTATAGTCATTTTCAGAGCAGCAGACAGTGATGTCACAAGCAGAGAGATTACAATGATAGGCTCCAGGTTTAGCCTAGGCTGTTGGTGAACTGCGAGGAGATGAGCTAGACTCCCAGCACTGATGAATGGAATAGAATGAGATTCCAGTTTTAGTGGAATGTTGTGTAACTGAGTTTCTTTGCATTATTCCAACTAGGACTTTTGCCTTGTGACCCGAACCCCTCTTTAAAAAATGCTAAAAATAGAAAATCATCGTTTTTTTCGTAGATGTTCATTTTTGTACAGTTACTGTGTGTGTCTTATGGTTACAAGAGTGCATTTGTGAGTTCTTTGGATCTGAGAACTGCGAAGCAAAGCTGATCAGTTCTTGTATACAAAGGGACGACGAGAATGAGCAAGCTCAGCAGTGGCAGGAGTCCGGTGCCAGGGAGTTACCAGCCCCCCAAAATGACACAACAAAATCAAGATTAGCCTGGTGTCTTGTGGCTGAGTGGCTCACTCACTCCACCTGTGTACTGCAGCCTTTGTCTGCATAGTCAAATCTTGGATTTAATGTACGGCTCCTGTGGAGTGTTCAGCAACACTGGCTTCCAGTTTCCCATTGAGTGCCTGGCTAATTTTGGTTTTCTTGTATGCAGAGGACTTAAAAAGAAACGATTAGAACCATAAGAGACATAGGAACTGTATGTATAAGCATATACTAGAGCACGTTGAAGATTTTTTTTTTGTTGTTGTTTTTTTAAAGGAGCTCGGCCTTTCAGTTAAAAGTTTTAGTTTGCAGAAAATTTGACAAATCTCTTTTATGGGAAATGGGCTATGCCAAATGAATTCAGAAAATCAGACTTTATTTTAGAACTATTAGCTTGAGACAACCGAGGACCTGGAATGTTTAGAAATAAACAGTCTTGATTTGCTAAGAATGATGTCACGGTTAACAGTAACTGCTGAAACACCCAACTGCAGTCTTAGATTAATGTAAATGCTATCTGGCTTGAGTTAAGGTTATTCTAACAATAAATAAGAACTGATGACATAAAGCACTTGAGCCAGGAGGTCCATTTCCAGTGGTTGTTCCTTTACACAAAAAACTTTTACATGCATAAAAACAAAGTTGCACAATTAACAACATGTTAAATAACATTTGCAGTAGTATCTAACAAAAGAAACACCATGCAGCGATGCATAAAACTCTACACTACATTATGCAATGGTAGTATGAGATTTATTGCAAAAAGATAATGGTGCTGTACCTAAGGATAGGTGAGGTGACAGAAATTCACTTTGCCAATCAATTTGCAAAATCCGTGGAATTCGCAGCATGTGAATTCATGAAATTTTAACTGGCAAAGTCACCTTTTTCTGTGAATTGACCAAAATCCGCTTGTGAAATGGCCACTTCACAAAAAAAAAAAGGCCTCTTAATGGTAAAATAACTTCACAATATCCACAAAATTGAAGGTCCTAAAGTCTACAAAAACTTCATGAAGCCTTGCGAAGCTGAGTTTTGTCTGCCTCACGGCAGCTCCACCAGCAACATGTCTAGCTGTAGCATGAGCCCACACTGAAAACAGAGTATCAAGTTAGTGTCAATGTTCTGACCTGAAGAGATTCTTAAGGAAGGATGTGTCATGCAACAAATAAGCATCGGCCATTTAGTACACTCCAAGTTAGCATACCGATGAGACACGTTGCAGGGAGAGTAGTGCATAAAAGGATGCTAGGAGAGGATAGTTATCCAAAGCTTTGGTGTTTGTGTATCTCTTCAAACCCCACATACACTCTCTGAGGCCCTGTCCACACTAGCGCTTTTTCCAGGTTTTAAACCATTTTAACTGTGTTAAAACAGTTTAAAAGTATTGTGTCAGAATTGTAGAGCATTAAAACCATCCGAGTCTCTGTGCTCAGAACAGGGCTTTAGTACAGTTTTAGACCAACATTGCTGCCTTAAACCAAGTTAACAGCAGTGTGGGTGTGATCCGTGCTGTAACACGGTTTAAGGCAACGTCCGCCACATGCAAACATTTGGGCTTGAACTGTAGGGGAAATACATTGCTGAACTTGCAATGAGCTCTTGAAGCGAACCGTCATTTGGTCCCGAATCCATTGCGGCAGCCGATTGCGAGTATCTCAGCACACATTGCGGTACCTGTAGTGCTTTTCGGTACTGCCACAGTCTTGCCTGGGAACTCAAGCAGGCAAGCACATTGTTAGACCGCAAAGTGGACTCTTCGAAAACCGTGATCAAGCACAGAAATAAAAAAAAACATTTTTAGATACATTTTTTAAAATTTATGCTAGTGCAGCCAGTACCTAAAACCTCAGTCCACTCTCCCCTTCTTCCCTCACTTTCTCATATGGTAGTTACAAAGTCCTTTTATTTGGTCCACCCTCATGTGAATCCCCCCCCCCCGCTGATTTCACACAGACCACCTCCTCCAGCAGGATATTTCCCCCTCCACTACCCCTTCCATGAAAAAGCACTTCCTGATATCTCTTTTAATAATATAATTGTAAAGCAGGAATCCAGACTATGAATATGGAAAATGTGTTGCTCAGTGCACAGAAAACTTTGTGAACATGGCATTCCACATTTCCACAGTGTTCTAATCATTTGTCTCAAAGATTTAATGAAGTGCTCCATATTTTGCCCTTTCGCCCCACATTTTGAGAGCCAGTGCTCCACATCTGGGGAGGAAATGTTTGGCGGTATGTCTCTCACTAGGGGAGGATCTAGAATTTTTTCAAGCGGCGGTAGCAGTTTTGTTAAGGTGGGAGCACAAGCTCCAAAAACTGTAAAATGTTCCCTTTTAAAGTTCAGATTGCACTGCAAGAGCTACTGTTTGCTGACTTAAGGTAGGAGCGGGTGCTACTTCAGTACATAACTGGATCTGGTAGTGTCAGTCACAGAGCTCCCTAGGGACTGGCCCAACTGACTAATGCCATTCCCTTTTTATGGCTGTGGGCGGAGCCTACAGCCATCCTGCTTTCACTTGAAAAAAGGTGTTTCCGTGAAACACATCTTTTAGGAGTTTTCAGTGTATCCTTCCATTCTGAAAATCTCCATGGCAGTTAAATAAATATGCCCTTCTTTCTGTTTAATTAGAATGATGGACACAGAACTCCAAGCTGCTTTTCTCTGAGAGCAAATGTGCACACCTTCCAAACAGATCTAAATAGCTTTAAACTATTCAAGGTGCACAGAAACAATCAGCGTGAAAGTTGTTCAGGGCAAAAAAACCTTTCTCATGAGGGTAGTCACTAATCTGAATTCTTTATATTTTGTAAAATATGGTCTTCCAAATAACCTCATTTTTTCTCTCTGAGGAACACAGTTGGAGTCATGCCAAACAAATGTAAATATCTCGGAAAGTATAGAAGTTACCAATATACAACCAACATGAAAGTTGTTCAGGACAAAATGACCTTTCAGATGAGTTAGTTAAACAAATTTATTGATCAGCATAGCCATTACAGTATACTACTATAATAAAATACAATGAGATAATAAATACTTATACACATAAAACATTCAGTCAGTACAAATTTCATCTTCCATCATTGTAGTACAGATATGCAAAATGCTTATAGTACCTTCAACATGCACCACAGCATCAAGTTCAGACAAGATTATTACAATTTTCAAGCTGATTTTAGTCCAAACTTATTCTATAAATAGAAACATAGAAGTTGACGGCAGATAAGGACCACAAGGCCCATCCAGTCTGCCCATTTCTGGTGTGTGGTCAACAGAAAATTAGCTACTAGCAACGGTATTTTCTTGTTCTGTACAGTAAAGAGATATTTAATAATTTCTTCAGGTGGGAGACTGAGACTTCCTAGCAACTCACCCAGCCACTTTCTTCTGTGTCCCTCCTATAGGGGGCAAAGAAGAAGGACATGTTTTAAGTCATCATTAATTTTAAGCCCATGTTTACAATACGGAGAGGTAATATTTTGCCTTTTTTGCCAAAAGAAGATACATTGGGCATTATACATCTCTGTTCAGAACCTTGTATACATTCTTCTCAATTTTGGGCAGGTTAAATGTACTAAATAAGATTCAAGTCCGCAGTTTGTTTTAAACTTTTTATATAATTCGTGTAATTTTAGTATTAAAAGTTGAGAGAATGTTAAATTATCATCCAAGTCGCTAAGCTTTTTTTTAATTTCATTCTTAATTTCCTCCCTTGACCTAATATATATGGTATAAAGTAAATGTCTTAAACCTGAGGGCATTAAAATTGTTTTCACAAGATGAATAAATGGATGCACATATCCAAGAGTGGCCATCTTAATGGCATCTTCCAAGCACATTCTGGGGAAACGATTTTCAGGAAGTAGAAAAGTTTTGAGCAAAAACATAAGCTGTCTTTCTTTAACCAGGGAAGAAAGGGGCTGTTGTCCCATTTCCAGTTTTAATATACAATTTGGTGTCCCCTGAGGTAACATTAAAATATATTTATATAATTTGTTAAGAATAATTTCGAAAGAATTTATATCAGAAAAGCCCCATACTTTGGCTGCATAAATTATGCTTATTTTAGCATTAATAACTTATATAATCCCCTTAATTGAAGATTTAGCGACATTAGCATGAAAGATCATAAGTGCATTTACAGCAGAGGACATTTGTTTTGTATCAGCTCCTGGTGGCTTGTCCAATTCAAAATATAATTAAATCTCAACCCTAGATAGTCGTAGTGATTCACTACAATGATAGATCTTACTTCAACTGGGAGCTCTTGCAGTAGGCTATTACAATAAGGACTATGCCGCAGGCACTAGGACCCACCGGGAAACTTCTCAGCCAGCAGTACCCAGCAGGGACCACCACCCGACGTCAGCTCCAACCCGACATCAGCCCTGGTATAAAAGGGGGTGGACCCAGCTCCACTTCAGTTCTTTTTCCGCTGCGACTCACGCACGTGAAGAGTTCTTGGCTTGCCAGCCTCCAGCTAAAACTTTGGTTTTCGCCTTTTTTCTACCGCTTTTCGATGGATTTTTCTAAGTACCAACGATGTCGTCCCCATCCTCGGTCTCCTCATTGGGACCCCATCGAAATAAGTTGCAGCCATCAGATTCCAGCCAAAGATGGCCACAGTGTGTCTTCTGCCTGGGGCCTAACCACGAACCACGGCCTGTTCCTCCTGCCAAAGCTTTACTAGTAGGACCAGGATCAGCCACCTGAAGGCTTTGAAGGCTACTGGGGCAGAAGATGGGACCTCCACACCTCCGGGAGAAGGCAAAGCATAAAGATATGTCTAAGCGGTCCTCGCGAAAGATCGTAGTCGGTCCCGGCACTGGTCCAGGTCCAGGTCTCACTCCCGCTTATGGCCCTCTCCAGAGAAAGCACGCGCTTCCCCGGGCTCAGGTGAGCACTCCAAATCCAAAAAGCAGGCTAAGGCTGGGCCTTCGGGGGAGAAGCCATCCAAGCCTAAGGTGACTCCGCTAAGGGTCACCACCAAGTCCTCGGAGGCACAAGCTTCGGCCCTGCCTTCCAAGGCCAGGGCATCGCCTGTTAAGAGCACGTCCCTGGAGTCTAAGGACACTCCAGCGTCCCCTGGCATTAAGCCGTCATTGGTCCCGGTACCAACACCGGTAGAAGGGGTGACAGATTTTGACGCAGCCGGTGCGAGCACAGCGTCTCCATCCTCTAAGTCCTCCTCCCCCCAGGGCTCTCCAGGTGGCTCCCCTTCCAGGCCCGATGCAGACATCGCTTTTCTGGGGAAAGCGGCTTCGCTGTTCACAAAGGACGAGCTCCAGGATCTCTTTTCCTTTTGGTGGGGCCAGGTGCAGAAACGGACCCCGCCAAAGTCAGCCCCGTCACCAGTACCGGACCCATCGGGGGAACCACAGCTGGGAGGTGCCTCTTCACCACAGAAGACCCCCGAGAGGCTGCCACCTCCAACACCTTCCAAGGCTCATTCCCGATCTCAGTCCACAGACTGACGCCGGTGCTCACCAAGGTCTGGTAGCCGACGCCGGGTCAGGTCTCGCACCAGGAGCCGTTCCCATTCTGCTAGGCGGGACCGCTCCCGTCAGTCCTCCGACCATCATCAGTCTCCGCTCCGTCGTCAGTCGGTGAGTCACCGACGTTCAAGTGGGGCTAGTCACAGGGACAGGTCCGGCTACTCAACACCCAGTAGCTGGTCCACCTCTTCCATCCTGGGAATCGGGGGTTCCCCAAGAGAGAAGGACCAGCCCCGCTCTCCTCCTGTTGATCCAGCTTTCATGGACGTCATGAGGCACATCCAGGCCTCCAGTGAATGGGATACAGAGGACCTGGCTCAAGAACGCCGTCCACTGGCCAGGTACCTGAGGCAGAAGGAGCCCAAACCTCTTGTGGTGCCTCCTTTGGTGGACACCTTCCAGGATTTCACCCGGATCACCTGGAAGCGTCTAGCTTCGGTCCCGGTGGTTCCGAAGAAATGGGATAGGCTGTACAGGGCCCTGAGGGATGAACCTTTTCTGGCCGAACACCCTCAGGCGGACTCTTCCGTGATTAAGGCTGCTCATGATAAATCTAAGCAACCTAAGCACCTTAGCTCACAGCCTCTCAACCCTGAGTCTCACTATTTGGACCAGGTGGGCAAGAAGGTATATTCTGCCTCCACCTGTTCCATTAGGTCCCTAAATTTCCTGACGCATGTGGTTCAGTACCAAAATGCACTCTGGGAGCCAGGCTCCAAAAAGAAGATGGAGATTCTGGATGTCCTGAAATCGGGCTCGGACGTAGGCACACATGTTTTGCATGCCTTATACGGCACTGCAGATATGACGGCCAGAGCAGAAGCATCAGGGGTCTGTGTCTGGCGCCATGCTTGGTTGAGGGTCTCAGGTTTTCACCAAGACCTGCAGTCTAGGATACGGGACTTACCGTTCTGGGATACCATTTTGTTTGGGCAGGAGACAGAGTCGCTCATCTCTCATCTCCAGGAGTCAGGGAAATCCATCTGGTCTGTCCATCCGATATACAGAGGAGATCAGAGGAGACCAAGACAGCGGCCATTCCATAAGCCCTCAGGTACCCAAGCCCGTGGCAACCAACAGGGACAGAGAAGTGGCTTTCAGAGGAGAGCTGGCAACCAGAGCCTGGAGGCGCTCCTCCCCGTGGCCCAAGTCCTCCCAGGCCTCTCTGCCCGCCCAGCTCCGCCCAATGACTCCTTGCACCCCCCAGCGGAGGTTTCAAGGGAGGCAGTAGAGTCGCTTCTCCCTTTATCTAAAGGGATGGGCGCTATCACTGCGGACCAGTGGGTCCTAGATATCATAAGGAGAGGACATATTCTAGAGTTCACAGAGATTCCTCCAGACACCCCACCAAGGTCCTCCAGATATCCTCCTTCTCATATTCCCTCATAGAAGGAGATATACAGGCCCTCTTGCGAAAAGGGCAATAGAAGGAGTTCCCCTGCAGCAAAGGGGGAAGGGGTATTACTCCCACTTCTTTCTGGTCCCAAAAAAGACTCAGGATCTTCATCCCATTCTGGACCTCAGCTCTTTAAACCTTTATATGGAGAACAGAAGGTTCCGGATGGTGACTCTTCCAGGACTGCTTCCTCTGCTGCACCAGGGGGATTGGCTTGTTCCCTGGACATGCAAGATATGTACATGCACATCGGGGTCTTTCCCCCTCACAGGGAAGTACCTGAAGTTCCACTTCCGGGGGAGCATTATCAGTTTCGGGTTCTCCCATTCGGCCTCTTCTCCACTCCTCAAGTCTTCACAAAATGCTTGGCAGTAGTGGCTGTGGCTCTAAGGCACCAGGGACATTATGTTTTCACTTACCTGGACGATTGGCTGCTTGTGGCCCCGTCAAGGTCACGCCTTCTTCAAGCTCTTGGAGACACCTATACTCTGTTCCGAGACCTGGGGATCACCCTGAATCTTCCAAAGTCTTCCCCAGAACCCAACCAAAGACTCATCTTTGTAGGAGTGGTCTTGGATTTGGTCCAGGGCATGGCTTTTCTACCCCCAGATAGGGGCGATCACTTGCAGGAGATTGCCGGATCAGTCCTAGTAACCCCTCAGGTCCAGGCAAGGACCTTCCTCAGACTTCTGGGCACATGGCGGCATCCATTCCAGCCACTCCTCTGGCCCACCTCCACATGAGAATCCCACAATGGATGCCCAGGGTGCAGTGGGATCAGTGCTCAGATGACCTAGATCATATGGTCAGAGTCACAGAGCCAGTAAAGAGGATGCTTCTTTGCCAGTTGGACCCACTCAATTTGGGAAAAGAGGTCCCTTTCTGTCCAGAGCCCCCGAATCAGACTCTTACAACGGATGCCTCGGATTTGGGTTGGGGGGTGCACCTGGGGGCCTGCCAGACAAAAGGCACTTGGACCCCCACGGAGCGCGGACTCCACATCAATGTCTTGGAGATGCAAGCGGTCCCCAGTGCGCTACATGCCTTTCAGGAGGACCTCGTGCTAGGCTCTCTTCTTGTTCAGATGGACAACATGGCAGTCATCTTCTACGTCAACAAGCAAGGGGGCGCTCACTCTTACCCCCTGTGCAGGGAGGCAATGAGAGTCTCGGTCTCAATCCAAGGTGCACGACTGGGAGTTACTGCAATCAGTAGCAGACCAGCTCTTTGACACATGGGGTCGTCCAGAGCTGGACCTCTTTGCGTCACCATGCAATGCCAAACTGCCAGTTTTCTGCTCACGAGAGCCCACGCCTGTTTTTTTCTGGCCAGACGCGTTGTCCCTTTGTTGGACAGGGAGGTTTCTTTATGCCTTCCCTCCCTTTCCTCTCATCCAGAGAGTTTTTTTGAAGTTACAGGCTGAGGGGGCTGGGATGATTCTAATCGCCCCGCTGCGGTCTCGGCAGATTTGGTTCCCACTACTTCAGCGGTTGTCTACAGAACCTCCAATCCCACTGCGAATATGCTCGGAGTTGCTGTCCCAGGATGAGGGCTCCCTGGTCCATTCCGATCCTCAGTCTTTTCACCTTCATGCTTGGCTCCTTCGAACGTAGCAATGTCCAGGTATAGGATATCTCCAGAGGTGGCGGACGTACTCGTTTCAGCGAGGAAGCCCTCTACATGCTCCACTTATGCTATGAAGTGGAAGCAGTTCTGCTTTTGGGCGTCGTCTCACCGTCTGGATCCCATTACCTGTCCAGTGAACTCAGCATTGCAGTATCTCCTCTCCTTATACCAACAAGGCTTGAGCTACTCCTCCATAAAGGTGCACATGTAGGCCATCTCTGCTTATCACATCCTTTTGGGAGATAGAACCTTAGCCCAATTGAATGTGGCCCGCACCTTTTTACGGGGGAATCTACGCACGAGACCTCCCATTTGGGATCCTATCCCTCCCTGGGACCTCCTATTTGTGTTGGAGAAGCTTACTCTTCCCCCGTTTGAACCTGCAGCAGACTGTAAGCTGCGTTACCTTTCCTGGAAGATTTGCTTTTTAGTTGCCATTACGTCAGCTCGAAGAGTTTCCAAGCTTCAGGCTCTGATGTGTAAAGAGCCGTATTTAATTTTTCATTGAGAAAGGGTTTCCCTAAGAACGAATCCTAAGTTTCTTTCTAAAGTGGACTCGGAGTTGACCCTCAACCAGTCAGTTGACCTTCCAGTTTATTTCCCTTCTCCCTCTAACAGAGGAGAAGCTCTCCACACTTTGGACATCCACAGGATGCTGCAGTATTACCTTACAGGAACAGCTCATCACCGTAAATCGGAGACAACTGTTTATGGCATTTGTGCCACAACTTGGGTAAACGGTGTCCAAGCAGACCATTTCAGGTGGATTGTCCACTGCGTTACTTTCTGTTATGAGAAGCATAATAAACCCCTTCGGGCCTGGTTAGGGGTCACTCAACCAGAGGAGTGTCTGCTTCTTTCGCTGCTCTGCAGAATGTCTCTATTAGGGACATATGCACGGCTGATAGCTGGAATTCAGTGCATAGTTTTGTAAAGCACTATAGCTTAGACATTGCATCAGACACTGTGCCAGCTTCGGCCAGGCAGTCCTTCAGGGACTCTTGTCTTGAATTGCTGTGTCCAGCTTCTTCTCTTCCACCTCCCCGGATCAGATACCTCCTTGGCGAGGGACTGCTTGGGATTCATTCCTTATTGTAATAGCCTGCTGCAAGAGCTGCCACTTGAAGTAAGATAGTACAGTTACATAAGAACTTACCGTAACAGTAGATCTTTGAGAGGAGATCTTGCAGCAGGCGTTGCTTTCCCGCCCTCCATCCCCCAAATTAGGTGTGCAGATTGTTATCTTTGGGCTTCGCCTCCTTCTCTTGTCAGGGCTCGTTCACGGGTCTTGGAATAGCACGGTCGCTGTGGGACATCAGTAATAGTAAATAATTCATCATGTACACACGTTCACTCCGTAGGGAAAGCATGGGGGATCTAAGTTGGTGGTTCTCCCCTCACCCTCGTGCTCACCGCATTGCTCGCCGACGGCCGAGTCAGAGGTGCCGGCTTGTGATTCAAGTTCCGGCGGGCCTCCTCGGCTGAGCTCTCGTCAAACAGGACAAGTTTTCACCCCTGCTAAGTGCTGGAGACCCACTCCCTGACAAGCATACTCTGCAGTTTTTCATCTTGCCCTACCTGCGTGCGGGAGCCCTGCCTCGACCTTCTGAAGCTGCGGTTAATTGGAACCTGGCGCTCGACCCTCTGAATGCACCTGAAACTTTAAACCTTGGCACCGTTTTCCCTACTGCCTCCTGATTGGTCCCAGTGTTGCTGTGCTTGCCAGCCCTCCTGCCTTAAGGAGAGCTAGTTCCTGGACTGTGTTCACTCCGTAGGGGAAGCGTGGGGGATCTGAGTTGGTGGTCCCCCTGCGTGCTCACCGCATTGCTCGCGGCGGCGAATCGGAGGTGCCGACTTGTGATTCAAGCTCCGGCGGGCCTCATGGCGGAGATCTTGTCAAACAGGACGCGTTTTGACGACCTCCCACCCACTTATTCCTCCTCCCATTAAATCCCCGCTCTCCCGCCCATGATCTGGCATTACCCTATCAGATCGGAAGGGATGGACTGTGATGAGACTGCCTTTTGCTCCAGTGAATAGTGACTGTCTTTTGATACTAGGAAAAAAAAAAAATAGATACCGTAACGTGAGTTCTGATTCACCTGCCTTTTGAGACCTCTCCTGCCATTGTTTGACCTATCTTGAATACCTGTATTGTGCTACCTGCTGTTACTACTGTACACGCTGTCCTGAGTGCTACACAGGTTAGAGCTCATATACTGCCTATCCTTACTTTTGTAACCTGTTCTGTAGGCATTACCCCTGTGGGGGACAATGGTACCTCCTAGCTTTGTTGCCCTTGCAGGTCTCGGGAGCTTGCCTGATAAAGCCTTTGAAGATCCAGATTGCAGCATTCCTATTTCTTCTGTGTTGTAGTGATGTCCAATTAACTGCCATATAAAGAGAGCAATGATGGGTGCTAGAGGAGGTCAGTAATAAATCTGATGGATCTATGATACAGGGTGTCCAGCTTATTTAAGAGGAGAGTGAGCAACGGCCATAGAGAAAGTCAGCATAGTCAATGAGGGATAGGAATGATGCCTGGATTAATCTTTGTTTGGAGTCTCTGGTAAGGTAGTGTTTTATCCTGTAAAATAGGCCAAGCCTTTGTCTCAACTTTTAGTAGCTCTTCAATATGGACAGAGTAGTCAAGCTTATATCAATCCAGACTCCAAGATATTTGAACTTGTCCACAAATTCCAGCTTCTCCAAGTAAGGTGAATAATTGTAGGGTGGTGGGTGATGGGGTAATGGCAGAGCAACTCTTTGTGGCAAAAAGCATAGCTTTTGTTTTTTGCATTTAGAAGTAGTTTTTTTCCAATAGATTGTGTTGCAGGATGGAGAATTCTGATTGTAACAGCTTACAGGCTTTAGGTAATGAGGATTAATGACATATAATACAGTATCATCAGCAAACAGATGAATGTTAGATTGAGAGAGGTTGGCATCGATATTATTAATATAAATGGCAAGAGGATAGGCCAAGAATAGAGCCTTCATGTGTACACCTCTTAGCAGTGGTTTTAAGGTGGATAGGTAATTTCATTTTTTACTAATTGTGACCTATCAGATAGATAGCACTTAAACAGCTGAGTGAGAGAGAATCCAGGCCTAGAGAGCTAAGGAGGTGAGTAATGATTCATGATCCACTGTGTCAAATGCTTTACTCAAGTCCAGGAACACAGCACAGGTACAATTCTTCTTGTCCAAGGCAATCTGCCAGTCATTAGTTACTTGGCTAGGGCAGAGATGGTGCTATGCCTGATCTAAATCCTGATTATGCTGGATTTAGGAGGTTGTTTATCCAGATAGGCCCTTAACTGTGAGTTTACTAATTTTCAAGCATCTTGGATAGTACCGGTAGGATGGAAATGGGCCTGTAATTGTTGAGGTCCGTGGATCACTCAGATTTAAGTAGTGGAACTACTTGAGCTGTTTTCCAAGTGGAGGAATGGATCCAGTAGCTAGAAAGATTGAAGAGATGAGTGAGGGGGCAGATAAGGTGTGTGATGCTATTTTAAGGAAGTAGGATCCAGGGAGTCTGTACTGCACTCTTAGAAGTATCTAAATTAGATAGGAGGTCTTCTACTTCTTTCAAGGATATTGGGTTGAAGGAGAATGTTGAAGTAGCCTTTTGTCCCACAGTGGATTGAAGGTTCAAAGATGATCTCAAGAGACTTGCAGGTGAGGAGTCAAATGCTAGGCCAGCTGTGGTGAAGTGGTCATTGACGGTGTTTAGGATTTCTTGCTTGCCCGTAATTTCTGTGTCACTTAGTAGCAGTTTGGAGGTTAAGGCAGGGGTAGAGTTTTTGCCCAGAATTCCCTTTATAGTACCCCAGAGTCTGGATGGGTTATTGTAGGAAGCATCTAATTCAGCTCTATAATAGGCAGCTTTGGCAATTCTTATTTGTTTTGTACATGAATTTCTTGCTTTTCTGAATTGAAGCCAGTCTCTGGTGTCCTTTGTTTTTCTTGCCTTTTTCCAAAGTTTGTATCTGGCTAACAAGGCTGATTTAAGGTCAGTGGTGAACCAAGGACAAGATCTTACTTTAGTTCTGATACTGGTGATTGGTGCATGAATATTGAGAGCATTAGTGATGATGTCCTTTAAGATCTGGAGAGCTGTTTCAACTGAGGTTGTAAGGTAAAAGTCTTGCCAATATGTTGTATTGCACAAATCATGGAGATATCCTGAGATGTTGAATTTCTTTTTTGACCTTTTGAGGACAAATTCTGCAGGATTGGATGGTTTGAATGTAGTAGATCTTATGCCAGCTATAGGACAATGATCACTTACATCACTCGGTAGTACTCCTGCATGTGCATATAAGTGAGGCTTGTTTACCAACATAATATCCAGGAGTGAGCTGTTGCTAGAATTTTTTAGGTTAATCCTGGTTGGATCTTTGATTAATTGTGTGAATCCATGGGTGTCACAGAAGGTTACCAGTGGTGCAGATACATTAGATAGCCAGTTTAAATTCAAATCACCAAGGATGATGGTATCTTCAGGGCCTAGATTGAGTATTGATCCTAGGTGAGATAGGAGTTTGAGGCCTGCAGAGGGGGGCCTATAGCAGCCAATCAATTTAAATGAAGACAAATTTGGAAGGGATATTTTAATTGACAAACATTCAAATTCCTTTGGTTCGGATGTATTGATGAGGCAGGATGCAGAGATGGTGTCCTTAATGTATATGGCCACTTCACCACCCCTGGAAAGGCGATCTGATCTGAGAGCTGATAATTGGGAAGATTTATATCACTGTCGTTTGTTGTAGGTCTGAGCCAAGTTTCAGAGATAACCAGGAAGTCAGGTAGTGTATGTCCAACCCAGGCCTGTATTAAGGAGAACTTTTTTAGAAGGCTGCAAGCATTGAAGTGAAGGAAGCTTAGGCCATTTATGGAGGTTAGATCAGCAGGGATAAAAAACTTTCAATGGGGCCAGGATTTATTTCAATAGTACCAATGCAGATCAGAAGGAAGAAGATTAATTTGAGGAGGGCACCAAGTGAAAGGGATAGGGAGTGGTCAGAGCATTTCCTCCTCTTCTTGGGTGCCCACTGTATAGTGGGTGAAGGTCCTGTTATATAGGTATGAGATTTATCGTAACATAATAATCTGATGGACAGGCATAATGGGTTAATATAAAGCCAGGATGCATGTAAAGTGCTTGAGGCATGTTGTATTGTTAGAGAGACTTTATGTGGGATTCCCCAGGGGTTGCAGTGTAAAAGTGGTTGGAAATAAATAAGGAATTGGTGGGTGTCCATTGGGGATGGCAGGGGTGGGCAGACCATATTCACTACCTTATTCACTATGGCAAGGGGTATATCATGATTATCATATGGGAATGGGGAAGAAGAGAGGCTCAGAGCAAAAGGAAGCAGAGTAGCATTGTGGAGGTTAGGTAAGGGTAAGAGAGGAAGGGAAAAAAGCTGGGCGTGGATTAGGAAATGGCGGGAGAAAGTGTATGAAAAGAATCAACCTGGGAGTTACTGCGGCTTTGCCCGTACCTTTCTGCCTGCTTCTCCCGGCCTCCTGGATCCCGTCGGCTAGGCGGATGCCGCTTGTCCAGCTGGCGACTTGGAGCCCTCCGCCCCTGAACTCGAGGCTACGCCGGCACAAGGTGGAGGACAGAGAGAAGGCAGTCAGCAAGGTACCTTTATTGCAGTAATCTGCAATAAGGTGCTAAAATTCAGGATTTACACAACAAAGACTGGGAGGGTATGGGGGTTGAAGCCTAAGCGTCCCTAGCCTACACAGAATTTCAAAAGACTGTAAACACTATCTTAAAATACAATAAAACAACCCTTAAATCGGGCACATTACAAAGTAAAACAGCTCTTTTAGGTGGAATTGAGAAGAAATTAAAAAATAACAGAAATCCTGGCCAGAATAGTGTTGCAAAGCCCAGCTAAAGTCTATGGGAAAGGCGCACCAATCGGAAGCAAGGCAGAGACAGCGGTCGCTTTCCGATTGGTTTCTTGGCTTTGCCGTACACCTTTCTGCCTGCTTCTCCCGGCCTCCTGATCCCTGGTCGGCCAGGGCGGATGCCGCTATCCGCTGCGGCTCGAGCCCCTCCGCCTCCCTGAACTCCGAAGCCGCGCCTGCTACAAGGTGGGGGACAGAGGAGAAGGCAGTCAGCAAGGTACCTTTATTGCAGTAATCTGCAATAAGGTGCTAAAATTCAGGATTTACACAACAAAAGACTGGGAGGGTATGGGGGGGTTAGGCGCCTAAGCGTCTAGCCTACACAGAATTTCAAAAGACTGTAAACACTATCTTAAAATACAATAAAACAACCCTTAAATCGGGCACATTACAAGAGTAAAACAGCTCTTTTTAGGTGGAATTGAGAAGAAATTAAAAAATAACAGAAATCCCGGCCAGAATAGTGTTGCAAAGCCCAGCTAAAGTCTATGGGAAAGGCACACCAATCGGAAGCAAGGCAGAGACAGCGGTCACTTTCCGATTGGTTTGTGGCTTTGCCTGTACCTTTCTGCCTGCTTCTCTCGGCCTCCTGGATCCCCGGTCGGCTAGGCGGACGCCGCCGTCCCGCTGGCGGCTCGGAGCCCCTCCGCTCCCTGAACTTCGAGGGCTGCGCCGCTACAAGGTGGGGACAGAGGAGAAGGCAGTCAGCAGTACCTTTATTGCAGTAATCTGCAATAAGGTGCTAAAATTCAGGATTTACACAACAAAAGACTGGGAGGGTATGGGGTGGGTTAGCGCCTAAGCGCCTGGCCTACACAGAATTTCAAAAGATCAAACACTATCTTAAAATACAATAAAACAACCCTTAAATTGGGCACATTACAAGAGTAAAACAGCTCTTTTAGGTGGAATTGAGAAGAAATTAAAAAATAACAGAAATCCCGCCAGAATAGTGTGGCAAAAGCCCAGCTAAAGTCTATGGGAAAAGCACCAATCGGAAGCAAAGGCAGAGACAGCGGTCGCTTTCCGATTGGTTTAAGCTTTGCCCGTACCTTTCTGCCTGCTTCTCCCGGCCTCCTGGATCCCGGTCGGCCTAGGCGGACGGCCGCTATCCGCTGGCGGCTCGGAGCCTCCGCCTCCCTGGAACTCCTAGGGGCTGCGCTGCCAAGGTGGGGACAGAGGAGAAGGCAGTCAGCAAGGTACCTTATTGCAGTAATCTGCAATAAGGTGCTAAAATTCAGGATTTACACAACAAAAGACTGGGAGGGTATGGGGGTTAGGCGCCTAAGCGTCTAGCCTACACAGAATTTCAAAAGACTGTAAACACTATCTTAAAATACAATAAAACAACCCTTAAATCGGGCACATTACAAGAGTAAAACAGCTCTTTTTAGGTGGAATTGAGAAGAAATTAAAAAATAACAGAAATCCTGGCCAGAATAGTGTTGCAAAGCCCAGCTAAAGTCTATGGGAAAGGCGCACCAATCGGAAGCAAGGCAGAGACAGCGGTCGCTTTCCGATTGGTATTGGTATTGTGACAGCAGATAAGGGCCTCTAGGCCCACCCAGTCTGCCCATTTTTGTTAACCTTCATTTTTTTGCTGCAGGCCCTACTTGAGCTACAATGTAATCTCTCTCCCCCACTTCCTTACCCCTGCAATTCCCTTGTGTCTATCCCAGACATGTTTGAATTCCACAGCTGTGTTTGTCCCACTACCTCTGCTGGAAGGGTGTTCCAAGTATCAACCACCCTCTCTGTGAAGAAGTACATCTTCTTCAGGGATATCTCTGTCATCAGGTCGCACCTACAGAACGAGCCATCAGACGCTAGGATCATACGAAGCTTTTCTGCAGCAGTCTAGTAGGGGCCACCCATGCCAATGCCAAGCTCCAACGCCACAGCCCTATATAAGTGTGGATGGCCCCACTCCTCCTCATTTTTCCCCCGCTGTTGACCATTCACACACAGACTCCAGAAGCTTCATTGCTCAGTCAACCATCAAAATTTAACGTACCTTTTATTTTGTTTACTACCTTGAATCACTTTATTTTGGCAGTGATTGTGTAATTTTTATGCGTTGAGAACTGCTAATTTGTCAGCTGTTTTCCATTGCTGCCACTGCGGAAGAAGATTTCTTCAACTGGTGCCATGAACTTTGTGTCTGCTGTCTCAGGCCTGGTCACTAGCTCTTGCTTGTGAGCTTTGCCTGAGATTCAGCCTCTCCAACTGGTGCTGCATGAGAAAGCAATACAGAAGTTCCTCATGGAGCAACAGGCAGCCTATGGAGAGCAGGGGACTTCCGGAACTCCCTCCTCCCTTTCGCCGGCGTCCTATTCAGGCAGTCAAGCTGCCAAGGCCCAGGACAAGTCCTCAGGGAAGCTTCCTCATCGTGATAAGGACTGGCCTAAGGACTGTTCCCCCAACAGCAATCTTGTTCTCTATTGGTTTCTTCCTCCTTTTCTACTGGGATCGTACAATTGAATACTTCAGTTTCAATGCCTCATTCCATGCAGGCCTTTGCCCCATCAAGACTCCCATGGTGGAGAGTTCTCTCAGCCTTCTCATGACTGCTGAGGGGCAAACAGCCCCAGTTTAGCCATCGAGACCTCTTGAACCGCGAGGTCCACAGACAGTAGGCCCCAACGCCTCTACTGCAGCTGGTGGCTGTTCATTGAAGCTGGGTCTTTCACCCTCTCCATCAATACCTGTGTCGACAGCGCTTCCTTACCCAGCTGTCAACCTCAATGCAGTTCTCACTTCCATAACTTCGCTCTTATCCAACAGTTTCTTCCACGGCCTGGCCCTCGTCACCCTTGGCATTGTGGGCTGCTGCTGTGTTGACGCCAGTTCAACTTGTCCACCCTGCATCCCCTAAAGAGCCGCGGTATTCTGGCCATCAGTCCTTGCTGCAGAACACCCACCGTAGAGAAGGAATATCACCCTGATCTCATGCTCCCTGATGAAGAGGATGAAGAGGAAGATGTGGAGGTTAACTCCTCTGACAGGTCTACTGTCTTCTCCAGGAGTGAAGACTCTGTCAAACCCACCCAAAGATCCCACCTCCAGAGCGTAACACTCAGTATGAGCGACTATTATTGAGTGACACAAGATGAGCAACTCAATAATAGTGCTCATAAGGACAGCGACTGGTGAAAAATGTCGATATATCCTGCAGAGTGAGTGTAGCAGGGAGCTACACTCGCTACTGCAGGATACAGGATGATGGTTGGCCACAGTCCGCCAAGCTGGCCATGTTGCATAGCAGAGTATACTACCGGCCCTGGAGCCAGCAACCCGGGTTCAGGTCTACTACCAGATATAAAGATTTTTTCCACATCCTTTGCTGTATTCTAAGTCCACGCCCTCTCGGAGTTGATTATATTTATTTTGGGGGGTGCAGGGTGCATAGCCCCCTACATAAAAATAGATTTGGTGATGTTTTTTCGGTGGAGGAAGGAACCATCATTATCGTCCTGGGGTCCATCGCCCTGCTTGTGTTAGGCAGTTTTTGGTTCACTGTGTGTGACTGGCACTCATTAGGAGTCCCCATTATCACATAAAACCCTCCAGAGGACCCCTCCTTCTTTAATATTATGAAGCAGCTTTCCTCCACTATGGTGTTCCAGACTGAGGAGCAGGATGTCACAAGGAGAAACCTAATGGAGTTGTTGGAGATCCTAGAATCTCCACCCAAAGTTACTCCCCCTCCACCAAGGGTCCCTCCACTAAGCACTCCAGGGGAGGAGGGGTGGCTTCTTCTGCTGGTTCCGCCTCGGCCTGGCTCCTTGCCAGACCCTCCTCCTCTTGTTCCAAGCCAGAAGGTGGTGGTCGGAGGTCGGTTCTCCCTCCATCTGTCCCAGTGGAGAACCATTACCACAGATGCTTGTATCCTGCAGATAATCAAACAGGGCAGTGCTGTAGAACTTCTAGAACAGCCTCCAGATGTTCCACCGGTTCCCACCTCTTATCCTCCGAACCACAGAGCAGTGCTTCGGGAGGATGTATTCTCCTGCTGCACAAAGGGCTATAGCTCCAGTGCCCAGGCAGTAAAGGAACAAAGGGCTCTACTCCCAGTTGTTCTTGGTTCCAAAAGAACTGGGGACCTAGGCCTATTCTAGACCTCAAGGGCCTCAATCGCTACATCCAATACAGAAAGTGCAGGATGGTAACTCTACATAGCCTTCCTCCTCTGCTCAAGCAGGGTGACTGGTTATGCTCCCTGGACATGCAGGATGCCTATCTGCATATCATGGTTTGCCCCCTCACAGGGTGGTACCTCTCGGTCCCCTCTTCCTGGCGGAGCATTAACAGTTCAGATTGTTGCCCCATGGTATATCCTCTGTGCCACGGGTCTTTACCAAGTGCTTAGCAGCTGTAGCAGTCATCCGATCCGAAAGCCTTTATGTGTTTCCATATTTGGATAACTGGTTACTGAAAGCCCAGTTCTGTGAACTGCTGTTACTGATTCTAGAATGTGCCCTGCAGTTGTTTCAGTCATTGGACATTACTGTCCATTTGCCAAATATTGCTGACCCCATCCAAGCAGTTACAGTACATAAGGCGGTTCTGGATTCTACACAGGGCAAGGCCTTCCTACCACAAGACAGGGTGGACTGCCTCATAGCTCAGGCCCAGGCTTCAGCTTACTGCCGGTATGTCCCAGCCAGGACATTCTTGAGGCTGCTGGGCTTAATGACTGCAGCTATTGTTACTGTCCCTTTGGCCAGACTGCATATGAGGATCCTGTGATGGACCCTCAGGGACCAGTGGGATGAGTGCTCCGACAGTCTGGATCCACTGGTCCTTGTCTCGTCCCCAGTACACAGGGTGCTTCGGTGGTGGATGGACCCAGTCAGTCTCTTGAAATGAGTCCCCTTTGTTATCTCCACCTCTTACCAAATCCTCACCACGGATGCTTTGGGTCTGGGTTGGGGAGCTCTCTTAAACCCTTATCAGATCCAGGGGATCTGGTCCCAGTGGGAGACCCGCCTCCACATAAACGTTCTAGAAATGAGGGTGGTTCTGTATGCCTTCCAGGCCTTCCAGAACCATCTCTCTCCAGGCCCACTGTTCCTTTGTTTATTTAAAGTTGGTAACCGGAAGAAGCACACTGAGCTGAAGCTCATTTCCAGGTGCGACCTGGGGGAAAGGGAAGAGGAGACAAAAGTAACACACATACATGATATGAGACAGTTAAACATAGTGTTTCATAGTGTCACAGGCAGGTTACAATGTGCAGGCAGTTGAACACAGTAACTTAGGCAGGTTACAACAGAGCCTGAGTAAAAGGAAGTACAGATAGTGAGGAGACACAGGCAGGTTACAACTCTGCCTGAGAAGGTAGATGAAATAAAACAAAAACTAGCAAAATTGTAAAAATACAAAATAAAATTCAATTTCAGGTTGCTGGGTAACATTAGAATGCAAGAGATACAGGGGTGGAACAGAAATACAAACAGTGATGACACATTTCAGACACGGTACAAATTAGGGCATTGAGAAACTGACTAGAGGCAGTCTTAGAAAAACAAGCTTTACAGGAAATTTAGTCAGGTTGATTGCAGGAGCAAGGAAGGAGGACGAACTGTAGAGTGTATGTTTAATGAGATTTAGCAATGGTTGCACACAGAGCGAGGTGGCAAGAGAGTTCCACAATTGGGGGAAGAAGAAGAAGAAAGCAGCCTTACCCGAGTTCGAGTGTGGGCGGGGGATGGTGAAAGAACGATGGTCACGTGTGCAGAGACTGTAGAATGTGTGGGGGGAGGGGGATAGGAGGGAGGAGAGGTAGGGGGAAGCAAGTTGAACCAGAATTTGGCAGAGATGATGGAGGTGTGGCAGCTTCGGTTGGAGGAAAGGAAGGGGAGTGATAGAGAAGAGTAGAAGGAGCAATGGTGAGTCCCGGGGGGACGTTCAAGGTGAAATGGCAGAAAGCGTTGAAAAGAACGTCAAGTCTGGAGAGGGTGGATGCAGAAGGGGACCCATAGACGACATCAGCATAGTCAAATAGAGGTAGGATAGTTTTAGTAAAGAGTATCCGACAAACAGGGAGGGAGAGGGCGTCTTTATTTCTATAGAGAGCAGCAAGTTTGGGGCGGAGCTTCGAATGCATATAGTTGATGTGAGTTGAAAAGTCAAGGTGGCTGTCTAGCCAGACACCTAGATACCAGTATCAAGGAGCCATAAAAGGTTGAGAAGGAAGGGGCCTAGTGAGCTTGGCTAGTTTTGGTGGGTGCCGAAAATCATAGAGACTGTTTAGTAGTATTCACCTTGAGTTGGTTGATTTGGAACCAGTTTAGATGCGAGAAATCTGTGTGCAACTCAGTGGTCATCTCAGGAATAGAGGACTAGATGTAAGTTGATGCATTTGGACAACCTCAGTGTGGTCTGTTGCATCAACAAGCAAGGGGGACCCATTCCTACCCCTGTGCTGGAAGGCGATGAGGGTCTGGTACTGGGCTCTAGATCACAGTCTAGAACTGTCAGCCGTCCATGTGGCAGTGACCAAAATGCTGGCGGACAGCCTCAATCGGTCCTGATCCAGAATGCTAGTGGGAACTGCTGACCTCGGTCGTAGAAGACCTGTTCAACAAGTGGGGTCTTCCAGAGTTGGACCTTTTTGCGTCCCCACTCAATGCAAAACTGCTGCGTTTCTGCTCACCAGATCCAGGGCCTGAAGTTTTCTGGTGAGACCCATTGTCCCTCTCCTGGAAAGGGAGGTTTCTTTATGCCTTACCACCCTTTCCTTTAATTCAGAGTGTGCTCATCAAGCTACAAATGGAGCATGTCACTGCTATTCTGGTGGCTCCATTCTGGCCTTGTCAGATATGGTTTCCATTACTGCAACAATTGACTGTGGAACCTCCAGTATCCTTGCCCCTTGTAGGGGACCTGTTGGACACAGGCTCAGGGGACCCTGGTCTATCCAGATCTCAGTTCCCTCCGCTGCATGCCTGGCTCCTGAAGACATAACCATTGCTTGCTTTGGGTTCTCCTAGAAGGTGGCTAATGTCCTGGTGACTGCCAGGAAATCCTCCGCCAGGACAACTTACTCGATGAAGTGGAAGCGCTTTGCTATATAGGCCACTTCTCATCACCTGGACCCTTTCACTTGTCCAGTCAACCAAGTTCTAAAGTATCTCCTATCCTTATCCAGTGCAGGACTACAATATTCCTCTATTAAGGTGCACCTGTCTGCTATTTCAGCCTTTCGTGTACCTGTTGAGGGTCGTACTGTGGCCCAGTTGGATGTGGCCCATACTTTTCTGAGAAGCATTCTACACTTGAAGCCTACTATCCAGTATCGGTCCTGACTTGGGACCTCAATTTTCGCTCAAGAAGCTGACCCTGCCTCCTTTTGAGCCAGCCACATCTTACAAGCTACACTTTCTGTCATGGAAAGCGTTATTTTTAGTTGCTATTACTTCTTCTCAAAGAATTTAGCGCTACAGGCTCTCATGTGAGCAGCCTAATTTGATTTTACAAAGACAGGGTCTCTTTGCATACTAATCCTAAGTTTCTTCCTAAGGTGGTGTCTGAGTTTACTTTGAATCAATCTATCCACCTGCCTGTTTATTATTCAGAGCATGCCAGTCCAGGGGAAGCATTGCTCCTATATGTATAATTCTCAGGTACTATACACATCATACGAAGGACTGCAGAAAGTCCTCTCAGTTATTTGTTTTTTTCATTCCTGGCAAAGAGAGCATTCCAGTATCTAAACAATGCTTGTTCAAATGGTTGGCCAACTGTATTACTTTTTGTTAAAAGAAGTATGGTAAGGAACTTCCTGGTTTAGTTAACTGCCATTCAATCAGAGGCTTGGCCACTTCTGTTGCCTGTTCCAGGAATGTGTCCGCTGAGGAAATTTGTGCTGATGCCCCTTGGAGCACTGTTCACACTTATACTAAACACTACAATCTGGACATTGCCTCCAAAGGAAGGGCATGCTTTGGCCTAGCTATGCTTCAGGGCCTTCTTTCTTAAGCTTGTGGTTTCCTGCCACCCAGACTGTTTTTTGTTTTTGGTACTGTTTGGAACTCGTTCCATAGGTGTGACCTGATGACAGAAATATCTCTGAAGAAGACGGAACAGTTACATAAGAACTTACAGTAACAGTAGAACTTCAAGGGAATCTCTGTCATCAGGTCATGCTACCCCTCCCTCCATCCCTCTCTCTTTCTCTCTCTACAGCTCGGCTGTTCTGTTGCTCCAGCCTCTTTGCTAGCTGGGCACCTTCTCTCTTTCCTTGGTTCCCTGGTGTGACTCCTGTCTCTTATGGCCTCCGGCTAGGAAAGAACTGAGGAGGGAGCAAGGCCGCCCATGCTTATATAGAGCTATGACGTCAGAGCCTGATGTCGGCATGGGTGGCCCCTTCTAGACTGCTGTAGAAAAGTTTCCATGTGATCCTGGAACCTGACAGCTAAGTTCCATAGGTGTGACCTGATGACAGAGATTCCCTTGAAGATCTGCTGTTACAGTAAGTTCTTACGTAATTGTTCTTCCCTCACATCCCTCCTGAATTTACCACTCTCTAGCTTCATATCATGCCTCCTTGTTCTAGAGCACTTTTCTCTGAAACCGGATCAAGTACCAAACCTGCCTTATGACAAAGAAAATAATACTAGGCCTTGCTCCCTAGGTTGTCAAGCTGTCCTCTGCCCAGCGCAAACTACTCGCATTACCAGGGCTCTGAATCCCAGCTTCTGCATATCCAGCGTTTCCGCACCACACAAGGGCAAAGATTGTTTGCGCACAGAGCTCCCAGCTGGTTCAATAGTCGCAACATTGACATTGCTTCAGTGCCAAAGCTTGACCCATTCGAATCCAATCTCCGTCATATCCTGTCTGTATCCAGCTCCTGTGACTGTCCTTCCTAATTGTTCTACCCTCTCCTCTTTCCTCTTTCCACCTAGCACTTAACCCTCTCCCTCAACTCCCTCTCCATGCACCCATTCATCCCCCTCCTCCCACCCTCCTTTCCTACCCCCTGTAGCACTTTAATTGATATTTGACAAGTGCCTATGGCCACACTCCACTAGTGTGTCTCTCTTCCATCCATTAACCCTGTTACCAGACCTCCTTCTGGCATTTTGCCACTGTATTGAATGTATAAAACTGTATGTAACTGCCTGTAACCCACTGTTATTCAATGTCTTGTTTGAATTGTACCTCAACTGACATGGAACCTTTGTAAAAGAGCCTTGGCTCAAAGGTACTTGTAATCCTAGATTCAAATAACTGAATAAATAAAAATATCCATTCCTGTACCTCATTTACCATCATGAGGTATTTAAAGGTCGCTGTCATATTCCCCCTCTCCCTCCTCTGTTCCAGGGTGTACATATTGAGGTCCATTAGTCTCTCCTCGTAAGGCTTTTGATAGAGATCCTGCACCATTTTGATAGCCCTTCTCTGGACCGCCTCCACTCTTGTCTATATCCTTCCTGAGATGTGGTCTCCAGAAGTGGACACAGTACTCCAGGTGGGGTCTTACCAGCGATCTATATAGAAGCAGCACCACCTCCCTCTTCCTGCTGGTGATACCCCTTCCTGCGCACCTCAGCATCCCACTAGCCCTTCCAGCTACCTTGTCACACTGCCTGGCTATCTTAAGGCCATCAGATGTGACTACCCCTAGGTCTCTTTCTTGCTTGGTCTTTGCCAGTATCACTCTGCCCATTTTGTACTCGGTTCCCAGATTTCTATGGCCCAAGTGCATTATTTTGCACTTTGCATTAAAACCCAGCTGCCATACCCCTGACCACTCATCCAGTCTCTTTAGATTCTTGCCCATCCTCCCCCAGAGTGTCCACTCTATTGCAGATCTCAGTGTCATCTGCAAGAGGCAGACCTTCCTTCCAGTACTATCACATGCAGTTTCCTACACACACACCCACCCATGACCTCCCCCTTTTTTCTCCTCATCTAACTGCATATCTTTCCATAATGTTCTATATTTATCTTTTGCTAACAGTTTATATTCCTACTCCAGTACAACATTTAATTCTTTATATATATTGTTCTCTAAAGCTGAGATAATAATGTAATTTTTTTGAAACAAGTTGACATCTTGCCTCCCAAATACATGATTTTATGCATGCAAATAACGTCATAGTGCTGTAGTTCAATTTTTCCCAGCCTGTCCCTTGTTCACCTGAGATTAAACAAGCATAAGTAATATATTTAATTGCTGCAATCCCCACTATGTTCACCAAATATGGCCAGAATGGTTTAATGTATGAGCATGTGAAATAGAGGTGAGTCATTGTTTCTAGTTCCTTTTGACAGATTAGACAGCCTCTTTCTTCCAAGCTCTTATGTTTAGCATTTCCTGTAACATTTAAACGTCCATGAGCGCAAAGCCATAATACATCCTACATTTTATGTGGAAGTCTAGTACCTATCATCTGCTTAATAATCACTGACTCAGTTGTGCCATACTCAGGATCAAATATTGGAGATATAAAAAAAATATTATTGCATTATACATGTATTTGCAGACTTTTCTTTATTGCCCCAATAAGCTGACAGGTAAGTCCCCAACCTTTGATTTTTTTTAAACATGATAAAACATATGGGGACTTGGGCATATTAGGGCCTCTAATATTTCATAAAGTCTGGAGTTCCCACAGTTCTAACAAAGGTCTGCAGGCTTCTTGAAATAGCTCTATGCCTGCCGATCATTTACCCAGTAATATAGGATAAATATTGAAGCTGAACAAAAAAAAAAACACTGTTAAAAATACAACAGGGTTGATCATGTTGACCCTTCCCTTTTTCAATTATCTGTAAGTGTGCCCTCTTTTTATGGTGTTTGACCTACTCTCCCACAGAACCTTAAAAAATGCACTATAAACGCTTGTCTCTAGCGGTATAGGTGGTGGGAATACACAACTAGTACACAAAAACATATTAAAAAAACTTTTATTAAAAATATTCTTTTTGCTTTGTCGTCTGCCATTGACACCATCTGTTGACATGCATTTCTGCACTTTTGACCCTCAAATCCTAGTTATATTCTGCTTGGTCAGTTTCTCCAGTCCACACCCCTGGTACTTGTAAAGGGTCTTCTTTAATGGCCGTATCTCCCACTTCTAATGCAGATGTACTGTCATCAGCCTCTAATACCATCCCGTAACTTTGGTCTTTATTTAGTTTAGATCCAGAAATCTGGGCAAACCTTTCAAAATTTTCTAGAGCTTTTACTCCAGAATCTACGTCTTTCACCAGCAGACTTGCATCATCTGCATACATAGCTGATTTATATGTCAGTACGTCTCTTGCAGTATCTACCCCCATAATCCCACTATCTTGTTGTATAAGTCTTCATACTGGATCTAATACAAACAAATACAGAATTGGACGCATTGGGCACCCTTGCCTAACATCTGATTTTAGGGAGACCTCTCTGCTATTAATCCCATTTACATTAGTAAATATTATTCCTGAAGTAAACAATAATTCCAACCAAGAAACAAAAAGAGGTGGCACTCCATATCTTAGTAATACTGACAATAGATATCCATTACTGATGCTATCAAACTTCTTCTTCTGGTCAAGTGTTTAAGGAGTCAGTATAGCACAGTGGTTTAAGGCTCTGAGCTGCAAACCTGGAGACCTGGGTTTGAATCCCACAGCCCCCACTTGCATACTGTGTGACCCTGAAGCAAGTCACTTAACTTCCTTATGCTCCCAGGTCGCACCTGCAAACAAGCATCAGCTTAGTGTGTTTCTCCTGGTTAAAAAAGTGCCAGACGTAGGCCCCAGACCCACCTAATCTGCCTTGCTCTACTAACTCTGTCATTAATATTAGATGTTTCTGAATTTTCCTGCCAGGGTTTGCATTTTCCTGCCAGGGATTGCAGAGGTCAGCATAGGAAGTATTAAAGTGGAAGCTGCTATGGATAGCCTCCTACCCAGGACCTTAACCAATATTTTAAAATCAGTATTCAATAAACTAAGTAAAGAGTAGGGGAATTTTAATAACAAGAAAATATCATGCAGTGTCCACTTTTACTCCGTTGTGAGTGGTGCCAAGTTCCTGATCTGCTGCCAGTGGATACGTGTCAGCGTGTCTGGGGGTGTTGTGAACCGATCCACTTCAGCTCCCGTAAAACTCAGTGGTGGTTGGGAATTGAAACAGTGCAGGAGTTCTCTGTCTCCATGTGGCTGCTTCCTACCACCTGCCAGTGCATTTGCAGAGTTAAAAGCCTGCGGAGGGACGCAAGAATCACACGGGGGGGGGGGCAGACTACCTGCACTGCTGCACAGCGTCTGCACTGCTCCACAGCTCGTATGTGTAATCCCACTGGAGATGACTGCAACAGTGCTGCAATGGTGTGAAATCCAATGTATGTGTGAATAAAGTACACCTGTGGATATCACTTGCATGGACACTCTGTCATGTCACAATCTGAAACACACCTCCTGGCCCTCCTTTGCAGTGAATAATGGTGAACCATAGATAAGTTACACCCTCAGAATTCTTGGTCCTGCAGCCGTAGAACTGGCCTCAGGACCAGGGCACTGCCGAAGGACTTATGCAGTGCCAAAGAAGTCACCATTTAGCAGTGATTATCATTTAAAATACCAGTTTTACACAATTCCAGTCTTTTCTCCCCTCTTTATTAGGGGTGTCATGGTATGAAGATTTTCACAGTATGATATTCCTGAAACAATGATCACATTTATGGTATTGTCACCATATTATGGCGTCTGGTTTGGGTTTTGTGTGAAGGACACCCCAAATTCTAAATAATTTATTTTTTTTGGGGGGGCAGGATAGTAGACTGAGAAACTGAATTTTTGTAGTTCATCACGATATATTATTGTATATCGTAAATCGGAGGCAGTATAGTGTAGTGGTTAAAAGTACTGAGCTGCAAACCTGGAGAACTGGGTTTGAATCCCACAGCCACTACTTGCATACTGTGTGACCATGAACAAGTCAGTAACTTCCCTGTGCTCCCAGGATGCACCAGGAAATGAGTCTCACCTTAGTGTGTCTTTCCTGGCCAAAAACTGCAAAAAAAACCAACACATTATCGATATACAAAAACACAATATTACTGTCATCCATGAAAATCGTTTGGTGCCTATGCACAAAAAAAAGGGTGCCTACGTGCCATGTAACTGAAGTGCGTAGGCAACCCTAGCGGGAGCGATCACATGGGGACCCCTGGCAGCATTCACTATCTGCGTGTGAGGCAGATACACAACTGATCCCCCGGCCACGCAAACAGCAACGCACCGGGGGCAGGCGGGGGCGTGCCTGCATTACGTGCCATGCACTAACATGTGTAGACTGGGGGGACATAGGAGGTCGCCGGTTGTGCCGGGGGGACCCTGCCGTAACTGATCTACATGCCCTGCCCCCCACACACAGGACACCACCCGGCACCAGCAGCACTATGGACATCCCCTCACCAGAATACCCGCCCCAGTCCCGGCCATACAGTACAGACCCCCCACAAGACAGGCACCCCGCCCCAGTCCCGAATGGCTTCCCCCCCACACACATTGGCTGCCTCCCAACACACACCGATGCCCCATTCCTGTCCATGTGCTGCAACCCCCCCACGACACATCACTGTCCCATCCCCAGCCATAGGCAGGCCCCACACCACACAGCTCTGCCCCATCCTGCTGTATTTACCGCACACACACACACACACATATCAGAGCCCTGTCACTGAGGCAGCAGACCCCCCCCGACAGGTGTCCTGTCTTGCATGGCCCAACACTGTGCACATCATCCCGAACACCCCTGATCCCTGCCGCCCCTCGTTGGTGTGCAGTGGTCCCCTCCACCCACTGTGGCACCACCAATCCCTCTACTGCTCAGGCTGCGCAGCTTGGGACGGCCAGGGTGAGCAGCCCTTTCACACACTTCCACGGTTGCTGACGAGCCAACTAAGGCTGGGAGCTTGTATCCATATATAGGTATCCTGCTCCCAGCCTCAGTTGGATGGCGGTGGTCATGGAGGTGTGTGAACACATGGCCATCCGAGCCGCAGCACCAACAGCAGGTTGGGGATCATGTGTTCGGGTGCTGTGGGGGGACCACTGCACACCAACAAGGGCGGGGTACTGTACTGGGGGTTTGGGGTAGAGCTGGCATGGCACATTTGTGTGTTTGGGGGTTGTCATTACATACACAGGGACTGGGCTGACACATGTAGGGGTGGGGGTATGTATTATGCAGCCGGGGACCTGGCAGACACTTGGGGGGTGGGGGTATGTTTACACTGGCGGGGGACCAAAGGTGAGGGGTGACTTGTATGACTGGGGATGGGGCGGGGGTGCTGTCGGTGGAGGCATCAATGCAGCAGCAGCGGCTGCTGTAGGGCAGGGTGGTCTGCTGGACTGTAGGGCAAGGTGGCGCGGGTCCGGGTGCTTGCAGGAGCTATTCACGAACCCAGACCCGCATCATCCCATGCAAATAATCCACTCTGGGACCCAGGAAGGGCATCCCATTGGATGCCTGCTTGGCTCTGCAACTCCACCCCCGACTGCGCTGCGAGTGCTACGTGCCGGGGAGCAGGGCCATGGACAGGAGCCCGTGGGTGCTTGGCTAGTGCATACCACACCCTGCACCTGTTGGGGCTGTGGAGCTACACAGGAAGGATACGCGCCTCAGCACATAATTCCTGTCCGTTCATGCATAGGGTCCATTGTTATTGTTGTGAAGCGTAATTATGGTGACATCCACCACAGAGGGAAATCATTCCTGCTGCAGACATACCACAGACCTTAGTGCACAGAGAACTGAGGGCTCTGCCAATAAACATTTGGGGCCAAAGTTTTTTCAGGAACATCGCTGAACTGTTCCATGTGTCCCACGATGGTGTTGTCACACAGAGCTCTACCAGAAACTTCCATAAATTCATTTCTGGTGCCCCCAGCCCTCTGTATAATGGTTGCAGTCTGAGACTAAGGTTTTGATAATGGAAAACAAGTGTGTGGTATTGTTTTTTTCACTTATAAAACTTGGGGGGGGGGACAGAATTATATTATAATATACTATTAGCGTGTTTTTGCCATTGTTTCTAAAAGTCATTACAATCATGCGGTCAGGTAAAGTGGTTAGTCACATTAAAAAGTCACTCACCAAGACCAGTTCTTTACGCTTTCCATATGTTAAGCTGATCCCTAAGAAGATAAGGTAAGTGCTTAAAAACATGCTACCCAGTGTATTAATAAAATTAAAAAACACCAAAGTGTAAAAATGTGTTGGTTCCTGCACCTCTGGGGTGCTGTGACTTCAGTGAGGGACTTGAGCTTGATCTCATGTCCAGTGATGCCACAGCACCCATGAGGTATATAAACAACTTGTTCTTTCTGAGTTGGTGTTAATTATTGTCTGTATACTGTCTTGTGCATCTGTTCCCACCAAGGTTCTAGTGCTAAACCAAACTCCACACTGACTGCAAGTGAAGGAGAGCTGGCCATGCTATAGGCCACTGGACCTGCGACCCTTACACACCAGAGCATGAGAAGGGCGGGAGGGTTCCACCTCATTCATCAAGTGATCTGCTAAGGTCGAGTTCCAGGTGCTCTAATAAAGGGGCTGCAAAGCTGTTTGGATCTGCTACTCACTAATGTTTTTGTCATCCACAGTGTAACACATCCCACCATCCGCTTCCGTTCCGATGTCTTCATGGTTTCTGGCTGTTGTTCAGACAAAAAAGTGTTTTGTTTTGTTCAGCTTTTGTTAGAAAAATAAAAGCATAAGACGGGGAAACAATGGCACTAAACTTGCTCCCAGACAAACTCTTAAAAGTAACAAAAACCTTGCCTTTACAATTAGAATTGCAAATGTGTGTGTGTCTGTAACTTTAATTACCCTGCTGTGCTTTTTGATTTGTTTGCTTTGAAAAAAATCATTCTCCTTTTTTTTTTTTTTTTTAGGGTCCCTAGTTACAGTTGTTGTTTTTTTGTCCCACCCGATATGAATTTTTCAAATTACAGATCAGTTCCAGAACCTGGTGGCAGTTGAATGAAGGCCCTTCATTGAAACTTGCGCTGTAAGCGTCCACACAAGTGATGTTCCCAGGTTCTGGAACCGATCAGTAATTAGACGATGGATATCAGGCCAGCCCATGGCACAGCGATAGCCCTACCACTTGCAATGCTGGCAGGCAGCATTCGGGAAGAAGCACGGGCTGTTGGTGGCTGACCACGGGTGGAAGGATTGAGCATCCAAGGGACTTCTCTCCTTCATTGGGGGGGGGATTGCTACTCCCACTGCATGACTGCAGCTTGCTGGGCACCAGGAGAAGCACAGCTGGGAAGCACAAAGAGGAAAGAGATAGCCATCTGCCACCCAGCAGGCATGCCTGCCACTGTCACTGTGGGCTGGCACCCCATGGGAGCAAAGGGAAGGAAAGCCAGTTTCCTCTCACCCCCAAAAGCTCTCGCATGACTGCCATGGCGGGCAGGGAATCTAAAAAGGAAAAATAAAGTAATTGCAAAGCAAGCAAATTACAAAAGCAACTCAGCAGAGAAATGAACGAGGCTCCACATATGCCCTCATTTGAGAGTCAAAGGTTATGATCTTTAAACATCACGTTATGTACAGGATTGCGAAAGATAGATCACCACAGCTTTCAGTACTAGCTAAAGGGCTCAATAAATGCAGAGACTGGACCCCCATTTGTATCTCTCTTCCATAGAGTTGGGCTTGAAACTCCTAGCATGACATGGCAGGAGACTCAGTATGTAATGCTCAGCAGATATTTGTCCTGAGAACATGAGAAACCACTGAGGCTAATACTGTACATTACTGGTACTCAGTGCTCCAGGTAGCGTGGACTGGGGCTGTGGCAATTGGGAAGATGACTGTGATATCTGTGGCCCAGCTAATGCACAGTTCCTGGACAGCTTGGGCAGAGAATGTGACCATGGAAAAGCTGGCAGTCACTTCACCTGTCGCAGCTAACACCCACAGCTCCTGGGCCCTGTGGGCAGAGGATGTGACCATGGAAAAGCTGGCAGTCACTTCACCTGTCGCAGCTAACACCCACAGCTCCTGGGCCCTGTGGGCAGAGGATGTGATGGTGGGGAAGCTATCATCAATATCACTGTCACAGCTAACGCTCACCTCCTGGACTGCTTGGTCAGGGTACATGACTGGAGAAACTGACAATGGTACCCCTACCCTGGCTAACACTTGCAGCTCCCCGACAGCTTGGACAGGGTATGTGACTGGAGAAACTTGACTTTCTATCCCTGCCCCAGCCAACACGTGCAGCTCCCGACAGCTTGGACAGGGTATGTGACTGGAGAAACTTGACTTTCTGTCCGTGCCCCAGCCAACCGTGCAGCTCCCGACAGCATGAGCAGGGTATGTGACTGGAGAAACTGACAATGATTCCCCTACCCCAGCCACTCTCGCAGCTTCTGGACAGCTTGGGCAGGGTATGTGACTGTGGAGAAGATGGCAGTGATTTCACTGTCCCAACTAACTCATGCAGCTCCCAGACAGCTTAGGGCAGGGCACTGTATGTAACTGTGAGGACACTGACAATTATATCAGTGTCCTAGCTAGACTCTGATTGGTCATGCTTACCTCCTGGACATCATGGAGAGGGTATAGGACTGTGGAGAAGCTGACAAATGACGCCACTGGCATACCTAGTAGGCAGAGTTCCTGGGTCATCTGAGCAGGATGTGTAACTGCTGTGAGGAAGTTGACAGTGATGTCACTCTCCCAGCTAGCACCCACGGCTCCTGGGTCATGTTGACATACCCTGACAAATGCAAATTACAGATCCATTGACCAGTATATAAATACCAGTTGGCATCGGAAGAGAACTCAATTGTGCTACCCTGCAAAAAAAAAAAAAACTTTCATCCCTCATCCATTCTCTTTCTTATTACTAAGGATATTTTTATGAAAAGCAGTAGCATTGCCCCTTATAGTTCACCAGCATCCAGGGCCTCTGCTTTTGACACTATAGTCATTTTCAGAGCAGCAGACAGTGATGTCACAAGCAGAGAGATTACAATGATAGGCTCCAGGTTTAGCCTAGGCTGTTGGTGAACTGCGAGGAGATGAGCTAGACTCCCAGCACTGATGAATGGAATAGAATGAGATTCCAGTTTTAGTGGAATGTTGTGTAACTGAGTTTCTTTGCATTATTCCAACTAGGACTTTTGCCTTGTGACCCGAACCCCTCTTTAAAAATGCTAAAATAGAAAATCATCGTTTTTTCGTAGATGTTCATTTTGTACAGTTACTATGTGTGTCTTATAGTTACAAGAGTGCATTTGTGAGTTCTTTGGATCTGAGAACTGCGAAGCAAAGCTGATCAGTTCTTGTATACAAGGGACGGCGAGAATGAGCAAGCTCAGCAGTGGCAGGAGTCCGGTGCCAGGGAGTTACCAGCCCCCCAAAATGACACAACAAAATCAAGATTAGCCTGGTGTCTTGTGGCTGAGTGGCTCACTCACTCCACCTGTGTACTGCAGCCTTTGTCTGCATAGTCAAATCTTGGATTTAATGTACGGCTCCTGTGGAGTGTTCAGCAACACTGGCTTCCAGTTTCCCATTGAGTGCCTGGCTAATTTTGGTTTTCTTGTATGCAGAGGACTTAAAAACGCGATTAGAACCATAAGAGACATAGGAACTGTATGTATAAGCATATACTAGAGCACGTTGAAGATTTTTTTTGTTGTTGTTTTTTAAAGGAGCTCGGCCTTTCAGTTAAAAGTTTTAGTTTGCAGAAAATTTGACAAATCTCTTTTATGGGAAATGGGCTATGCCAAATGAATTCAGAAAATCAGACTTTATTTTAGAACTATTAGCTTGAGACAACCGAGGACCTGGAATGTTTAGAAATAAACAGTCTTGATTTGCTAAGAATGATGTCACGGTTAACAGTAACTGCTGAAACACCCAACTGCAGTCTTAGATTAATGTAAATGCTATCTGGCTTGAGTTAAGGTTATTCTAACAATAAATAAGAACTGATGACATAAAGCACTTGAGCCAGGAGGTCCATTTCAGTGGTTGTTCCTTTACACAAAAACTTTTACATGCATAAAAACAAAGTTGCACAATTAACAACATGTTAAATAACATTTGCAGTAGTATCTAACAAAAGAAACACCATGCAGCGATGCATAAAACTCTACACTACATTATGCAATGGTAGTATGAGATTTATTGCAAAAAGATAATGGTGCTGTACCTAAGGATAGGTGAGGTGACAGAAATTCACTTTGCCAATCAATTTGCAAAATCCGTGGAATTCGCAGCATGTGAATTCATGAAATTTTAACTGGCAAAGTCACCTTTTTTCTGTGAATTGACCAAAATCCGCTTGTGAAATGGCCACTTCACAAAAAAAAAAAAAGGCCTCTTAATGGTAAAATAACTTCACAATATCCACAAAATTGAAGGTCCTAAAGTCTACAAAAACTTCATGAAGCCTTGCGAAGCTGAGTTTTGTCTGCCTCACGGCAGCTCCACCAGCAACATGTCTAGCTGTAGCATGAGCCCACACTGAAAACAGAGTATCAAGTTAGTGTCAATGTTCTGACCTGAAGAGATTCTTAAGGAAGGATGTGTCATGCAACAAATAAGCATCGGCCATTTAGTACACTCAAGTTAGCATACCGATGAGACACGTTGCAGGAGAGTAGTGCATAAAAAGGATGCTAGGAGAGGATAGTTATCCAAAGCTTTGGTGTTTGTGTATCTCTTCAACCCACATACACTCTCTGAGGCCCTGTCCACACTAGCGCTTTTCCAGGTTTTAAACCATTTAACTGTGTTAAAACAGTTTAAAAGTATTGTGTCAGAATTGTAGAGCATTAAAACCATCCGGTCTCTGTGCTCAGAACAGGGCTTTAGTACAGTTTTAGACCAACATTGCTGCCTTAAACCAAGTTAACAGCAGTGTGGGTGTGATCCGTGCTGTAACACGGTTTAAAGCAACGTCCGCCACATAGCAAACATTTGGGCTTGAACTGTAGAAATACATTGCTGAACTTGCAATGAGCTCTTGAAGCGAACCGTCATTTGGTCCCGAATCCATTGCGGCAGCCGATTGCGAGTATCTCAGCACACATTGCGGTACCTGTAGTGCTTTTCGGTACTGCCACAGTCTTGCCTGGGAACTCAAGCAGGCAAGCACATTGTTAGACCTCAAAGTGGACTCTTCGAAAACCGTGATCAAGCACAGAAATAAAAAAAAACATTTTTAGATACATTTTTTAAAATTTATGCTAGTGCAGCCAGTACCTAAAACCTCAGTCCACTCTCCTTCTTCCCTCACTTTCTCATATGGTAGTTACAAAGTCCTTTTATTTGGTCCACCCTCATGTGAATCCCCCGCTGATTTCACACAGACCACCTCCTCCAGCAGGATATTTCCCCTCCACTACCCTTCCATGAAAAGCACTTCCTGATATCTCTTTTAATAATATAATTGTAAAGCAGGAATCCAGACTATGAATATGGAAAATGTGTTGCTCAGTGCACAGAAAACTTTGTGAACATGGCATTCCACATTTCCACAGTGTTCTAATCATTTGTCTCAAAGATTTAATGAAGTGCTCCATATTTTGCCCTTTAGCCCCACATTTTGAGAGCCAGTGCTCCACATCTGGGGAGGAAATGTTTGGCGGTATGTCTCTCACTAGGGGAGGATCTAGAATTTTTTCAATCGGCGGTAGCAGTTTTGTTAAGGTGGGAGCACAAGCTCCAAAAACTGTAAAATGTTCCCTTTTAAAGTTCAGATTGCACTGCAAGAGCTACTGTTTGCTGACTTAAGGTAGGAGCGGGTGCTACTTCAGTACATAACTGGATCTGGTAGTGTCAGTCACAGAGCTCCCTAGGGACTGGCCCAACTGACTAATGCCATTCCCTTTTTATGGCTGTGGGCGGAGCCTACAGCCATCCTGCTTTCACTTGAAAAAAGGTGTTTCCGTGAAACACATCTTTTAGGAGTTTTCAGTGTATCCTTCCATTCTGAAAATCTCCATGGCAGTTAAATAAATATGCCCTTCTTTCTGTTTAATTAGAATGATGGACACAGAACTCCAAGCTGCTTTTCTCTGAGAGCAAATGTGCACACCTTCCAAACAGATCTAAATAGCTTTAAAACTATTCAAGGTGCACAGAAACAATCAGCGTGAAAGTTGTTCAGGGCAAAAAAAAAAACCTTTCTCATGAGGGTAGTCACTAATCTGAATTCTTTATATTTTGTAAAATATGGTCTTCCAAATAACCTCATTTTTTCTCTCTGAGGGAACACAGTTGGAGTCATGCCAAACAAATGTAAATATCTCGGAAAGTATAGAAGTTACCAATATACAACCAACATGAAAGTTGTTCAGGACAAAATGACCTTTCAGATGAGTTAGTTAAACAAATTTATTGATCAGCATAGCCATTACAGTATACTACTATAATAAAATACAATGAGATAATAAATACTTATACACATAAAACATTCAGTCAGTACAAATTTCATCTTCCATCATTGTAGTACAGATATGCAAAATGCTTATAGTACCTTCAACATGCACCACAGCATCAAGTTCAGACAAGATTATTACAATTTTCAAGCTGATTTTAGTCCAAACTTATTCTATAAATAGAAACATAGAAGTTGACGGCAGATAAGGACCACAAGGCCCATCCAGTCTGCCCATTTCTGGTGTGTGGTCAACAGAAAATTAGCTACTACAGCGGTATTTTCTTGTTCTGTACAGTAAAGAGATATTTAATAATTTCTTCAGGTGGGAGACTGAGACTTCCTAGCAACTCACCCAGCCACTTTCTTCTGTGTCCCTCCTATAGGGGGCAAAGAAGAAGGACATGTTTTAAGTCATCATTAATTTTAAGCCCATGTTTACAATACGGAGAGGTAATATTTTGCCTTTTTTGCCAAAAGAAGATACATTGGGCATTATACATCTCTGTTCAGAACCTTGTATACATTCTTCTCAATTTTGGGCAGGTTAAATGTACTAAATAAGATTCAAGTCCGCAGTTTGTTTTAAACTTTTTATATAATTCGTGTAATTTTAGTATTAAAAGTTGAGAGAATGTTAAATTATCATCCAAGTCGCTAAGCTTTTTTTTAATTTCATTCTTAATTTCCTCCCTTGACCTAATATATATGGTATAAAGTAAATGTCTTAAACCTGAGGGCATTAAAATTGTTTTCACAAGATGAATAAATGGATGCACATATCCAAGAGTGGCCATCTTAATGGCATCTTCCAAGCACATTCTGGGGAAACGATTTTCAGGAAGTAGAAAAGTTTTGAGCAAAAACATAAGCTGTCTTTCTTTAACCAGGGAAGAAAGGGGCTGTTGTCCCATTTCCAGTTTTAATATACAATTTGGTGTCCCCTGAGGTAACATTAAAATATATTTATATAATTTGTTAAGAATAATTTCGAAAGAATTTATATCAGAAAAGCCCCATACTTTGGCTGCATAAATTATGCTTATTTTAGCATTAATAACTTATATAATCCCCTTAATTGAAGATTTAGCGACATTAGCATGAAAGATCATAAGTGCATTTACAGCAGAGGACATTTGTTTTGTATCAGCTCCTGGTGGCTTGTCCAATTCAAAATATAATTAAATCTCAACCCTAGATAGTCGTAGTGATTCACTACAATGATAGATCTTACTTCAACTGGGAGCTCTTGCAGTAGGCTATTACAATAAGGACTATGCCATGAGCACTAGGACCACGAGACTTCTCAGCCAGCAGTACCCAGCAGGGACCACCACCCGACGTCAGCTCAACCCCGACATCAGCCCTGGTATAAAAGGGGGTGGACCCAGCTCCACTTCAGTTCTTTTTCCGCTGCGACTCACGCACGTGAAGAGTTCTTGGCTTGCCAGCCTCCAGCTAAAACTTTGGTTTTCGCCTTTTTTCTACCGCTTTTCGATGGATTTTTCTAAGTACCAACGTATGTCGTCCCCATCCTCGGTCTCCTCATTGGGACCCCATCGAAATAAGTGCAGTTGCAGCCATCAGATTCCAGCCAAAGATGGCCACACGAAGTGTGTCTTCTGCCTGGGGCCTAACCACGACACCACGGCCTGTTCCTCCTGCCAAAGCTTTACTAGTAGGACCAGGATCAGCCACCTGAAGGCTTTGAAGGCTACTGGGGCAGAAGATGGGACCTCCACACCTCCGGGGAGAAGGCAAAGCATAAAGATATGTCTAAGCGGTCCTGCGAGAAAGATCGTAGTCGGTCCCGGCACTGGTCCAGGTCCAGGTCTCACTCCCGCTTATGGCCCTCTCCAGAGAAAGCACGCGCTTCCCCGGGCTCAGGTGAGCACTCCAAATCCAAAAAGCAGGCTAAGGCTGGGCCTTCGGGGGAGAAGCCATCCAAGCCTAAGGTGACTCCGCTAAGGGTCACCACCAAGTCCTCGGAGGCACAAGCTTGCCTCCTGCCCAAGGCCAGCATCGCCTGTCAAAACACGTCCCTGGAGTCTAAGGACACTCCAGCGTCCCCTGGCATTAAGCCGTCATTGGTCCCGGTACCAACACGGTAGAAGGGTGACAGATTTTGGCGCTGGCGGTGCGAGCACAAGCGTCTCCATCCTCTAAGTCCTCCTCCCCCCAGGGCTCTCCAGGTGGCTCCCCTTCCAGGCCCGATGCAGACATCGCTTTTCTGGGGAAAGCGGCTTCGCTGTTCACAAAGGACGAGCTCCAGGATCTCTTTTCCTTTTGGTGGGGCCAGGTGCAGAAACGGACCCCGCCAAAGTCAGCCCCGTCACCAGTACCGGACCCATCGGGGGAACCACAGCTGGGAGGTGCCTCTTCACCACAGAAGACCCCGAGGCTGCCACCTCCAACACCTTCCAAGGCTCATTCCCGATCTCAGTCCACAGACTGACGCCGGTGCTCACCAAGGTCTGGTAGCCGACGCCGGGTCAGGTCTCGCACCAGGAGCCGTTCCCATTCTGCTAGGCGGGACCGCTCCCGTCAGTCCTCCGACCATCATCAGTCTCCGCTCCGTCGTCAGTCGGTGAGTCACCGACGTTCAAGTGGGGCTAGTCACAGGGACAGGTCCGGCTACTCAACACCCAGTAGCTGGTCCACCTCTTCCATCCTGGGAATCGGGGGTTCCCCAGGAGAGAAGGACCAGCCCCGCTCTCCTCCTGTTGATCCAGCTTTCATGGACGTCATGAGGCACATCCAGGCCTCCAGTGAATGGGATACAGAGGACCTGGCTCAAGAACGCCGTCCACTGGCCAGGTACCTGAGGCAGAAGGAGCCCAAACCTCTTGTGGTGCCTCCTTTGGTGGACACCTTCCAGGATTTCACCGGATCACCTGGGCGTCTAGCTCGGTCCGGTGGTTCGAAGAAATGGGATAGGCTGTACAGGGCCCTGAGGGATGAACCTTTTCTGGCGAACACCCTCAGGCGGACTCTTCCGTGATTAAGGCTGCTCATGATAAATCTAAGCAACCTAAGCACCTTAGCTCACAGCCTCTCAACCCTGAGTCTCACTATTTGGACCAGGTGGGCAGAAGGTATATTCTGCCTCCACCTGTTCCATTAGGTCCCTAAATTTCCTGGCGCATGTGGTTCAGTACCAAAATGCACTCTGGGAGCCAGGCTCAAAAAGAAGATGGAGATTCTGGATGTCCCCTGAAATCGGGCTCGGAACTAGGCACACATGTTTGCATGCCTTATCACGGCACTGCAGATGCCAGCCAGAGCAGAAGCATCAGGGGTCTGTGTCTGGCGCCATGCTTGGTTGAGGGTCTCAGGTTTTCACCAAGACCTGCAGTCTAGGATCAGGGACTTACCGTTCTGGGATACCATTTTGTTTGGGCAGGAGACAGAGTCGCTCATCTCTCATCTCCAGGAGTCAGGAAATCCATCTGGTCTGTCCATCCGATATACAGAGGAGATCAGAGGAGACCAAGACAGCGGCCATTCATAAGCCCTCAGGTACCCAAGCCCGTGGCAACCAACAGGGACAGAGAAGTGGCTTTCAGAGGAGGCTGGCAACCAGAGCCTGGGCGCTCCTCCCGTGTAAAGTCCTCCCAGGCCTCTCTGCCCGCCAGCTCCGCCCAATGACTCCTGTGACCCCCAGCGGAGGTTTCAAGGGAGGCAGTAGAGAGTCGCTTCTCCCTTTATCTAAAGGGATGGAGCGCTATCACTGCGGACCAGTGGGTCCTAGATATCATAAGGAGAGGACATATTCTAGAGTTCACAGAGATTCCTCCAGACACCCCACCAAGGTCCTCCAGATATCCTCCTTCTCATATTCCACTCATAGAAGGAGATATACAGGCCCTCTTGCGAAAAAGGGCAATAGAAGGAGTTCCCCTGCAGCAAAGGGGGAAGGGGTATTACTCCCACTTCTTTCTGGTCCCAAAAAAGACTCAGGATCTTCATCCCATTCTGGACCTCAGCTCTTTAAACCTTTATATGGAGAACAGAAGGTTCCGGATGGTGACTCTTCCAGGACTGCTTCCTCTGCTGCACCAGGGGGATTGGCTTGTTCCCTGGACATGCAAGATATGTACATGCACATCGGGGTCTTTCCCCCTCACAGGAAGTACCTGAAGTTCCACTTCCGGGGGAGCATTATCAGTTTCGGGTTCTCCCATTCGGCCTCTTCTCCACTCCTCAAGTCTTCACAAAATGCTTGGCAGTAGTGGCTGTGGCTCTAAGGCACCAGGGACATTATGTTTTCACTTACCTGGACGATTGGCTGCTTGTGGCCCCGTCAAGGTCACGCCTTCTTCAAGCTCTTGGAGACACCTATACTCTGTTCCGAGACCTGGGGATCACCCTGAATCTTCAAAGTCTTCCCCAGAACCCAACCAAAGACTCATCTTTGTAGGAGTGGTCTTGGATTTGGTCCAGGGCATGGCTTTTCTACCCCAGATAGAGGCGATCACTTGCGGGAATTGCGGATCAGTCCTAGTAACCCCTCAGGTCCAGCAAGGACCTTCCTCAGACTTCTGGGCACATGGCGGCATCCATTCCAGCCACTCCTCTGGCCCACCTCCACATGAGAATCCCACAATGGATGCCCAGGGTGCAGTGGGATCAGTGCTCAGATGACCTAGATCATATGGTCAGAGTCACAGAGCCAGTAAAGAGGATGCTTCTTTGCCAGTTGGACCCACTCAATTTGGGAAAAGAGGTCCCTTTCTGTCCAGAGCCCCCGAATCAGACTCTTACAACGGATGCCTCGGATTTGGGTTGGGGGGTGCACCTGGGGGCCTGCCAGACAAAGGCACTTGGACCCCCACGGGCCTTGGACTCCACATCAATGTCTTGGAGATGCAAGCGGTCCCCAGTGCGCTACATGCCTTTCAGGAGGACCTCGTGCTAGGCTCTCTTCTTGTTCAGATGGACAACATGGCAGTCATCTTCTCGTCCAACAAGCAGGCGCTCACTCTTACCCCTGTGCAGGGAGGCAATGAGTCTCGGTCTCAATCCAAGGTGCCGACTTGGAGTTACTGCAATCAGTAGCAGACCAGCTCTTTGACACATAAGGGCGTCCAGAGCTGGACCTCTTTAATCACCATGCAATGCCAAACTGCCAGTTTTCTGCTCACGAGAGCCCACGCCTGTTTTTTTCTGGCCAGACGCGTTGTCCCTTTGTTGGACAGGGAGGTTTCTTTATGCCTTCCCTCCCTTTCCTCTCATCCAGAGAGTTTTTTTGAAGTTACAGGCTGAGGGGGCTGGGATGATTCTAATCGCCCCGCTGCGGTCTCGGCAGATTTGGTTCCCACTACTTCAGCGGTTGTCTACAGAACCTCCAATCCCACTGCGAATATGCTCGGAGTTGCTGTCCCAGGATGAGGGCTCCCTGGTCCATTCCGATCCTCAGTCTTTTCACCTTCATGCTTGGCTCCTTGAGCGTAGCAATGTCCAGGTATAGGATATCTCCAGAGGTGGCGGACGTACTCGTTTCAGCGAGGAAGCCCTCTACATGCTCCACTTATGCTATGAAGTGGAAGCAGTTCTGCTTTGGGGCGTCGTCTCACCGTCTGGATCCCATTACCTGTCAGGTGAACTCAGCATTGCAGTATCTCCTCTCCTTATACCAACAAGGCTTGAGCTACTCCTCCATAAAGGTGCACTGTAGGCCATCTCTGCTTATCACATCCTTTTGGGAGATAGAACCTAGCCCAATTGAATGTGGCCCGCACCTTTTACGAGTTCTCATATGAGACCTCCCATTTGGGATCCTATCCCTCCCTGGGACCTCCTATTTGTGTTGGAGAAGCTTACTCTTCCCCCGTTTGAACCTGCAGCAGACTGTAAGCTGCGTTACCTTTCCTGGAAGATTTGCTTTTTAGTTGCCATTACGTCAGCTCGAAGAGTTTCCAAGCTTCAGGCTCTGATGTGTAAAGAGCCGTATTTAATTTTTCATTGAGAAAGGTTTCCTAAGAACGAATCCTAAGTTTCTTTCTAAAGTGGACTCGGAGTTGACCCTCAACCAGTCAGTTGACCTTCCAGTTTATTTCCCTTCTCCCTCTAACAGAGGAGAAGCTCTCCACACTTTGGACATCCACAGGATGCTGCAGTATTACCTTACAGGAACAGCTCATCACCGTAAATCGGAGCAACTGTTTATGGCATTTGTGCCACAACACTTGGGTAAACCGGTGTCCAAGCAGACCATTTCCAGGTGGATTGTCCACTGCGTTACTTTCTGTTATGAGAAGCATAATAAACCCCTTCCGGGCCTGGTTAGGGGTCACTCAACCAGAGGAGTGTCTGCTTCTTTCGCTGCTCTGCAGAATGTCTCTATTAGGGACATATGCACGGCTGATAGCTGGAATTCAGTGCATAGTTTTGTAAAGCACTATAGCTTAGACATTGCATCAGACACTGTGCCAGCTTCGGCCAGGCAGTCCTTCAGGGACTCTTGTCTTGAATTGCTGTGTCCAGCTTCTTCTCTTCCACCTCCCCGGATCAGATACCTCCTTGGCGAGGGACTGCTTGGGATTCATTCCTTATTGTAATAGCCTGCTGCAAGAGCTGCCACTTGAAGTAAGATAGTACAGTTACATAGGAACTTACCGTAACAGTAGATCTTTGAGAGGAGATCTTGCAGCAGGCGTTCTTCCCGCCCTCCATCCCCAAATTAGGTGTGCAGATTGTTATCTTTGGGCTTCGCCTCCTTCTCTTGTCAGGGCTCGTTCACGGGTCTTGGAATAACCGCAGTCGCTGTGGGACATCAGTAATAGTAAATAATTCATCATGTACACACGTTCACTCCGTAGGGAAAGCATGGGGGATCTAAGTTGGTGGTTCTCCCCTCACCCTCGTGCTCACCGCATTGCTCGCCGACGGCCGAGTCAGAGGTGCCGGCTTGTGATTCAAGTTCCGGCGGGCCTCCTCGGCGGAGCTCTCGTCAAACAGGACAAGTTTTCACCCCTGCTAAGTGCTGGAGACCCACTCCCTGACAAGCATACTCTGCAGTTTTTCATCTTGCCCTACCTGCGTGCGGGAGCCCTGCCTCGACCTTCTGAAGCTGCGGTTAATTGGAACCTGGCGCTCGACCCTCTGAATGCACCTGAAACTTTAAACCTTGGCACCGTTTTCCCTACTGCCTCCTGATTGGTCCCAGTGTTGCTGTGCTTGCCAGCCCTCCTGCCTTAAGGAGAGCTAGTTCCTGGACTGTGTTCACTCCGTAGGGGAAGCGTGGGGGATCTGAGTTGGTGGTCCCCCCCCTCGTGCTCACCGCATTGCTCGCCGACGGCCGAATCGGAGGTGCCGGCTTGTGATTCAAGCTCCGGCAGGCCTCCTTGGCGGAGATCTTGTCAAACAGGACACGTTTTTCGGCCTCCCACCCACCCCATTCCCTCCTCCCATTAAATCCCCACTCTCCCCGCCCATGATCTGGCATTACCCTATCAGATCGGAAGGATGGACTGTGATGAGACTGCCTTTTGCTCCAGTGAATAGTGACTGTCTTTTGATACTAGGAAAAAAAAAATAGATACCGTACGTGAGTTCTGATTCACCTGCCTTTTGAGACCTCTCCTGCCATTGTTTGACCTATCTTGAATACCTGTATTGTGCTACCTGCTGTTACTACTGTACACGCTGTCCTGAGTGCTACACAGGTTAGAGCTCATATACTGCCTATCCTTACTTTTGTAACCTGTTCTGTAGGCATTACCCCTGTGGGGGACAATGGTACCTCCTAGCTTTGTTGCCCTTGCAGGTCTCTTTCTGGGACTAGTTACCTTCCAAATGGTAACTGCCCCTATCCATACCATGGGGGAAGACTGCGTAATGTCGTCCCCCTGTGGAGCGGCTGACTTCACCTTCTCTAATCTCCTAGCGGACACTGGTAGACCCTGCTATCCCGTATGCGGTCTGGTACCTATTCCCCTATGGTACCGCACCTGGGTCAGGCGACACCTAGCCCACAAACCCTCGACTAATGGATCGTCCCCCAGAGGGTACCTCCTGTGGCTGGTCCCACTGATCCTAGCCCTGGCCGGAGATGTTGAACCTAATCCCGGCCCCACCCTCCACGCCTCTGCAATTCCTCAAGAATGGTGGCTGGGTAAGGGGTTAAAGGTTGCTCATCTCAATATTCGTAGTCTGCTTCCCAACCTGGATGAGCTTGTCGCATGGGTCACACTCTACAAGCCCGACATCCTTGGTATAACGAAGACCTGGCTCAAGCCCTCAATCCCCGATTCAGCTTGTGCGCTGCCAGGCTATGAGCACATACGATTGGACAGGTCTCACAATAAGAGGGGTGGGGGCATTCTGATTTACTACAGAAGCCACCTCAAAGTATCTCTGGTGACTCACCAGACATCCCCCCAGTCCCCCTGTGAGCTGCTACCTGTCGTGCTACTCCTCGGGAATGCTAAGAAATTACATGTAGTATGCACCTATAACCCCCCTAAGGGAGGGCTCCAGGGTCTCACCCACCTCCTGGACACTGTTGGCCCCAGTATTGGTGACAATGAGCTCCTAATCCTGGGCGACGTGAATCTAAACTGGAATGGGGGTAACGCAAAACAGTTCGAACCCCTACTTGCCAGCCTATCCCTGGTGCAACTCGTGCAGGAGCCCACCCGACGATCAGCCAATGGAGCCTCCAGCTCCCTACTGGACTGGATTCTGTCAAGTCGCCCTGACAGGATCTCCTCCGTTGGGACCCTGTCCGACTCCATCTCAGATCACTCCTTGATCTTCTGTGTGTGGAAAATCCCCTCCCCTAAGATACCTCACAAAATCATCCATGTCAGGAACTTTGCCAGGCTTGATCAGGATGTGTTTATGGAGGACCTAAGGCTCACGGACTGGTCAGGGGTGTATAGTGCCCCTGACCCCTCCACAGCTTTAACACAGTTTCTTAACTCCTTCGGGGTTCTGCAAGACAGGCATGCCCCTACCATCAGACGGAGGGTCAGGGGGACAGCCACTAAATGGCTGTACGGGAGCCTCCTTGCCCTTATGCGGGCGAGGGACAAGTGCTGGGCCCGCTTCAAATGCTCCCTTGACCAGATCCTGCTACAACAATACAGACAACTCAGAAACGAGTGTAAAAAGGCTATCAGGGTTGCCAAAAGCGACTTCTGCAAGTCCGCCCTCCTCAGCTCCGGAAATGACCCTAGAAGGTTCTGGAGAAACATAAAGACCTGGGTCAGCGGTTCCTCCAACTCTGGAGTAACCAACATGTTAATAGGAGGAATCTCCTGCAACAACCCACAGACCATTGCAAATGCCCTCAACTCCCACTTCACTGACCTACCAACTCTCTCCCTACACAACTCAGCTGACAGGAGTGCCAACTGTCCCTCACCCCCGGACTGGCTGGAGTCTGACCCCTCCAGACCTCCCTTCGCCCTAAGGGCCGTGACCGGCAGGGAGATGCTGACTCTCCTCTCTAGTCTCTCTCAGTACTCTAGCGCTGGCCTAGACAATCTTGAGCCCAAGCTTCTGAAACTAGGAGCCCCCATATCGCCTTCCGGTGGGCTCACATTTATCAACCTGTCTCTTGCCATGGAGATTCCCAATATCTGGAAGGTCATGGAGGTAGTCCCTGTATTAAAGCAGGGCAACCTTAAAGTCCCTGATAACTATCGGCCCATCGCCATACTACCGGCCATCAGTAAACTACTCGAAAAGGTAGTTGCTGTACAACTCTCTGAATACATTCAAGCATACGAGCTGCTGTCCCCCGCCCAGCATGGTTTTCGTAAAGGGTACAGCACAGCTACGGCCCTGATCTCTGTCTCGTCCAGTATTAGAACAGCCATGGACCAGGGGTTACTCTCTGGGGCAGTGTTCATCGACCTGTCCAAGGCCTTTGACCTTGTTGACCATGACCTGCTTTGACCCAGATGAGGTCCTTTGGCTTGTCCCTGTCAGTTCTGAAATGGCTAACTGACTATCTGCATGGTAGAGTACAGCTGACCAAATTCAATAAAGTCCTCTCAGATCCCCTTCCCATGACCTCAGGTGTTCCCCAGGGCTCGGTTCTGGGACCCCTTCTCTTCTCTCTCTTTATTAACCATCTTTCCACCATAGTAACCAAATGTCGGGTCACCCTGTATGCGGATGACCTGGTCATCCTGGCCCACTCCCGGGATACTGCCATGCTTAATCTCCACCTATCTGAGCACTTCAAAAACATTCAGGCCTGGCTAACCCAACAGAAGTTGGTCCTCAACCTGAAAAAAACACAGGCCATGTTATTTGGCTCAACAGCCAAGATATGTGCCTCCCCAATCCCTGCTTGAATCAGTTGTGCTGATGGTACCTCACTTCCTGTAACCTCCCTCAAATACCTTGGGGTGATGCTCGACCCACAACTGAACATGGGAGCCATATTCTCAATGCCTGCAGAGCCGTGAACTGTAGCTGGGACTGGCCTACAGGGCCAAATACAACCTAACTCCTGCGCTCGTCTGGCACTTGCTAGGGTGCTACTCCCTTCCCTCAACTCTGGCCTCCACCTTTTTGCTCGAACCTCAAAGCCCTCCTCACCCGATGGCACCTGACGTACAACAATATTTGTTGTTTCGCTCTGGCCGCTCCCCGCCTTACCCATCATTGTGAACTCTATGACAAGCTTGGTTGGCTTTCCCCGACCAATCACTTAAACTTTGGACTAGGGTGCTTTGTGAGTAAGGTGATCAGTACTGGCTCCCCGTGGAGCTGGCTCAGCTCCTCTCTCCTGCTGACCGCTCCTCCTACTCCCTCAGGTCCCATGGTCCTGGGATACTAAAAGTACCCCCAACCCACACCCTTATGGGGGACAGGGACTTCACAGTATGGGCTCCCAGGCTCTGGAACTCCTTTCCTGAGCTGGTTCGCTCCGCCCCCTCCCACCCGTGTCTCCGGAAATCCCTGTGGGAGCACCTAAAGCTGGCTTTGCATTGCGAGTGCCCTTAGCCACCCCTGCTCAATGCCCTAGGTACTGTAACTTCTTGGCACTCTCCCACATGGAACATCTACTGAACGGTGTGATTGCTGACCTCGAGCCGTCCCTTCCTAAGTACTTGCCTATGCTACTTGTAGGCTCAATGCTACTGACTGCTTCTCATTATGTACCTTACCTTTGTCTGTTTATATTTACTGTTGCTTTTCCTGTCTGTATGCTCTGCTGCCTCAGTGTACTAAGTTGCAGTATTGTACCGGTTCACCTGCTACGCTGTTACAATGAAGTCTGTAACACTCATTGTACTGAGTTACGATATTGCACTTGTTCACCTGTAACGATGTGGTCTGTAATACCTGGTGTAATGATGTTGTCTGTAATACTTGTACTCTCCCGGGTCGTTCCTGAAAATAGGCATACAACTTGTCTAGTGTACTTACCCGGTAAACAAAAGATAAATAAATAAATTAAAAAATCATGGTTTCATCAGAAGTGTAGATGTGCAAAGAAACTGTTTGGAAATATTTTAAGGAAACATAGAAGGAAATGGACTAAGATCAAAAAAGATTACATATTATTAAGGAAAGAAAAATATAAAAAAATCTTGGAGAAAGAGTGTATTAAATGTTTATCACACCACAGAGACAGAGATTATATTTTTCAGAACTGTATTGTTCATTGGAAGAGGAAGAAACCAACTACCTAATTAAACCTAATACAGTTCTGAAAAATATAATCTCTGTCTCTGTGGTGAGATGGAAGTTTCCACTTTATTCTGATATGTGTTAAACCCTAGTCTGCCAGCACTGAGATCACTATGGTTAAGGCACATTTACCAGAAATTACTGCTTAGGAAAGAACGAGAAAGTGACTGTGATGAGCAAATCTGAGACCAGATCTCTAGTTTAATAGTCTCCTCCCGAGTCTGATTTTTTATGGTTGTGTGGGCCAAGCTCCACAGATGTTATGCCATCATCAGATTTGTAAAAGAGCACTATGGAAGCACGTTACCAGACCGCTTTCTGATGTTAGGCCCCAGTGCGCCAGTGCGCCAGCATAGTTTCCAGTGATTCTGTTTATGTAGTCCTTCCTTCTGTGGGCCGTATAAACACACTCACTTCCTGCACACTACTTTTCCTTTCCTCAAGTATAGATGTGACAGATGCCGTGTGCAACATGCTGGCGCAGACTTAAACTGTGCATGCATGAGTATCGTGCATAAGTATGTAACCCCCGCACCACCTTTAGCTAGTTGGCACCCCCCCTTTAAAACAACTACTGACAACTGCATGACATGCATTTTCTTTTGGCAGCGCTACACTCATGGTACCACCCCTAGCGTTCAAGTGTATACCAGGCTCACTATCTAGAGGATGGGGGGGGGTGGGGGTACATATTAAAATTGACCTTTTTATTTACAACCAGGTCCAGGGGAGAGGATGCTAGGCATATGCTAGACCTAACTGCTGAGGAGCCCCAATAATGTTCAGACTAGAAGCAATAAGCGGAATGTCCAAAGCAGTAACTGGGATTTTGCAATATGGCTTTATATACAGATGTTACTTAAAGCAAGGGTAGTCTCCCAAATGTTTATCATTGCAATACAGCACACTCTCTTTTGCAGGACAATTTGCTAGGCAGTACTGTTTTCCACAAAAAAAAAAAAAAATCTCTATCTCTCTTCCAAGGTGTATATCTTTGGGATGTGCCACACACTTTAAACATTTTCCACACATTTCCATTTCCAAATTGTATATCTGTGGGATGTCCCACACACTTTAAAATCCTCCTGGTGCATGGTCATTGCCCAGGGTACACAGGTGCCCATCCATGAACCATTTAGCCCTGCCTGAAACTCCAGATGATGTTCCTCACCCTTTGCCCCAAACAGCCTCTGCCATTCCTTTAGGGTTACACCAAAGAACATAAGTTCATTCTTAACCAGAAAAAAACCAAGACCATGATCTTCACCAGCCACCTAAACAAGCACAAACATCTCCAACTCTCTTTGAACACCTGCTTAGGTAGCCCTCTGGAGCAGGTTGAATCCTTTAAATATCTCGGAATCACCTTAGACTCCTACCTGTCCTACACTACCCACATAACCAATGTTGCCAAAACTGCGAACTCCAGACTGGGTCTACTCTATCGCATACGGCGGCACCCGACCAAAGAAGCCCTCACTGCCGCTTTTCAGAGCTCCATCGTCTCCCAGATAGACTATGGCCTTGTCATCAATGGCGCCGCCACTCGCACGGCACTCCAAAGGGTGTCCATCACCCTAATCAAGGCCTGCCGACTCGTCAATGGAGCAAAACGCCTCATGTACACCTGTGACCTCTATACACAAACAAACTGACTGCAACTTGAAAATCGAATTCATTACCAAACCTGTGTGGTGGCAAAGAAAATCCAGTTGGGGATCGCCCCGGCCCCCGGAGTCTGCACCCTTCTCCAAACAAAAAACAGCTCTAGAATTACCAGGGGATCAAAGCCACAACTGTTTCAGATTCCTCACTGCCACACAAACCAAGGCCAATGATCATTTGCCTACAGGGCCCCCACCTGGAATAATGGTCTTGCCTATGATACTATCACCACTACCGGTCTTGGTGCCTTCAAATCCAGGCTCCGTAACACCCTTGTTGCCTCCAGCACCTGTGATTGCCATGGCTAATATCCGTCACCAAGCCTCCTGTGCTCACCTCTGCCGGGCCCCATGCCCACTGCACTTGCCCTCCAAGGGTCACCCTCCTCTCCACACTTGCCACTGACAGCGCCCCTGGCTGCCTCGCACTCTTTCCAACCCCCACACTATCCCCTCCACCAACCCTTCCCTCCTCTCTGCTCCTCTCTGACCCCTGCTACTGCCCTCTTCCTTTCTCCTCCTACCCTCATCCTATCTTTCATCACTTGTCTTCTTTTTGCAACATGTGTGAACCTTGTAACCTATGATGTTGAACCTTTGTCATGACGTGGAACCTTTGTAAAAGAGCCCTGGGCTCAAAGGTAATTTGTAATCCTAGAACAAATAAATAAAAATAAATTTAAAAAAAGAGTCTCCAATCCCCAATGAATTGCTAAAGACTCTCGACTTTAACTTTAAATTCAGCACAGTTGTGTTGAAAGGGGTCCTGACAGGTGTGGTGTGATCTAGCCTTATCTAGGGAACACACACCTTAGACAGCTCCTTCAGAGAACAGTCTCAAATTCTGTACTCACAGATTAGTTGTTCCTTCCTCCCAGTCATGGAAAGAACAAAAGGCACCTTTCTTTCTCTGGTAGCTGTCAGATTCTGCTCATTGCTCTTCCTTAAGGCAGCTGTGAACTTCAGGAACTTCACAGGATTGCCCCTTGGATCCACAAGAAATGCATTCCCTCTCACTCCCCCTGGAGTGAAACTAAAGAGTCCTGCAGGCAAACTGAAAATGTTACCAAACTAGGGTGAGAAATACCAGGGCTCCCTTTGACAGAGCCCCAGTGGCAGACCTCCTGCGAGTCTAATTACCACACTTGAACCTACTGATGAACATTCTGAGCTCCCCAAGAGCAGCTGACTCTAAATTGGTTATGCTGCTGTGAGAGTTCTGAATGACATAATCATCCTTTATCAGGCTAGCTGAGTAAATGATGTCATTATGTAGAAAGCCCCTAATGGCCTCCCCACCAGCTGCCTTTTCCTACCTGCCTAAGACTAGTACTAATGGGATTTTAGTAACCCGAAGGGACTGGGTTGTTACACATAGTTATGTCAGCACCGCCATGTTGCGCAAGGCTGACTCTGGGGCAGACTGCCCATGTGCGAGTATCACGCATGCGCAGTACTGTAATCGCTGCAGTATTACGGCTGACTCCTGTGCAGTGAGAGCACAGCATATTATGTTCACCGCTCTGGCCGCTGCTAAAAGCTCTCCACAGCCATATTGGCTCTGACCAGAGTTTGTTATACTAGCTGAAACTCGATAGTAGCTGGTTCTTCCAACCAAACGTGCCATTACACATCAAAAACATGTCACCATCTCTCCCTGTCACTGACATAAGACATCATTGACATCATACAAGGGCCCAATTGTTGCTTTATTTAGCTTTTCCAGGTTGGCTGTATTTTTGCACATTAACATGGAAACAGGACGCCCGTCTGTTATACTTAATCAGCTCTGGCCACGTGTCTGCACCTGGAGTTATAATCCTCTGACTGTGATATTGGAAATATTCCCATATCAACAGATTCTGATGGCACAAGCAGAGGGCTGTGATGTCAGCTGTAGATACACAGCCAGAGCAGAGGGTATAGGGGTCCTGTTGACGTGTTAATTTGCAGAGTTACAAAAAGAAAGGGGTAGAAGTGAAGCAAAGAAGACATTTACAGTGTAAGAATGTGTGTACAACTGTGTTTTTCTAGCAACATTACTCTCAAGCTGTGTTATTACTTACATAGTCCTCTCATACAGCAGATGGGCTCTGGGACCTAGCGTGTTAGAAAATTCAAAGAATACCTTCACAGTGTGCTGGTCACCTGATTCTTGCCACTCGGATAGTGCTGCTGGGATCGCCTCACCATGAGGTTTTATCCATTTCAGTGAGGGGGGGGGTTCGATCCTGTGCCATCAATTTTGTCTGAAGTGTGGATACAGATTGAGAAATCCCTTCCTTCTTCTGTCTCTCCTACATTGTTTTGAGGTGCAAACCCATCACATTATGACTTTCCATCCTTGGAAACGAGAAGGGAGTGAGAAGGTGTTTCTGTGTTCTGTTTATATCTGCCAGAGCTGCTGTGCTATGATGGTCTTATATGTTCTGGGCATTCTTCAAGGTTTGCAGGGTGCCCACTACCCATCAGGACCTTCTGCCACTGATTGGTTGAGCGGTACTGTGACATGCCATCTTGTACCTGTGTTAAGACGCCATTTCTTTTTTATTCATATTTTTAGCTCTCGCACATCAGGGGATGAGGTCTCAGCCCAGTATCACCCCTCCCGCACCCCGATTACGCCATCCATCCCCAAGACTCCCACGACTTGTCCCCTGTGGCAAGGCCAGGAAGGAGTGGCCCCTCCCAGACACATTCCAAATCTGGGAGGCAGCAGGCGAGCATCGGGATGGAAAGGGCTTCAGCAAGCCCCAGCTGCCATTTTCATTTCTGGACCCTCCCTCTCGTGCACAGCTGCATGAGTGTGGGAGCACCCGCGATCACCGGCTGCTGTGCCTTCCTTGCCAGTGCTACCCCCAGCACCAAAGGGCAGCAAGCAGGCGGGATGACAATCCCTCCCTCCCTCCCTCCCGAGAGAGGAGAGCAGTCCTCCGGACGCTCAATCCTCTCTCCCCGCTGGCGACCCTGAAGGCCCGGGCTCATTCCCGAACTCAGGTTGCCGGTATGGTGTCCAGCGCCTCAACCCCTAGTGCCACTGCGCCGGCTAGGATGCAGTTTTTAATGTTTCTGCCCCTGCTCAGTGATGGCACTGGTGTGTTGTTTTAACATGGCACTGCAGCGGTTGAAATGTGTATTTCCATTGTGCGGTGACTATACTAGAGGAGAGAATAGAGCAATTAAGCCAGTTACTAAAGAAAGCATGTTATCAGATTGGCTGCTGTGGCCAAGTACGACCAGGTGAAGGAAGTCGCCAGGCCATAGACTGATGTCATGCAGATCAGAGCAATTCTGTCTTATATCTGCAAGAAGAAGGATCCTGTGGAGACCTGAAACCTTGTAATTTACACATTGTCAGGCACATAGCTACCACTGGCATTCACAGATACACCCAGATGCTTTTTGTGACAGCTTCCCTTCCAGCTGTTCAGCCAAGCCAGAGTCGCACTACATCAAGCCAATTAGGCCCAGTGTCCACCCTGACCCCCCACTCTACATTTTGGGGGGCTAGCTATGGGTCTGCATGTTGGTGCAGTAGGTATCTGAGGACCAACTGTCTGCCTTAACTCTGCAGGCCATGATCCCCACCAGACCAACGACCATTTTGGGGGTCTTCAATTTCCAGAATTCTGCTAACTCCCCTAGTGACTCTGCTAAAGGAAGTCTGTGGTTCAGAAGCCATTCATAGTTAGTAAGCTGGCTGGACCTTCGGCCTAGTGGTAGCACTAATGCTCAACCTGAGATCAGAATGAGCTGGAGTTATTGGGAGCCGGCTGGGGGGAAGAAGATTGAGCGTGTCTGATGCCCTTTTCCTCCAGGGGTTAGGTAGAGAGTCGCTGTGGCTGCTGTAGTACTGCCACTTTTGTGACCACAGGTGGCAGTGCAGTGGCAGTGCAGCAGGGAGGGGGGAACACTGACAGGGCTCTGCACGCTCTTCACACACAACGTTTAAGCTCAACATGTGAGTGGCACAAAGGGGCAGGGACCAGAAAATGGAAATGCCCTACCTTGAACAAGGTGAAATGGACACACTTGGTCCATCGCCCCCACCACTGTCTGCTTCTCTTCTACCCCAGGAACTCCTGCCTCCCAATTCAGGTGGAAGTAACATAGTAGTTGACTGCAGATAAGGACAGCTAGGCCCACCAAGTCTGCCTGTAATTGGATCTTGTATGGCCAGATCCCAGCACAGGGAAGGGAAGGATCCAAGGAGTTGAAATAGGCAGAAAGTACACAGCAGGGATACAAGGCAATGGGGCTGACTAGACGTCCCAAATAAGGGGAGCCAAGATGAAGTGAGAGAATAAACAATAAAATAGAGGAAAAAAAAGTTTAGGGTGCTAGATGATATCCTGCAACCCCCCTGGGGTGCCAGGATAGTCCTGATGTTAACTCATGTCCCTAGTGTTTCCTGAGCCACTGATACATGTTCAAGAGAGAGATAATGCAAAGGAAAGCAAAAGAAAATGTCTTCCCTGAAACCTAGTTACAGTTGAAGGTCCCTTTTGCGCAGCTGTGAATAGCCATTTTTGTGCTCATAATAAGATTCATCGCAGCCTTGAGTAAGAAAATATGTCTGAGCTGTTTGTTCACTGACATGCATGTAGAGGGCTCGCAGGGCAGGTATTGAGAGTGCTGATATGACTTTTGTCCTGACAGGCTTCCCTGCCTGCAAAGTCATGGTTAGCCAGTGCTTCATGATCGCGAACAGGTAGCCCTAAATGGCTGATGCTGAGCATACCATGAGCCCTAGCTACCCAGTTTATTCTGTGACATATAAACCATACTGTCCTCTTCCTAGGAGGGGCTTACCTCCCACGCGTGTGTACGTGCACGTACACACCTCACACCCATGCAGACATTTGGTACCTATTTTGAACTAAATTGCCAAGTGTAAACATAACCATTACAAGTCAAACAATGTGGAGGAGAATGTCCTCGCAAAGCCAGCTGGTGTTAAAGTGTATTTGCTTTGTGGCTTAATTAAAAAATGGCAGCAGTGCTTTGGCTCTAGCACACTGCGACGGACATGTGAGGAATCACCTCGCTACAAGGCAGTGTTTGTTTTAGAACTCTGTTTATTTCTCATTAATGCAGTATCAACGCGCGCACACACACACATATGCACATACAGTATACTACAGAGAGTGGTCCCAGCAGTCAACAAGCACATCATTAAAGTTCATTAACTAAACCTACAGACTTTCACAACCAAGAAAAAAATGCAAAAGCCATTATTGAAGCAGCGAGTTAGGTAAACAGAGGTTAACATACATTTTTTATGCATAATCTGTTTTGAAGCAAAGGGCATTCACACATCCTATATACTGTTTTATATGTGGATAGATAGACGGACAGACAGACAGACAGATTCTGTCTATGGATAGATAGACAGACAGACAGATAGATTCTTTCTATGGATGGATGGAGATAGATAGATAGGTAGATAGATAGATATGTTTCCCCTTTTGGAATCAAAGACATCAAAAACTCATAATACCATTGCTCTGATATCTTAAAGTCATAATACTATCATTCTGACATCAGCTCAATGGTATTATGAGAAGGAATGTCTGGAATGTTCCATGTTTTACAAAAATACAACAGCTAGGAAACCAGCAGTAACTAAGCTTGTCATTCCATCTCAGGATTCTGATGAAAACTATAAACCACCATGGATTTTCTCTGTTGGTTTATGATGTCACTAGAATCCCCTGATGGAATTATAGCCTTATAATAATTGGAGAGAGTTTTCTCCCATAGGGAAACCCAGTTATAATATGCCGGTATAACCTGTGGGTTATAATGGCGTACACGCACCGGGTTTCCCTTGCTCCACGCATGTGCCTGTCACCGGTCTCCCCTTACGCACGCACTAGACACTTAGCCACAACTCTCACTCGGAGAGTAAGTGAATTAAAAAAACAAACAAACAAACTTGCCTCACCTCTCAACAGTTGAAAACTTTAGTAAACGTGTAATCCTCGGATAAACAGTTTAAAAAGAAAGGTCTCAGCAGCCGCTCAGCTGCAGACCGCAGACAGTGCTTCACATCCCGACTGGACTGTGGCTGTTTTATTTTATATAATTGCCGTGGCAAGAAAATGCTCCCCAGCAATTCTATAAAAGAAAACATGGGGTGGTGTGTTTAACTCAAGACTTTACTCACACCCTCAGTGCTGGATGCTTAAATAAACCCCTCAAGCTTTGCTCTCGGGGTTTATGTAGCATCCAAAACCTCGGGTGGGGAGGGGTGTAAACTCGCATTAAATCTACCACCCCATGTATTATTCTATATGTTATTGATGAGTTCTTATCTATATATATATAACATTTATTTATTTATACAATGCTTGTGAGGATACAAAACGGCAAATATTTTGGATATTCTTACGGTGGTCAGACTTACAGCGGGAATATTGCGTTTACCCTCACTGTACGTAAATTTATCCACAGAGTCAGTAGTGACTGGCTGGAGCCAGCATGTTCGACCTCAGTAGCAGTACTTACTGTAATCAAAATGCAAATAACTTTAGAATAAAAAATGGTAGTATGTTACTGTGAGCACGAAATTTGTTCAGCACAAAAATGTCCAATGAGTGGTGTTTCATTTGTAGATACCTTTTTTATAATTAGCAAAAATCAAAAGAGAATTCCATTTATTTTCACTTTTTGCTACAAACAAATGCATTTAACTTTAAAATGAAAAATGATAGCATGCTACTTTGAGCAAAAAAGTTGTTCAGCACAAAAATATCTACAAAATGAGTGGTGTTTCATTTATAGATACATTTTAGATTTTTTATAGTCAGCAAAAAATTGCAGGAAATTCAATTGTTTTCACTTTTTTTGAGGCATGGCATAGTGCCGATTGACCTGATAACATCACTCGTGGCTTCGACACTCGTGATGTAATTGGGTAAATCGGCATTTGAAAAAAAAATATCAGCAATATTTCCAGTAGGGGTAGCATATCCCTTATATATACACCACACCAGTGGTGACTAAATTGGATAAATCATGTTATTTTAAGCTAGTATATATTTTCACTTAGAACACTATTTATTTCACTTAGAGCGTGTTATTTACACTTAGAATATGGAAAAAGGGCACTGAGAACAATGGTCCAGTTAAGGAGTTAAAAAGGGAAAGGCAGTTTAAGCTAAAGCAAGGTAAAGCACAAAAAAAAAATTACAAATAGTGTGGTATATATCAAATACATAATGGGTTGCAGTGGAGTAACTCATTTAACTTACAAACAAGTAGTAAGAACTTCATAACTAACTCATGGTTCGCCACTTGTGGGTTATGGGTCTTAACAATCACTGGTGGAGATAAATGTGTTATTCTACTGCAACCCATCATGTATTCCCTATAGATATACCGCTATATATTATAGTGTCACGGTAGCGCCACTATAGTTAGGGTTGAGAAGGCAGTTTAATGTTAAACCCCAAATGTTGTACTTTAATAACCTTGCAACCATTCAACAGATTTACCCAAAATTTGGTATGCGTCATCCCGAGGGGCAAATCTCTTGACATGCCAAGTTTCGTTTTCATTGGATGTGCGGTTTTCATGCATCACGTAGTGAAAAAAGGGTGGGTTTTTTTTCACTTCTTTTCACATGTTTTTGCTGATTATTGCCCATCACGCTGTGGACACACTGTTTGGAATTTTGGTCTAGAATTTTCAGGGTAGAAAGAGGTTGCCCCAAAGAACAAGCCATCATTGTTTTGGAGAAAAAATATTAATCCATTCTAAAGTAATTAAATTTTGAAATATTGGGTTCTGAGCATGCTCAGTTCAGTCTTTTGGATTAGTGTATAAATGGTGAACAAGGATTTGCCTCGTGAACAGGGATTTTGACAGCTGGCGAACAGGGACGTATGAGAAAATCCCAGTTTGCGAGCCACCATCTGGTTTTTTAAATTTGCCGGAAAAAAAGTGTCATAACTCTGCCCGGGGCATCTGTGCCACACAACTAAGTATGATTTATGCTCATCAGGAGTTGATGAGCTCTGTTGTGTGCTTTGTGGCATGTTTATGCCCTCAGAAATGTTTATTTTTAGTTATATTCCTTGTTCTTCGCTCGCTAACTTCCTTGTCTGTCAGTCTTTGTCCACCATTACGAACAAGGAAAATGGCTGATGGACAAGGATTCCTGATCTGGCTGTCTGGTCGTGAAATTTTGATCCTTGTCTGTCAGCCGTTTTCCTTGTCCGCCATGGCGGACAAAGACTGACTGACAAGGAATTCAGTAGGCGGACAAGGATTCATTCTAGGGGCGTGGATATGTTGTTCTATCCACACTGTCTGTCAGGTACCTTGCCACTTTATGATGGGCTGGAAAGTCTTCAAGCTGGCTCCTCCCACCCACCCGGGTGATGAAACTCTCGTCTGTGCCCCATGACTCCAGATCTTCCTTACCGCTTGGAAGCATCAGGTTCCCTCCTTAGCGTTCTCGCGTTTTGCAGGCCCTGGCTCTAAAAACTTCAGATTTTTTTCCTAAACTTACTTTGAAACTCATTCAAGTTCAGTCTTCACCTTCTTCCCTCAAGGCTGCGATGGAGGACAAGACCATCCCCAGGTTCCACCGGTGCCCCTGTGGGCTGAAGATGTTGCGTGCTGACCCACATGCCTCATGCACTTATTGCCTCAGGCACAACCACGATCCGTAGGCTTGCGAGATGTGTCTGTCCTTTTCTCATTCGGTGCACGAAGACAGTGCTGCCTGATTCCAGCTGGGGCGACTGGAGAAATGGTACCCGCCGGTCAAATCGAAGGAGGCCCGTTGTGTGGTGTCCATGGCAGTGGGCTCTGCGGAACAACTGGAACAGCTTAAACAGCTCACGGCCCTCAAGGAGGAGGTGGCCAAGGCTGCGACAAGCTCCTCTTTGGCTTCGGCCTTTATTCCGCTCCAACTGGGCTCTTCTTACACGGCTTCCTTTTGGGAGCTGTGCCAGTCCCTCTTGACTAAAGGGGAGGGTCCTTCTGGGTCTCACACCTCTTGGTCCCAGAAGAAGAATCCGAAAAAAGGTAAGACCTGTGACAAACACACTCTGCATGTCAGGCCCTCTGCTCCCACAGTGCCAGCCTCAGAGCGCAATAGTGTGAACAGGTAACAGGGTAACCTTCCTGTCTGCTTTCGGGTCCGAATCACCTTTAGTCTCACGTTCTGGGGGGATTCAAACTGTGAACCTTAGGCTAGCGTACCCAAATGTACAGGCTCAGATAATATTCTCTTCGGGGGGGGGGATGCAATATATCTTTCGCCTAAGGGCACCTAACCAGGTATCCAAAATGAACCCTTTAGACTCTGTAAGAGACCTTAGGTGTATTCTTACCTTTTCCCAGTTCAGTAACACCATCAAGCCCTTCAAACAGTTGTCAGACTTAACCACGTGTACATCACATGCAAAAAGAACTTGGAAGACACACCCAGGCAGTATCTTAAGAAAATGTACTTTACTAAAAGATGATAAAAACATGAAAAATGTAAACACAGAACACTATATCAAAGAGCTCACAATCACATAAAAGAACAAGGGAAAATTACAAAGCAAAACTCCTACCATAGTGCAGTTAGATTTTTGCTATCTAAGGTATTACCTCTGGATGTGCATTTTAAAGTTAAATCAGAGAGCTGTGTCCCGAGATGATATGACAGCATTTCAGACACAAGTATCAGTTTAAACTGGGTGTCTCCACACCCCTTCTGTGAGTCATTTAGCTTCTCCTGTTAGAATATAAAATTACAAAAAATTATTTCCTATCGAGGTATTTTAAATAAGGTGCCATCAGAAGAAAAAAAACATTTCCTATATATAACTGCTTAATTACATGTTTCCTTTGAGCTTAGCAATCCCACACTGGCACCAATGTGTTAAAAACCTAACAGGAATCAGCCTAATGATGTCCTGTTTCTGAAGTCATAAAGTCACATTTGGTTTGCACTTCAAAAAGCCTAGGCATGTTATAAAAAGGTAATTAAATGCCATTCTGAAGGAAGTCAGTTTATAAAATGGTTCCTGGTCAGTTTTCATATCCTGTAGCTTCACTGAAACCTGGGTGTGGGGGCACCCATGGAAGCACAGGGCTGTCTTATGTGAGACAATCATATACTATGTTTTTATATTACAAATATCATACAACAATCATAACCAGCTGGCCAAGCGTCACAATCCTCCCCACCTAGACTGAACTTGGGGGGCTCTATCCCTTACATGGGATGAGCTCCCTAAGTCAGTTCACTCCTCATGTAGATGCGACAAGCCATCTGTGTTCTGCTTGGTTGCTCCAGCCCTATGTAAGATCATAATGTCATAACCTTTTAAGGCAAGACTCCATCTTAATAGTCTACCATTAGATTTTCCCGTTTGTGTCAGCCAAACCAGGGGGTTGTGGTCAGTTTGTACCTCAGAATGCTGCCTATATAAGTATGGCTCTAACTTCTTTAGGGCCCACACTATGCCAAGACACTATTTTTCCACAGTAGAGTAAGCCTGCTCCCTGGGAAGTAACCTTTTACTCAGGTACACTACAGGGTGATCCCTCCTTTGGTTGGATGTCTGACTCAATACTGCCCCAATACCCACGTTTGAGGCATCAGTCTGGACTATAAAGGGTCTGCTGTAGTCAGGACTTGTCAATACACAGTGCCTTCTTCAGTGTGGTAAAGGCTTTTTCACAGGCTGGTTCCCAGGTAATTTTCTTAGGCATCTTTTTCTTTACCAGGTCAGATAGGGGAGCAGCCAGGGCACTGTAATTGGGTACAAATTTCCTATAGTACCCTGCTGTCCCTAGAAAACTCTTGACCTGCTTCTGCATTTCTGGTCTGGGTCATGCCTTGATCACCTCCAGTTTTACGTGGTTAGGATGGTGCTGTCCCCGGCCTACAACATGCCCGAGGTATGCCACTTCAGCCATGGCCATCTGCTTACCGTCGGCCCTCTGTATCCTGCCCAGCACTTCCCTAAGATGGGACAGGTGTTCCTCCCAGCTGGCAATAAAGATGGCAGTGTCATCCAGGTACACCATGGCGTACTCCTCAGCACCATTTAACACCTGGTTCACCAACCTTTGGAAAGTGGCTGGGGCGTTCTTCATTCGGAAAGGCATTACTTTAAATTCAAATAAGCCTATCAGAGTGATGAAGGCCGACCTCTCCCTACCTCTGTCAGTTAACTCTATCTGCCAATACCCCTTTGTCAGGTCAATAGTCGTAAGGTAGGTCGCCCCTCCCAACTTGTCCAGGAGTTCATCCGTCCGGGGCATCGGGCGGGGCATCTGACTTCGTGACTGCATTCAGTCCATGATGGTCCACACAAAAATGAGTAGAACAATCGGGCTTGGGCACAAGGACTACGGGTGAGGCCCAGGGGCCATGGGATCTCTGGATTACCCCTAAATCCAGCATTTTCTCCACCTCACTCTTAATATCCTTTTGGACAGCCTTTGACACCCAATAAATTGTCCACCATATGGGTGTCTGTGTCCCTGTCTCCACATTGTGCGTCGCTAAGGGGGTTAGTCCAGGTTTGGCGCTAAACAGTGGGGCACAGTCTGCTAGTAGCCCCCTTACTTCCTGGATCTTGACCAGGGCCAGCTGGAGTGACAGTTTAACTGCCTCCACAGAGGACTCCCACTTGCTTTCTTCCAGCAAGTCTAGAAGGGGGTATCCTTCGTCCGTCCCCTCCCCAGGACTACATACTGCAAACGCCATGTCAGCCCTATTAGCATCTGGCTTCATCATGCTGACATGGTACATTCTTTCTGTATGTCTTCTTTCAGGTAACTCTATGATATAGTTCACGTCATTTACCTTTCTAACTACTTTGTACGGTCCTTCCCACTCAGCCTGCAGCTTGTCTTTCCGGACCGGGATAAGGACCATAACTTCCTGACCCACCGTATTCAAGCGAGCTCTGGCTCTGTGGTCGTACCACACTTTTTGTTTCTATTGGGCAGCTGCCAGGTTGCCCTGGGCTGTCCCCATAAGCTCCTTCAGCCTTTCCCTAAACCTAAGGATGTAATCCACTATGGGATTTCCCTGGGTGGCATGCTTGTCTTCCCAGTCCTCCTGGATCAAGTCTAGGGGCCCACATACCCGGCGTTCATATAAGAGCTCAGAGGGGGGGAAATCATGCCTACTCTTGGGGCACCTCCCTGTATGCAAACAACAGGTGGGATAGGTATTTCTCCCAGTCCCTCCCACGCTGTTCAGCAAACGCTTGGAGCATTGACTTCGGGGTACTGTTAAATCTTTCCACAAACCCATTGGCTTGTGGGTGATAAGGTGTCGTGTGTCTCTACACCACCACCTCACACTTCTCTCACAAACATTTCATCAGGTCCGACATGAAGGAACCCCCTCGATCGGTGATATCCTCCTGCGGAAACCCAACACAGGAGAAAATCCCAAGTAAGGCATCTGCCACTTTGTCTGTCCTCAGTGAGGATAGGGTGACTGCCTCTGGATACCGGGTGGCATAATCCACCACAGTCAGGATGACCCTCTTCCCGGAGGAGCTGAGGGTATTTAAAGGCCCCACAATATCCATTCCCACCCTCTGGATTGGCTCCTCCACTATGGGTAATGGAATTATGGTGGCTTGGGTTTTCTTACCCGCCTTCCCTATTTCTTGGCACCAGTGACAAGACCTGCAATACTCCTTCACCTGCTGGGTGAAGTTGGGCCAACAGAAAATCTGGTCCAACCGCTGCGTAGTGCGTGCAATTCCCAGACGACCAGACAAGAGAATATCATGTGCAATTTTGAGCAACTGCTCACGGTACCCCTGGGGAACAACACGCTGCCTGCCTATCACCCCTCCCTCCGTTTTAGCATCCTGCGTATACATCAGTCCATTGTCCCAATAAACTTTATGTTTCCCATCACCTCCTTGTACTCCGTCTGAATCTGCCCAAACCCTCAGCTTCTCTAGACTAGGGTCACTTTTCTGAGCAGCTGCAAACTTGTTACACATTCCCAAGGCATGGGACAGGTCCCAGTCAGTATCTAAACTAGGGTCCCTAGCTCTAGCAACAGGGCACTCCGGATCACTGTCATCCCTAACCCTCTAACAATGGGTCACCCCTCCTTCTTCAGAGTAACCCTCCATAGCTGTGTGGTTAACTGCTACTGGGGAAATTTCTACCCCCTTTTCATTAGTCTCCATGTCAGGGGAGACAGGCTTGGGAACCAGCCTCCCAGTGGTTTCCACAGTGGCTTCTATGGGGTCCAGGGAACTACAATTTTCGCTTGCTGTTTGGCTACAGGTAACTGCACAGACCATCCCCTGTTTGAGATTGTTGCCAAGGATGACGTCAACTGCTAAGGTTTTGGCTACAGCCACCTGTTGCACAGTTCCCCCTGTTTCACCCCAGTCTAGGAGAACACTAGCAAGTGGCAATGTTTTCTCCTCACCAGTGAACCCTTCTGCAGTTACAAATTTATTGGGTATTAGCTGACCAGGCTTTACCAGATCCCCTTTTACCAGCGTCAGGGATGCCCCTGTGTCCCTTAATCCTTGTGTCTGTACACCATTCACCGTGACTGGGTGCATGTGTTCCCTCATGTTCACAGGCATGCTTCCAGAGACACACAAACAACCCACTTCTTTCCTAGCCCCATTTTCTGTATTGCTCATGCTTTTGGGACACTGTCTAGCAATATGACCAGTTTCTTTACAAACCCAACATTCATTTCTTTTCTCAGAGCAATCTTTTCTTTGAAAGCTGGGGCTAACTGGTTTCAGTGGAGGCAGTGAGGGTTTTAGCTGCCCTGAAGGCATGCTTTTCCCTTTCTGCACTGCCACGCCCACCCCATTCACTCTCAGAGCAGGACTGTTCTTGCCATAGCGATCCAAGAGTTCAGCAGCCTCTTGCACTGTTTTGGGATCTCGGTCCTCTAGCCAGGTTTTCAGCTCTGCTGGGCATGCCCAAAAAACAGTTCTAACAATATAGCATTTTCAATTTTATCTACAGAGTTTGCTTCAGTTCCTTCCCTCCAACGTTTTAAACACTGACGTTGTTTCATGGCTAGCTCCTTGTAGCTCATGTCAAGGCTTCTCCTGAACTTATGGAATTTAGCTCTGTATGCTTTTGCAGTTAAATCAAACTTTTTTTAAAGTGCAGCTTTAAGTTTGCTGTAATCATTACTGTCCTCACTGTCCCTTTGACCCAATGCATCCCAAGCTTTCCCGGTAAGTAGTGGGGATAGCTGGAAGCTCCAGGACCCTCTAGGAATTTTTGCCTGAATGCAAACATTTTTTTTTAATCTGTTTTTTATTAAGATTTTTCCAAGAATCCATAAGACACTTTACAATCATTGACATTCAGTACAGTACTTCAGGTTTACAATTCGTTAACATCCTCTGGTTAAGTTAAAATTAAGACATTTAGGTTTATTACATTAGTATTTTGGTTATGGCACAAAGGATATCAAGGGCTGATAGATCTTTCCTCCCACTATTTTCTTCCCTTCCCCTTCCCTCCAGGTCTTGCTATGGGCAAAATTCAGGATCTACCACTGCCTGATGTAAAGACCATCTCTGCCATTGCCTGGTAAAGGACTGTTCACGCTCCCTCTTTGGCTCACTTCTCTCGCTCTGCTTCTCGCCGTTCTTGCTCTGCCTCTCGCCGTTCTCGTTCAGCCTCCCTCTGGAAATCCAGCTCCATTCTGCGCAACTCAGTTTGCAGCCTGATTGCTTCTGGCTCCAGAATGCTTGTGACCTGCCCCTGCTGCTGTGGCCCTTGGCTTGCACTGGCCCTGCTGTCCTTCTCACTGGATCTAGACACTGCACTGGCTGCTGGCCCCTCCACGCCAAGGTTTGGTCCTTTACAGTCACAGTCTGTGACTCGATGCTCTAGGCATCTGCTGCCATCAGGGCATCTATGAGGTTCTGCTTGTTGGCGTTCCTCTCATGCTGGACTCCCCTGTTCTGGCACAACTGCCTCAAGTAGTCTGCAGTGTACCCACTGTAGTTGGAAGCCATCTTCTTCCCTAACAATGGCTACTCTAACTTGCACTTTAGAAAAAAATAAAATAGGTAGGAATTTTGGCTGTAAGCAAAATGATATAGTTCTGTTACCTTTTTAAAAATAAATCACTGCCTTATTTTGCAGGTGAGCTGTACAGTATTAAGCTGACACACTGAACAGTTAAAGTTTGTGTTACCAAATTTTTTGCACCGCTGCCAACCAAATCTGTCATAAGCGCACTCCGCAGGTCAGGCCCTCTGCTCCCACAGTGCCAACCTCAGAGCGCAATAGTGTGAACAGGTAACAGACAGGGTAACCCTCCTGTCTGCTTTTGGGTCAGAATCACCTTTAGTCTCATGTTCTGGGGGGATTCAAACTGTGAACCTTATGCTAGCATACCCAAATGTGCAGGCTCAGATAATATTCTCTTCGGGGTGGGGGATGCAGTATATCTTTCGCCTAAGGGCACCTAACCAGGTACCTAAAATGAACCCTTTAAACTCAGTAAGAGACCTTTAGGTATATTCTTACCTTTTCCCAGTTTAGTAACACCATCAAGCCCTTCAAACAGCTGTCAGACTTAACCACGTATACATCACATGCAAAAAGAACTTGGAAGACACACCCAGGCAGTATCTTAAGAAAATGTACTTTACTAAAAGATGATAAAAATATGAAAAATGTAAACACAGAACACTATATCAAAGAGCTCACAATCACATAAAAGAAAAAGGGAGCATTACAAAGCAAAACTCCTACCACAATACAGTTAGATTTTTGCTATCTAAGGTATTACCTCTGGAAGTGCATTTTAAAGTTAGATCGGAGAGCTGTGTCCCTCTAGAGTCCCAAGATGATATGACAACATTTCAGGCAGAATTATCAGTTTAACTCTGTCTTCACACCCCTTCTGTGAGTCATCTAGCTTCTCCTTTTAGAATATAAAATTATAAAAAATGATTTCTTATCGAGGTATTTTAAATAAGTTGCCATCAGAAGAAAAAAGACATTTCCTATATATAACTCCTTGATTACACGTTTCCTTTGAACTTAGCAATCCCACACTGGCACCAATGTGTTAAAAAGCTAACAGGAATCAGCCTAACGATGTCCTGTTTCTGAAGTCATAAAGTCACATTTGTTTTGCACTTGAAAAAGCCTAGGCACATCATGAAAAGGTAATAAAATGCCATTCTGAAGGAAGTCAGTTTATTAAATGGTTCCTGGTCAGTTTTCATATCCTGTAGCTTCACTGAAACCTGGGGGGGGGGGGCACTCATGGAAGCACAGGCTGTCTTATGTGAGACAATCGCATACTATATTTTTATATTACAAATGTCATACAATAATCATAACCAGCTGGCCAAGTGTCACAAAGACCCACCGTCAGTGCTCTTGGGAGGAGGAGGAGAGATCTCATTCTCCGGACCGTCGACTTCGGGCGATGTTGCGTCCCAGGCCGCTGGTTTCACGGTGTCCCCATTAGACCAGCCAGCCGAGATGCCTGTTGACACGGCCGAGATTATTCTCGAGCCCACCGACAGGGTGTCAACCTAGGAGGCCGACAACTCTGTCTCTCATCGTGGAAAGCGGCGCCGCCGTTATTCTTCCTCATCCTCCTTGGCTGAGGAGAGGCTCCGGCGCAAGTTGCAACAGCGCTATGAGGTCTAAATGTGGCAACAGCTCCTTTTGGCCAGCAGCAAGCCGAAGCCAGCTTCCACACCGGCAGTTAAGTGGCTGTCGCCTGAACGGCCGAAGCCGACTCCTGCCAGTTCCCCGGTCAAGGACCCGGTCCCGGCGCCGATGGCTCGGCCAAAACTGGCTGCCCCACCCATTGTGATGGAACCACCGCCTCCCCAGCCGAAGAATGGGTCGCCGACCAAGGAGTCTCGGTCGGCTCAAGGTTTGCCCCATCGGTTGTCGGTCACTCTCACCCCCGATCACCCTCGGCGAGTGGAGAGTGGCTCAGGCAGTCACCAGCTGTACGCAGACTCTTCAGAGTCCAAAGGCTACTCATTGCATTCCCGTCCAGTCAACCTGGAATCTTCGGGGGGGGGAGTCTTTCTGTGGACGAGAGCCCTACTTCGTTCCTCTGTATCCTTCAGCTCATCTCAGAGTCCACCGGGATGCTGCTCGAACCCATGCAGAAACAGGCCAGATATCCCCTTACAGAGATTCTGGACAAGGGGGCCTCCCCCACGGAGGCCTTCCACATAGCCGAGACCATTGTGGGCCCAGCGTTAGAACTCTGGCAGTGCCCAGCCTCCTGCCCAGCGCCATTGGCCAAGATGGCCCATAAGTATGCGGTCGCTACTGGCTTTCTCTCAGGCTTCTTGGAGCACCCCTCAGCCGAGGGGTTGGTGGCAGATTCTGTCTTCAGGTGCTCGGGCAACACGAGGGATGTGGACAAGCCCCCAGATAAGGAGTCTAAGAAATTGGACTTCTCAGGGAGAAAGGTATACGCTGCCGCCTCTTTGGGCCTTCGCCAGGCCAGCTCAGCTGTTAAGATGGCACACTTCTCTCATGCCCTGTTGGGCTCCCTGGATGAGGTGCTCCCTCATCTCCCGGCCAACCTCCAGACTATGGTCAAGCAGGTCCAGGATCAGGGAAGGGCGGTGGCAAAGCAGCAGCTCCAAACGGCTCTGGACATTGGAGACTCTTGTGCCCATTCAATAGCAGCCGCAGTGGCCATGCGCTGCAGGGCTTGGTTACGGATCTCAGCCTTCACAGCAGACACCCAACACAAGCTCGCAGATGTTCCCCTTCTGGGCACTGACCTGTTCAGGCCCACTGTGGAGGGCTACCCTCCAGCGCATTGAAAAATCCAGTGCCAGCCTAGATTAGGTCACATCTGCACAGAAGGACAAAGGCCACCATCAGCAGCATAAGCCCTTTAGTTCTCCGCTCCTGCGGCAAGACCTGCCCAGCAGCAGGGCCAGCAGGCTCAAACTTGGCACCCTAGAGCTTTCATCCGTAGCCCCCGGGTTGTGCCTGAAAATAGGTAGGATTTGTCTAGTGCACTTACCTGGTCAACAAAAACTAAATAAATAAATGTCCATCACTTCCTCAGTGAGGAAGCCCGGGGGAAGGGCCCCGGTGGCTCCTCAGATGGTCCCTCCTCCTCCAAGTCTGCCCAGTGACTGGTTGCGGGGTGCCGTCCCCAACCTCATCTCACCTCTCCTGGGTCCCCCCGTGGTGGGCCGGTTCAGCCACTTCCTTTCTGCTAGGTCCGCTATCACCACGGACTGCTGGGTGCTGGAAGTGGTCAGCGGGGACCTGCCTCTGGAGTTTGAGCAGGTCCCTCCCTTTCGAACCTGCGCCCCACGGGGGGCTACCAGGTCTGCAGCCTTCCAGTTGGCTCACTGAGACAACATCGACCAGCTCCTGTGCATGAGGGTAGTCAGCAAGGTTGAGGATCCTCCTCTGTGCCCAGGGTTTGTTCCTAGGTACTTCCTGGTTCCAAAACGGACAGGGGGCTGGCGCCCCATTCTTGATCTGCACGACCTGAACAAGTTCCTAAGGCTGCGCATCTTTCGGATGGTAACCCTGGCTCTGATAATACAATCCCTGGAGCAGGGCATGTGGTTCTGCTCCCTGGACCTCCAGGACGCGTTCTTTCAAATCCCAATCCATCCATCTCATCAGCAGTTCCTCCACTTTTGGGTGGAGGGAACCCTCTCCGAGTTCCGGGCCATGCCCTTCAGCCTCTCATCAGCTCCCAGGGTCTTCACCAAATGCATCGCAGTGGTGGCAGCATTCCTGCGGCGCCGAGGGATCTAGGTCTACCCTTACCTGGACAACTGGCTGATAGCAGGTCCCTCCCGGTTGGAGGTGGAGTGGTCCAGAGATCTGACCCTCCAGGCTTGCTCTCAACTCCGCCTCCTCATCAACAAGGCCAAGGCGGAATTCGTGCCCTCGCAGGTGATTCAGTTCATTGGGGCGGAGCTCAACTGTCTCCGAGCCAGAGCCCGGCTCCCAGCGGACAGGGCTGAGGTCCTTTCCTCCTTTGCCCAATCATTTCTGGTTGGGCAGTTGCGCCCTGCCCGGGACTTCCTTCTTCTTCTGGGTCTCATGGCAGCTTGCACCAGCGTCATCCATTGGGCCCACTGGCATATGCACCCCCTGCAGTGAGGGCTGGCCCGCCAGTGGTCTCAGCGCTCAGGTCATCTAGACCAGCCAGTCTCTGTGACCCAGGAGATGTGGGATGGCCTGCAGTGGTGGCTCATCCCAGTTCATCTGCCAGAGGGAATCCCATTCGTCCACCCAAGCAGACGGTCATCCTGATGACTGACGCCTCTCTGATGGGTTGGGGTGTCCATCTCGGGGAGCACAGAGCCCACAAACTCTGGTCCCCTCAGGAGTCCCGATGTTACATCAACCTGCTGGAGCTCCGAGCGGTCTGGCTATCCCTGACCACCTTTGCTCCGTTTGTTCGGGGGTCTAGTGGTCCAGGTCCAGACAGACAACACCACAACCATGTACTATCTCAACAGACAGGGTGGGACGCACTCCTTGCCTCTGTGCAAGAAAGCTCTTCACATTTGGTCTCTCGTGCTCAGCCTGGAGGTGGATCTTCTAGCCATTAATGTGCAGGAGCCTCGAACAGTCTGTCCGATGCCCTCAGCCGGATAGGCGATGCATCTCACGAGTGATCTGTCTTGCCAGAGATAGTACAAGACCTGTTCTTCCACTGGGGCACACCTCAGGTGGACCTGTTCACCTCCAGGGAGAATGCCAAGCTGAGGCTGTACCAAGCCGGCCCCGCCCCCCCTCAGCAGGACACGCTGCAGGGGGATGCCTTCTCCAGGCCATGGACCCTGGGCCTCTTCTACGCCTTCCCTCCTCTGCCCTTGATCCACAAGGTGCTACTCAGGATCAGGAGGGTCAAGGCACAGGTGATCCTGGTAGCCCCAGACTGGCCTCGCCAGTTCTGGTATCCAGACCTCCTCAGCCTCAGCTCCAGGCTCCCGAGGCGGCTTCCAGCCCACCCGTACCTGCTCTCCGTCAGCGAGGGGAAGGTACTCCATCTGGATCTTCAAACCCTGCACCTGACAGCCTGGTTCCCGAGTGGCTAGAGTTCCAGGCTTGGGTCTTTCCGACCAGGTCCTCAGTGTCGTTGAGGCGTCCCGCAAGGAGTCGACCAGAAAATGCTGTGTCTTCAAATGGAAGAGATTCTCCATTTGGTGTCAGGGCAAGGCGTTGGACCCCTCGTCCTGTCTGCTGGTTAGCATTCTGGACTACCTGTGGCCCCTTTCCCAGCAGGGGCTTTGGTCGACAACCCTCAAGGTGCACCTGGCAGCCATCTCTGCTTACCGGGCGCAGGCCGGCAAGCAGTCGGTGGCGTAGAAGGTGGTCTGGCGCGTTTTCAAGGGCCTAGATCACATATCTCCTCCGGTGCGTGAACCACCACCTCCACTGGATTTACTGCTTGTATTGGCCAAGCTCATGGGCAAGCCATTTGAACCGATGCACAGGTGTGACATTCTCACCTGTTGTGGAAGACCGCCTTCTTGGTGGCTGTCACATCAGCCAGAAGGACTGGGGAGCTCCAGGCGCTTTCCATCGAAGCTCCCTACCTGGTCTTCCACAGGGAAAACTGTGGCCTGTCCCCCCCACCCGAAATTTCTCCCGAAGGTGTGTCGGAGTTTCATCTGAACCAGGTGTTGACTCTGCCAGTGTTCTACCCCAATCACACCTTGAAGGCCGAGTACAGGCTCCATACTTTGGACCTAAGAAGAGCGCTCGCTTACTACAAAGAGCGTGGGGTGGAAGTTCAGGGAGAGATTCGCCAGCTGTTTGTCACCTACGCTGAAGCCGCACCTGGCAGACCTGCAGCAAAGCGGACGATTGGCAGGTGGATCACTTCCTGCATTGATCTCTGCTATAGGTTGGCGGGTAGGGAGCCTCCCGTAGGGCTTAGGACTCATTCCACCTTTCATACCGCTGCATCGGTGGCTGCTCCTAGGGACATCCCTACCCAGAAAATCGGGAGGACTGCTACCTGGAAGTCAGCACACACCTTCATTTCCCATTACCATATCGACGTTGAGGCACGCCGGGATGCTGGTTTTGGAACCTCAGTTCTCCGGTCCCTTTTCCCTAAGTAGGGGGTGTCCGCCTTGCCTCCCCCCTCCTGGAGAACTGCTAGGAGTCTGCCAGACAGTGTGGATAGAACAACATATCCACACCCCTAGAAATACGGGTTACTCACCTGTAACAGGAGTTCTAGGAGTGGCATATGTTGTTCATCCACACAGACCCACCCGACCTCCCCGGCTTCAGCGCACAGCCTGGCTTCAGGCAGGCTAGATCTGGCGTCATGGGGCAGAGCAGAAAGTTTCATCACCCGGGTGGGTGGGAGGAGCCAGCTTGAAGACTTTCCGGCCCATCTTAAAACGGCAAGGTACCTGCCAGACAGTGTGGATGAACAACATATACCACTCCTAGAACGACTGTTACAGGTGAGTAACCTGTATTTTCTGGCCATCTGGTCGTCCACATTTCAGAACCAGATAGCCAGACTGGGAATCCTTGCCCGTCAGCCATTTTCCTTGTCCGCCATGATGGACAATGACCCGACAGGCAAGGAATTGTGTCCCTTGAACAATGATTTTATTTTTTCCCCTTTTTTCATACATTATCCCAGGTGGCTACTGGTACCCCCACCACCCACCCTCTCTGAATAATTTTTTGGTGTATCTTTATTTTTTATTCATTTTGTTTTACTTTTTTTTTAAATATATACATGTGTGCTCCTTACTGCCGCTTTAAGTACCTCAGTAGAATCGACAAAGTCCAAGAGGTAGCAACTTTCGGAAAAAGAGATGTGCAAAAACAAGGGGACACAATTTGAAGATGGGGGGGGGACAGCTCAGGAGCAATGTGAGGAAGTATTTTTTCACAGAGAGGGTAGTGGATGCATGGAACAACCTTCCTGAGGAGGTTGTGGGGTCTAAAACTGTGGGAGAATTCAAGAATGCATGGGACAGACATAAGGCAATTTTTGTGGGGGTAGGAAGAAATAGGCTGTTCCACCCTGCTTATGTCCAGCCCCACTGACCCGCACTACCCTCTGGCCTCTACCTGGGGTAGTCATTCGTCGGAAATGCCAGTCCTCCCTCCCCGGGACAGCAGAGCTGTCCTCTGGACGCTCAATCCTCTGACTACAATCTGAACTAAGGCAAATGCAGTCCTGTGCATTTCAGTGTGTGTGGGGAGGGGTTCATCTTTCAGCCATAACTCGGATGTTTTTTAACATTTTGGTCCCAAATTTCCAACATGGAGTTTTGGGGACCACACCTCATGAACAGTATGACTGTCATTAGACAACTCTCGCCGGAAAGTTGATTTCACAGTCACTTGGCGAAATCACCTTTCAATTGGGATTTGTGTAATGACAGTCACAGTGTTCATCAGGTAGTGTCATAAGAAGGCTATGTTGAAAATTTGGGGTCAAAATTTTGAAAAGTGACTGCATTATGGGCATTTGGCTCAATCTCGCTATGCACACTTGTGACATAGTAAATTTTCAATATTTTCTCCCCATATTTTCAACATACTCTTCTTATTACCCCACCTGATGTGTGTCACAGCTGTCGTTTCTCAAATCCCGACCAAGACGTGTTTTCGCATGTGTGGCGTAGAATGATGCTGCAGTTGTGCAGAATTATGTTTTAGCAAGGATTTGAAAGTTTTCTGTGCTGGGTACATGTGGTGAGGTCATAAAAAGGCTATGTTGAAAATCTGTGCTCAAATAAAGATACTGTTATACTATTTCAATGGAGGGATGGGAGCGCATCCCACCATAAAATATAGATACTGTTGTACTACCTCAATGTAGGGACCCTGCCGCCCACAGTAAAATGAGGATACTATTATGCTACCTCAAAAATAAGGAAATTAGTTGCAAAAACTTCATTAATGCATCAGTTAGGGTTGCCGCGACAAAGGTAGGGAAATGAGGCATTAGGGCTTCACCCTAACATCCCACCCCTACCCTGTGGAGACCAGGAGGTGTCTGGGGGGAGTTAGGAGGGTGGCAGTGGAGTTGCCAACCCTAACACTTAACCAATTCTGCAATACAGTTGCCACCCAGCTTGTTTTACAATGGAATGGAGTGCTTGTTAGGGTTGGCAACCCCACTGTAACCCCCAACACCTTCTGGTTTCCGTAGGGCAGGGGTGGGATGTTAGGGTGAATACCTAATGCCTAATTTCTCTACTTTTGTCAC